>OY992531.1:241691171-242891171 GCA_963921185.1 Dasysyrphus tricinctus | reverse complement strand
ATGCCTGCTTAGTTTAACAAAATAAACTTTATTTATCTTTGATCGTTTACGTTATTTTTTTTTTAGTTTACTTTAACGAAGGTAAATGTGTAGTTACGAATTCTAAAAATATTTGTTCGATGTTTGTCGACCTTCATTATGAATTCCTTCTGTATTTCAATAAAAAGTTTTTCTTTTGTTGTTCCATATGGAAATGAAATCCAGCATACCTTTATTTGTTTTCACCCGGAAACAGACTTACAAAAAAAATATATAATATGTCATCACCACCATCACTCATAATATCCTTTTACCCAAACGCTGGATGTTCATTTCCTTTCATGTATAAATTTCTCTTGATGTAAACAACTTTTTCCTCTCCTGCAAAACTTTTGTTGTAAAGGTGGATACCCCTAGTCTAATATAACATTTAAACAAAATAAATTAATTATTTTAAACACTAACTATAGCGTATACATATATTAACATTAACACACATCCAAAATCATAAGGTATATCATACCTACACACCATCAGCCAGCCATGTGTGCATACAAAATGGAAGCTAAAAAAGTTAAATTAATTTTTCCAACAGGATGTATGGCGCTGTTTACTTTCACAACACACCAAAGAGGGCTTACCTTTCACGTGTTCTTAGCGTCACTCTGTCATATATTCATTTATTTATGATATTAATTAGCACAAAAAACAATAATAAATATGAAAAAAAAATGTCCTTTTTTCACAAAGGACTCTGGCTGGTACAAAAGTTTGTTTTTATTTATAAGACAAAACAAAATATTAACAAAGTAAGAATGACTTCAAAAAAAAAAGTAGGACTCCCAGGACAGGGACAGGGACCAGCAACATACATATAGGTACCTACTCCACCAGGACTGTCAAGAACAATAACAATGAAAATTACGTAAACACCCATAAGAACCAGGCCATCTGTGTAAACTGTGCTCGCCTGTTCGCTGAGAGTAACAATAATGGCGTATGTAGGTTTGTATGGGTAAGTGTTTGTCATCAGGATTCGCGTTATGTCGTTTGTTTACATTTTCCGCCCTTTGTTGATGTGTGCGGTTGCACTCTTTGGCAGAGTCAGAACCAGAACCAGGGAGCAGGGAGTCAGTATATGACAGAGTGGGAATAATATAGGGCACAGGGAATCCTTTAAGCTTTCAGTGGCGAAAATTATCCTCATATTTTCAAATTTTAAGGAAATGCATCACATTTAATCGCACCTTGTGGTAACAGTAGGTGGTTGGGGAGTATGTATGGGCTATGCTATGGGGCATGGGGTAACCACAACTATCAGAATGTGTGGTGCATGCTGGAAGGACGTTTTTACGCTCCAATACGGTTGCCTATGACGTTAATTAAAAATGCATAGGAAAACAGCATAACAAAAAAATACTTGATTTTCACGTATCATTATGGCAGTAGTTGTGGAGGACATGAGTGCATCAGTTAAGAATTCAGCTATGAAGCTGTTAAAATGGAAAGTGCTTGTTGCAAGCTCAGGGCACCCGCACTCGACACCCGCACCCGCACTCGAGGGTCCTTTTGCTGCATACAGGTAGAGGTATAAGAGGTGTACCTGCATAAATCATATATGCGTATGAGAAAAGGATTGATGGATATATGAACATAAAGATATGTAGGTCCATGTTATGTATGATGCCATACACGGATGTTCGTAATTTAGTTGTCAGTTTCGTGCGTGTGGAACATGCGGGAGCTATCTATATAGCTAGAGGTATAAAGATGCTGATGGCGGTGGCGGTGGCGGTGCGGTGGGGCAAAAGTCAGTTGAGCATGCATTTTCATGAGGCATAAATGTATAATTTAAAAATATATGACAGCTGCAGGCAGTCACAAGACTATATGATGCATGCAGCAGCATACTAGCTTGTATATGATGCATTGTGTGTGTTGGTTGAGACTTGAGAGTGTAAAATTAATGATATTCTGCAGATGAGTATGAAAACTCTGAACGGCAAAAGGATGTCAATGGCACGGGCAAAATTCTCATTTAACATGAAGATGGTCCATAAAATGGATAATTGCCAACCTTGTCAGGAAGAAAGCACTTAAAATCGTTTTATACTTTTTAATTCTTTGCTTCAGATTAATATGAAAACTTAAGTAAAACAGTTTTTCCTGATAAAAGATAAGTAGGTAGGCAAGGTAGTCCTATACACTTTATTGAAGGTGAGAGAGCGGATAAAGAGGTTTAATAAAATGTTCAACGTATCATCAGATGTATAGAGTTTGTTTATTCATGTCGGAAAATTTAAAATAATTAAAAAAAAGTTTAATTGTTTTATAAATATGTTAATAACTTTGCAGTGATTTTCAGAAAATATCTTGTGAATATTTTTAGCATGGGTATGAGGTTTCCAATGCAATTTTTTTGAATATTAATATCAAGCTCCATAGGTATAAGGAGACAGTTTTGGAATTGAACATTTTGGTGATTCTTTCAATGAAGTTTTGTATTACATTTTTGCAGAATTGTGGCTGTAGGTATTATGTCTGTTCGTGTACTTCCCAAAAACTACGAATCTCTACGAATTTTATTTTTTTTATACGAGCTTTGACAGAACTTTGGGCTAAATTCGTAGAAATTCGTAGTTTTGGGAGGTGCCTCTGGGCCTCAAATAGTAGACTCCGCCAGCAGTTTCGATCTCTAGCTTGCTGCCTCCAGTTTCGAATCCCAAGTTGTCTTAAATCTCCCTCCCTTGATCATCACGCCACCGGATATGAGGTCTGCCTCTGTTTCTCGTACCCTCTGGCATAGCGTTGAATACCTTACGGGATGGAGCGCCGATGTTCATTCGCTCTACATGCCCTTGCCATCTTAACCACTGAATACGTATTTTCTTGACTAGGACACATCGGTCGTCGCTGTACATCTCGTACAAATCATGATTGTATCGTCTTCGCCAGATGTTATTTTGCCTATCGACACAAACCGGACCATAATCGTACGTAGAACCTCTCTCTCGAAGACACCAAGGGAGCTTTCATCCGCCTGGGAAAGGGTCCATGAGTTCACAGCGGTACTCAGGTAGACAAATTCTCTGACCACCTCGAAGTTATATCTATCAATAGTCACGTTCTGACCAAGTCTGCGGTGAGAATCGACTTTATTTGATGACAGCATATACTTCGTCTTCTCCTCATTGATCACAAGACCCATTTTGTACGCTTCTGACTCCATACTAGAAAAGGAACCCGTAACTGCGCTCGCTTGGATCTTCCCATTATTTCGAAGTCATCCGCGTATCCAAGATATTGAGTGGACTTTTGAAAGATAGTGCCATTGGTGTTGGCCTGAGTATTGCGCACTACTCTCTCGAGGACAATATTAAAACAGCTACATGAAAGCGCGTCACCTTGTCGAAGTCCTCTGGTGGTTTCGAAGGTTTCGGCTTATACTCTCCCAATTTGGACGGAGCAACGGGCATTTTCCAAAGTCATCCTGATAAGGGGAATCAGTTTGACAGGGATACCAAAACTCGACATGGCACGGTACAGCTCTTCTCTATTAACGCTGTCATAAGCTGCTTTAAAATCGAGGAATAGGTGGTGTGTATCGGTATTAAATTCTTGGGTCTTCTCCAGGATTTGGCGTAGTGTGAAGATCTGGTCGATGGTAGACTTTCCAGGCCTGAAACCACACTGGTAGGGGCCAATCAGTTCATCCGTAAATGGCTTCAGGCGTTCACATAATACGCTAGATAGGATTTTATAAGCGATGTTTAAAAGGCTAATGCCTCTGTAGTTGCTGCAGAGAAGGTGCTAGGCACCTCTCTATTTCCTCGACTTCACGCTGCTCGTGGTTTCTTTTCTTTTTACTGAGCAAGCGGTTTTCATCCCTTCTCTTTTCAATACGTAGAGCTTACGGTAGGCCCTTGTCTTCTTTTGCTGCCACAACCTATACGCCTCGGTTTTGGCTTTGTTTGCCTGGGCACATTCGGAGTCAAACCAGCAGGGGTTCTTTGGCAGCAGCTGTGAGAATCCTAGCACCTCTTCTGCAGCAGCCTTGATGGCATGTTGGCATTGCTGCCAGTTGTCTTCTGGGCTCATCTCGTCTGTACTAGGGTCAATCGAAATTTCCTCCTCAGGATTGATGTTCGCCCAATAGCCTCCATGGATATTCGCACGCGCAGTTTTGCTCCAACTAGGTAGTGATCCGAGTCAATGTTGGCTGATCTGCACGTGCGTACGCCCAGTATGCTAGAGGAGTGCCTTCCGTCGCGTCGATAGCAACATGATCAATTTGGTTGCACGTAAGATCATCGGGGGACCGCCAAGTACCCTTGTGAATATCAAGGCGGGGAAATCAAGTGCTACTCAACACCATGTTCTTTCCCGCTACGAAGTCGATAAGCCTCAGTCAGTTTCTGGAAGTGGTGTCGTGGCAGGCTTTGTTTTCCGACTGTCCTACCAAAGACGTTTTCCTTACCAATTTTGGCATTAACATCTCCCAAGAGTATTTTGATGTCATTTTTGGGACATTGCTCATAAATTTTGGCAAGGAGCTAGTAGAATTCTTCCTTAGTAGTGTCATCCTTCTCTTCCGTGCCTTAATAATGCTCAGGTGGTGAAATTTGGCTTTGATGCGGATTGTAGTCACTCTCTCGCTGACGTGTAATTTTGTGTTTAATTGTACAATACAGACAGCCAACTGAGGTCTCCATTTGGCTTGGGTGTGAAATTCTAAAATCCCGAAAACACGAAAAATCTTAAATGCCACAATATCGCACAGGATTTTTTGATATTTGGCGTTTTGTCCATTCGGGATTTTGGCATTCGGGATTTTTGGTATTCAGGCTTGTGGCATTTGGAATTCTAATTTTTTGCCATTTGGGGTTTTGAACCCTTTCCATTAAAAGTGGTGTTCAATAGCTCGATATCCTGAGATGGTCTGGAAATGGACAAACCTAGGATTTCAGGTATGCTTGTCCAATTTTTGTTCAATCTTTTTTGATTATTATCTTCAATATCCCTGTATAAACAGGGAGATTCACAAAAAGTGTGACAAAAAGCTAGAGCATGCATGTAGGTTCTCCCCGTTTAGATGATTGGGGTCATTTTTTTAAAAAGTTGACTTAAAATAAATCTATCAAGAAAAAACAAGGGCAACAATTCAGCAAAAATCTATTCTCTAATAAGCTTGTTAGATAAAGTTTTTCTTGTAAATAGTTTTTGAAACATTTTTTTTTTTTTAGTTTTAAAGTTTGAAAAAGATAATATTTATTTTACACTATTTTTTTCAAAATTCTACGATATTAAGTACAATTTTAGTTATTCGTATTCAATCATTTTCAATCGAACGCTAAATACCGTATACTGACATATGTTGTAATTTTTGATAATTTGGCTACTTTTAGGGTGAATATTTGTTGTTTGGAGGAATTTTAACAACATTCTATAATTCCTGGGTGTCAAATTACAGGACAAATTGTTTTTGTAAATTTTGGATGCTGCTAAATTTCTTTAATTTGGGTTGAACCCCCAAAACTTCCCCCTGCGTATGCGGCTGGATGTATATATCAGTATTTCAGTAGGGTTTGGGATAAAGCTAATATTTAATAAAATATTTTTAATTTGTTACCTTTTGATCCAAAGTATTTTAAGTAATAAAAATCTCAAACTCAATATGTTAAATATATCATCTTTTGTTCCAACACCAAGTAAATTATTTATATTATTGAATTAAAAAATTATAAAATGTCACCTTTTATCCCGAAAGTGCTTTTGCAAGTTGAATTTTCATTGATGCATATTTCCTTGGCAATCGATATAATTTAGCGCTCTGGGCCTAATTCCAAAAAAAGTTCCAACTGTGAAAATGTCACCTTTTGTTCCTAAGCTCGGTCAGCTCGGTCGACAGTGACAAATTGAATGGCGGCGACGCATTTATTCACTTTGCCACTGTCGACCTTTTACGAGTCGATATTTTCAAAATCGATATTTATAAAAGTCTACATTTTGATCAGTCGGTGTTTTACCCAATCGACTTTTCAAAAGTCAACATTATAACAGTCGATTTTTTTGAATCGACATTTTAAAAATCGGCAAATCGTACTCAACCCTCATATTTGATCAGGGGCGTCTTTAGACAATTGGCGGCCCTGGGCCCCTAAAGATATGGGGGCTACTGGCTTCTTACAGAAAGTTTTTTGAAAATTATTTTGGATTATCAGTTTATCACTCATTACTTTGTAATTTTAACCATAGTTTTTTGTTTAATTGCGGTAGAAAATCAATTATGAGTATTGATGAGTTGTTGGAGCAAATGGCCACACACAAATCATCACACATCGTTGGTGCACTCAAATGCGAAACTGTGCTCTTATAGCTTGTGAGTAGTGAGATCTAAAATTATGTCCATGCAACATATTATTACATTGATCCGTAAATTTTTATTGCATGACTCTACAGAAATGTCAAAAATAGCATTTCCAGAGCAACTGGACGCATGCGCTCTGGAAAGTCTCTCTGAGCATTTTTCACTCTATCTTCGAGCATTTTGATTTTTGAATTGTCAAGTCTCAATAGAGCTAGAACAAAACGACTAATAAGTTTAATACTAAACCTCTCTACTCAGAACAAATTGGAATGTGAAAACTAAAGCTTGAAAGATCAATTTGGAATGTGAAAATTAATTTTCAATTTGATCCTCCGTTTGGAAAATATTTTTTAAACTACGCTTTGCAAATATTTTACAATATTATCAGTTACCACTACAGTATTTCTGTCGACGGCACTGGCACAATTTAGACTTAAGACAAGAGCACAGTGATGCCAGATGAGATTTCTAGAATCCCACATATTCCAAAAAAAAATCCCACCATTTTTGTACTGGAAGGAAAAAAAAAAACACCATAACCTTTTCTGCTACATATATTTCCTAGTTATAAGAAAGAAGAATGTTGGCTCTGCACTCTTAGTACTTCATATTCGCAAAAAAAATATGTCATCTAATTGGTCAGTAATTGGCGAATAAAGTTAACTTGTCCTAGAAATTAATCAGCCCTAGAAATCTTGTAATCAAGACTTAAAGTTTCTTAAGGTCACGCACGTTTTTTGCCACCTCACTTGTGGAATATTCACAAAAAATGTATACCAATCGGCAAGATCACTAGATAATGATAAGATCAACTATTTTTCAATAGACATAATAGATAATTATTTTTCGGATTAGCCGCGTAATAAAAGTTTAAAGAGTGCACTTTGGTACTCACCCCGAACGTTTCGCATCAAATTGCATTGAGCGTGGTCACCGGGAAACTGCTCTTGAAATGTTATAATGTATTAGATTGACTACGCAGGTTGTAGCTGTGCGTAGGTGGTTCTATCTCATGATGTTGTTGTTGAGGTGCAGCTTGTTGGGAGCAAACAATGCTCACTACATCGGAGGGTGTTTTAAGTTTGAACTGGGATGCCGGTAAGGTGTTAATGACGGGATCCCAAGAACGTGAAAGCTTAAAACTGTCATCTCGATTGAAATTTTGGTTGCGTTTTATTTCAATCGCCTCCCGTACCAGCCGTGGGATGTAGTGGGTTTCTTGAGCTAAAACCTTGGCTTGGTCAAAATGGATCCAGTGGTGTTCATCTGGATTGTCCAAGATGTGCTCACAAATTGCCGACTTCTCCCGCTGGTTCTTACTAACAGCACTAATGTGCTCTTTTAAGCGAGTAGCAATGCTTCTTTGTGTTTGTCCAACATACAAAGACCCACAGCTACAGGGAACAGCATATACCCCCGGTGTTTGGAGAGGAAAATGGTCCTTTGGGGACTGAAGGTGGTTTTTTTACCTTTTTTGGTGGTATAAATATGGATTTTACCCCATATCTCTTCAACACTCTGCCAACTCTATCCGTTACACCCTTGACGTAAGGTAAGAAAGCTTTTTTGTCCAGATTGCTTTCGTCCCTTTCATGTGACACCACTGGCTTCCACGTTCCTTGCCTTTTGGAGTAGCCATTTGCTCTTAGCACATTATCGACCAGGTTCAGCTCAGTCATTAGATGTTCACTGTCACAAATTCTGTGGGCGCGCTGAAACAATGTCGAAACAACAGATCTTAAATTTGCTGGGTGGTGGTGGGAAGTAGCATGTAGGTATCTGTTAGTGTGTGTTTCCTTCCGATAGACTGTGTGACCTAATGTACCATCCATTTTCCGTGTTACCTTCACATCCAAAAATGCAATGGAATTGTCTTTTTCTTTTTCCATCGTGAAACTGATTTTTGGATGTTGAGAGTTCAGATGTTCAAAGAAACTCTCAATAATGGAGCGTTTTAGGATGCAAAATGTGTCATCCACATATCTTAGCCAGATTCTAGGTTTTTCCGTAGAATTGCTGAGGGCTTTTGTCTCAAAATGTTCCATCCACATATCTGCAATAAGGGGAGCTAAAGGTAAGCCCATAGCAACGCCATCCACTTTTAAATAGAAATTTTTGTTGAAATAAAAATATCCCGAAGAAAGACAGAACTCCAAAAGCGGCATATAGTTTTCGTTAATGCCGGAAGTTAAGATACGCTCACGGATAACACTCAGAACCTCCTGTACAGGTACATTTGTAAATAGTGACTCAACATCAAAGCTCACCATAACTTCATCCTCATCGAGTCTTAAGCTACCGATAATTGAAACAAAGTGAGAGGAGTCCTTTATGTGATGTTCTGTCAACCCAATTAAGGGTTTGAAAACGTCTACTAAATGCTTTGCTAAAAGATAACAAGGTGCATTTATTTGACTCACAGTTGGTCGCATTGGATATCCTTCTTTATGAATTTTCGGCAGCCCATACAATTTTGGTGGTTGAGTACACGAGGGAATTAAGCGCTGAGGTGGCAAAATCGCTTTATTTTCATTAATGAGCTTTGTAACTTTTCTTAAGACACGGGCTGTGGGATCGTAGTCAACAGGCGTATATGTATATTTTTCGAAATTTAATATGTAAAATAAAATAAAATGAAAAGTTGTGCCCAAATATTAATTATCGTTGTTTATCCACCCAAATAGTTAGTTGAGATTGCCTACAAAAATTCTTTCAAAAGAATATTCTACACCCACTTTCTCAATTTATTAGAGTTTGTGTACACATTCGTGCAAAAATCCACTAAACTGGAAAAGTGTGGGTAATATTTTTCAATTCTGTTGTTATTACAGATTTCACAGATTATAAACACTCGTCAATCACTAGCGAAGCAAATTTTGTGCGTTCCATTGGAAATGGCTAGTGAACTACTATGATGAGTACTTTGCAACTACCAAAAGAACACGGCTATTATTACTGTGAAATATCATTATTTTGACCAATTCCAGTGCTTACAGTAACATATGCATATATGAACTATAGGTACAAAATAAACAACACAAAAAGCCATTAAAATTGTGAATTTTTGTTAAAGGTGATCTTAGTTGTGTACTTTTTCACTTTTACCTAGTATCTCGTGATGGTTAGTGCGTACGCGTAGGACTGTCATGCCGAAGGTGTGGGTTCGATTCCCAGCCGTGCCATTTTAATCAAATGTCATTTTAAGGTCCAGATCTTAAAAATTCAGAAAAATAACGAAATATATTTTGTATAAGAATAAAAACGTAAATAATTGAAAATTAATTATTTTTGCCAGTCTAGTCGAAGCTTCAGCAGTGTCAAGACGTTTAATCTCTATCGTGTGTGTACTCATTGTAAACATTCCCAAACGCGGTAGATCGCCCAAACCCGAGGACAGACAATTGTCCTCGGATAAAAAACTTTGTTCAAACATGGAAAACTTAAATCGAAAGAAAGATCCCAACAATTGGAAGGATTCTAAATATTGGAACCCTTTACAATGTCAACCGGATAATGACGATGATATTGAAGAAATGGATGATATTGTGTCACCAAATGAAAAAAAAGTGTATGTTCCACCAATAAAACTTTTAAAAAAGTCAACAGACTTCGTACATAATTTAATGAAATTACTTAAAATCGAAAATTATTCCATAAAAAAATTATCTATAGGAATAAAAATTGTTTGTGAAACCCTTGAAACATATAGTTTGGTACTCAATAAGCTTAACGATGAAAATTGTCAGTTTTTTTCACATGACCTTAAAAGTGAAAAACATTTTAAAGTGGTTCTTTATGGTCTAGAAGATGTCGAAGTTAATGATCTTAAATGTGAACTAGCTAAACTCGGACTTAAGTGCTTTGAAATTAAGAAAATAACTAAGAAATACGACCAATACAACGACACCTTTTACTTAATTTCGTTGGAAAGTGGTTCAATCAAACTTAACGAACTAAAAAAAAACTATAGATCCATACTCCATACGCAAGTTAACTGGAATATCCAAAGAAAACTAAAAGGTAAATTAACACAGTGTCACAATTGTCAAATGTTCGGGCACGGAGAACAAAACTGCCATATTAAAACATACTGTGCTATCTGCGCTGGTTCTCATCAGACTAATGATTGCAAAAATGATACAACTCCAAAATGTGCCAACTGCAACGGTGATCATAAGGCCACTGACCCTACTTGTGTGAGCAGAACAAAATATTTGGAAATCAAAGAAAAAACATCAGGTAGAAAATTTTTTTCACAACAAAGATTTACAACAGCATCAACAGCAGCGCGAGCGGCTAATATCCCCATTCCTCAGGAACCGGTTTCGTTTGGGTCAATGACCGACTTCCCATCGCTTCCTCAACGAAGGCAGGCCTTTGTATATAAACTCTATAGTAATACCTTTGTATATAAACTTTATAGTATTATCATGGAGTCGTTTTTATTTACGTGGTATTCCATCGATGGTGGCGCTAGTGAGCACCCATGTTGTGAAACATGTTTCACATTTTGACACCAGAATGGGGAATATTTCGAGGTACATTTATTATTATCGTAAGAACGAGAAAGTCATATATTATTCTCGTAATAATAAATGGAGTAAGCGAGTGAAGTAGTTTTTCCACTTCCACCGCGCATGACCAAACAAAGTGGTAGAATAGAAATACGATTTCTTACCGCAATATTGTGCTGTCAAATGGCAGAAGGAAAAAAAAAACAAATCGTGAAATCGTGCTGTAAAATTAAATTGTTAGCTTTGAAGTTTAAAGTGAAAACCAAATGGATTTATGGAGCTGCAATAAATTATAAAAAGGAAAGATCAAGAAACATCAATAAAAATAAAATAAAAAGGTAATACCATGGAGACGTTTTTATTAGTTGGGTCTTTGTATATAAACTTTATAGTAATATCATCAGCATCGATGTTTCACAACAATCTGATGTTGAAGCCCCCGTATCTATAAACATTCTTTGACATTCGAAAGTTGAAGAACTTTTTAGTGATTTGACATTTGAATGTTGAGGAACTTTATTGGCAGGGTGATATTTCCCCGTAGAAGAGTAAGGAAAAGTTGTAGAAAATGAAAAAATGCTAAAATGGCGAGAACGAGAAGGCGGTATAGGTATATATATGAAATATATGGGAGTTGGAGGAAAAGAAAAAATAGAGCAAAGGAACCGAGATACGCTAATTTCTGTGAAATTTGGCAAATTGTATTTTTGCGTGTATGTGATTTTGTATGGAAGTTCATTGTGTATGACTGTATGGGTATTATGTTTAAGATTTTCTTTAAAAAATACTTTTCGCGGTTTTTTGAAGCTATTAGTATTTCAGCTTTTTGTAGAGATTTTTTATTCATCTCAACTTTTTACTTGCAATTTCGTCGGTATTTATTTATTGAAAAGAATAAATGCTATGGTATCAGGTATTGATTTTTTTTCAGCTATGTTGGTATTTAAAATGAAAAGTAATTTCATTAGGTACCTACTTTTTCTCTGTACAAAAGATCCTATGTTGGCCATCTAGGTATATATTTAAATCTATGAGTGGTGCTATCATCTTAATTTTGGTGTTAAAGGTTAACCATTAAAAAGTATAGGTACCCCTAAAAAGCATAGTAATAAATAATCATTCATATCATCATATCCAAAATTAGCCACAGTCCACCCCCGGGAAATGGCGCACAATATTATGCTTTAATTTTTTGTAAAGCCAAAAATCCATTCCTTAATGTTTTTTTTAGATTAAGTTTTTACGTGAATAGTTTTTGAAAATTAATCTTCAAACTCAAAATTTTGAAAACATATGTACCTAATAAAAAATAAATCATTTAAACTGATTTTTTTTACAAATTTTGTGTGATTAAATAATATTTTTGACTTTAATATTCAATGCTTTTGTTAATTTTTAGTCAAACACAAAAAACCAAATGGTCCTAAGACTTTTATTTTTCAAGATAAACTTAAGATTAATTTAACAGATTCTCGCTTTCCTTTTGTTCATTTAAAAACAGAGAATCACCAAAGTGTTTAAACAATTTTTCTTTCATATACATATATACAGAGTAACTCGATCCTTCTAAAAAATATTTCATTTTTTAAATCAGATCAATAACTGTTACCTCTTCATCCTCGTTTTCTTCAAGATAGGAACATACTCGAATAAATGCTTTTTTCAAACATTTATTTTCTGGCCTTCCAGTCTTTCGTTTCTTAAGCAAGTCATACTTTGTTCTATGTATATTGCACTGCAAGAATGGTAGTATATTCATACCTACATAATTCGAAGAAAAGTTGAATTGAAAATATTTTTTTGAAAGTTTTGGAAAAAACTTTTTTACCAATTTTATTTTGATTTTCGGGAACGGGCACATTCCAAGATCACGAATATGCATTTTATAAGTCGCTAGGACGCTTAGTTTAGCCCCAAATCAAGTTTAAAGGTGTAAACTTTGATGCCTCTAGGACGCTTAGTTTAGCCGCAAATCGCATTTAAAGATAGAAGTTGATTTTTCGTGCATTAATTGAGTTCTCTTGAGCATGAGTACCTTGAATGACAAATAAACGCGAATAAACAGCGAGGTGTGTATGGGGGGGCATGTTGCCCCCTGCAACCCCCCTGCTTGAGCTCATTATAGGATTTGGGGTGGGTGCGAGGTTGGATGTATGCATAGTTTCTTTTGCATTTAAAGAATCTGGATTTATTAGTTTATCTGCAAATCAAGTTTAAAGGTGTCAACTTTGATGCCTCTAGGACGCTTAGTTTAGCCGCAAATCGCGTTTAAAGATATAAGTCGAATTTTCGCATAATGCGATGCATCAATTGAGCGCCAATGTCAAGTTTTCATGAGCAACAGTACCTATCATTCATATTTCGAAGAAAAATTAAAAAAAAAAAAACAAAAAAAAACTGAGAAAAGTTTAATTTTTGATTGAAATCAAGTAAGACGTTCATGGGATTTTATTGCAAAAATCATAAAAGGGGTCATTGACGATGAAAAAAAAAGAAAAAAGCGATTTTCACATTTTTGTGCAATGATTTTTTTAAAATTTAGCTTACTTAAATTTTTTTGAAAAATCCATTTTGATGGTAAATTTTATTTTCTACAAAAAAAGTTTTGAGAACTATCTCGAATTTTTGCTTCGCTTTCGAGTTATATGCAAAAAACCAAAAAGGGTGCTTTTGCACCCCCCTCTAAAAAATGCACCCTCCAATTTAATAGCACTCCACGGTTTTCTCATCTTCAATGACCCCTTTGATGATTTTTGCAATAAAATCCCATGAACGTCTTACTTCCTTATTGCCCTGTTTTTTAGGACATAATCAATAGTCTAAAACTTTTTTGGATCAAAAGAACTCTATTCCACTTTAAAATCAAAGTAGCGGTCATATTTATTTATAGGGAAAGATTTACATATGCATGTACCTATACCAAATTGATGAAATTTCACATTGTGAAAACAATCTTGAAATCAGTCTTGGACGTATACTGTTTTTTTTTTTTTTTAATTCTAGTTTGCATTTTTCATGCCTTTCATGCCAAGACGCTTTCACCCACCACCATATTATATGCTAAATATTTCTTTTCAAATTTTCTTCATTAAGCCTAGTTTATACTTCAAAGCTAAGTGAAATCAAATTTGAAATGAAACATCAATAATTATTGAACCAAAAGGTTTTCAAAAAAATAGTTTTCGTCATAATATTTGGTTACAAAAAGTCCATCGAGTTGCATTTGTTTCGAGACAAATTTGTTCCTCCTTGTCGCCAATATAATTGCTTTTAGTTTTTGACAGTTTTTCATGCCTAGGAAAAAAAGTATTTTTTTCTATGAAAACTACACTTCGCATGGAAGTATAAACCAGGCTTTACTAAGAAATAGGTATATGTAATTTGAAAAAATCAGAAAGTTTTTGTCATATTTATTTATAGGGAAAGATTTACATATACCAAATTGATGAAAGAAAGTGCATTACAAAAACTAGCGAAGTTTTTCAGTGCATTTTTATGTTCGCTTGGAAAAAAGTAGCATGTTAAAAATACAACATTAATACGGAGTTATATCAAACTCAGAAAATTTTGGTATATGAAACTCATTTTTGGTAGTTTCAATTCAATCGATTTTTCTATGCAAAATACAATTTTGCAATTTTAACAAGATGTTCACTTGCACACACAAAAGGAAGATTCAAATTTTCTCTGAAGTTGAAAGTATTTTGCCGCTGGTTTAATAAAAAGATTCGTTCATTTAAATGGATTAAAAGCAAATATATTTTCAAAATAATTATTCACGTAGAAGTGCACAATAATCAATTTAAGAAATCCAAATACCTACCAAAGAACTTGGATTTCAATTGTCCACAATCAATTATTGTTACGAAGCGCGCGCTAGCCGATGTGTTTATCGATTAATGAGTAACTTGTTGGATATAAAATTGATTTTTTTTTATCTACACAACACAAAACAATTTTTGATTTTTTCTTGAACCATTCTGAAAAATATATTTGCTCTTAATCGTTTTGAACAACCGAAAAACTTATTCACTTTTGACACACAATATAAAAACCAAACAACGATGCAAGAGCGACAACCAATCGATCCCATTGCAATGAGATGATGGTTAAAATATTTTACCTACCCACTTATTTCGAGTACCTATACCTGCTCTTGTTGTTTGTCATACTGTCCACCTACAACATTAACCAAAAGTACAAAATACATTGTAATTCCAACTTCTAAAAGAAAAACAGGACACTTAGGTATTTGTTAGATTTTCTTTTTTTTTTCTTTATTAAATATATGAAAAAATCTCACTACACAATTCACATAGGTATATTGAATACAAAATTTCTTTATTTTTGTGCACTTTAATTTTTCAAGTGGTGTGTAAAAACACAGATTTAATATGAGGTGATGAGAACTAAAACTCGCTATGTCAATGCCACGAAAACTAAGATAGTTTTCCTTCAAACCATAACAAATAGAGTTATAAATCTATGATTAGATACAACAATTATTCTCTTATTAGGTATTCTCAAAGTTACTTTAACAATTCAATTTGATTATAAAACTTCTTTGGCATTGATATGACGAGTTTTAGTTCTCATCAGCTCATGTATTTACATTACAAATAATAACAAAAAAACACTAGCACACATTTTTATATTTTTGGATTTTTATCCACTGGAACTGCTGGCTGTTGATTGAAGATATTTTTCTGGCAAGCAGCTGCCCGGCACAGGATATCTTGATGTTCATTGTTGATGCAATTAAATATTTATGTAGGTAGGTAGGTATTTTCTGAAAGTAGGTAGAAAAAAATTATTTGCAAAGAAAAAAACAGAATTCAAAGATATTTATCTACAGTAAAAACAAAATACTTATCTATTTTATTGATGTTTCTTGATCTTTCCTTTTTATAATTTATTGCAGCTCCATAAATCCATTTGGTTTTCACTTTAAACTTCAAAGCTAACAATTTAATTTTACAGCACGATTTCACGATTTGTTTTTTTTTTCCTTCTGCCATTTGACAGCACAATATTGCGGTAAGAAATCGTATTTCTATTCTACCACTTTGTTTGGTCATGCGCGGTGGAAGTGGAAAAACTACTTCACTCGCTTACTCCATTTATTATTACGAGAATAATATATGACTTTCTCGTTCTTACGATAATAATAAATGTACCTCGAAATATTCCCCATTCTGGTGTCAAAATGTGAAACATGTTTCACAACATGGGTGCTCACTAGCGCCACCATCGATGGAATACCACGTAAATAAAAACGACTCCATGATAATACTATAAAGTTTATATACAAAGGTTGGGTGTGTGATCGATGGTGCGCTGGCGTCGCTAAAGTTGCTTCAACATTTTTAAAATTGAATTATCAACATTCGCATGCGTATCTGGTTTTGTTGTTGGTTTTTCGGTATGAATTCTCTTTTTTCTTTTTTTTTGCTATGAATGAATTTTAAAAGCAATGGTGGTGGTTTTTTTTTTAATTTTTTGCTCTATCATCTGTTTTCTGCGCGCTCGTCTGTTTTTTCGTTCTTCTTGAATCCAAAGAATTTTATAGGAATTTTATATTTTATTTGCAAGGATTTTGTTTTTGTTTGTTTTTTTATTTGTCGAGAGATTTCGATTTTTTTCTTATTTGGGTTCTTAGTCGTTGTGTTTTGTTGTTGTATGTGCTTAACGAGGTGCATTAAGAAAAAATAGATTTTATTTTTCTGAATTTACAATTTTGTAGATCAGAATCAAAACGAAAGAAATTTAAGCTGAAAAAATGAAACAGCGATGTGGGTACCTACATTTTTCAACTATTTTTCATATAAATTATTGATTTCTTGAAATTTCATTATTTTGATCAAAATTATCATTTAGATGATCTTACAAATAATTCTCGTTAGATAAGTATGCATATCGTCCGTCAGTCTGCGAGGGTGTGTTTGTGCGATAATTATCTATGGGTAGCAGAGATGTGAAAGAATGCATTAATTTCAGTATTGAAATCAATTGATTAAAAAGACTTATTTTGAAGCATTTTTACTTTACCTCAGTACTTCAACTTCAAATGTAATTCCCATTCAATGTTGAAGTCTTTAGTAATGCAATCATTTCCCGCAGTTAAATGACTTAAAGTAAAACTAATGCAATACTAAAGACTGCTTTTCATTGAAGTCTTTTGCTAAGAATGCATTCTTTAAGTCTTTTGATTACAGTCTTATGACTGCAGTCAATTGACTGCCTTGAAGTCCTTTAACTGCTTGTAATCTTTTGACTGCTTGAAGTCTTTTAACTGCATGAAGTCCTTAAACTTCTTGGAGTCTTTAAACTACTTGGATTCTTTTTACCTTTTTAATCATTATGAAGACTTAAACTATTATTGATATTTATTTGAATAGGTACCTACTTAGGAATCGAAACTAACCACAAAATGAAAAAAAAAATGTTAGGTTCAAAAATTGTACATACATATACATACATATGTATATGCATTTTTTTTTTTTTTTACTGAGCACCATTTTGTTTGTTCTTCTACTAGTGCAGTCTAACATATTTTTAATCGAAAAAAAGAAAACTATTAACATAAAACTATTAATATATTGAATATGGTGAAGGGGGCTATAAGGAATGTAAAAAAATCTATTTCCCAGCAGCGGAGTTGGAGGGGGGATTTGGGGGGTGAAAAAGAGGAGGGAAATTGTATTATTGCGTTTTCCGACTTAAGTTGACCCCAAAATGAGAAGTGTTCAATAGAAATGTTGTAGATCCGGCAAAAATCTACAACTTTTATTTAAACCACTTTTCAACGTAACCTCAAAATTTCTGAGATATTGACGAAAAAACGTATTTTTTTCTGGATTTTGTTTTTTATTTTTCATTTTTCCAAAAATAGTTCAATTTAAATGAAACTTTGTGAAAATATATCTTGTTGTGTCCTTAATTAGGACAATATTTTTCAAGCATAACCAATTGATCAGTTTTTGAGATATTCAATTTTGTTTGGAAAAAAATACTTTTTTTCAAATGAAAATTGTACTTCAGAAAATCATCGTACCGAGTTCGTTAAAGGATCATTAGTTTTATTTTTAAACGAGAATGGGCATATTTGGGCATTAGCGGCCATCAATGAAATAAGTATCAAATGGAAGGTATGTTACTCAGTAACAACTTTTACTAAGGGCGTTTTATTGCACTTCATTTAGAAAAGAAGATATTTCCATGTTAATATAATGCAATTGCATATGGAAATATTGCATAGAAATTATATTTATTAAAATTAAATTATTATTAGTGTGTGTAATGCCTTATCCTAACCTCATAACATATCGTGAAATTGTAGTTTTGAGTTTTGGGGGATTTCAGAAGCTCCCAAGGTCACGTTGCGGTTTTAAACAGACCTAGTTCGGATTTCAACAGCTTTTTTATCTCTTTAAATATTTTATTTTAATCCGGATCTAGACCCCATGTTTGAAGACTTTAATATAGCAGGTTGACTAATTGGCGCTTTCCAAATGCTAATACATGAAAGCGTTAATACACCTACATTAATAATGTCCACTCATAACGACTGGGCGGGCTATGATTTTCGCAAAAATATGAATAGACAGAATGCAACGTTCGAAAAACCACTGGTAGTTGGCCTATTTTGAACGAAAACCAAATTCGATTTGACGCAACGGAATCAAGCTGGATTTGCACCTTCGTTCTTCATTCGGTGAACGTTGTTCCACAAGCAACGAACAACGAGTAAAATTCATCCAAAAATTAAAAACGGCTTTGAATTTCTTCGTTATTCGTGTTCGGTGTTATCATTTACACCTTCGTTGTCCCGCGTAAGGGCAAAAACGAACAACGTACACGGACAATAACAACGAAGGTGTAAATCCAGCTTTAGGGCTTGACTAGATGCACTTTTACTATATAAAATACCCATCAAACATTTTCTTAATATTTTGTAAATTATAATATACGGTATTATGACAAATGTACTTATTAATTATGTTAAATGGGCATTTTTATACACAAATATTCCTGAGACTGCCTAGATTTCTTAGTTCACATTCCTTTTCTATGTTTGCATTGGTTAGAGACCAGGAAACTCAGTAAAACTTGAGTGAAGTGTTAAAACAAAAATGCATTTTTTTCGTTTTTGAAGTACACCACAACGAAAAAACTTCTGCACGGTGATTGTAGGACGCAACCACATCCAAAAATAACAAAATCATTCTTGGCCGCTCACGCCCATGTTTCATACAAATTTGCCCATTCTCCTTTACTTTTATGTTTTCCAGTGGAGCAAAACCGAATGAAATTGAATGTATTTTTCTGGTGTATTTTAACAACCAAAGTAAATTTTAAGTTTGTTCACAATCTAGTATTAAAATATTCTATCATTTTTTTTAGGTTTTTAATGACTTAAGAATAATCCAATGTGATATTAAGTAAGGCCTAGCCACCGAATTAATAATATTTTTTGCTTTACGTCGTTATCAATAAAGATAAAATTATAAGAAATAAATAATGCCAGTTCTACCACACAGTTTTTTTTTTAAACAATGTACATACTATATAAAAATTCAAACAACATATTTCTCAAGAAGAATGTAGATAAATTATTTTTCAAATCTTAAAATTCTTTTTACGGGGAATAAGTTTTTGGATTTGGGGCATTTAAGGTCTCCAGCGCCTACATGATAAAATTGGGCGTGGTTGTGGGTGGGTCTAAGAAAATCATCAGCAATTTTCTCTTACTCATTTAAACAATATCTGATGCTAACAGTACCAAATATTTAGAACCGTTTTTGATAAATCAAAATATACAATGTAGGCGTGGCAATGGGCGGATTTGAACAAAAAATGCCTTAAGCCTTTTTTTGTTCATGCGAATCAACTCTGAAAGCTTCATGCTCGTTGTTCGAAGATATAGAAACAGAAAATATGTTTAAAGTCTTTTCTAGCTCATGTGAATCAACTCTGGAAATTTCATCTAGATCAATAGGGCCTTTCCCGAGATATAGAGACATTCAGCCTTATTGTGAGTTTCACCCGAACAACATTTCACCCGAAAAAATTGACATTTCACTTTTCCCCTATTGTGAGTTTCACCCGGAAAATGTTTCATGTTCGAAAAATTCCCCTTATTGTGAACTTTCATTTCGGGCGGAATGTCAAACAATTGACAGGTTAAATTTTCACTTATTTTTAGTCGGTGAAATACAAAAGTACAAGAAGCGAAATGTAAGTTTTTATTTATTTCTTAATGATAACAAACTAAACAAATCAATATTTTTCTTGAAAATTCAGGAGCAAAACAACAAACAAAAACCAAAGCGATATTCTGCTTAATAAAATGCAGGGGGAGCCTGATATTGCGAAGGGTTTCACCAAATCTAGAAAGGAGAAAGTGGACGAGTTTTGGAAACATCTTTCCTCGGAGCTGAACAGTGCAGGGCCACCAGTGAAGAGTGTATTTGAGTGGAAAAAAGTAAGGAATGGGATTATTTTGTACACTACCGACAAAATTAAAACATGCTTATGTATATGTACTTAGGTTTGGACAGACCAAAAGCGCTACGTTCGGCAAAAGGCGGCATCCAATAAATTGCATCAGAGAGGTACAGGAGGTGGGCCAAACAAAACCAAAATGTTCTCACCTACGGAAGAGGCGATATTCCAACTCGTTGGGATGAAAGAAGCAGTGGAGGGAGTGGGTACATCGAATTCTTTTGGGTTGTCTCGCCCCAAAAAGATAAGACTAGACGATATACCTACTCCCAAACCAAGCGAATATGAAATTTTGCTGGAGGAAGCTATGGACACAAATGGACAGTACGATGTGGTGTGCTCACCTGCTGGTTCTATTTCTCAAACAGAAGCTTTACAGGAAAACAATAGCGTTCATCCAACTTTGACATCTCAAACCACGAAAAAAAGAAGGTGTTCCAAAATGACTACCAACGAAGTTGTCGTAGAGGAGCTGGAAACTCAAAAAAAACTTTGTGCAAAAGTGATTGAAGCGATTTCTATAATGAAAGATCACAACACACAAGTCCAGAGTGGCATTAAAAAGTTGTACCGTTAAATGGATCGCCTGGGTGATATAAATAAAGAACTGTTAAAAGAACAGAAGCGGCATAATATAGAAATGGAAAAAATTCGTAAGTCTGAGCTTGAAAATTACATTGAGAAAAACCGTAAAATGTTAGAACTGGAAGAGCTTAAGATTGAAATTATGCGGGGACGAGATTTGTATAACCCCGCGGTTTAAGATAATTGGTTTCGTACAAAAAACTTTTTGCAAACAAATCAATTTATTGGATAAGGATTCTGAATTTTGTTTTACATACATAGATGATAAGTTAAGTGACTCAATTTAAAATGAAAGCTGTGAATTTATACTTTACATAAAGAGATACATAAGATTAAAAAAAACTTAATTAAGAAACCCATATTAGTTTTAAAATGAGCTGTGACTTATTTTTTTAAGGTAGTTTATAAGATAAAGTGAATTTATGCTTTTTTGTTTTTTCTTTTTATTAAACTGTTTTAATAAAAGTGAATTATTTATTTTTTAATTATGGTTATTTGTTTTTATTACATTCAAAATATTTAAAATCAAAGAGAGTTTGCTATGTCTGTACGAATGCGCTGGCTTGTTGTCAGATAACTTGAGTTCAGTCCAACAGACTGCACGTTTTCAACGACATCCACCGAATTACTTTCTATATCAGTCGTTGAGTTTGAAGAGGCCAATTCGCTTTTATAGTATATGCATATATTATGCAGTGCTGAACAAACGTTTATAATTTTGACAGCCTTTGTTGGGGAGTAGTACAATTCCCTTGCACTCAATAAACATCGCCACCTGTTTTTAAGAACACCGTTGGTTCTCTCAATTATATTTCGACACCTCGAGTGAACCTCGAGTTGATCCACTATTAGGTGTTCTATAAGGAGTTAGAAGCCACGGTTCTAATGGGTAACCAGCATCTCCTAAAAATCAAATAATTTTTCTTCTTCACGTCTACTTTACATGGAGCTAGACCCTATACAGGTAAACCGATTATCTTCAAATTCGAAGCATAATTTAAAAAAGAAAATATGTTTATAGATATTCTAAATTTTAAGTAAATAGGTCAATCAGTTTAGGCTCTAGCTGAGTGTAAAGTGAACTTTGGGGTTATCAAACACCACAGAAATGTAAGTTCGTTTTAAAAATTTACCCAACAACCAAACATTACTGCTGTTTTGCAAATAATCCTGCTCCATTTTCGCTCGGAGCTCACTAACATTCCAAATGAATGAATCATGACAGGCTCCAGGATGCGTAGCGTCTATGAAGCGAATCTTTAGTTCACTATCGCATACCTGTTAAATTATGTAAGTACATATAGGTAGGTAGATTTCTTTCATTTTAGAAAATAAGGAACCATAATTAACTTACAATTAAAACGTTCAAGCTACAATGTCCTTTTCTGTTATAAAATAAATGCTTGTTTGATGAAGGAGATATAACGTTAACATGTGTACCATCGATACAGCCTGTAACACCAGGTATCCTGTACTTGGAATAAAAGTCATGAATGATTTTTCGCTGTTCTTCCAGTGTTGGCCATTTTATCCATTCAACGCAAAGTGTCTGTTCAAGAACATCCAGGACTTCAGTGAGTACCAGACTAAAAGTGGATTGTGCCAAACCAACATCTTGGTCCTTCCCAACTCCTTTTTGGTATCCACCTTCTGCAAAAAAACGTAAACAGGCGGCGAGTTTCACAATAAGTGGTATACCAAATTTTTGTTTCGGTGTGGGCAAGGAGTTGGTAAGCACATCCAACAAATATTTAAATGCTGGTTTATTAAGCCTGTAGTACTGATGAAACCTGAACAAAATACGCATGAACTACTTTATTTTTAAAAACAAAAAGATTTTCATTCGTACAAGGAATCACGCATCTCTAAAGGATTAGAGTCATCCCTCAAACTTCTTCGAATTGCTCGCTCCTCAATCATTTCTTCTCCTTCAGACAGGATACGCAGCGCTATACTATGCATATTTAAAGAATTTGAATTAAAAAAAAAATACGGATACAACTTTTTTAAAAATAACAATTATTTATGCATTTATTTTCAAATCCTCAAATTTGTATTTCACAATAGTTGTCAAAACAAACATATGTTTCTTCGAAATGTCACTGCTGGTTCGAAGTGAAATTTCATTCGGGTGGAACTCACAATAGCTTTTAAAATTCCGGGGGAACAAAAATTTTTCGGGTGAAATATTTTCCGGGTGAAACTCACAATAAGGCTGATTATGAAATTGGTTGTGGTTGTAGGTGGATATACAAAAATCACCTCCATATTTTTCTTACCCATACCAAAAAATTCTAATACCTCAAATAATCATTAGAGCTGTTTTTGAGCTATATATAAAGATATAAAAAGTGGAAGTGGCGGTGGGCAGATTGGAACAAGAAATATTTATGAATATGATTCATGCGAATCAGCTCTGAAAATGTCATGCAGATCGTATGAGCCATTGCGAAGATATAAAGACATGACAAAAATTCTATTTGTTACCCACCCAACTGCTCAACTAAATCAAATGACAACCACCGCCTGCCTATCCAACGTACTGACCATGTCGAAATCCAACAATATTTCTTTTTTTTGAATAACTGAAAACCCTACCTAAAACAATATAAATAACAAAAAACAAATGAAGCGTTTAGAAGATGAAGGTGCTAAGTGACATTTTTTGAAAAATCGTTTTTTCGTACAGATGAAGGTCCTATACTCAAACTTAAATTTCTATCTCATCTGCACTTCTCTATCGCCTCTCGATTCAAATTTAGCCAAGGATGAAGGTGTTATATGCCATTGCTTTCTCAAAAAACTTAGTGGAAGAATGTGTTAAACGCGCTTAAGACCTTCATTTATATGCAAAAAGAATTTTACCTTAACGTTTTATTTTACTTTATTTTGTGGATGAATGTGCTATGTGAGCAATGGATCACAAAAAAATTCGTGGAAAAAGGTATTAAGTACACAAAACTGTAAATATCTCGCAAGTCCTTTGTTTTCAACAAAGAAGAATATAAGTATAAGAGACACTTGAGCTATGTTACTTTAAAAGTGGCCGTATATAATTTTGAAGGTTCTTACCAAAAAAGTTATGGATCAAAAACTTTAAATGCTGATTACTCAAAACTTTGAAAATGTCACTTAGCACCTTCATCTTCTAAACGCTTCAAATACAAAAACACCCACCCCACGATGCCCAACTGACCTACATTAAGAACCAACCCAATATCGATCAACCCACCAACACCAAAGGCAACCAGTTTAAATACGTACACATACATTCTCAATAAAATATTTCGATCGCTCGCCGAGCAGGAGCAGCAGCAGCCGAGTATAACAACAAAAACACACAAAAATAACAAAACACGAAAGTAAAAAAACAACCAAAAAATATACATGCCTAACTAAATGACAACATCATCAGGGTTGCCACTTTTCTGCAATTGCAATAGATCTACTGCATTTTTTCTCAAAATCAATCTGCTTCCTTAAAATAAAATCTATTGCACTTGATTTTACGAACAAAATTACCCTACACGCCTTAATACTAATATGATATGTTTAATTTATGTCTATTTTGTTTTTTTTTTTATGTTTTGAAGAAAAACAAATGTTTTATTTTATTTATTTTTCAGTTTTGTTCAAATGACATAATTAGTTTTTTGAAAAAAAAAAGTAAATTAAAAAAGATATCTACTGTGAAAATATTGAATCTACTGCACTTTTTTTGCAAATCTACTGCGAACAATTCTCTGAGGTGTGGCAACCCTGAACATCATACTTACCTACCTACCTACAATCTACAATCATACATACAAACATAAAACACGAACAAACGCATTTTTTTCTTTTTGCTTATTAAGGGAAGAGCGCCGAAAACCAACGACAACCTTCCCCCAGCAAAGCATCTTCACAACTAAAAAGTAAAAATGAAAATGACAACTAAAAATATACAAAGATGCAAGCATGGTGTTTCAACATGTGGCAAGCAACATTCATGGGTGTGTCAACATGGGTGTGTCAACATCAGACGGTGTGTCAACATTTATCTTCATGATATTACCTTTGTATATAAACTTTATAGTAGTATCATCGACATCAATTGTTTCTACACAATCTGATGTTGAAGCCCCCGTATCTATAAACATTCGAAAGTTGAGGAAATTTTTGGTGATTTGACATTTGAATGTTGAGGAACTTTATTGACAGGGTTGATATTTCCCTGTAGAAGAGTATAAAAAGTGGTAGAAAATGAAAAAATGCTAAAATGGCGAGAATGAGAAGGGTGTATAGGTATTTATATGAAATATATGGGAGTTGGAGGAGAAGAAAAAATAGAGCAGAGGAACCGAGAATACGGTAATTTCTGTGAAATTTGGCATATTGTTTTTTTGTGTGTATATGTGATTTTGTATGGAAGTTCTTCATAATGTATGACTGTATAGGTAGTATTTGTACGATTTTCTTAATAAAAAACTTTTCGCGGTTTTTTGAAGCTATTTCAGCTTTTTGTTACGATTTTTCTTCAGATCAACTTTTTGGTTGCAAAAACGTCGATCTTTGCAATTTTTTACAAATATATACATTTTGTGCGATTTTTACTGAATAATATTTCTAATTAACTTTACATAAAGCAAAGTATTGATTGACTCACTCACTTCATCTTTTTTTGGAATCAACGCACAGCTTATATCTATATATAGATATATAATACAAAAAATTTTGAATACCTATATATATGTAGGGTTCCACTAAGAAAGGATTTTTCTTAAATCGTATTTTTGATAGGGTAAATAAGGGTAAATGTAGGGGAAAGTCGGATTTCTATTTTCTAAATTAAAAGGTTTAAAAAAATTTTAGCTTATAAAATTTGAAGATTTTTTTATTTTAAGAATGGCAATATGGATTAAAAAAATTTCAAAATTACCGTTTTCAACTTATCATTGTTTGAAAGTGAAAAATGAGAAAATGGATGTTTCAAAAATAATTCATTATATATCAGGGGAGTGCGGTAGAGAATTGAAATCTGCATTTTTAAAAAGTTAATAAAAAAAAAGTTATCCATGTTTAAGGAATTTTTAAATACCATCGTATTTTGAGTGCTGGGAGTTTTGAAAATGAGTAATTTTTTTTTGCGTTTTTTTGACGGTTTTAATTTGTATCTTTTTAAAAGGTGGTTGAAAAAATTTGAAATTCAAGGATCGGATAAGGTTATTTGGTTTAAATATTAGGTGTGAATTTCGAATCATTTGCACGTCATTTGAAGAAGATATTGGAATATGGGCAAAATTAAAAAAAAATTGAACAGAGTTTTTGAGAGTTTTTTGTTAATAACTTTTTTATGGGTTGATTTAGGAGATTGGTTAATGCCTTTAATGATAGGTATATTCAACATAAATGTTAATTAAAAAAATTACATCTCCAGGTGCAACTGAACGGAGATAACGGTAATTTAAAGGTTGCTATGAAGATATGCTTTTATAACTTCTCAACACATGCATGTAGAACTTTGATTTTTCTTCAATCCAATAGTCAATTAAATTTCCATTATTTTGATATCTCATTTATTATCCTACCACTTATACAAGCCTCACAATTAATTTTTGAAATTAATTAAAAATTCGAAAAATTTCATTGAAATTACCTGATTGGGTCATTGGCCACGACCATCCACCAGCGTGAATGATCCCGTTATCTACATCGAATATTTTAATTAAAATTTGATATGGATTTCTTTAAAAATTCATAGCTCCCTACTGATCGGATCTTCAAGGTTAAGGTCTTTATAGAAAGCTGAAACAACAGGCTACATTGTGTAAAAAAATCATTGAGATACTAAGGGGGTGAATAAGCCCTCTTTGGTTCCTTTTATTTTATTCTAAATTCAAATGTTGATGAAAAATTTTATTATTTTGAAAAACTAGAAATGCACATTTATTGCTTTATCCCCCTTCTAGAATTATGTCATACCATGTTTTATCATCAAACCTATAATAGAGGTGCTAAAAAAATGTAAAAACAATTTGAGTTGCTGTTTTTTTGCACCTACTCAATGGCTTTAATAATTAAAAAAACCATATAAATATTGAAGATATGGAAAAACTTTTAATCAAGTATTTTTATTAAGTATATAGCCTAAATAAATGTAGGTAATCATAAAGTTGTATATCCAACACGAAAGCAGAAATTAATTAATATATTAATAATTTAAAACATGTTTTTTTTACTATGTTCTTGAATTACTAAAACATTAATTACTTTTCTAATTTCCAACGGATTTTAATAAATCAACTATTTTTCGATTCACAATTAAAAATACTTTTATTTTCATGTATCATACATAATTGTTGGCCATGAAAAAGGTACGAAAAAGTTGTTCAAACAAGTTGTTTAAAGATGTAAACTTTGATGCCTCTACGACGCTTAGTTTAGCCGCAAATCGCGTTTAAAGATAAAAATTGATTTTTCGTATATTGCTATGCATTAATTAAGTTCTCTTGAGCAAGAGTACCTTGAATGACAAATAAAGTATCTAAAAAGTTGGGATTATTTTAAAAAAGTATTGAAAATCCTAGGTATATATTAAAATCTATGAAAATAAATAATAAATAGTCATTTTGTTTTGAAATGGTTATTTAGAGTGATAATTATTTAACCAGAGTTCAAATAATAAGACTTGAATGTTTAAAACTCGAGGTCTGAAAAATCAGAAATCTAATCGTAACATTCAAAAATATTAAGCTCTAAACCATTCTCTAAGTACTTTCCTTCAATACAAACAAAAATTTAAATCGTATAGGTTTTTTTTTGTTTAACCTCGTTTCACCCTATTAATAGCTAGACTTACACAAATATTTACCTCTTAAGCCATTTGTAGCTTAAACCTTAAAACACAAAAATAATTTTTAAAATGGAACCGTTTGTTTCTTAACATTAATAAATATGTAAACTTGTTGTGTTATTTTAATAAAATTTCACACAAATACCTACCGAAGGTTACTTAAAACTGTTGAAAAGCTTTTTTTTTTTGTGAAAACTCGGAAGACTCAAAAGTTCATTTAGGCTTAAGACGATGTAGTTCTACTACTCATATTTTATTCATATTTCAAAATTAAGTCCTCAATTAATCGAATTCCGGTTAGTGGAGAATCGACTGTATAAGCCTGGTTTAATTCTATTTTGATTTATTTTATTTATTAGAATTTTGACTTTTGTTCAGTCTATATGTATTGTTATGTTTACATTTTTTTTTCTCCCGTTCATTTCCATTTTTTTATTTCGGACACTTTCAATTTTTACAACCTCCGGAGTATATAACCTTCTATCTATTTTTCCATCAAAATGTATTTGTCTTTTCATAAAAATCAGTGTCCGTTTAACAGCTCAATATTGTTCATAATTACGAACGATAATTTTTTTAGCTTTTACAAGAACAAACAACAGTGTACATAATTCAACTATCCACAAAAGAACAACATAAGGCGTTTTCCTTTGGAGGTGGCAAAGTACTTGCAAGTACTTTGCTGGCTTTTTTCAGTGGAACACATCAAACTGCTTTGCCATGTAAATAGTATCTACTCGCACGTGAGAACGTGTGCAGTTGGTAGTACCACTTTCATCTACTCATAAGTACTTTGCCACCTCCAAAGGAAAACGGCTATAATTGTCTGCAATCAACATGACCACCATGAAAATTATCAACAACAATCAACACTTATCATCGGTGATTTTAAAGCAACCCCAAGCCCAAAGCTTAAGAGGATACCTATTTTATCGTTTAAAGAAGTTCATCAATCGTAGCAGAAGTAGAACCAAATCGCTGCCTGCTTATGTGAAAAGAAGATATCCCACCATCAATGATGCCACCACCAACAACATTTCCTTTGATGATGAAGCCACCGATCCCATCGTAGTTCCTTTCATGCCAAGACACTTTCACCCACCACCATATTATATGCCAAATATTTTTTTTCAAATTTTCTTCATATTCTATTAAGAAATATATGTAATTTGAAAAAAATCAGAAAGTTTTTGTCATATTTATTTATAGGGAAAGATTTACATAAACCAAATTGATGAAGGAAAGTGCATTACAAAAACCAGCGAAGTTTTTTAGTGCATTTTTATGTTCGCTTGGAAAAAAGTAGCTTAAAATACAACATCAATACGGAGTTTCAATGGCATACCTACAACCTTTGTTTCGCCAGTGGTTTGTCAAGTTTTCCAAAATCGTTATAAATCGATTTTTCTATGCAAAATACAATTTTGCAATTTTAACAAGGTGTTCACTTGCACACACAATAGGAAGATTAATTTTCTCTGAAGTTGAAAGTATTATGCAGCGGGTTTATTAAAAAGATTCGTTCATTTAAATGGATTAAAAGCAAATATATTTTCAAAATAATTATTCACGTAGAAGTGCACAATAATCAATTTAAGAAATCCAAATACCTACCAAAGAACTTGGATTTCAATTGTCCACAATCAATTATTGCTATGAAGCGCGCGCTAGCCGATGTGTTTATCGATTAATGAGTAACTTGTTGGATATAAAATTGATTTTTTTTTATCTACACAACACAAAACAATTTTTGATTTTTTCTTGAACCATTCTGAAAAATATATTTGCTCTTAATCGTTTTGAACAACCGAAAAACTTATTCACTTTTGACACACAATATAAAAACCAAACAACGATGCAAGAGCGACAACCAATCGATCCCATTGCAATGAGATGATGGTTAAAATATTTTACCTACCCACTTATTTCGAGTACCTATACCTGCTCTTGTTGTTTGTCATACTGTCCACCTACAACATTAACCAAAAGTACAAAATACATTGTAGTTCCAACTTCTAAAAGAAAAACAGGACACTTAGGTAGGTATTTGTTAGATTTTCTTTTTTTTTTTCCTTTATTAAATATATGAAAAAATCTCACCACACAATTCACATAGGTATATTGAATACAAAATTTCTTTATTTTTGTGCACTTTAATTTTTCAAGTGGTGTGTAAAAACACAGATTTAATATGAGGTGATGAGAACTAAAACTCGCTATGTCAATGCCACGAAAACTAAGATAGTTTTCCTTCAAACCATAACAAATAGAGTTATAAATCTATGATTAGATAAAACAATTATTCTCTTAGTAGGTATTCTCAAAGTTACTTTAACAATTCAATTTGATTATAAAACTTCTTTGGCATTGATATGACGAGTTTTAGTTCTCATCAGCTCATGTATTTACATTACAAATAATAACAAAAAAAACACTAGCACACATTTTTATATTTTTGGATTTTTATCCACTGGAACTGCTGGCTGTTGATTGAAGATATTTTTCTGGCAAGCAGCTGCCCGGCACAGGATATCTTGATGTTCATTGTTGATGCAATTAAATATTTATGTAGGTAGGTATTTTCTGAAAGTAGGTAGAAAAAAATTATTTGCAAAGAAAAAAACAGAATTCAAAGATATTTATCTACAATAAAAACAAAATACTTAGCTATTTTATTGATGTTTCTTGATCTTTCCTTTTTATAATTTATATCCATAAATCTATTTGGTTTTCACTTTTAACTTCAAATCAAACGATTTAATTTTACAGTACGATTTCACGATTTGTTTTTTTTTCCTTCTGCCATTTGACAGCATATTCGATTGCGGTAAGAAATCGTATTTCTATTCTACCACTTTGTTTGGTCATGCGCGGTGGAAGTGGAAAAACTACTTCACTCGCTTACTCCATTTATTATTACGAGAATAATATATGACTTTCTCGTTCTTACGATAATAATAAATGTACCTCGAAATAAAAAAATATTCCCCATTCTGGTGTCAAAATGTGAAACATGTTTCACAACATGGGTGCTCACTAGCGCCACCATCGATGGAATACCACGTCTTTGTATATAAACTTTATAGTAATATCATCAGCATCGATGTTTCACAACAATCTGATGTTGAAGCCCCCGTATCTATAAACATTCTTTGACATTCGAAAGTTGAAGAACTTTTTAGTGATTTGACATTTGAATGTTGAGGAACTTTATTGGCAGGGTGATATTTCCCCGTAGAAGAGTAAGGAAAAGTTGTAGAAAATGAAAAAATGCTAAAATGGCGAGAACGAGAAGGCGGTATAGGTATATATATGAAATATATGGGAGTTGGAGGAAAAGAAAAAATAGAGCAAAGGAACCGAGATACGCTAATTTCTGTGAAATTTGGCAAATTGTATTTTTGCGTGTATGTGATTTTGTATGGAAGTTCATTGTGTATGACTGTATGGGTATTATGTTTAAGATTTTCTTTAAAAAATACTTTTCGCGGTTTTTTGAAGCTATTAGTATTTCAGCTTTTTGTAGAGATTTTTTATTCATCTCAACTTTTTACTTGCAATTTCGTCGGTATTTATTTATTGAAAAGAATAAATGCTATGGTATCAGGTATTGATTTTTTTTCAGCTATGTTGGTATTTAAAATGAAAAGTAATTTCATTAGGTACCTACTTTTTCTCTGTACAAAAGATCCTATGTTGGCCATCTAGGTATATATTTAAATCTATGAGTGGTGCTATCATCTTAATTTTGGTGTTAAAGGTTAACCATTAAAAAGTATAGGTACCCCTAAAAAGCATAGTAATAAATAATCATTCATATCATCATATCCAAAATTAGCCACAGTCCACCCCCGGGAAATGGCGCACAATATTATGCTTTAATTTTTTGTAAAGCCAAAAATCCATTCCTTAATGTTTTTTTTAGATTAAGTTTTTACGTGAATAGTTTTTGAAAATTAATCTTCAAACTCAAAATTTTGAAAACATATGTACCTAATAAAAAATAAATCATTTAAACTGATTTTTTTTACAAATTTTGTGTGATTAAATAATATTTTTGACTTTAATATTCAATGCTTTTGTTAATTTTTAGTCAAACACAAAAAACCAAATGGTCCTAAGACTTTTATTTTTCAAGATAAACTTAAGATTAATTTAACAGATTCTCGCTTTCCTTGTTGTTCATTTAAAAACAGAGAATCACCAAAGTGTTTAAACAATTTTTCTTTCATATACATATATACAGAGTAACTCGATCCTTCTAAAAAATATTTCATTTTTTAAATCAGATCAATAACTGTTACCTCTTCATCCTCGTTTTCTTCAAGATAGGAACATACTCGAATAAATGCTTTTTTCAAACATTTATTTTCTGGCCTTCCAGTCTTTCGTTTCTTAAGCAAGTCATACTTTGTTCTATGTATATTGCACTGCAAGAATGGTAGTATATTCATACCTACATAATTCGAAGAAAAGTTGAATTGAAAATATTTTTTTGAAAGTTTTGGAAAAAACTTTTTTACCAATTTTATTTTGATTTTCGGGAACGGGCACATTCCAAGATCACGAATATGCATTTTATAAGTCGCTAGGACGCTTAGTTTAGCCCCAAATCAAGTTTAAAGGTGTAAACTTTGATGCCTCTAGGACGCTTAGTTTAGCCGCAAATCGCATTTAAAGATAGAAGTTGATTTTTCGTGCATTAATTGAGTTCTCTTGAGCATGAGTACCTTGAATGACAAATAAACGCGAATAAACAGCGAGGTGTGTATGGGGGGGCATGTTGCCCCCTGCAACCCCCCTGCTTGAGCTCATTATAGGATTTGGGGTGGGTGCGAGGTTGGATGTATGCATAGTTTCTTTTGCATTTAAAGAATCTGGATTTATTAGTTTATCTGCAAATCAAGTTTAAAGGTGTCAACTTTGATGCCTCTAGGACGCTTAGTTTAGCCGCAAATCGCGTTTAAAGATATAAGTCGAATTTTCGCATAATGCGATGCATCAATTGAGCGCCAATGTCAAGTTTTCATGAGCAACAGTACCTATCATTCATATTTCGAAGAAAAATTAAAAAAAAAAAAACAAAAAAAAACTGAGAAAAGTTTAATTTTTGATTGAAATCAAGTAAGACGTTCATGGGATTTTATTGCAAAAATCATAAAAGGGGTCATTGACGATGAAAAAAAAAGAAAAAAGCGATTTTCACATTTTTGTGCAATGATTTTTTTAAAATTTAGCTTACTTAAATTTTTTTGAAAAATCCATTTTGATGGTAAATTTTATTTTCTACAAAAAAAGTTTTGAGAACTATCTCGAATTTTTGCTTCGCTTTCGAGTTATATGCAAAAAACCAAAAAGGGTGCTTTTGCACCCCCCTCTAAAAAATGCACCCTCCAATTTAATAGCACTCCACGGTTTTCTCATCTTCAATGACCCCTTTGATGATTTTTGCAATAAAATCCCATGAACGTCTTACTTCCTTATTGCCCTGTTTTTTAGGACATAATCAATAGTCTAAAACTTTTTTGGATCAAAAGAACTCTATTCCACTTTAAAATCAAAGTAGCGGTCATATTTATTTATAGGGAAAGATTTACATATGCATGTACCTATACCAAATTGATGAAATTTCACATTGTGAAAACAATCTTGAAATCAGTCTTGGACGTATACTGTTTTTTTTTTTTTTTAATTCTAGTTTGCATTTTTCATGCCTTTCATGCCAAGACGCTTTCACCCACCACCATATTATATGCTAAATATTTCTTTTCAAATTTTCTTCATTAAGCCTAGTTTATACTTCAAAGCTAAGTGAAATCAAATTTGAAATGAAACATCAATAATTATTGAACCAAAAGGTTTTCAAAAAAATAGTTTTCGTCATAATATTTGGTTACAAAAAGTCCATCGAGTTGCATTTGTTTCGAGACAAATTTGTTCCTCCTTGTCGCCAATATAATTGCTTTTAGTTTTTGACAGTTTTTCATGCCTAGGAAAAAAAGTATTTTTTTCTATGAAAACTACACTTCGCATGGAAGTATAAACCAGGCTTTACTAAGAAATAGGTATATGTAATTTGAAAAAATCAGAAAGTTTTTGTCATATTTATTTATAGGGAAAGATTTACATATACCAAATTGATGAAAGAAAGTGCATTACAAAAACTAGCGAAGTTTTTCAGTGCATTTTTATGTTCGCTTGGAAAAAAGTAGCATGTTAAAAATACAACATTAATACGGAGTTATATCAAACTCAGAAAATTTTGGTATATGAAACTCATTTTTGGTAGTTTCAATTCAATCGATTTTTCTATGCAAAATACAATTTTGCAATTTTAACAAGATGTTCACTTGCACACACAAAAGGAAGATTCAAATTTTCTCTGAAGTTGAAAGTATTTTGCCGCTGGTTTAATAAAAAGATTCGTTCATTTAAATGGATTAAAAGCAAATATATTTTCAAAATAATTATTCACGTAGAAGTGCACAATAATCAATTTAAGAAATCCAAATACCTACCAAAGAACTTGGATTTCAATTGTCCACAATCAATTATTGTTACGAAGCGCGCGCTAGCCGATGTGTTTATCGATTAATGAGTAACTTGTTGGATATAAAATTGATTTTTTTTTATCTACACAACACAAAACAATTTTTGATTTTTTCTTGAACCATTCTGAAAAATATATTTGCTCTTAATCGTTTTGAACAACCGAAAAACTTATTCACTTTTGACACACAATATAAAAACCAAACAACGATGCAAGAGCGACAACCAATCGATCCCATTGCAATGAGATGATGGTTAAAATATTTTACCTACCCACTTATTTCGAGTACCTATACCTGCTCTTGTTGTTTGTCATACTGTCCACCTACAACATTAACCAAAAGTACAAAATACATTGTAATTCCAACTTCTAAAAGAAAAACAGGACACTTAGGTATTTGTTAGATTTTCTTTTTTTTTTCTTTATTAAATATATGAAAAAATCTCACTACACAATTCACATAGGTATATTGAATACAAAATTTCTTTATTTTTGTGCACTTTAATTTTTCAAGTGGTGTGTAAAAACACAGATTTAATATGAGGTGATGAGAACTAAAACTCGCTATGTCAATGCCACGAAAACTAAGATAGTTTTCCTTCAAACCATAACAAATAGAGTTATAAATCTATGATTAGATACAACAATTATTCTCTTATTAGGTATTCTCAAAGTTACTTTAACAATTCAATTTGATTATAAAACTTCTTTGGCATTGATATGACGAGTTTTAGTTCTCATCAGCTCATGTATTTACATTACAAATAATAACAAAAAAACACTAGCACACATTTTTATATTTTTGGATTTTTATCCACTGGAACTGCTGGCTGTTGATTGAAGATATTTTTCTGGCAAGCAGCTGCCCGGCACAGGATATCTTGATGTTCATTGTTGATGCAATTAAATATTTATGTAGGTAGGTAGGTATTTTCTGAAAGTAGGTAGAAAAAAATTATTTGCAAAGAAAAAAACAGAATTCAAAGATATTTATCTACAGTAAAAACAAAATACTTATCTATTTTATTGATGTTTCTTGATCTTTCCTTTTTATAATTTATTGCAGCTCCATAAATCCATTTGGTTTTCACTTTAAACTTCAAAGCTAACAATTTAATTTTACAGCACGATTTCACGATTTGTTTTTTTTTTCCTTCTGCCATTTGACAGCACAATATTGCGGTAAGAAATCGTATTTCTATTCTACCACTTTGTTTGGTCATGCGCGGTGGAAGTGGAAAAACTACTTCACTCGCTTACTCCATTTATTATTACGAGAATAATATATGACTTTCTCGTTCTTACGATAATAATAAATGTACCTCGAAATATTCCCCATTCTGGTGTCAAAATGTGAAACATGTTTCACAACATGGGTGCTCACTAGCGCCACCATCGATGGAATACCACGTAAATAAAAACGACTCCATGATAATACTATAAAGTTTATATACAAAGACCACGTAAATAAAAACGACTCCATGATAATACTATAAAGTTTATATACAAAGAAATAATGCATGGTCAAATAACTCACTCAATGCTAATGCAAACAACAACAATGTATGCAACGATAACTCGCTCTTTTCTATTGAAGAACTTAATTCTCTCTGTATGGAGATGATAACGAATTTATCCAATTGTAAAACTAGGATAGATCAATTTAATGTCATCGCACATTTAGCCACTAAGTTTTTATATTCTAAAAATGATAAGTAACATGATGAAAGATGAATACATTAATATTATTACGTGGAATGCTAAAGGCATTCGCAGCAAATATTTAGAATTCTTAAATTTTTTAAATACCAATAGTTGATGTTGCACTGGTAACAGAAACTTGGCTCACACCTGACATTAGGCTGCCCTCCTCTGATTTTAGCTGCTACCGTGTAGACAGAACAGATCAAAGGGGTGGCGGTGTTGCAATTCTTGTAAGAAAATCAGTTCAACACTCGCTTTTACCTATTTTCCACACTCGATGTGTAGAAAACATTGGAATAGAATTAAAGTTAAGAAACCAAAAGAATATTAAGGTATATTGCTTGTATTTCCCCGGTGGGTCATCATCTGATATTAAAAGAAAATTACTTAAAAATGATCTTTCAAAGTTTTTTTCAATTAAAGATGAATTTTTAATTGGTGGTGATTTTAATTGCCGTCATAGAGACTGGGGTTGCCAAAGGGCCAACGCCTGGGGCAATATACTATCCAATCTCTCTTTCACATTTCCTGTGTGCATTTTGTTTCCATCAAGTCCAACGTATTTTCCTGCTGGTTCTCGTGGCTCCCCATCCGTCCTTGATTTGTTTGTTACTAATGTTTCGTCGCAAATAACACCCCCTTTATCTGTGAATGCTCTAAGTTCAGATCATATGCCGGTTTCTTGTAGTCTTTTGCGGTCAGGGATAGAAAAAGTGCAATATGTTCAAAACCTTAAAAGTACAAATTGGTTGTCGTTCCAATCAAGAATTAAAACTAAGCTTCAAAGCAGTTCCCGAGATTTAGAAAGTATTTCTCGAAATACTGAAATTGACTCGGTTGTAAAAACATTTTCTGAAACAGTTTTAAATTGTGTAGATGAATGTGTTCCAAGAATAAAAGTGAAAAATCGCTCAAATAAACTTCCAACTGACATTTTAGAGCTCATTAAAATAAGAAATATCCATAGGAGAAACTGGCAGCGATATCATCAGCGTTTCTCGCAAAACATGGTTTCATATTTTAATAAAATTATTTCCTCTAAAATTTCTAATCTCCGAAATGAAGAATGGAATGGAAAACTAAATAGTCTTGAGACAAATGCCAAACCTTTTTGGAATATTGTTAAGTTAACAAAAAACAAAGGAAAAAATATGCCTTTCTTAAAGACGTCTACAAACACCTTATACACAGATGTTGAAAAGGCTACAGAACTAGGTCAAGTCTTCTTGAGTAACCATAGAGTCTCACAAAATTTAGGTGAAAGCTCAACAAACTCACAAGTTAAAGCGACTATTGAAGAATTTAAGAATTCTTCTTTTATTACACCTATTAATTTCTTTGTAAAAGAAAATGAAATAAAAAATATTGTCAGTACTTTAAAAGTTAGAAAATCAGGTGGCCTTGATAAGGTTAAAAATATATATCTTAAAAATTTACCGACTGTAGGTATCTCTTATCTAACTTTTATAATCAATGCTTGTTTAAAACTTCAATACTTTCCAAATTCTTGGAAAGAAGCAAAAGTTATACCAATACGCAAAGCTGGTAAGCCGTTGGAAAATCCTGAAAGTTACAGACCAATTAGCCTTTTAAGCAGTGTAAGCAAAATACTAGAAAAAGTCCTGAAAGAAAAAATCTTAAAAATTCTCTCCGAAAATCATACTCTGCCTGACCAACAGTTTGGCTTTAGGCGATTTCATAATACCTCTCAACAAGTTAAAAGAATTTGCAACTTTGTAAAAAGAAATCGTTCACAAGATAAGTCAAGTGGAATGTTAATACTGGACATTGAAAAAGCATTCGATTCTGTGTGGCATGATGGAATGATTTTTAAATTGTTGCGATTCAATTTTCCGTTCCATTTGTGCAAAATTGTCCAAAGTTTCCTGTCTGATCGATGTTTTAAAGTACATGTTAGTAGTGGTGTTTCTAATTTGATTTGTTTTGATTACGGTGTCCCCCAAGGCTCTGTTCTTGGGCCAATCTTGTACAATATTTACACGTCTGATTTTCCACACTTATCGGAATGTGAATCTGCTATTTTTGCTGATGATACAGCAATACTTTCATCACATAAATTCAGTCTCGAAATTGAGACGAATCTTAAAAATGCGATAAAAGTATTGGAAACTTATTATAATAGATGGAAAATTAAGCTAAACTTGGATAAAATGCAAGCTATCTTTTTCTCTAGAAAAAGAAAAGCTTGTTATCTTCCAAGTAACCAGCTTCAAGTCAATGGAATTGATATAGTTTGGGAAAAATCTGTTAGGTACCTCGGTATACATCTTGATTCCAAACTAACATTTCAAGAGCACACTAGCAAAACTTTGAAAAAAATAAGCATTGCAACAAAAATGTTATATCCACTTATACACCGGAAGTCCCAACTATCCAATGAAAATAAAATTATATTGTATAAAGTAATCTTTCAGTCAATACTTTTGTATGGATGTCCTGTGTGGGGAAATTTAGCGAAATGCCATCTAAAGAAATTGCAAATATCTCAAAATAAAATATTAAAAATGATGTTGAACCTTCCATGGCATTATTCAACAAATGACCTTCATAGAAAAGCGGGTGTTGAATTGATTTACGACAGAATTCAAAGACTTACTGAGCGGTTTTTAGTTAGTTGTAGTTTTGCTGAGAATCGCCTAGTAAATGAAATTTGTACTTAACCTACACCATTTTTGGTTTGGTTCTTTATATTTTTATGTTTATTTGTTGTATTTATTTATTTGTTTCTTTAATTATTTATTTATTTATTTGTTTATTTATTTAATTGTTAATTTATTTATTTGTTATTGTTATTTATTAATTTAATTCCTTATTTATTTATTTAATGGTCTATTTAATTATTTGTTAATCTATTTATTTCTTATTGTTTATATGTATTTATTTATTTGTCCATTTATGTTTTCATTTATTTATATATTTTTATATTTGTCCATTTATTTATTTATTTATTTATTTATTTATTTATTTATTTATTTATTTATTTATTTATTTATTTATTTATTTATTTATTTATATATTTATTTATTTATTTATTTATTTATTTATTTATTTATTTATTTATTTATTTATTTATTTATTTATTTGATTGATTGATTGATTTATTATTTATTTATTTATTTATTTACTTATTTATTTATTTATTTATTTATTTATTTTTTTCATTTATATACATAAACATATGAATATACACACAAGCTCTAGTCATTTTTTTTAGTAGTAAGATTCGGTTTTAAATAAAAATCCAGTATATTTATAGATGTACTTACAAAAACTAAATAAAAAAAAAAAATAAAAAATACATAAATGTATACAAAATGATAAAAAAAAATAATTATTATAAGCTTTCCACATTTATATTTTAATTTCTTTCTTTTTTTTAACTTAAATTGGAGGTTTTTTCTTCGTTTTTCCTTCAAATATTTATTTATCATAAAAAAATGTATAAACTTTATTTTTTATAAGATAATGTTTCAGTAGAAAGATATAATATATCAAATCTCTGTTTGTAAAATGTGCGGTGACAAAACTTATTGAAAAAATTTATAACGAAATAAAAATAACTAACTAACTAATTATTTTTGCTTTTGCTTTTGTGGACTCTTGAATATAAATTCAATTTTTAAAGTTTTTGTGACTTTTAGTCCATATGCATTTCACCCAGGTACAACTCATCAGTTAGATGTACTTGTACTGTTCATACATACATATACCTATTATACATACCTAATTTTTTTGGGAGGGTGTGCCACAAACAAATATTGAAAAAAACTTGTCCAGTTTTTTTTTCAAACTTTTTTAACAACTACAAACAAAAGAATATAAAATTATATTTTTATTAATAGAGATGGTAGAAAATTGACCGACCACTATGCAATACTACATTATATTTCAAAAGTGGATCATTTTGAATAGCTGAATTTCAAAAGTATTCAAAGCTTAATAAATGTATTTTTCATTAAATATTTTGGCTATCGAAAAGACTATAGTGCCTGCACATGCAGCAGTAGTTAGAATTTTGAACCAAAGAGTTTTCCATTGATATAGAAAAACTTCATTCATATTAAAATAGACTTTATGCCAATTGAACGCACAATATTGCTATCAGAATTGCGAATCAATAGCCAATTCAATTCAATTTTAAATATTTCATATAGTTGTTTGTAGATTTTATTTATTTTCTTTTTGTACATTCATCAAATTTTAGTTTTTATTTTGTTTACCTTTTGCCTAAGAGAATCTAGTACCTACTAGAATAGGTACGTACCTATACATCCTGACCTAGTATCTTTCAATTAAAAAATCATATAAAACTCTTCAAAATTCCATTCGTATTTTACAGATTTTTGATGATGCACCTGCTTCAGTATAAATTGCTGCATACACCTAAAAGAGTTTTGGAGGACCGTTCAGTTTTCTATGTCTATATATCTCTAATGTTTGCAGTGGAATTATTATTTTTTGAATGCAACGAAAGTGTACGAGTATGTATGTTATGAATAAATAAAAAACCTAAATACTTTTACAAAGACCATAAATATGTAAGGTTTTGTATGAGTGTGTGTGTTTGTTTAAACTATAATATTCATATTCACTTATATTTATCTGGAGTACCTACCTTCCTCTTACAAATTGGCTTTCAATTTTATTTTAATAGAACTTTAAAATTTCTGTTTTTCTACGAATTCATTTTCATATTCATAGTTTTTGAAGAGATTGTTTTGATATTACTTACCAACGATTTATTTACGAAACTAGTAATGAGCTGTTGGTAATGATGTTAAAATAATGTAGTTGTTTTGAAACCAAACACTTAAAAGCATTTATTAAATAGATTTTATACAATTTATTGAAAATTGATTTTTTGCTTTTTTGATTTTTTTCGGAATATTCGGAAAGTACTTGGAAAATACATTTGGTGGTTCTATATTGATCGGCATATTCCGGGTAGCCACCACTTTTTTTTTTTTAATCAGCTTTATTCACATTTTTCACTATTTTAATCACTGTCAAAAAACTCTCACACCAGCAGTGCTATAAGCAATTAATGTTGTTATTTAAATTTTCATCCTGTTGAAGGTGAGGCTCTTTTTAAGCTTCAAACGAATAAGATAAGTGGGATACAGTGGATGCAGTGTACTTGACTTAAAAAAATACGTGGATACGTATACTTACGTATACCTACACAAGTCTTTGGTATGATATATAAACTATTTTCTTCATCCTTCGCATCACAAGCCCTTTTTGTCTTTTATAAAAACAGCCTCTAGCTACCTATTGCTGCGAAAATACGTTGAAGTGTTTTTTTATTTGAATATTTTTGTTTGAGGCTAAAGCGCTTAAACCCGAAAATGGCCACTTTTCAATATATTTGGTATGGTATGAGTCAGAACCTCACCCGAGACAATTAAACACTTAAAACTTTTTGTTCAAAATTAAATTTTCTCCTAAAATGGATCGTTTAAAAAATTCTATAAATAAAATTAAGTAGAAAAGGTTAACAAAAACCAACCATCAATAAATCAAAATTTCTAGTTCTTGTACTAAATTGCGCATAAATATTTTTCCGACGCTGAGATACGCTCAAGACATACTCAAATCAAGTAAAGTGGAGGCTCAAGGCTTTAATATGACTTACCTATACTCAAATAGCCATTCAAACGTTTGCCTTTTTTGATTCAAAATAACTTTTTAAGGACTTTATCCCTACAAATTGGCGTATTTCCACAGGTTTCTATCAAATTTGAACTTTTAAACATTAAGTGCGCCAGCCTTAAGCCACGGAGCTAGTGCTGTTAGTTTTAATATTAATCTGTACATTTATGTTTTTGATTAATAAATAATAATAATAATAAATAAACATTAAGTGGGGTTTTGTGTGTAAATCGAAATCCACACAAGTGAATGAACAACAACAACGTGTGTGGTAGTGTTACCACCAAGTATATAGCCTGGAGTTATAGCTTTTTCACGAGTGCCACCTCGGTGCTTAGTCTGATGGTTATGCTCGTATTAATTGAAAAACTCCTTATCTGAGAGCGAACCATGAACCTTGCGATTTAGAGGCCGATGCACTTCACACCGCGCCACTGAAACCACATGGCTAGCTCTATCCCAATGCAGGTTTCGTTGTTTATCAATTGCAACAGCGACTAGCATTTTTATAAACACACACTTGCTTGCTGTTTTATTTATTAAAGACTTAAGCCTTTTCTTTATTTTGTCTGAGCATGTCTTGAGCCTTTTTTTTGTAGTTTCTTTTCGATAGCTACATATTAATGTTGCAACGAAAATCAATCCTTGCTCCAAAACAATGTATGTACAATTTAGTAAAAAATCTTATTTGACAGTTTTCGGCTTGAAATATAGGGGGCGAACTTTATTTTGACAGAAAAAGTATATTTTGATACAAGTGTCACCCAACTGCCTTAAAATCAAATTTTTTGGAGCACTACAAATTCATCAAAAATTTGTGATTTTCCAAAGGTTTCTTAATCCATTGACATCTAAGCCATCCGTGAATGGAATTCGAGAGTTGATAGCTTGAAATATAGGGAACAAACTACATATATTTTAACAAAACACGTATATTTGTATCCAAATGTCACCCAATTGCCTTAAAATCACGTTTTTCTGGAGCATTAAAAATTCATCAAGAATTTCAGATATTTAAGAGGCTTTTTAATCCATCGACATCATAGCCTTCCGTCACTTGAATTTGACAGTTGATGGCTTGAAATATAGGATAAATTTGACACTTGATGTCTTGATGGATAAGGGCCGAACTATATTTTTACAAAAAATGTGTATTACGATCCAAATGTCAACCAATTGATCACCTTTTTCCGGAGCAGTAAAAACTGAAAATTTCATATGTTTCTTGAGCTTTTTTAATCAATCCAAATTTTATTGTTTTTAAATTTGGATCAGATTGTATTGGTTGATTGAAATAATCAAATCATTTTGGCGATCGATTCTTGAACGATTTTCTAGAATTTAGATAATGTTGCTGGACGTACTAGTGTTGAAAAATCAATAAACAATTTAGTTTCAACTTTACTAAAGAAAATCAAAAATCTTAAAACTTCCATTAGGTACCTACAACATTCAAAATGGAAACTCTACCTACATACATTATATACAGGGTGCCCGTAGTGAGTGGATAATACTGCAACTGGTGATAGCAGGTCTTATGACTGCTCAGAAAAAAGATATAAAAAAAATATTTTTCTTGTGGTCTCCATGGTATAATTAATTTTTGAAAAATGTTAAAAAATTCAGGGTCTCCTAAAATAAAGGGTCCGCCAAATAACTTGAAAATGCTATAAAAAAAAAACTACTGAATATTTTCTCAAATTTCTTTTTTATTTGAAAGTACAATTCTTTCGGTTAATAATGGAAAATAATTTCATTCAAATGGCTGCTTCGCTAAGAGGGCCTGCGATCGACTTAGAGAAGATGCCGATTTTGCCAAAAAAAATCATCTTTTCAGATGAAGCTCATTTTAATCTTGGCGGGTATGTAAACAAGCAAAATTGTCGCATTTGGGGCACAGAAAATCCGCATGCATACATTGAAAAGCCGATACACCCAAAACGAGTCACTGTTTGGTGCGGATTTTGGTCCAGAGGCATAATTGGGCCATTTTTCTTCGAGTGGCCGTTACAGTCAATGGCGATCGTTATCGGGCCATGTTGAACGAATTTTTGTTCACAAAAATTGAAGAGGAGGATATTGGCAACATTTGGTTTCAACAGGACGGCGCTACGTGCCACACAGCTGAAGCTACACTCCATGTAGTAGTAGCATTTTCAAAAAAAAAAAAGTTATTTGGCGGACCCTTTATATTACCTCAATTTTTCAGTTTCCCAAAAATTTCTTCTCCACCTCAAATCACTTCTTACTTCATTTCTTCAATATTCTTCGAAACCCAAACTATTATTAATTACTTTTTCTTGATTTTTTTTCTTTTTTTTCAAAATTATTTCCAATTATAAAAACTTTTTGCTTGAATTCTCCAAAGAGTGAACTTTCCATGGTAAACGTACTTTTTTCTACCTCGGCCAGTCTTTCGCACATTCATTCAACCAGCTAACCGTCTTCAAGATCTATTTGGAATCACGGCTTCCTGGAAAGCTACGTGCTCTACTTGAAAACACCCCTTATCGAATCTCATCGGAACTTTACTCTCACACACACATTCAGCGATTCAGGAAGTTGTTTTGTTGGATGTCTTGTCTTCCCAAAAACTAATCGAAGCCAAATGGCCGAGTTCAGAATTCTTTCAACTAAAAAAAAATATCTGTTCTGCTCTTCTAGTTACTACAAAAAATTTGTGAGTGATTCAAGGCGCAAAGTAATCTTTCTTAGTTATTGAAACTTGTAAATTTTGGAAGCAACTATTCCACAGAATTTGAGTTTTGCTCGGAAGCCTGTTTTTGTTACTTTTCCAGAGCTGCTCTCTGGCTGATGAATGCCTCTAATTGATGGTATCAGCTGACTCTACAAGCTCCTTTGGAGCTGCTACGGAAAAAAGGAAGGTAAAAAATGGATAATGATAAAGAATAGGCAGGTAAATATTGTTGTAGTTAATTTCACCGCAACACTGTACAAACCTAAATCAAATTTTGTATAGTATTTTGGAGATTTTTTTACCCTTGCTTTTGAACTGCATATATGTCATTAATAAACCAATTACTTACATTTTCAATACTTATCAACTAAATATTAACTTTACTTTCGTTCTTCTTCTTTTAAAACTTCTAATTAATTATTTCGGATTAAAAAAAAAAACTTTTGAAAATTTGACAAACATGCAAATGAGGATACCGTTCTTTGTACCCCATAAATCTAAACCTAAATAAGTGAATAAATTTAAATCTCTAAATTACTGAACCCACTTATCAAAATTTATTTTTTTTTTTAATTTTTATAATATTTAATTTTTTTACTGTATTTTACATATTTAAATTTAACTTACTGCCTTACATAGCTCATTCTAATGGAATATTTTTCTTTAGTAGATTGAACTTTTGAAAAGGGTCTTACAACCAAAATATTATGTCGCATATAGTAGCTATATAACCTAGCGAACAGTTAGTTGCCATTTCAGTGGATGAAACGGAAGGAAAATAAATAAGCCAAAATAATTCATCTTGAAATGGGACTGGACCGCACTTAATAAAATGTATACCTACCCCAAAAAGGATTGCCGTTTGAAAGTTAAATAAAGCATAAGTTGACATTTTATTTTCTTATTATCAATGTATGGGGGATGTAAATTTTATATAATATTCAACACAAGGGTATGTATATGGGTTAAGTATGAACATATATTTTGGATATATGGAAAACCACATTTTTGAAGAAATATTACACAGACACAATACAACACATGAATTTAGAACGTAGATTGGTGATTTATATCCCTTAAATCACCAAGTGTACTCATATGCATAGATGTATGGAGGAGACTAAAAGGACAAATTTATAACTAATGCTGTGATGAGTGATGATTATTTAAGTCTGGCTAACGAAACGAGTAGGTTTCAAGAGATTTTGTGTAAGAAATAAATATTTTATTCAATTTATTAAGTGCCTAGAAGCATATAGAAGATTGTGTTTTAATTAGGACAACAAGCTAAATTGTCCGAATGTTACATATTTAATTATTTTTAATTGCAATTTTGTCTGTCTATTTGGCTACAGCCTTCACTATTTAAAAAAAAATCAATAAATTACTTTTGGTAAAGGATACCTTTTTGGGAAAAACCTTTATTCAAAAAATTGTTGGTAATGGTTCCTCCCACAGAACCATTCTTTTTACTTTCAATTTTCTTTAAAATGGTTTAATTTTTATAAATTTTGCTATGCAGAAGCATTTCGATAGTAAATTTTCATTAGAAAGAGATGTCAAAAATGTTTGTGAGTAAGACTTTTAAAAGATATTTTTGAACCTAGAAAATAAAACAAAATTCTTTACTCTAAGCCCAATAGGAGCCGAGAAAATTGCATTTACGTTTTCCAAAATCTTTTTTATTTTTTAAATGGTGGACAACGCAAAATTTTCTACCAGCCAGACTGCCCCAGACAAGTCTTAGGAGTAAGAGAAAACATACATCAAAAAGTCAGCCATAGGTTAGGTTAGGTTAGGAGGGGCGTACACAGCACAGAGGTCGTTGCATACACGGGAGCATAATGGTCCATTGTGATCCCCTTACAAAAATAAAGCAGAAATGCTCCTAAACTATTGGTTCACATAGACTGGTTTGTTTGCGAACCAGTCTTTACTTTCTATGAATTTCCTCATGTTTTCCATTGAGACCTGCTCCAGAAGGGCCAGGTCTCCAACAAACCTGTTTCCAAAATAACGGAGGCAATTTGTTTGGAGGTTTGGACAGTCACAGAGCAGGTGTTTAATGGTTTCGATTTCTTCGACATCTTGGCAGCAGCTTATACAGAAATCTGGTGGACGCCCCCTTTCTGGTGGCGATTGTGCCACTGGCGCAGTGACCCGTTAGTACCCCCATCAAGATTCTAATATTCTTTTTACTCAGAGATAAAATATGCTGATTCTTTTTTTCATTAATTCTAGGCCATAAACTTCTAGAGATATGCTTTGGATCTTATAGTCTCACTAGCTATGGCTTTGATAGCGGCTTGGCTGTCCACGAAAAATGTGATCTCCGACGAGCTCAGTTTTTTCTTGTGTACCATTTCTCCCGCAAAAAAAAGCTCACTTCTATCATTGATATCAGTACTTCCCCATACTGTGTGATGGGAGCTCACATCGCTCCCAATGATTAGGCATATCTTCTGCCGTTCCGCATACGCGGTCAGTCTCTCCAGTGTATGACCGGGAGAAGGCCGAGGTGGTCATGACTCAGATATGCCGACACTAGCCAGTACGCCCCATTGGCTGCTTCGAACCTAGCGGCGGTGATATCTCGATCACTGAAATCATGAAGTAAATATACATTAGTGCTACGTTTGACGAGTATGCATGATCTGGGGTCACCTTTGTCCGACGCATAAAGAACGTAGTATCCAGGAGTCCTGAGTCCCTAAACTATGGGTTTAACAATGCACGGTTCCTGGATCGGGACCCTATCTTGACTATTCCTGGATAAACGGAGAAGAAGGGAGGTCAAAGCCTTAATGGGGTGTTGGAAGTTATTCTGGATTAACTGCAGGATTTTGGCTACAATCAGACCAGCCTTTACCACGGTGTCGTTGAGTTCCTCCATGTCCGAAGATGAACCCAAATGGTCTTCCACACACAAAGAACAAGGTTGAGAAAGTCTTCAGTCTCCATTTTGGTCAGACTGTCGACGAGTGTAGAGGACTGAACCGTGATCGAGGATGCCCTGGATTCCTCATCACCCATAGATGGAAAGGTGATGGTTGCACCAGGGTCCTCTCTCACAGACTCAGCTTCAGTATTTATGAGAGGGACACGACACGCGTCAACCTCATATTTTTTATAAACTTTTAGGGAGATCGTATCAAAACCACACCTTATCATGCCTTTGGGCTGCGCCAAGGGGGCAAACAAAATAAATTGGGTGGCTCAACAGGTCATGGAGAACCAGGGCCAAGTGACTTACAACTCTCAACCATTCCTGTGTGCATGTTGTTGGCAGGAATGTAGGGAACCTACAATTTTATGCCGAGTCCGAACGGCTAGATGAGAAGCACTTTTTCATGAAAAGTATACTCTTGGAGGATTTGTCAGTTCCTCACAAGAGGCAGTACCTCGGATAAAACATTTCTGTTTTTAGGTGGCACGGCTGGAAATCGAACCCACACCTTCGACATGACAGTCCTACACACTAACCATCATGCCACGATGTACTACGCCAAGGGGGCAAGGGAGTCCTTATTTATCACAATAATCGGGCTTCTATAAAGACTCCTTACCTTCTCGAGCTTTGCAACCTTCCAGTCATGAGTCGGTAATGAGGGGTCCTGTTTGACTACATAGAGAATTTCCTGCATGCAAGACGGCTCGGCTGGTATCCATATTCGGGCTCTAGGTCTGCACGGGATATCTTCCCTAGCAACAACTTCGAGCTTCGCACCTCGCTTAACTTACTAACAACAAGCTTATGTTGATCACACGATCTCTGATCATCACAGACGATGAGTTTGACATGCCCTTAATGCCAACCGCCATTGCCAGTGAGAGGAGGTGAGCCCGGATTTTCTTTCGTTTTGCTCAAGAATGCTGCCGAGAGCTTCAGTCCTACCACCTGCCATTGATCAGGAGAAATCTTGCCATCGATATTACTCTTGTCGCTAGCCGCAACCACGACCTTATTTTTTAGAACGTCGCTATAGGATCTGGATACTCCGGAATGGAGAGTGCTGGCGTTATGCACTTTGGGACGCTTGGGAACCGGGATAGTTTCCTCCATAGACCTATTACGCTTTGACTTGGAGTCGTCGCTGGTTTGCACATTCACTAAAATGCTCTTCTTCGACCTTCAGTTTATTACTGAAGGTCTTGAGGATGCTAGCAGCTAACCGCCTGACCCTTTAGCCGCCCTTCGACGGCCTGTTTCGTCTTCTTTCACGTGATACCCTCGGGAGAGAACCCCATCCCAGCGGCGGGAGGATCGTTATTCACAGCCCTGGCACCGCTGAGCCGGGCCCCCACTCGAAACAAACTCGGGAGAGGTTCACTCTCTCTAGTAGTGGTAGGATCGTTATTCACAACCTAAATTAGGTTCTACTACCGCCTTACTTTGCTCACTGGCATCGGAGTTAGATGGGGGACCATGACTTGCCACAACCACCCCACTGACACCGACCCCAGGAGTAACGGCAAACAGCTTTGGCGCCGTGCTGCCGCCTGGTTTTAAAAGAGAACCGGTCTCACCATTTATCCTTGTTTTTTTTTTTTTTATACATATATTTTGGAGCCACGAGTAGCTAATTAAGGGTGATCACTCTACACAGAGATTCGCATGTGTAGAGAAGGCAAGCTGATCCAAAAAGTGCCAAAAATCGGATACTCCGTTAACAACTAAACTAGTATTTTTAATTGGGCCCGCAGCCAGACTACTGATCATCGGCACGGGTCGTGTAACACCTTAGATCCAGCCCAATAGGAAAATTGGAGTGGGCGGGGAAGGGGATATGATAAGATAAGAGTGGCAGACAGCTATTCGCCGTACTGTCAAAGAAAGGAATATAGTTTTTGGTAAAACACGTCGAACAGCGATACGCCGTACCGACATAAGGAGAACATTCACCGGAATACTCACTCTTTGGCTTTAAGCTCCGGGATATGTGTCGTAGAAGCTCGTACAAGGTGTTCGCTAAAAGAAGCTCAACCTGACTTGAACTGTAGACGTTACCGTTAATTCCATCTTGGGAATTTTTCCACTGCCCAGCCTGATGGAAGGAGAAGTTTTTTAGTGGAAACACGGCTGCCCCTCTCCCGTTTGCTGTCCCCGACAACCATCCACAGAGATTGAAAACCAATTGAGGTGCTAGCACTCGAGGAGGTGAGAGTAGAAGTTGATAGACGGAGGTGGATTCAATAAAAGGTTCAATGGTTCTTGTACCTACTTACATTTCAACTTACCCTGGGGTCACGCTAGCGAGTATACTGGCAAGCGAGTTGTACATACATTAACTGGCAAAAAACTCGCCGCTCTACTCGTTTCTCAACTGGCTACGAAAAGGCAAGCTAGGGAGTACTTGCTCGTGTGGCCTCCAGGTTAATCAAAAAAATTATTTGTTGCATAGATATGGACCTAACATTGCTTATTGCTGTACAAAAAAAAAACACCTCGGGGTTATATTTTTTTTAATATTCAAATTCAAACTTAGGTATACCAAGAAAGGTACTCAAAACCACAACCACGAACAACCCATTCATTAAAAATGAAAACCGTAAAATATTCTTCTCCTTTGTATGACTTATCGTTTAAGGTTCTGACTTTTGAACTTTCCAAGAACGTTTGAGTATCCTTTCAAAAGAAGTGTATAAGACGTCTATAAAAGCTTTACCTTCAAGTGTCAAAACTTCACAATAATTGCAAGCTATTTCACAAACAAAATGAATGACCCCCATAATCTGTGAAATGTTCTTTCATTAAAAAATCCTTTTTTTTTATGTTTTTACTTCAGTGATTATGCATCTCAAATCAAATCTTCGTACAACTTTGGTGTAGGTAGGTACGTATATCCTTCAAACGTTTCTTATTTTATTTTTAGAAAACGAACGCTTACCTATAGCTTTAGGATAGTCACACCTTAAATCCTTAACCAAGTACCCTTATTTTTTGTTGGTATTTCTTTTTTTAATCCTTTTTTCTGTGGTGCCTGTGCCTTTAAATCTTTCGGCAGAAATTCGCTATGTATAGAGTTGCGGTGTAATTTTGAAGTCTTAATTAGTAGGTAGAAGGATACATTTTTTGTTGTAGCTTCATCCTACCCAACCCTATATACCCTAGCATCTAAATGATTCATTTTTTTTTGGGCCATGAATATCGTTAACAGTTATACCACCACTGCGCTACTATACTATGCCATGATGGTGGTGTAAATCGGATGCTTTTTATGCGACATTAAAAATTCAACATCGCAACACAGCAGGGAATTAAACACCAAATAGCTTTTTGCTTCACGAAATAATTGCTACTGGCAGACTAAAAACAAAAAAAAAAAAATTTACAAAAGAAAAAAGGACGAAGGACATTTTTATTAAATAAAATATTTCTATATTTTTGGCTTGCCTGTCCCTGTGTTATTATTTTCTACAGTCTTGCTCAATGTATGTGGTATTGTGTCCTATGTTCATTAGTGGAACAGTACCCAACTACAAAAACAACAACAACAACAACAGAAACGCGAAAAAGTCTTATTAAATGTTGCTTCACGCTAAATAAAACCACAAATGCGCCCATGATGATGGCTTAAACTAGAAGCCAAACTGTATGAAGCTGATGGGAGCCCACTTGGCTTAGGCTCTTGGTGGTTTGTTGTGCCTTTCAGTCATTTGCACATTGTCTTCTGCTGGATTTGTTGAGTTTTCATTTCTGAGCTTGTTTTGCTTATTAATTTTTTTTTTTTATTTTTGTGGGCATCCTGGGAATTTGGTTTGTCCCGCAGAGGAGTTCTTTTTGAAATAAAAAAAAAAAACTTAAACAGATAATTTGAATATATTTTCCAGTGAAGCATTTTCTTCATAGGCAGAATGCAGAGGATCCTTGCAAAACATGTATACTGCATAGGCTTTGATGGTTGTTTTGTGTTTAGGTACGTGTATATGAAGGATATGTTGTGCTGCAAAGGAGGTACCTATACGTAGGTATAGGTGTTCGAGTGTTAATAGGAATTAATTAGCAAGTTCAGCGTGTGGCAGAGAGGAAATTTTGTGCGCCACTATCACGATGAATTTTAATGAGCTGGAATGAATCTTATCACTCGTAAATTTAAGGATGCACACGTTATAAGCAAAATAAGTTATTTTGTTGCTTTTTACTCGAGAAAAGGAGAATTTTCTTCTCCTGCGAGTGCTTTTATGTGTATTTGTTGCAATTTTTTTAGTTGTTTTTCTTTTAATATGAGAATTAGGTCAAAGACGCGTAATGATGCATAAAAAGGCTTTTTGTGCTTTTTTTTAATTTGTATTTTCAACGAAGAAGTAAACAAAGTTAAATAGGCCAACAATACTGTTTTTTCTATAAGACTCTGAACTGGGACGAATTTTAGAAATGACTGTTAAATGTTAGAAAGAAAAATTGCCCACATATTAGAGTTAAATCACGCTTAAACCAAAAGTTACGTAAATATAGACGTAGAACAATTCACATTTTCTAATGTGGTGGATCTTACCAGAATGATGGTGTCACAAGAACCTCCACCAAAGCTTCCCTAATAGCCTTCTTCTAGCTTGTGCAATTAACATTCATGAATTATGTAGATATACAAAAATCGTCCTACTACGTGTTGTAATCGTAAAATTTAATATAATCGTTAACTCTTATTAAATACGTTAACCTACTCAATACTTTTTCGATTTTTGCTGGAATCCACCGAACAAATTGTTTGAAATCGCTTTTGAACATTACAATCTCTCCTACGTTAAATTTGTTGGTACTTTTAAACTGTGGATTTTTTATATTCTTAGCATTTAACTTTTCATAAGAATTATTAATACAAAACTTTTTACTGTAGTCTAAATTCATTTTAACTTTAGAATTCAAATTATCAAAATAAAATTTAGGTTTGTAGGAAAATATTAATTCTGAAGGTGTCTTGGACGTTGAAGTTGTAGGCGTATTTCTATACGTGAATAAAAAATTTGCTATCTTATCTTGGCAAGACGATTCCTTTTCGAGACAAAATTTTTTAGGAACACTTTTAACATTTTGTACGGCACGTTCAGCAAGTCCATTTGACTGGGGATGGTAGGGAGGCGAATGAGTTAATTTAATTTGAAATTTAGAACAGTAATTTTGAAATTTAAAGGAACCAAATGGTGGTCCATTATCACAAACGATTTCAGAAGGAAAACCAAAAATAATAAAAAAATCTTCGAGTTGCTGAATTGTATTCTCAGCAGTTGTATTTTTCATCAGTTTGATTTCGCAATACTTGCTATAGGAATCAACAATAATGAGAAAATTTTTACCGGAAAAATAAAAAAAATCTATATGAACGCGCTCTAAAGGTGAATTTGTCTGCGGCCATTTAGTTGTTACAATTTCTTTTTTAACATTTTGAGTCTTTTGACAAATTTCACAAGACTTTGAAAAATTTTCGATATCCTTATCACAATTAATCCACCACACATAGGAACGTGCAATCATCTTCATACGTTCTATGCCTGTATGATTTGTATGTAAAATTTTTAAACATGAATTGACTAGGCAACTTGGTAATACTATACGATTACCTCTAAAAACACAACCGTTATCTGTGGAAAGCGTATTTTTAATTTTGAAAAATGTGAGACAAGACTGTGGAATTTGTTTTGGCCAACCACTCATAAGAAACGAATAAACACTACTAAGAGTATCATCATGGACTACATGTTCTCTGACAAGTGATGGCTGAAGAAAAAAATCTTTTTCAGACGAGAAAAAATTTATGCCAACTGTCTCTACCCCTGTATTTCCTTCGATTGGCAAACGAGAGAGACCATCGGCGTTTGACATGAGCGAACCCCGTTTGTACGAAATTGTATAATCATACATGGACAATATAACTGCCCAACGCTGAAGACGGGAGGCAGCTACAGGGGGAGTTCCTTTCTTGGACTGAAAATTTCGCGGAGCGCTTGGTGATCAGTATAGATCACAAATTTTTGACCATATAAATAGTTATGGAATTTTTTGACAGCAAATATGATCGCTAGAGCCTCTCTATGAAGCTGAGAGTAGTGCTTTTCAGACTCAGACAGAGTACTGGAAGCAAAAATGACCGGCTTTTCAATTCCATTGACCATGTGCGAAAGCACAGCTCCCACACCATACGGACTGGCATCAGTTGCTACAATTATTTCTTTCGACGGATCATACAATTCAAGAATGTTGTTTGTTAGTAGCAACGTTTTGCAATTATCGAAGGCCTGTTGTGCCTCTGAACTCCAGACAAATTCCACATCTTTACGCAGTAAATTATACAATGGTTTTAACTTTGTAGATAGATGAGGTATAAACTTACCATAATAGTTTATGAGACCTAAAAATGACTGCAGTTGAGGTACGTTTTTAGGCGCAGGTGCCTCAGAAATAGCTTTGACTTTATCGTCTTTTGGACTTATGCCGCGGACAGAAATATTATGACCCAGATAAGTCACTGACTTTCTAAAAATTTGCATTTTTCAATATTAATGCGAATATTATGTTTATTTAAAACTTCTAAAACTTCAAACAAAGTTTTTTTACACTCATCCTCTGAAATACCACCAATGAGTATATCATCGATGTAACAAAAAACGTTTTTAAACCCTAGAAGCACACGATCCATTACGGACTGGAATATCGCTGGACCACTCGCGACACCTAAAGGCAATCGAAGACAACGAAATAAACCTTTTAATGTATTAATGACTAACAAATCCTGACAAGCTGGATCGATGGAAAGTTGTTGGTATGCACCTGTAAGGTCAATTACGCAAAATACAGAACAATTTGCTAAATTTGCATAAATATCTTGTGGATTAGGTAAAGGATAGAAAGCGGTTTCTATATATTTGTTTATAGTAACTTTAAAATCAACGCAGACACGAATATCTCCGTTGGTTTAGGGACAACAACTACTGGACTCGCCCAACGACTAAATTCGACCGGTTCTATAACTTTATCATTACACATTTTAAGCAATTCCGTCTCGACTTTTTCGCGTAATTTATAAGGAACGCTATACGCAGCGTGAAATATTGGACTCGAATTTTCTTTTAAAACAATACTCGCTGTAAACCCGACAATTGGACTTGTTAAACTTTTTCTAAAATACCCGGAAATTTTGTTTAATTTGACTGACTATGTTAAGATTACTATTTTTGTTACTTACAGCTTGAACACTTGTAAAACAAAAATGTTGTCTCCAATCCGGAAAAAGGCTATCTAACCACGTCCGACCAAGTAAAGGCTTCTTCGGCCAATGACCTTCAATCACGATTAACTTTAATATGAAACTTTTTCTCCAAGACTGACTTCAGCATTCATACTTCCAATTTCTTTAATTAAACTACCTGTAACAGAACAAAGATTATTATCAGAATTAATTAATATTTCTCTAGGGAATCTTAAAATAAACTCAGCTTCGCTAATAATTGATGCAGTTGCACCTGTGTCGATTTCCATAACAACAGGTTGACCCTTTATTTTTAGTTCGCACTGAAGTGGTCCTTGTGTGCAATTTGTGGACGACTCGATGGTATTTATGCTTTTCGCTGGATTTTCGGCAATAAACGTGTTGACAGCATTGACTCGATTTCTGTTGTTCCTCTTACACAAAGTAGATGTGTGACCTTTTGCGTGACAAAGAAAACATTCCCAATTTTTTGCGGGGCACGTGTTTGGGTTATGATTTCTTCCGCAGCGATGACACGATGAATTGTTGGACTCGAAACGACGATTAGACTGACTATAATTATTCGACTGGGCTGATGGTTGATGCGTATTGTTGCTTCTTTTTGGCGAATTTTGATTATTATGACGATTTAAATTGTGGTAATTCTTTGGTTGACGGTAGATTGCTTGCTGTGGTGCAGCTTGGACAGCTTGGAGCGACTTCGACGTTTTTTGTGACAATTCCATATTCAATGCTTTTTCGCAGTATTTATCGAATGTAAGAGAATCATCATTGAGGAGCACTTGTTGTATTTTTTCATTGCGAAGGCCAATAATGAAACGATCAGTGAGATTTTCATCTAAAATTTTAAGCATGTGTTCAGCCACCATTTTGTCTGTGGTGTTCGTTTTAAGAAACCCTCCAAAGTCACATGTTTGGGCCAAGGACTTTAATCTCACAATAAAATCGTTTATTGGCTCACCTTCCTCCTGTTTAGCCTTATAAAATGCATACCTTTCAGCTCGTTTATTTTTCTTTGGTGAAAAATGATTCCGCAGCAAAGACATCAAGGTTGCAAAATCCTTTGTACTTGGAAGATCAGGCATCGTCAGAGACATCAAGACTTCATAAATTTCAGCTCCAACAATTGTGATGAAAAGTGGAGTTTTACCTTCTTCCTGAAGATCGTTGACCAAAAAGAATTGGTTAATTCTATCTTCGTATGCTTGGAAATTTGCACCCGGCACAAATGGCTCGATATGACCAACCAACCGATTTGACATTTTGACTTTTTGTATATACTTTAAATTTGTTTTGACTTTTTTCTACGAATTTCTTTTTCCTCGTCGCCAGATTTGTTGTAATCGTAAATTAAAGATCTATTAAGTTAATTGTACAAATTCATTTTATTTCTTAAATATTAATTATACAAGTAAAAGATAATAGTTACTGCCTGTTTGGCTTACGAAATTCGAGTGAGTATAAAACTGGTACAGTGTCTTACAAAATTGCTAGTTATAACATATGTAGTAAATAGAATTAGATCATACGATATATTATTTACATGGTATATTGGTACATATATACAAGCTATCATACGATGCGTACATAGTAGAGTAATATATGTACCTATTAAAAGTCTAAATATAAAAATCACATTTCGGACTTCTTTTGAGAGTTGTTTTCTTTGAATACAAAATATATAAAAATTTTTATGCTTGAACCTGATGCTTGATGCTTAAAACCTTCCTATTAAAATGAAGAATATTTCGGCTCTGGACCTTTGGCACCTCATATGAGGGATTTTTGATAAAAAAAATATCCCATCTAATTGGTCAGTAATTGGTCAGAAAAGGTCAATTGGTCCCAGAAATTGGTCAGCCCTAGATAACTTTTTACCAAGGCTTAAATTTTCTCAAGGTCGCTCAAGGTCACGCGCGATTTTTGGCCCCTCATTTAAGGGAAATTTGCCAAAATTTTACCGTCCGAAATATTTCTAGATCGTGATAACAGGTCAACTAGTTTCAGTAATTGGTCAGTTATAGATTTTTTTATACGATTTTTCCTAAGTTTTTTTTATAGGTCATGAACGGTTCGTGACCTTGAAAAAAAAAAAATATTTTAAGAAATCGTATAAAAGTATCTATAGCTGACCATTCCTCATCATTAAAAAAAATCTATACCTGACCAATAACTGAAACAAGCTGACCTTTTATAAAGATCTAGAGATCTTTCAGATGGTAACCTTTTTTGTCAAATTTCCCTAAAATGAGGTGCCAAAAATCGTTTTGACATTGAAATTTTTCTTAAAATTCATTAAATATTCCTAAAAAAAGTTTATGGCTGACCAATTACTGAAAATAGCTGACCTTTTACAACCGTGAAGGGGCCTTTAAAATTGCATACTTTTTTTTTTTAATGACCCAAATGAGGTTCCAAAAGTTTTTTTTGTGACCTTGAAACGAATTTCAAAAATTCATAGAAAAAAATCTATGGCTGACCAATTACTGAAAATAGTTGACCTTTCATCACGATCTAGAAATCTTTCGGACGGTATAAAATTTTGGCAAATTTCCCTTAAATGAGGTGCCAAAAATCGCGTGTGACCTTAAGCGACCTTGAGAAAATTTAAGCCTTGATTAAAAGTTATCTAGGGCTGACCAATTTCTGGGACCAGTTGACCTTTTCTGACCAATTACTGACCAATTAGATGGGATATTTTTTTTATCAAATTTCCCTCATATGAGGTGCCAAAGGTCCAGAGCCGAATATTTCTTCACATATTTTATATTGATACGCAAGGTACTTTTTGATATTACTCGTGACATCGGAATAAGTTAATTTAAACACTGGTTCTTAATATAAAAAAAAAACAAAAAAGAAATTACAAGAAAATGTTTCAATATATCAAAGTTGTTCTTAATGAAAATTTTATACAGAGTATCTCCATAATAAATTAATAATAATCAACCCAAAAAGCAAATGAGAAATAAATTATTGCATTATTTTTATTATATAAAATATTTTTTTGTATTTTTATGAAAAAAATGTAAAATAAATGCCAATCAGCTCAATTTATGATTATTGTATATTTTTTTAATTGAATATACGAGTATATTGGTCACTTACAATTAATATTTACCTGGAAATTGGGGATTTTTCCTTTCAATCTGTCTTACAACAGTAGCTTTTATTGGATTTCTTTTTTTTTTTTTGTATAAATAAAAATAAAAATGAAAAACTTTACTTACAGGTTACAGATGCGTGCGCCCAGGATAAAATAAACACCACATGCAATTACACAACATAACATAATATTAAAATACAAACTTTCACAAAATTGCAATGAAAATATAAGAGGGAGGGAGGTACACAGGGTGATCAAAACAAATTAATGGAGATATTTTTTTTTTATTTCTTACAGAGAAAATGCAAAGTTTTTTTTTACCAAAGTTATTGTCTTTTTTTTTTATTTAATCGAATTATTTATATATTTGCTACAATGTGTAAGCTTTTGATTCTAGAATTCCACTTACGAACATCTCACATTTCATCGGGGGTAAAACTACCCAGCAGTGCCATTTCCTGGGAGCGGTACGATATCCCGCAAACCAAAATCTCGAAAAACGAAATCCCGCTTTTATTTTTTAAATCTCGAATAACGAAATCTTGGGATTTTAAAATCTTGTTTTTTAAAATCGCAATTACAAAATCTCACTTTTAACAATATCGCATTCACATCTCGCATCGAAGAGTCTCGCAAATTTCAACCAAAATCTTTCAAACTAAAATCTTGCAAATCCAAATCTTGCATATTAGAATCTCACAGAAACGCATTTCTCTGGGTTTCGTACTGATAAATAAAATTCCTGCAAATGGAAAATATAAACTGGGAAATGAAAAGCTTTTTTTTAACTTTTACTGTTCAAAATTATTTTTAACAATAAAAAAATGCAATTAAAAACTAATTTCTTTAGTAAAAAAATAAAAGAATATATAAACTATGTTTTCAGAATAAAGCAAAAGATTTATTTCTTATTTTTGATAAATTTAATAAATTTTATTTCTTAGCAAACGAAATGTTTTGAGCAATGCTTTGCAAAGTATTCAATTTTTTACATGTGAAGTCTTTTGTTAAAAATATTTCACAAAATTTCCTGCAAATTAAAATCGAGATCTTGATTAAAAAATGTATTTGTTGAAATCCAATTAAATGTTGCGAGATTTTGGTTTGGGAGATTTTAGTTTGCAGGAGTTATTTATTGCGAGATTATGAAAAGCGGGATTTTGTAGTTGCCAGATCATGAAAATCGGGATTTTGTAATTGCGAGGTCTCGGTATGAGAGGTTTTGAAAGCGAGATTTTAATTTGCGAGATTTTGTAGCCAACCCTCTTTTCCTCCATTATCAAAAAAATGAGCCATTAAACAGCTCTGTAAGCTTATTAATCTCAAAGTTACATTGGATCAAAGGTCACCTATGCCTCATATATGGTGGGGATGAAATAACGTTTTATAAGGTTTTTCGCTTATTTTTGAATTTTTTTGGTGATGTCTAGAATATATTTTGCACTGTTCTTGATTGTCTGTAAAATGAGTCCTCTATTCTGACTATAGACATCATTAAAAAAAAATCACAAATAAGCGAACAACCTTAAAAAACGTCATTTCATCCCACCATATATGACGCAATTTCAACGAGTTATTAAACAAAAACAAAATCAGCCCTATTTTCAATATGGCAGCCCTTCCCTTTTCTCTACCACCCCAAAAACTTGAATTTACAATAAGGAGTTGTACTTAAACATAAATCACAAAACAAAATTTGCCCAGCGATAAGCAAACATTTTATAAAATTTTTTGGACTAAACTCACTGCACCATGAAGTTCTTGAACGTTTTTCTCTGAAACTATTAGTTCTACGAATAAAAATGTGATAACATTTTTTGTGAAAAATAACATAAGCTTTAATTTTTCTCTTCACATTTTTTCAATAAAACCGATAGTTTTGGAGCAATTCCCAAAAAACTGAACTTCAACCCCTTTCACCCCCCTAAAAAATTTAGCCCCGGGCCAAATTTAGGGTTCTTTTCAGGAAATGCTTAAGACGTCATAACAAGCCACTCCACCAAAAATCAGCTTTGTTGCAATTTTTTCGAAGTTTGGCCATTTTTGGTCTAATTTTCCTGGGCTATAAGTGCTTTTCCAATAAAAAAAAAATGACAAATCCAAGAGGAAAAAATTATGAAAATCGATTAAATAAAATATTTTTCTCATAACACGAAAAATCGTTTTTCCTATGTGAATTTGCAAATTTCGCGAATGAACTTTTTTATTTTCATTTTTCTAAAAATACAAAGTAATCTGTTCTGTACTTTTGAGATAAAAAAAATCGCAAGTTAGCAATTTTACAAACGAATTATATTTTTTCTTATTTCGATTTTACAAATTACAAATTTTGCTTTTTTTTGCTCATCTTGTTCCAAATATGTAATTTTATTTTATCCTAACCGTGCAGTGCATTTTAGCAAAAACTGAGCAGTGAGCACGAGACTGCATAGCTTTTGTCTGGAAGATCAAAAATAAAGAAAAATGTGACTGTTTGGAAATTCGCTATTATCAATTTTTTGTATTTCTTTAGCTGATAGTATTGCAAAGGACATGACAGAACAACCTGACTATTAAAGTTGCAAGCTTGCGAATTTTTATAATCTCTTCGGTTCAGGCAACGGCATGGGACACAAAACCAAATATGTAAATTGTGTTTTAGAAAAACTGAAAATTTGCACTTACAAAAATTTTTCATTTTGCAAAATTTGAAAACATGCGAATTTTAAATATCTTTGTCTCATGGTAGCATAATTGATGACAGAGCAGCGCAACTTATAAATAGTTAAAAACAAAAAAAAACGAAAAGAAAATTGTTTCGCAAATTAGCAAGTCGCCGCCTGAGTACTTAAATGCCCCATATCCAAAAAAAATATTCCCCAGAAAACGAATTTAAGGTTTGAAAAATAATTTCCTTACCTTCTCCTTGAGAAATATGATGTTTGAATTTTTATATACATTGTTTGAAAATATCTTCGTTGTAATTTAAGACATGACGTCAAAAGCTGTAACGGTTATTTTTTTTTAAATAAAAGTATGAAAAAAGTCAGAAATGGATATAACGGGTGATTTTTTAAGAGGTTTAGAACTTTAAAAAAAAAAAACACACAAAATTCGAAAAAATGAATGAAATATTTATTTGAATCGATAGTTTGAACCTTGCAATTTAATGTTTAAAGATAATTTTATGCAAATGTTGACCGCGGCTGCGTCTCAGGTAGCCCATCCGCTGAGTCCAATTTTGGCATACTCTTTCACACATATCGGCCGGTATCTCACGAATGAATGCATGGATGTTGGCTTCCAGTGCGTCAATCGAAGCGGGCTTGTCCCTATAGACATTAGCCTTGACATACCCCCACAAAAAATAATCTAATGGTGTCAAATCGCACGATCTAGGCGGCCAATTGACCGGCCCGAAACGTGAAATTAACTGTTCACCAAACTCGCCTCGCAATTGCGCCATTGTTTCGCGTGCTGTGTGGCATGTGGCACCGTCTTGTTGAAACCACATATCATGCAAGTCAAGAACTTCCATTTCGGGCAAAAAAAGTTTGTTATCATCGCTCGGTAGCGTTCACCATTGACAGTAACGCTGCGATTCGCATCATCTTTGAAGAAATATGGCCCAATAATGCCGCCGGCCCATAAACTGCACCAAACAGTGGCTTTTTTGGGATGCATTGGTAGCTGTTGCAATGCTTCTGGCTGATCTTCACTCCAAATGCGGCAATTATGCTTATTTACGTACCCATTCAACCAAAAATGAGCCTCATCGCTGAACACAATTTTTCGATAAGAAAGCGGATCGAACCGAGCACGAATTTTGATAGTAAAATTCAATAATTTGCAAGCGTTGTTCATTTGTAAGACGATCCATGGTTAAATTGCAAACCAAACTGAAGCTGTTTGACAGTGACACAAGGTACTAAACACACGTCAGCTGTCAAAACCAGTGTTGCCAAAACCAAACCAGCTAAAAAATCACCCGTTAGGACCCTCTCCCATACGAATGAGAAATCGATGAAAACCAAATTGAAAATTTCCTATGGATATAGGACTTTTGTGCACTGAAAGGAGGGAATTCAATGTTAGCAAGAAGAACAGAAAATTTAAAAGTTGAAAACTTGTCATGAAACACAAAACCAAACCATGTGTGTTTTTTAGAAAAAATCGAATATAAAAACATTTTTCATTTTGTAAAATTTGAAAACATGTGAGTTTGTACCTTTGGCTCATGATAGCACTACTGATTACTTAACACTACAACTTATTGGTTTAAAAAAACAAAATGAAAAAAAAAAACTATCGCCAAACTTGCAAATTTGCGAAATTTTGTTTTTAATTTCTACGACACAAGTTGGCCACAATAGAACACAAGACGCTTAAGAAGATTTATATTCGACCGTAAAAGTTGAAAACTTTCCAATTTTTTGAATCTATTCGGTTCAAGCCACGACATGGAACATAAAACCAAACAACTTGTGTTTTTAGAAAAATTTATTATTTTATTTTCGTTTTGCGAAATTGGAAAACTTATAATATCTTTGGCTCATGGCAGGACAAATGATGACAGAAAAGCACAACTTATGATTTTTTAAAAATTGAAAAAGAAAATATCGTTTCGCAAAATTTGCAAATTTGCGAAATATTTTTTTTTAATTTCACGACACAGGTTGGGCACAAAAGGACAGAAGATTTATATTAAACCGTAAAAGTTGCAAACTTGCCAATGAATCTTTTCGGTGTAAGCAACGACAGGGTAGCAAAACCAAAAAACTTGGGGTTTAAGAAAAATTAGAATATGTAGATACAAACATTTTTCATTTTGCGAAAATTTTAAAATATGCAAAGTTTTAATATCTTTGGTTTAAAGGAGCAAAATTGGTTTAAAAAAAAAATTGAAGAAAAATCTTTCCACACAATTTGCAAATTTGCAAATTTGCGATATCTTTTTAATGTCTACGATACACAAAACACCACAACATGCTTTAGAAGACTTTTAATCGACTCTTAAAGTTGAAAACATGATAATTTGTGTTTATATCTTCGGTATAAGCAGTGACATGTAATACAAAACCAAAGAATGTGGGTTTTACGAAAAATCGGATATAAAAACATTTTTCATTTTGCAAAGTTTGAAAACATTCGAATTTTTTATATATTCTGCTCATGGTAGCACTATTGACCACTGAACAGCACAATTTATGGTTTTTTAACAAAACTGAAAATTAAAAAAAAAAACTTTTCGCAAAATTTTCTAATTTGCGAAATCGTTTCGCAGAACTTGCATAGTTGCGAAATTTTGTTTAAAGTTCTACAACACAAGTTGGCCACAAAACAAAAATTGTGCAACTTGAATAATATAATATGAACATAATGAACAGCCGCAGCAGTACCCAGATGTGAACGATAATTCTACAACTTGTCACTTTAAAACTGTCTGCAATTTGTCACTTTAAAAACTATTTTTACCATTTTCAAGCAAATGTGAACTATTTTCTGGAACACCCTGCATAAATGGGAGTGCGACGAGATAATATGGTATTTGCTCTTCGAAGTTCAATTTCTCATGGCATCATGTAGCCTGGCTGCCGTAGTTATCGACCATTGACTGTCTTCTGTCTGATCATCTCATCATCATCATCATCATCGCCATTGTCATTGTCATTCGAGGACAATTCTCGATTTGCTGTTGTTGGCCCATTATCCTTTTCACATCATTAGTTCATCCATGATGTGTTTGCTCGTTTGCCCTCCGGAATCCCGGATTAATGTCCTTGTCGCAGTGCTTTCACGTTGCAAGTGCATTTCTTTCAAAAAAATTAATAATTGACTCTTGTTATTCTTTCAAAGGTGATTAATGCAAGCAGGAAAACTAATAAAGCATCACGATGACATTAAATGCAGCTCCAATATGCAATTTGCAGGTATCCTGTTTTTTTTTTTGTATTTTTCATGACTCAATCCTTTTTAGTGAAATAGAATATAGCACGAGTACCTATTCCTGTGAAAGTAATGTCATTTTTAATTTCCCCAGTGAAATTTTTGTTCTTCTGACACTATGACATCCTGTCAAACTGGTCAAAGTGTCACTGTCAATAGAGAGCAAAATCTATAGCAAGAGGAACAGAATTCAGACAAAAGTGTAGTAGATTCTCTGGAAGCATGTTCTTGTCGCACGGATAATTTGCTTGACACCACCATTGTTTCCTCACTCCTTCAATGGCATTGTTCATATTTAAATGTCTGGACAACCACGACAATGGTGCTGGTGCTGGAAGATTTTCATGGATGGAAATTATCCCCCAACATAATCTTCATAGAAAGAGCAGCAAATCTCCTCCTTTAGAGATTAAATTGTATGCAACTTCCTGACATCATCTCATCTACCTACTCTTTGTCTCAGTGTCATGACATGGATAACGGTCAGTTGCTGCCTGGCACTGTACGTTTCAAATTATTTAACCAAAAACGTATCTTCATTGTTTCTGCCAAAAAAAAAACATGATAATACTTTTTCGATGGTATTAGTCAAGGACTCTTCTAGACATTGGGTTTGATGCTCTTTAGTAAGAAAAAAAAAAAAAAAAAAAAAAAAAAAAAACAAACAAGTTAAGGATGCGTTGGCGTCCATCGTCGTTTATCCAATGAACTGAGAGATTTTGCCAAAGTTTATTGGAATTTCGATAAAAGAAAATCTATTCACTCTTTTGTAATCGATTGCAAGAAGAGAAGAAGTTTTTTTTTTTCAAGCAATCCCAGGGATTAAATTGACTGCACCGGAAAGAAGCTAACTTCGACGACCGACACGAAGGTCCAAATATAGAAGGAAGAAAGGGATATTTATATTGTATTAAAGAAGTACAAAGTCTTTTGTCTTGTTTGAGATGAATCGAAGTGGAATTCTCTTAGGCAGACTAGACGAAGAAGAATGGAATATTAGATTATCTCAGCTTTTTATTGTTGCATATAGAATTTTCTTCGAAAGGGATTTTGTTTAGGTCAGGAGTTGATTCTTCTCAAATCCTTATCAATAGGAGATTTATATATTATATACTTTACTTGGCCACATTTAATATTGTTCTTACCAACACTCGAGAAGAAATGTTAATGCGATATTATCGAGGCGAAAGAATATTGTATGAATTTACAATAAAGAAGAATTGTAGTAACGAGAAGCTTATATTTTAAGAGCTTTAGAACCTCAGTGACCTACTATCAGTGGGGGATTTAGGATTTGGGCCTCGCAGAAGGATGCTGTGGCAGATGAAAACAACAAAAGCGGTACCACCAATGGTCTTAAGGACAGAAACAGAGAGGAGTGTTTCCACTAAGAACTTCTCCTTTCATCAAGGCTTCAGCGGAAGAATTCCCACGATGAAATTCCAGTGATGCCTATGGTTCCAGTCAGGCTGAACCACTTAGTGACCACCTAAAAAGGAGTACTACGACTTATTCGGAGCTCACGGCTATAAGGAGCTGTTAGTCGGGCTCCCCGTCCTTGGAGTAATATTATTAAGGTCTGGTTCTCCAGGTTGGTTGGGGGTCGTGCTGTAATGGTGACTTCCCAGCCACGTAAAGTAATTTAGCTGTGAAGCAACAACAAGCCTTAGATATTGTTGATTTACTGTTGACAAGCCTAGCAAACGAAATAAACACAACGAACTTCATATCTTCACGAGGAATGTGTTCTGCCTATATACCAAGTGCAGTCAATCACCGAAATCAAGGAAATGTGATGGCCCGTGCAAAAGAAAACTGAAAGATTGCGTATCTACTACGGCAGCGACTGTAACTGACGAACGAACAAGGGCATCATCTTTTTATGGATGTGGATTCGTCGTTAGAAGTAGACTTAGGCAAGAAGTCTTGAGTTTCAACTATGTAAACGGCGAGTGCTTCATGATAGTTCGCATCAAGGCTGAATTCGCCAACATGAGCCTTATATGGCCACATGCCTCCACAGAGGAGAAAAATGATGACACCAAGGACGAATTCTATGAGCTCCTGGGCAAGACTTATGAGCAGTGCCCTAGCTATAACATTAAAACTGTCTTGAGTTATTTTAGTGCCAAACTGGGAAGAAAAGATGTCCTTGGTGGCACATACACACCACCTCCCATAACGAGCTCAGGTTAAGCGACTTTGCTGCGGGGCGAAACTTTGAAGTAGCTAGTAAGCAATTTCCACATCTCGATTTCTACAAAGAGAAATGGCGATAATCCTGTTCAATCAACCATCAACCAAATTGACGTTGACTCGGACCACTACCTAGTTGCAGTCAAATTATTGCTACAGATATCGAGACCAAAGCCAAAACAAGGATAAATACTATACAAAATATCGACGTCAGACGAGCTACAGTCGCAAGAAACTGCCATTTTCTTTTCCGATCGAGTCTCTCACTCTTCTTAAAGTCACTAACTTCAAGCATCGAGAAGCCAGGAAGCCATCAGAGCCGCCTCTTTTGTGAAGCCCCTGGACCCCTCGACGAAGAATGTTGGCAGGTACATACATGCAGCCAAACAACAGTGGCGCTGAATAGACCCCAGAACTGCTCGCGAGCTCTACGAACAGTAGTGGAGAGAGCGTGATGCTTTTTTTCGTTTCCAGCTAAGGTAGGTTAGCGGGGTCCAGGATATAACCGTAGAAAGCAAGAAAACTAGGTTTTGTATAAAGTTCGGAACTTTAGTTAATGTTTATTGAAGGTCTCTTATTTTACTCTTAACATGGTATTTCATATATTTACAGAGGTCGTAATGCTCGACTTTACGCTAACACGGTATTGCATATACTTAACAGATATATACAATATACATGTCTTAAAATAAAATAACAAGTTATTTCATATAACCTACTGATAAAGTGGGCTTGCCAATTCGGAAGGTTGCTAAAGACAGCGTAGGTTGGGACTCCCTAGTTTTCAAAAAAAAGACACCGGATTATTTAGCGAAGAAGCGGTGGGACAGGTCCTCTAGTCTGGCCGAAGCTCAAGACAGCTTAGGTTGGGACGTGCTCCTTAGTCTTAAAAGCGGCGGCAGAATGAAGTTTATATTCAGTGGAGAAGCGGTGGGATGGGTTCCCCAGTCTGACTGGGGCTCAAGACAACGTAGGTTGGGACGTACTCCCTAGTCTCAAAACGGCGGCAGAATGAAATTATCGCGGAGAAGTGGTGGGACGGGTTCCCTAGTCTGACCGGAGCTCAAGACAACGTAGGTTGGGACGTACTCCCTAGTCTTAAGACCGGCCGCGGCGGCAGAACGAAGTTTTTATAAAAAGGCGGTCGGTGGAGAATGGAGGGGGGGTTATATTACGGCGTAAGCCAAAAAGTGTTGAAGCTTCTAACTGGTAAACAAGAGTAGTCAGCAGCGTACTTCTTTATTAGTGTTTACTAATAAAAGCGAGATAATTCTCCTCTTTGTACACGAGATTGGTACTATCAACGAACGGAGGTGGGAAGAATCTGATTTTTGGTGGATTTTCCACCCTTACTAGTCAGCTTTGCTGGCTTAACCAACTGTGGACGGTAAAAACCACGAATGAACTTCATTTGCTGACGTATTCAACCGCCAGTAGGTTTCCTCTTGTTGCTGACGTCGTCGTAGCAGGCAGCAAATGCGTATCCTCTTCTGTACTTCATATGGGAACCTCCGTGGTATGCAATGCTCGTTTATTGCTTGGTACGGGTGATTGGGGGTATAAAGGATGTGACTTCGTTACAAGAGGAACACCGGTTTCTCAGAAGGAAAAAAAAGAAGAATGAGAAGCATGTGATCGAGGAAATAGAGGGAAGTTTCGTTGAATAGAACCTAGGGTCGATCTTCAAGTGAAATGTGATCCTCTAGACTGCAACAACTACAAAGCATCAGCGACAAGATCTTCTCACGCTCATCCATCAAGGTCAGCAAAGACCCTACCGCTACCGTTGATGCCAAAAAAGTTGTAAGGCAAAGCGCAACGACGTACTTCTTTAACATCGTTCTTGAAAGAATGAAGCAAAGCTCTCACACGTCAATACCACAGGCACAACCTTTCAAAAGTGTCCAATTGCTCGTTTGCACCGACGATATTGATATTATCGGATGAACAAAGCGTGATGCCGGTGATGCTTTTGTGACTATTGAGAAGGAAGCCAAGAATATGGGTTTACCGGTGAATTAAGGCAATTTATGCAGTCAACAGCAAGGGACACCCAACACCTACGTCTCAGACAGAACGTGAGGTATAATTTAGTCAGGTGTCCCTGTATTAGCCAATTATCATCCCGGTCCTGACATGTGGTGCAGAGTTATTGAGACTGCTAACTGTAGATGACAACGGTTAAGGCTGTTCAGAGGATAAAATTCCGATTTTTGGTTCGAGAAGGCTCAACAACAAACAGTATGTACTGTACAGTGACACTCACCTATCCACAGAAGTGAAAAGCCAATGACTGAAGTGGCTGGGTCACCTAGAGCGAATGAACATCAAACTCTTTGGATCCCACTCCATGGGACTGCCTAAAAGTAGAGGAGGTCAACGTAACAGAGGTGGTACACGCAAAGGGAAGAAGACCTCAACCAACTTGTCTTATGAAACTGAAGACAGCTAGCTCGAGACCGATCCAGCTGGAAGAAGCTTGGTTGAGGGCCTGGTTCACCCCGGGCTGGAGTGCCACCTTAAATAAGTAAGCAAGAATCAGCAAGGCATTAGGATAAAAGAGATTTCTTTGAAGTTGGAACAAAGCAGAGCATTTCCTGTTTTTTAATTAGACAAACCATGCCAAGGTTCTATTCATAAAACATTCTTTCATCGAACCAGATTGCAGATAAGTTTATGCATGGTCCTTACCAGGTCGTCTCCCACTGCTTTAAATAGTTCAGCTGGGAGTCAATCCACACTAGCAGCTTTGCACAGTTTAACCATTATCCGCTCTTCATGAAGGTAGGTTGGATGTTAGCCATCATCGTCAAAGTTGAATGGAGTGTAGCGGAATTTTGGTTATCTTCACCGTGTAGCAATCAAGAAAAGTTTTCCTTCTAGATCCTCAGCACTGTGTATCCACTACCATGCTCCCATTCTCGTCTTGACAGGCTTTCGTTATGGAATTGTAGCCTTCAGTGGATCACTTCGCTCCTTGAAAAAAGTTAAGAAACATCATCCCTGTCGGTACAAACCTCAACAGATTCAACCTCCCTCTTCTCTCTCTCTTTCTCTTCTGATCTATCTTTTTTTCCTCAGAAGTCAGTATTCTTCCCTCCTTTCTTGCTCGTTGAGCTCCCTGACTGCATTTCTTGGTATGAAAGGCGTCATTTTAAGCTGCATGTACCAGCCGACACTCTTCATTGAATCAGGAGTTTTGGTAACGTAGTGAAACCCAGCATATCACTGGTGGAACTTGTAATAGCTTTTTGACAAAATCTCTACTGGATTTCTGTAATTGATGCTGGTCGCAAGCTTGCTGAATGATTAAGGGAGACCCATCAAGCAAAAGTTCTGGGAACCTTTTGTGACCTTAGCTTTTCGACACCAAATCTTTTCACAGCATCTGTACGGCATTGTTGTGTCATGGATACGTATATGATTGTACGTACTTGAGACATTATCAAGTAGTGGTCCAGGTCTGTGTAGGTAATCTCCTCGGAGTGTTCGGACATCCAAGATTCTGGAAGTATATCTGGAGTCTATCACGTTGTGATCAATTTGGTTGACGATTTTTTGATCACAGGACCACCATGTCTGTTTGTGTATATCAAGGTGTGGGAAACGAGTTCTAGCTATGATGAAATTTCACTAACCAAAGATTCCGTTCCTTTCCAAATCTCGCATTAAGGTCTCGAAGAATAATCTTGATGTCGTACTTCGGGCACATATCATACGTGCTCTCCAGGAGATCGCAGAATGATTCTTTGGTTGAGTCTTCTCTCTTTTTGTCTAGGGAGGCTTGAACATGCAGAGTGTCAAGTTAGCAAAGCAACTTTGACGAATCAAAAAATGGGTAGGTACAGGGCCGTAGCTACGGTAGGGCATTGTGGGGCAATGCCCTACCTTAAAATACCAGTGCCTTTCCTTAAAAATACCACCAATATTACGATGATGGAATAAACAAAAAATTTAGTAAGACGCCGCCGCATAGTGGTCCATTAGGGGAGTGTTCTTTAAGAAAGTTGTAGATAATTTTATTTGCAATAATTTTTCTTTTTTGATAAAAATTTAGCATTTCGAATAATTTGTATGAAGACAAAGCAAAATTCGCCTTAAAACATGTTAAGAAGAAAAATACTGCAAACTATTTGACCCGCCCACTTTTGAGGATTTGCGCTTTTTTCACGTTTTATTTTTTTTTCTCTCAAATTACCGCAGCTTTTCTAAATTTTTTTGTTGATTTTCGTTCTTTAGTCATCCCTTTAAAAGACCTCATTCAAAAATTTATTATATGGGAATTCCCATATAAAAACATCATAAAAGTGACCGTCTTAATATTAAATTTTAAATTTTTGTTAATAAATTTTTTGAATGAGATCTAAGAACAAAAATCAAAAAATTTGGAATAGCTGCAGTAATTCGAGAGAAAAATAATAAAACGTTAAAAGAGCAAAAACCCATACAAATTTGTATGGGAAAAGTATGGGCTTAGAGCCACGTGTAAATGGCCTCGGGCAAAATTTTTTTTTGCCAATTTTTTTTTGTTTAGGGCATAAACTTTTGATTTAGAAGGTGTCTGGTACTTAAAAACGATTTTGGGAAATAACGGACACCCTATTGTATAGTCTTTTCCATAATTTAGAACAAAGATTTGAAATCCCATAAAAAAAACGTAATTCAAGAATTCTTTATTTTCGAGAGTCTTTAGACAGAAACTTGGTGTTTTGAAGGCTCGCAGATATTAGTAGCGAATTTTGTTTGTATATAAATATGTTGTATAAGTCCGACCGGGAAAGATCAGTGAGCATTAACTTTTTCTTAGTGGAATTTGACTTAAAAAAAAGTACTGATTTTTAACATTCGAGCAACAAAAATTCCCTATTATAACTTTATTTTCTAAAGTGTTATATGTTTTTTATGGTCACTAGAGGAAAACTAACAAAAAAGTCATACAAATCAGAAATACGTTTATTTATTTATTACTTGATGAAACTGGATTTTGCGTCTGTACGTCTATGCGTCTACTGTACATCGAGCTAGACGCTTGATCGTTGATCCTAATAGATTTTATCAGTTTGCTTCAAACTTAGTACAAAGCATTTTTATTTGGTTCCTTAGAAGAGAAATTCAAATCATTCTTGTAGCTCATCTCGAACGGGAAGCTGCCATTCAACAGTTTTGTTTTTTTTTTTTCAAACTTTCTCAAATACCATATACAAGGATTTTGTTGAAAATTCGTACCTTAAGGTATGTTCTCAAAGTGTTTGAGAAAATTGTCTAATTTTCGGTTTATTTTTTATAATATATTTCTGTAACTGGTCGAACAATTTTATTATAATTTTGCAGCATTCTTGTACTTTTTTAAAATACCGATACATATTCCCTTCCGAAATGTTTCAAACAATTTTTTTTTGTATAGAACTAAGTATACAACTCTATTAAAAAAAAAATTAAACTTGGTGCTGAGAAAAGGAAATTTCATAAAATTAAAAACTTCCGTTGTGTAAACGAAATATTTTATTCGTCAGGTTTACAATCAGCAAAAAACAAAATCGCCATGAGACAGTTCTAAGTTCTATATGAAAACACAAATGCGACCCAGTCATAATATAAGTCAAAATTTTTGCCAGACATATATCAAGTACAATTTTTAATTTTGCCCTACCTTTTTCCATCGCTGCCCTACCTTAAATTCGACTCTAGCTACGGCTCTGGGTAGGTAGATAATTTGCCGTTAATTAGTTGTTAAGAAGAAGAGTTTTTAAGAAAATAAATAGAAAAAATTATTTATAGTCAAAGACTATAAACAATAAATCCATTTATTTCTTAATTTTTGTGGCGTTTATGAATAAAATTCAATGAAAAAGGTTTTTGTGGCCTTTACTCCAAAATGCGTTTCGCCCAGGTTAATTAGTTGTGACAATTTAGAATTTGTTGTTCAATGTTTTCTATGTTTTTTGGATGCTTTGCAAACTTGACACTGCTCGACAAGTGTGAAAACTTCTTATACTTAATAATTTTCCGTTAATAAGTCATTAATTAATTGTGAAAAATTGAATTCAATCGTGCAATGTTTTCTATGTTTCTTCAATTCTTCGTTAGCTTCATATCAAGATAGCAAAGCACCACCTTAAAAAAGGATTAAAACTGCTAATATCGAGCTGTTTATTGCTTAATAATTTGCCATTAATTAGTTTTGAATTAGTTGTGACAATTTTTAATTTTTCATGCAATGTTTTCCATGTTTTTTGGGTTCTTTGGTAGCTTGACATCAGGTTGGCAAAGTACTACCTGAAAATCGGTTAAAATCTGTTTATACTGGTTGGTTTATGGCTTAATAATTTACCATTAACTAGCTGTTAATTATGTGTGATAATTTTGAATTGATCGTTCTATGTTTTCTATGTTTTTTTTCGGAAAGTTGTAAAAACTGCCAAAACTCAATACTATGTTATTTCTTGATGATTTGCCACAAGTTCTTACTTTGATTCTATTTGCAATAGTAGTAACTGGCCTCCAGAAGCTCTTGTTAAGGAATTTTCTATTAAGAGAAATAGACTCACACGTAGTTTACCCAATAATATATCTTCAAAAAACTAAGCAGAATTACCCTCTTCTACCAAAATGTAAGAAGGCTACGCAGCAAAACTGCTGATATTTATATGAATTCGCAAGCATTTTCACATGACATCTTTGTTTTGACTGAAACTTGGCTGAACTCAAGTTTTCTTGACACGGAACTTTTCAATCAAGAGTTTTTAGTATATAGAAAAAATCGTCATGTTGATAAGCCAAAAGAGGTGGGAGGTGGTGTACTAATTGCAGTTAGAAATAAATTTACATCTTCGTCTATATCTTTCCCTTTTAATCTCTCTATTGAATTAATCTGTATAAGATTAACTCTAAAGTCCAAACAGTTATACATATTAAATGCATATATTCCTCCGAAAAGTTCGGACGCAGTCTATGTGGAACTTTCTAAAGCCTTAGATTTTGTTATTGACTTGTCTTGCTCAAACAGCAACATATTACTTCTTGGTGATTTTAATTTACCTCACATTGAGTGGGTCCCTTCTGATGACAAATCCTATCAAGAAGCATCCTTAACTCTCAAAATGAGCTTCTACTTCTTGATAGAATAATTTCAACTGACTTACAGCAAGTAAGCTGTATAAAAAATTCTAAGAATCGAATTCTCGATTTGGTATTTTCTTCGGACGCTACTAGTACCTTGGTTCTAGAATCTAGTTCTGGGGTCACTACATTAGATGACTATCATCCACCCTTGGATATTTTTTTTGACTTGAGCAATCACCTTACTGAAAACAGTAACCCTTATGATTGTTCATATACTTTTGACTTCAGAAAGGCAAACTTTGAGTTGCTATCAGAAGAAATAGCTAGGTCTGGTATTGAGAATATATCAGTTTCTAGCGATATTGACGAAGCAGTTTTTAGTTTTTATTCCATTCTTAATAACTGCATTTATAATACCATCCCTTTAAAAATGTCAAAGAATAAAAATTTTTGTCACTCATGGTATACGAAAGAGCTTAGAACACTCCGTAATAAAAGAAACAGAGCGTGGAAGGTGTATTTAAAAACTTTCTCGCCAGTCGACCATAACTTCTACATTACCCTTTTTGTTTAAAACTCTTTCAAAAAATCTATACACTAATCATGTAAACGAAATGGGTAGTTCTCTAAAAGATGACCCAAAGGCATTTTGGAGGTTTGTCAATTCAAAAAAAAAATTCAGATGGTTACCCAGCAAACTTCATGTATGAAAATTATTTCCTACAGGATACCATTGATATTTGTAACGCTTTCGCTAAAAATTTTCGTAATTCTTTTGTTGACAAGCCCTTAGATGTGAACGAAGATTATTTTAGAGATTTACATAGTTACCCCCAAACAAGCTGCAATAATATCCCAGTGCCTCCGAGTACTATTTTAGAACTTCTCTCATCATTAAATGATGATTACTCATCTGGTCCATCAGATGGAATACCCCTATACTATTGAAAAAGTGTAAATTTATACTTGTTCAACCTCTGCTATTTTTGTTAGAGATTTCTTTGAGGACAGGAATATTTCCCAATTTATGGAAGAAATCGTTTCTCACACCAATCTTTAAAAAAGGTGACAAATCTGATATAATGAACTATAGGCCCATAGCAAAGCTCTCTTGCATTCCAAAGATTTTTGAACAAGTTGTATGCGAGAGCCTGGCATTTCATACTAAGAGTATTATATGTGATCAACAGCATGGCTTTGTGAGAAGAAAATCAACCGTAACAAATCTCCTTACTTTTTTGCATAAGTGTTCTAATGCCTTAGAAAACGGGAATGAAGTTGATTGCATATACACTGACTTTTCAAAAGCATTCGATCAACTTAGTCATAAAATTATTGTATTCAAACTTAAAGCCTTTGGTTTTCCGATGTTTTTTATTTCATGGATAAAGTCCTACCTTGAAAAAAGATGTTACCAGGTAAAATTCAGAAATTGTCCTTCAAATTCATTCAGTGCTCACTCAGGTGTACCTCAAGGAAGCCATCTGGGTCCGTTTTTGTTCATTCTCGCTATAAATGATGTTACTTCATGTATACGCTATAGTGATATTCTTATATATGCTGATGACATGAAGGTTTTTAAAACAATACAATCTTATCATGACCATATTCTCCTGCAGGCTGATATTGACTAATTTTAATGTTTGGTGTGGGAAAAACGGCCTTTCTCTTAACCCTGTTAAATGCCAAACTATAACTTTCTCTAAAAAACGAGAAGTGAGTGCTTTTGATTATTCCATTTCAGAGCACACACTCTGTCGTGTTTTTAATTTCAAAGACCTGGGTGTTCAATTTAGTTCAGATTTAGATTTTAAAGTACATATTAACTATATTGTAAATAAGGCAAGTTCCATGCTTGGATTTATAAAACGCTGGGCAAAGGAGTTCAACGATCCGTATGTTACTCTTTCCTTATACAATTGTTATGTAAGACCCCATCTTGAGTACGCCTCCCAAGTATGGACTCCCTTTTACGAAATTCATAAAAGCCGTATTGAATCAATACAACATAACTTCATTCGCTTCGCCTTGAAAGGTCTTCCTTGGGCTGATCCGTACAACTTGCCACCTTACGAACACAGAATCAAGCTTTTGCAACTTCAAACTTTATATGAAAGGCGTGTTAATAATGATTTAATATTTTTCCACTAACTTATCAGAGGTGAAATTGGTGCACCTGACTTGTTAGCCTGTATAGGCATTAACTACCGCGGAGGATCCCACCACCAACGAAGATTTGAACTTTTTCACGTTCCTTTTCATAGAACCAATTATGGTATACATGAACCTCTTAATCGTATGTGCAAACTTTTTAATTTGAACGCTTCTTCTGTTGATTTTAACATTAGTAAAGTAGGATTAAAAACATTGTTGCGTACCAGTGCCCAACTCTCGTAATTTTTTAACGTCTTGGTAGATACCTTATTTAAATGTTTTATATTATATTTATTTTAATTTTGTTAACTTTATTTTATAATTATTATGTTGTTTCATATTATATTTTGTATTTTGTTTAATTTTGTTAATTTTTTGTATCTTTTAAAGTGCTTGTGTTAGCTTGCTTTATCTACTAACCACTAACACATGCACTCATGATGAGCCTCTGTTTGTAGTATGCAGCTTGCTTTAAGCTCTCTACAACATAGAATTCTGAAGTGTATAAAAAAAAAAGTTAGTTGTTAATTAGTTGTGAAAAATTCAATTTTGTCATGCGATGTTTTCTATGACTCATAAAACATTAAGTATAAGAAGTTTTTCACACTTTTCGAGTAGTGTCAAGTTGGCAAAGCACCAAAAAAAACATAGAAAAGATAGAACGACAAATTCGGAACTGTCACAACTAATTAACGACAAATTATGCACCTTTCCATTTTTCGATCCGTGAGAGTTGCTTTGCTAACTTGATATCAACTTGTAGATTTAGTAGTAGATGTCACTACATTTCATTCTTCTTATGTCCTCTCCATCCCATCGTTGAAGCTTCGTATGAGCTTCGAATAGTCTGAGTAGCCCATAAAAGGAGTTTATACCAAATAGTTTTGCCTAACTGGAACTGTAGACGCAACTATTGCTTCCATCTTGAGAGTTCTGACCTGTTGTAGACAATGGGAGGCCCTTCTGCAAACTATGTAGTTCATATCTCTCGCGGTTTCACCGTAGTTGTCGCCTGAAGCAACACCGCCAGGTCAAGGGGGGCAATTTCTCAAGCCTTCATTTGATACCATCCATCACATCAAACATTCCCAGAACCATGAATGGCTACTAAAGATCCATCTTAACGCCATGTTTACATAACCGCTGGTCGTTTTTATAAATTCAAAAACACCCCTTACTTCCCTTGAAGCACAAACATCCAGTCTTAACCTACGAACAGAAAAAAATCCAATGTGATTCTCTCCAAAATGACTTCTTATGGTTCTTCTTTTTTAACATTTTAATTTAAGTTCAAATACCAAACGGAAATAGTGTTTTGTTTCCGGCAAACACATAAAAGTCCTCCTTCAAGCTATTTAGCTGGTCTTTCCAGGACCATCACGACTACATTTTCTATGCAAATTTCATGAGTTTCCTTCTTCCCAAACTATAAATGAAGCTACATACATATACATACATACCAGCAGCGCACATACAAACATATATTCTACAACTTTATCTATGTGTTTAGTAGTTCTTTGTTCAATTCAACCCACAACCAGCAAGTTCAAAATTCAAATAGATATCACCATAAGAACAAAACAACAACAACAACTGAAAAGTAGTCTGACTTTTCAACCCAACTATGAATGAATCGTTTTTTAGAATAAAGAAGAACAAAAAAAAAAAAGAAGCCAACTCGCTACACCAACCGGAAGGCAAGTTCCAATGAAAAGTTGCTGTGGAAATATTTCCACTGAATTAAGCACTTATAAAGTGGGTCCTGTCGTGGTGGTCCTGACCCTCCAGCCACACTCTCTGTACCATCACCCAAGAAGACGAGTCCTTTTTCATGTCCAAACGCAAGTTTCTCTCATTTCTAATAAGCATTCGCCTTTTTCGACGACGACGACTCCCGCATCCCACCCGCTTATGCTAAATGTAGATTTAAAAGTTCCTAATTTGTTGGTATTAGCATAAAGGTTTTGCTGTTTTTATTTTGTATTCACATCCGAAATAGCAAATAAAAAGGATATTGTGAGGATGAGCTGAATTCCTCTACCGCAATCTGCTTTTGTGACAATCATTTGGCATGAATTCAAAATCTATTTTCGCTTCATTTCGCTGCTGTGAAGGAAGAAATGAGCGGGGGAAGGAGTAAAGAGGAGGGAGACAAAAAATGAGAGTACCAATTGCACTTAATTATATCCTTGGTGTTAGAAAAAAAAAGGAAGAGAGGGTAAAAAATAATTGAAATTTTCCCTCGAAGAAAGCACCAGCTGATGGCTATTGGAAAAGTTGGCCTTCCATGGTAATGACAACCCAAGTGCATTACCGCGACTGCCAATGGGCACAAAGTTAAAACAGAAATGCTAAGTCCTCCTCAAGATGGCAATCGCACACCCGCTTCACTTGAGTCAAACAAATTTTCATCTCCTTATCTGTGTCATTATTTGCTCTCGTCACTCTGGTGCTGGTCCTGGTCCTCGGGTCGAGAACAGTGTTAGCCAAATAGCATCTTAACATCCACAAGGATCCTCGCATGCTATTTATATAGATACTTTCACGTCTCATTCAGTTTCAGTTACAGTTTTTGAGTAAAAGGACGAATGTAAAAAAAAAAACGAAGCAATTTAAAACCCAAAGGCTTATAAAGAGGAACGACACATTTTTCCTAAAGTATCATAGTTTTGAGTAATGTTTAGAGAACTATACGAGCAGCAAATACTTTTAGAACACACAACGATTCTTTTCGAAGAAAACTTATGACTGAAACGAGAGAAGTTTTGAACGACGACCATCAGACGACAAACGAGCACAGAACAGAACGACGAACGATGACTATGATGACGACGATGACGACGATAACGGCAACGGTAAACTTTTTGACAGAAAACTCATCTACTTGCCTTTTATACGATGGTTGCAAGGATATATGACGAAGAAGTTTCGACGAAACGTCCTTCCCGTTTACCTTAATGTCTTAAATGGTGACATCCCAGGGATAAAGGACTTTCCCTATATTCTTCGTTCGTTCGTCAGAGTGCGGTACGTGAGTTTTTGGTCCTTTTCGTTCTTTAAGGACGAGTATGTTTAGTATGGTACCTCCTATAACTTACCCTAGTTACCTATAAACTATAATATATCTATGACTGTGTGCATCTTTGAAATTCTTAGGGATTTATGTGTGTACATTTGTGCCATCCCCATCACACCCGCCTGTGGTAACGTTCGATATAAAGTCGTTTGTCTTCCTTAACGTGGACCTGGACAGAGAGGAGAATTGAAATTTCAACTTTTTTTTAGGTATTTTTTTGGTTTGTCTTAAAGTATCCCTTCGATGCGATGCTTACAGGATCATAAGGGAGGAGGTGGATGATTTTCGATGATATGCACTCTCTAGGAAAATAGACAAGGAGTTGAAGTACTCTGACTGAGGATAAGATTCACTAGTGAATTTAATCTTTTCGTCCTCAACTACAGGCAAACTAGATACGTTAGGTACTTTCTGGGAAAATAGATTCAAGGAATTTTATAGAGAGTTGGTACCCTACCTAATGTCTTCTGTTCGAAGAATCATTTTGTTGAGTGAATTTAAAGCATTTAATTTGAAGAAAAGGACACTTCATGTATATGAAAAGGAAGGATGTGTTTTTGAGTACCTAAAGGTGTAAGGTGTTTTTTCTTGAAAAGCAGATCATGAAGGAGGTGTAACACTTTATTATACTGATGATGTTTGAAAAGTTTACATTTTACATATTAAAGTTTGAAGGATTTTCATGAATTAAGAAGGAAATTGTTGAAAAGATTAGAAACGTTGTTGAATGAAGTTTTTTAAGACTTAGGTACTCGATTATTTTCGGTCACTTGGATGGTAAAGTATTTGAATAGTTTGGAACACAATTTGAGAAGTTTGTCTGATTTTTCTTTAGAGATAAAGTTGAAAATATTTACTAGAACGCTTAAAAAGTTACTTTAGGTGGTGCTGCAGTCCAGGGTGGACCTGGGCCTCAACCATAATAAGCTTCTTCCAACGGGCTCGGTTTCACCTGTTACGCTGTCCACCTCTACTGCGCCGTCCCACGGGGTTGGATTCGACAACTTTCCGGGCATAGGTATTGATATCTATTTGCTCTAGGTGACCCAGCCATCTCAGGTGATGGTTTTTCCCCATCTATTTAGACGGGACCTAATATTACCCGCAAAATTTTCTTCTCAAAGCAGCCTAACGCGTTCTCATCCACAATTAATAGTTTCCAAGCCTCTGCACCATACATCAGGACCGGGAAAATAAGTATCTTTTACATGCACAGTTTAGTTGCTCCAGAGATGGCTTTGCTCCTCAATTATCTTTTTAAGCCCAAAGAAGCAGCGATTGGCAAGACTAATTCTTCGTGTGATCCCAGCACTGGTATTGTCGTTTGCTGAGTTTATAGCGGAACCTAGGTAGACAAAACCTCTGTTCACCTCAAAATTAAAGCTGTCTATAGTGATGTTCTCTCCAAGCTATCAGTGTTGGGTGTCCTATATCTTGTTGGCAGCATATATTTGGCCTTGCCATTATTCACCGTAAGACCCATCTCCTTGGCTTTCTTCTCAATACTCACAAAACCTCCACTGACAGCTCGCTTTGTTCGTCCGATTATGTCAATATCGTCAGCTAAAGCAAGTAAATGCATGAACTTTTGTAACATTGTGCCTCTAGTTTTCACAAGAGAGTCTTGAACTATTCTTTCAAGAGCGGTGTTGAAGAAGTCGCATGGCATTGTGTCGCCTTGCCTAAAACCTTTTTTGACATCAGCGGTTTCGATGAGGTCTTTGCCGACCAGCAGCGTGCATTCTCCTTCGTCATCCTGCGCAAACGGATGAGTTGGGGAGGGATGCCAAAACTAGACATTTCTCTATATAGCTAGTCTCTATAGATGCTGTCATATGTATGAAAAGATGGTGAGTATCGATTTGAAACTCCTGGGTTTTTTCAAGATCTTCCAAAGTGCAAATATTTGGTCGATGACCGACTTTTCTGGCTTGAAGCCACACTGATGTGGACCAATCAGTTTGTTGAAAAATCTGAAAAAATGATTCCGGCGGCACTCAAAAAATATATGACAGAGAAGATCTTGTATACGATGTTAAGCATACTGATGCATCTGTGCAGTGCACAGATTTTTCTTCAGGATCATGAAAATAATGTTGAGATTCCAACAATCGGGCATAAATTGAGTAGCGCAATAGCTTGTAGAGAGCAAGAGACTAGTGACTCATCATCATCGTGTCCTGTAACCCCGGCTGGGGCATAGGGCGTCCTAGGTCAGCTGCAAGGTACTTTAGCTCTGGCCACGTCTTTCTCTGGGATTCTGCTTCCGCTAAGACAGTTGATTTCCATGTTGTTCTTGGTCTTCCAACCCACAGTGCACCCTGAGGATTCCATTCAAAGGACTGTTTTGCAATTTCATCGTTTGGTTTCCTCAGTGTGTGACCAATCCAACGCCATTCACGCTATCTTATGTCGACGTCCAGCCACTCTTGACTTGTCCTGTGCCGCAATTCCTCATTTGATATTATTTTTGGCCAGCGAATCTTTAGGATGTGGCTAAGACAGCGATTCACAAAAGCCTGCAATTTCTTCGAAATGGTAGACGTGACTTTCCAGGTTTCACAAGCATATAACAGCACGGATTTGACATTGGATTCGAAGAATCTCAACTTAGTGCGTAGGGAGATTTGACTGGATTTCCAAATTGGGGACAGAGTACCGAAGGCAGCACGAGCTTTATTTATTCTACTTTTCACGTCCAGATCCGTACCACCGTTTGCAGAAACAATATTGCCAAAGGAAGTTAAACTGTTCCACTACTTCAACTGGCGTCTCCTGTAGAAAAATACGCTGCTGTGTGGAGCGGCCTGTGAGCATTATTTTGTCTTTTTGCTGTTTATTCTTAGACCACTCAACTCTCCTTTCACTTGCAGCGTTTTGCACATCCCGTTCAGCCCACTGATGTTATTTGCCAGTAGACATATGTCATCGGCATAATCTAAATGACTGAGCCTTTCGAACGGTCTCCATTGAATGTCCTGTCGCTACGTCTCACACCCTGTTGCACTACGAAGGAGTCCGATAGTATTTATTATTAAAGCTTAATACAAGCCGCTTAAACTATTACAAATATGTCTTAAAACTAAGTTGACTAGAGTATATATCTTAAATCTAAACATTGAGTATATTTTAAAGTACTTAAATCTAACAAAGATTTTAACCTAAATTACAAATATACAGGTATCAGGAGGGCATACTTAGGAGGGCACGTTTTAAGGTAGTTTTATTAAGGTTAAGGTCAAATATGTTAGAACTATTAACTTTTTCCAGCATCCTAGTCAAGGGTTCATTTTGGCCGTATACGGTACGATGGTATTGAAGACGAAAGAACGTTACAGATCTAACACGGTGCGGGTTGGTATTAAGAAAGACCTTTTGGAGCAGGCAAGGACAGTCAATATTGCCATTTAATAACTGATGAATAAACATAATGTCAGCATTGTTACGGCGAGTATATAATGTTTGCAAGGTCAACAGCTTTAAGCGATCTTCATAAGGAGGAAGGATTAAAAGATCGTCCCAACCAAGACCACGTAAGGCGAAACGAATGAATCTGCGCTGGACAGCTTCAATTCGGTTGACATGCACTTGGTAATACGGGGACCAGACCTGAGATGAATATTCGAGAAGTGGTCTGACAAAGGTCGTATATAAAGCCTTTGTCACGTAGGGATCAGAGAACTCTTTTGACCAGCGTTTAATAAATCCAAGTGTAGAGTTAGCTTTGTTAATGATATTATCAACATGGGAGCAAAAATTAAGTTGAGAGTCACATATTAAACCTAAATCACGGATTGAAGTGACAATAGGAATGGGTTCATTTTTTACAATATAGTTTCTCTGTAATAATGGCGGGCGCTTGCGGGAGTAGGTAATAGCTTGACATTTTTTAATATTGAGCTCCAGAAAGTTTTTTTGGCACCAAGTATAAAATTTGTCTAGGTCAGTTTGTAGTGATTGGGCATCTTCGGTGCATGAGATTTGTTTATATATTCTCATATCATCAGCGTAGATTAGTAGATCGGAATCAGAAAAAATAAGTTCAACGTCATTTGTTGTCAAGACAAAAATGAGCGGACCTAGATGGCTTCCTTGAGGGACACCAGAAGTTGCACTGATTGATGCAGATAAGCATGATCTGAATAAAACCCTATATTGACGATTAACTAAATAAGAATGAATCCATAAAATTACCAGATGTGGAAAGCCGAGCTTTTTGAGCTTAAATAAGATTAAATTATGGGATATTTTGTCAAAGGCTTTGCTAAAATCGGTAGCGACGGCATCAACTTCTTTACCTTCTTCTAGAGCACACATTGTAGTAGACACGAACTCAATAAGGTTAGTGGTAGTTGACCTGCCCTTAAGGAATCCGTGTTGCTTAGGAGAAAAAATTGGTTTACAATAAAAGAACAGGGTATCATAAATAATGCTCTCAAAGAGCTTTGGTATACATGACAGTTTTGCAATCGGTCTGTAATTAGTTATATCATTTTTTGGTCCCTTCTTGTGAACAGGTATTATGAAAGAATCTTTCCAAAGCCTAGGAAATACTCCAGTAGAAACGGATAGTTGGAAAAGGGAAGTGAGTGGCTGGGCTAAGTTTTCGATACATTTTTTTAAAACAATAGAAGGAAGACCGTCCGGACCGGAGGAAAAATCATCTTTGAGTAGTTTCATCTTATCTATAACTGAATCCATGTCAATATTAATGGATGTCAAAGAGGTCTGAGCACAACCATTCATGTAATTAAAATAGCAAGGATCAACCTCAGTACTATCACACGAAAAAGCCGTACCGAAAAATTCTGCAAAAAGATTCGAGATAACTGTTGGGTCAGCAGACGAAGAATCTAACAACTTTAATACTGAAGGGTAACCATCGGACTTTTTTTTGCTATTTATAAACTGAAAAAACAATTTTGGGTTAGATATAAGATCAATCTGCATTTGATGAAGGTAACCGGAGTATAAGGATTCACATAAATCGGAAAAACTATTATAAACTAACGTATAGTTTAACAAATCAGAGCTGGACTTAGACTTAAGGAATTTTTGCCAAAGTTTGTTTCGTTTGTTGCGAAGAGAGCGAAGTTCTTTGTTGTACCACGGTGGACAGGATGTTATGTTTTTTTGAGAAATCATTGGGATAGATTGAGAGCAACATTCAAAAATAAGTGCGTAAAATCTAGCGGTCGTTATGTCGATATGGGTGCGGTAGTCAGATATGAAATCAAAATTTATCCTGCTTATAAGATCGTTTAGTTTATTAAAATTTGCTTTACGAAAATTAAATTTACGTTGCGTTAAAACAACAGGGTTGGTATTATTACTTACGTAAGCGAAGATGATTGAGATAGGAGGGTGATAAGAATCGAGTTTTGTAAGAAGATGACTGCTTTCAGTAACAACACTGTTATCGGCATCAGAGCTAAAAATTAAATCAAGTTGTCTACCCAAGTTATTTTTTACACTACTCATCTGTGCGAGGCCAGAAACTTGAAGACGGTCGGTGAATACAATTTCTTTTTCTGAGAAAGCATTGTTTGAGATGAAATGGGTCTCATCGTCAGAATTAGTCCAAACTAATCGAGGTAGATTGAAATCGCCAACAATAATGAAGTCATCCTCAGGGTTAGCTGATTCAACAATGAAGTCAACTGCATTTGCAAAAACCTCGTACTCACTTGTAGGTTGGGAAGGAGGAATGTAGCAACACAAAATATAAAGACAACGTTTGGTCAAGTTGATTTTAACGCATAGTAATTCCAAGTTAAAGGTATTGGGAATGTCGATTAAGAATGCATCAAAATTGGAATGAACAGCCAATAAAACACCACGACCTGATGGGAATTCCTCTACCAAGCAACGATCTCCATATACATTCTCGGTTAACTCGATCGAAGGCCTTCTCAAAATCCACGAACATGAGGTAAAGCGGTGATTGAAATTCCATCGACTGCTCGAGGACGATACGCAGGGTGCTATATATGATATGGTCGACACACGATCGACCACTGCAGAAGCCAGCTTGATGCCTCTTGAGTGAAGACTCAATTCTATCCTTTATTCGCTCGAGAATGATGGTTGCCATTAGTTTTGGGAAAAAGGACAAAACGGTGATACCACACCAACTGTTGCAATTCTTAAGATCACCTTTCTTTGGAAACTTAACAATCACACCATCCTTCCAGTCCTTGGGATAGCTTTCGTTTTCCCAAATGCTTTGTATCAACGGATGTAAAATACAAGCCGCTGTTACGGGATCGGCTTTCAGGAATTCAGCTGGCATTCCGTCCAGTCCAGCTGCCTTATTGTTTTTGAGAAGATTTTCTAGTATAGAGTATAGACTATAGACTAGTGACTAGTGACTTACAACTCTCAACCATTTCTGTGTGCGTGTTGTTGGAAGGAGTGGAGGAGACCTAAAACTTTTTGCCGAGTTATAATAATTTTATAATAATTTAACTATTACAAGTATACTCTTGGAGGACTTGTCAGTTCCATGCAAGAGGCAGTATCTCGGATATAACATTTCTCTTTTTAGGTTACAGTGGCTGGGAATCGAACTCACACCTTCAGCATGACAGTCCAACGCACTGACCATAATACCATGAGGCATTCATCGGTCATGCTTTTCTCCGACCATGTTTTGCAGATGAGCTGGTAGATCGTCCTAACTAATTCACTGTCAGCCTACTTGGAATAGCTTGAGCTTAAGTTTAGATATAGCTATCTTCTCTTCATCAAGAAAGGGTGGACGGAATTGTTGGCCTATGTCGTCCAGGTTAAATGGATCAATTTGCATGGCCACGAAGTTCGATTCATTTGCAGAAATTATATTTTCATATCTTCAGCCGCGATGTTTCCCTGATCGTCCTTCGGTTTGGGCCTTGTACCTTGGGAGGTTCTTTTAATATTTTTTGGTAAAACTTCTGAGCCTCATTCCTGCAATGGCACCCCTATATTTCTTCGATCGCGGGCTTCTCATGCTCTTTCTTTTTCCTTCTGAAAAGCAGGTGTTTCTCTCCCCTCTTCTGCTAGCAGAGCTCAGGAGCAGCTCTGGTCCTTGTATGCAGCACCGCTTTGTATGCCTTTGGTTTGACTGCATGTATTTTCCGGTAGTCTTCATCGAAGTAGGGATTTCACCGTGGTGATCGTGTAATACCCAGCTCGTTGCGTAAGAGGTGGCATCTCTGATGGCTTTCTTGCAATTCTTTCACTTGCTCTCAGTGCTTGAAGTTGGACTTTTTAAGAGGGTGTTAGGTACTCGATTAGAAAAGGACCTGGCGATTTCTTGAAACCGTTGCCGTTTGACGTTGAATTTGCTCACAGTATTTCCCTGTTTTGGCTTTGGTCTGGATATCCGTGCCGTAGCACTACCCTAGGTACAACAAGGTAGTGGTCCAAGTCAACGTTGGCTCCTCGGAACTGGAAGAGTGTCTTGCTTTGATTGCAATGTGGTCAATCTGGTTGGTGGTTGATTGACCATGATATCACCATGTCCCCTTCTGGATATCGATATGTGGGAACTGCGTACCATCTACCACAATGTTTCACTCCGCAGCAAAGTCGCTTAACCTGAGTCCGTTATCGGAGGTGGTGTCGTGTCCATTTTATATCTTCCGATTGTGCCACCAAAGACGTCCTCTCTTCCTAATTTTGCATTAATATCACTTAAGACAATTTTAATGTATAATAGCTAGGGCATTGTCATAAGTTTTGTCCAGGAGCTTGCAGAACTCGTCCCTGGTGTTATCATCTTTTTCCTCTGTGGGGGCTTGCGCGTATATGAGGCTAAGGGTAGAACGTAGAACAAATACATTTGGCAGAAGCTATCGGAAGCTTATGTCAAAACCGATCAAAAAGTAGCCAAACATATGAACTCTTTGTATTCGCTCTGTTTCGTATGACCATTTGCGTGGCCTTTTGACTATTTTATTTCTACCTTAATGTTGGCAAATTACTGTTGAAACTCAAGACCTAGGCAAGAAGTCCGTACCCAAAAAGAAGCTGCCTTTGTTGTTGGTATTGGTAGCAATTGCCGTGGTAAATGTCGCAGTTTTTCACTATTCTGATGTCTGCTTTTCAGGTGGACTAGGTCTAATGAGAGACAGAACATTCCATGTGCAGATCCAAATTTTGAATTATAGAGGAATAAGGTTCCACTTGATATTTGTTATAGCAGCTACTGTCGTAAACTCAGGTTATTTTTAGTGGTCCATTCGTGTACCGTGTTTTTGTACCATTTGAGATAATGCGTTTTGGCCTCCTCCGAAATATTAAAAACAAACGCTGCCTTGGATAAACCCTGGAATAAGATTCATCAATCCTTACGTAACCTACGAAGGTGTGGGTTCGATTCCCAGCCGTGCCACCTAAAAACAGAAATGTTTTATTCGAGGTACTGCCTCTTGCGAGGAACTGACAAATCCTCCAAGACTTGTCATGAAAAAGTGCTTCTCATTTAGCCGTTCGGACTCGGCAAAAAACTGTAGGTCCCCTCCATTCCTGCCAACAAAAACTCGCACACAGGAATGGTTGAGAGTTGTAAGTCACTAGGCCCTGGTTCTCCACGAGCTGTTGCGCCACCCAATTTATTCATTTACGTAACCTCTCTACTTGCTCCTTCTGACTGAGATATTGCGCCAAAAACATTTCTTCTTTGGAACAGCCTTTACCTGGATGTATTTTTTCTTTCCTGCTTGCTCTTCTGAGTGAGGACTTGGCCTTAAAGTAACTCTCTTTTTGGGCTAGCCTTAAGCTGGAATCAGATTCCTGCCGTAACCTCCCTGCTTACTGGCTTCTGAGTGAGAGCTTGGGCAAAAAAGTAATTTCCCCTTGGGTTAGCCTTGAACTCAGATTCCTCCCTTAACCCCCTGCTTGTTCTCTCTGAGTATGTGAACTTGGGCCATAAGTAATTCTTCATTGGACTAGCCTTTACTGTCCCTTGTTCACTTCTTTTAGGTGAATATTTTGAGCTGAGACTACTTCTGAAGCTCTATCAATTCTGAGTTAAGCTCTATATAAAATACCGTGTAAAGTTTAAACAAAATTGTAAGATTGTAAAGCCCTATTGTTAAAAATAAAGAGGAAACATTATAAAAGTGATAATTGTCACGAGTTCTCTTTTCTTTCTTAACCCGAGTTTTTCTTGCTTCCTTTGGAACTACCCTGGACTACGACTAGCTTACCTCAGCCTCAATTAAAAAATATCACAATGTATCTGTCTCACTAAGTCTCGAACATTCCATTCATATCATTGTTTAAGTTCCTTTCAATCTGTGCTGATGTAGAAGCATTTTAAAATTTAACTATAATGAAGGCAAATGGATAAACAAGAAACCAAAGGACATATAGTAACATTATTCAAATTGGAATGGAAGAAAAGAAGCACAACACACACAATATGTTGTCCATCATACTATGGGTTCTTGCAAGGACAACAAAATATACCAAATACCATAAAACAGATAGAACAATGAACAGCTAAATAATATATTCATACATATGTCTGTATGTACCTTTCTATGCAAACATTTTCATATGCATGTCCAAGTAGGTATAGTGTCATCCATTCTCAGAAAAGAAAAAAGGACGAACAATGAAAATTATCTCCAAAAAGTCCGAACCGAATAAAACTTTTCCACTCAATTTGAAATCCCAAAATTATATTCATTCAATCCTCCTGAAGCCTCTGTGTGTGTACTGTAGGTACATACATACATACATAGATCTGCAGATCCTCATCCTGGACTGGCGCATCCTTAAAACATTATTATTGTTGTTGAAACTCATTATGAGCCGTCCAAATGCATCCAATGGACTGTCCTACTTTTGAAACTATGGTGGATAACAAGCCAGGATATGCGGTTATTGTCCATTCTTTCAAGTCTATTTATCATCGCAGACGACAAGGGCCGAACGAAAACAGACTGAAGCAGGTCGTGTGTGTCATTTTGTTTTTTTCGTTTGTGTCTGTTTTTCTCGTTTATATTTGTGAAAGTTTGTTATGCATTCGATAAGCAAAATGCCAGCCCAGGTTATTGGGAGTTCCAATGTTGTGTAAGGAGCTTTTTAAAGAGATCTTAATAAGAGCCACTTTGTGGTATTGTGGATATGGTGTTGAACGAACACAGGAAAAAAATGAATGAGTTTATAACTTATCAGCACCACACGGCCGGCGCATAAGCCATGAATAGAGTCCGCGCCAAGGACATTGGAGTAGATACCTTTCTATACTTATTTTGCACAGTTTATCTGTGGCAAAGTGTGGGTGTGAATTATCTAGGAAATGTTTACGTTTGTCTCTTCGGTGGTGGGGTAGATGATGATCCTGTGTGGATGAGGTTTTTGTTTTTTGAGGTAACAGCATTGCGGAAGTTGCATATTTATAACTTACCTACCTACTGTTCTAGGTGCATTATACTTATACGAGTATCAGTGCAAACTAGAAATGTATTTATTTTCGGTCAGCGTAAAGGTTTAGTAAGTTTTCAGTTTATCGGTATACCTACTCGGGTGATTATTCGAGTTTTAACAGCTTAAATTTATTTGGCAGGACATCAAGAATTTGGATTTATTATTATGTCTGTGTACAAAAGAAAAGTTTCGGTGATAACAACTCTGGAATTTTATGACCGATGTTTTTCGTTTAAAATAGTAATTTAGTCTCGTAACATGTACAACATTTATATCGCATTATATTAAAGCAATAAAAAAGCTAAATGGCGCCCAACAATTAAAGTTATAAACGAATGGAAAATAATTGTCATTGAAGATGTATGTCTGTATGTACCTACTTAAGTAGCCCAGGTGGAGCAAATCATAGCCACACAGCCACAGTTTACACACTGATGAAACTCTATTCTGTTCCTGTTCTGTTCCAATTCCAAGAAACAATAAGATATAAAATCAATCGTTAGTACAGTCGAGGTTGTCCACATAATGATACATTGACCCTTTCCTTGGCGTATGGATTTCAGTTAAAAAATCCTCCAAATCAAAAACGAAAAACGAAAATTCACAAATTATACAGGATTACACGGTCTTTGATAACGGGCAGTCAAGACTAAAGGTAACTTTTGGGCTGCACCCAAAAACCATCATCCGTTTCCTGCTTACTGTTCTGGTATTAGAGATATTCCCATTTTAGAATTGAAAACGACGTTTTTTATTATTTTGGGGTTACATATCCAACGAGCAAAGGAGAGAGGGGGAGGAAGGTTCCCACAAAGGCACTTATCCTTTCATCAAGGCTGCAGTGGAAGAATTCCCCAGATGGGTCTACGGTGTCGTCTACAGTTCCAGTTAGATAGAACTACTTAATGAACACTTTATACAGGCTTTACCGACATATTCGGAAGGCAGGGCAATAAGGAGCGGTTAATCCGGCTGCCCTGCCTGCCCTTGGAGTCATACTAAGGGTCTGGTGCTTCAGGCTGGGGGTCGTGCCGTTGGGGTGACTTCTCGGCCACGTAAAGCTATTTAGTTGTGAAATCACAACAAGCCTCGGAGACTGACGGATTTACAGTTGACGAACCTAACAAATGAAAAAAGGGCAACGAACTTCGGATCTGCACATGGAATGCCCTGTCAATCTATAGACTACGTGCAACCGAACATTTTTCGAAGGCCCTAAGCTGCTACTGATGATAGTACCTCGTGGCATAATGGTTAGTGCGTTGGACTATCATGCCGATGGTGTGGGTTCGGGTCCCAGCCGTACCACCTAAAAACAGAAATGTTTTATCCGAGGTACTGCCTCTTGCGGGGAAAAAATCCTCCAAGAGTATACTTGTCATGAATAAGTGCTTCTAATCTAGCACTTCGGACTCGTCAAAAAACTGTAGGTCCCCTCGATTCATGCTAACAACACGCACACAGGAATGGCTGAGAGTTGTAAGTCACTAGGGTCTGGTTCTCCACGAACTGTTGCGCCACCCAATTTATTTATTTGAAACTGACGACACCAAGAACGAGCATGCACGAGACCACTTCCGATAACGGACGCAGGTTAAGTGACTTTGCTACGGGGCGAAACGTTGTGGTAGCAGTTCCTACATCTCGATATCCAAAAGGAGGCATATGGCGATATGCTCTCGTCAATCAACCACCATAACCATATTGCGATCGGCGCTAAGCACTCCTAGAGTCCGGAGGATGTCCGAACGTTCCGAGGAGCCAGCGTTGCAACGGACCAGACCAAAGCCAGAACAGGGAAATACTGTGGGGAAATTTGCCGTCGGACAATTTCAGCTACAACAGATCTCCAGGTCCTTTTCCAATCGAGTCTCTTGCCACCACTTCCTAAATGGTCATATGCCACCACTTCAATTTGTTTTGAGTATTCTTAAAAAGATTTAACACAGTGCGAGCGTTAGGAAAATAGGGAAGGATTCGTGACTAGATACCGATGCACATTTGTTTTATAGTTCTGAATATCAAAATAAGAGGGAAATACAGGTAAAGCATTCCACATTTGGGTAGTGCGACTAAGGAATGAATCTCTATACTTGACAGTGCGTCTGAAATTGGGCTCAAGGGTATACTGATGTGCATTCCTAGAAGGACGAGTATTACGGTGGAACTGTTTAAGGGGAGGAATGCAACTGGCTATTTCACTAGAACACTGTTTGTTAAAATACCGATAAAATAATGAAAGGCACGAAAAATTGCGGCGGTGTTCGAGAGATGCAAATGTTTCCGTTATTGTTCTATCACCTATCATTTTCAACGCTCTATTTTGAATTCTATCCAACAAACTTAAATGGGTCTTAGGAGCACTCTTCAATACCCTTAACGGGCTTGAATTAACATGGGATGTATCATAGGTTTCTTTTTCATAGGGTTCACAATCCCTAGGGTACCACAATGAATCTACATTGATCTAAGTCTGACGGTAACAAAACCAACTGTCAGCCCATTTACCTAACCTAACCTAACCTAGGAGCACCTGCCCAGATATGGGAGTTGCACTCAAGCCTTGGACGAATGAAAGCTTTATAGATTACAGCCAGATCAGAAGGGGAGAAAAATTTCTAACTTTTTCGAAGAAAACCTAATCATTTCGCAGCATTTTTGGTAACGTCAAATATGTGATCATTCCACAGAAGGTGGTTTGTGATGCACATACCCAGAACTGAAAGCTGTTCGGTTTTATCGATGCAAGTGCCACTCATGGAGTCATGGATAGTGGCGAAGGGGGTGGGTTTCACTTTACCGACAGAAGACAGCATTGAGTTTTTGAAGCATTAAATTCTACGTGGTTTCTTATTCCCCATTGGAATATGCTGTTGAGATCAGAATTTAATGAGCTTATCATACGCTGCCGTTCAAATTCCATATCCGAAGAACAAGGAAGTGAATCTTGGAACGAATATGAAAAGCTGAGGGTACTGTCGTCTGCAAAACAGTTTAATGGATTAGAAGTTTCAGACAGAAGATCATTTATAAAAATAAGGAAGAGAGTCGGAGACAAAACGGAGCACTGGGGCACACCTGCATTTATTTTATGAACATCAGACTTGAAACCGTCCAACACAACTTGTATTGAACGGTCCGAAAGGTAATTTCTAATCCAACGAAGAAGAGATTCATCAATTCCAAATCCACGCATTTTCGATAATAGAGCTTGATGCCAAACTCTATCAAACGCTTTTGAAGTATCAAGTGCAATAATCTTACTTTCTCCAAAACGATGTAAAGATTTGTTCCACTGCTCGGTGAGATATTCCATCAGATCACCAGTGGACCTATTGCTACGAAAGCCATACTGCCGGTCATTTAGAAGCTTTCGTTCTTCGAGATATTTCTTAAGCTGATAAATTTATCAGCGTTTCCATGACCTTGGAAAGAAGGGACGTAAGTGCATTTGGACGATGGTTAGAGGGAGAAGAAGATTCACCTTTTTAGGGACAGGCTGGACAAAACTCGGAAAGAGACCAGTAGAATAGAACAAATGGAAAAGCTTACGCAGTGGCTTTGCCAGAGTTGAAGAACACCTCTTCAGAACAATTGGAGGGATACTATCTGGACCAGCAGATTTGTGTATATCAAGATCTTTCAGAAGTCTTGCCACTGCACGAGTGCGAAAGACTATTCGTCCAATGAAATCATTAACGCTCTCAAATACAGGAGGAGTTGAGACACTCTCTGATGGCAGCGTCGAGTTAACAGCAAACTGTGCTGCAAGCAAATTGGCTTTATGAATTGAGCTAACATAAGGAGGGTCATTGAAGACGAGTGTTGGAATCCAAGACGAAGTTGTATTTCTAATGTTTTTTTACAAATGACCAAAAATTCTTACTACCTTTGGGACACTGTAGTATTTTTTGCCTTAAATTCTGGTCATGCAAAAATTTGGTTCGCTTGTTGAACTTTTTCCGATTTTCCTCAGTAGGGTTGGCTTTATAACAACGGAAGCTTATTTATCTTACCCTGATAACATCTTTGCAGCTCAAATCAAACCATGAATTCTCTTTCGGTTTGATAGATTTTATCCTATGCGGGATAAAATTTCTCATTCCGTAAAGAATTAAGTTTGTGACCATATCTGCACTGGAGTTTACGTCACTATCGAGGAAGCATAGTGACCAGTTAAAGTCCCTGAAGAAACTGTTGAGACCGTCAATGGCCTTACACGACCCCCACTTCGAAACCCCTGCTTCGACATAGAATTCCTGAAAGTACGTGCAGCGGTGCTGCATAGAAGTACCAGAGCAGCTTTACGAGCAGAAGAGGAGAAAGAAACACCGGCTTTTCAGAAGGAAAAAGAATGAGCATGAAAAGTGCGCAAAATAGAGGGAAACCATATTGCAGGAATGAAGTCTGAAAATTTTACCAAAAACAAAAAAGAATCTTCCAGGGTTTCAAGTTCCGCTCCGAAGCCTGCAAAAACGATCATGGGAACATTGTGGTAGAATCGAATTGCGAGGATATGAAAAATTCATTTCTACAAGTAGTGTAGCGGCGATGATGAACCAAATTCCGCTGCCATGTTGATGGTACCATTCTACCTACCTACCTTTTCATCGATTTGAAGGTCGCGTATGATAGCATCTATAGAGACGAGCTATATAGAGCAATGTCTAGTTTTGGCATCCTCACAAATTGTTCCGTTGGTGGAGAATGCACGCTGCTCCATCAAAGTCAGCAAAGACCTTTGGTGATGCCTTTGATGTCAAAAAAGGTTTTAGTCAAGATGACGCACTGTCATGCGACTTCTTAAACATCGTTCTTGAAAGAATAGTGAAATACTCTCATTTCAACAACTAAAGGTACAATCTTTCAAAAGTCCCTTAAAATAACTCGTCTACTCCAACGATACGTAATCGGACCAACAAGGCGTGACATGCTGTCAACAAAAAAAGGACACATCTCGGACAGATTATCACTATAGACTCAAGGAACTAAGTGTCCCTGGGGAATGGACACTTTTAATGGTGGATGAGAACGCTTTTAACAGGAAAACTCTCCATGTGATTTTTGGTCCCGTCTGCATTGATGGGGAATGGAAAAGAAGGTACTGCAACAACCTGTACACTGCACACTGACCTAGCGACAAAAGTGAGAAGCCAACGACTGAGGTAGCTTGATCACCAGAGCGAATGGACATTAATGCTCTGGCCTCGAAAGTCGTTGAATCCAACCCCGTGGGACGGCACAGTTGAGTAGGACAGCGTAACCAGTGAATCAGGCACGTGGATAACGTGGGGCGCGGAACTGATGAACGAGCCTGCTGGAAGAAGCTTTTTGGTTGAGGTCTTGGTCCACCCCAGACTGTAGCGCCACCTTTATAAAGTAAGTACATAATATTTTTATTTTAAAGGCACTTTAGCATAAAAGCTTTGATTGAAATCGGTTGAGTCGTTAATGAAAAAATTGAAAATAAATAAAAAGCATTAAATGACCAGCTGCCGTTGCTAGCAGTTTTACACCATAGCTACAGTAACAGTAATACCTACATTGATTTTTTTTTATCAAAATCGTTAAAGTCGTTTTTGAGATAAATAAGCTTTTACTTTTGTATGGCAAGTACCGTCATTTATGGTTAAATTTTTTTTTAATTATTCGCAACTAGAAATCAGTTCCATTTTCTGCCTCACTATAACTAGTTATCATTCTGTTAGGACAAATGTTGAAGGTAAATTTCATAACTAAGGTAGGTCCTATTTCTACTCAAATAATTTCCAACAAGCGATTAAGGAGATTGTAGCTCAACACAATCTCGTTAATCATAAAAAAAGATAAGAACAAAATTGTGATAAAAAAATAAAAATAAGATAAAATAAAATTCAAGATTTTTCATTTGAAAAGATGACGAGACATACTATTAGCCAAAAGCAACCATTAGAGGGCCCAAGGGATCTTGTGTCCAATTTAATTATATTCTGCAAAAATCTAATATAGGTCCCTTTTCACTTTTTTTATACAATCTCGTATTTTTTGGTGTTTTCTTTGCGAAGCCTAAATTAAGATACCTGTATCAATCTACTTGATTTTTTTAATTAAAATAACGGTCATTGCCACAACAAACAATGCAAAAACTTAAATTAAACGAAGACGAGATATAATTTACATTTTAACCTCTCGCTTATTTAAAAATGTTTTTCTTTTGTATTTGTTTATCTTTGTGTGTGTGTGTCTGTGTCTCTCTCGCATCCAACAATCAACAGCCATAAATTCCTCAAAAAGTTACCCAAAAACTCCTAATCTCATTCGTACTTTAATTATATTATTATTGCTCTGTTTTCTTTAAGTCTTTCTCCTCTGCAGCAGCAATAAGGGTATTTTCACTTCCACACTACTACCTTTGCCTCTTTTTTTTATTTAATTTCTTTTTCGCTAGCTCATAGTCGTCCTCGTCGTCGGTTTGGTCTAGTCCGTTCTACCTCATTTCCGGGCAGCAGCTATATGGTGCTGGTGCAACACCATCACACCGCACATAGTGGTGGTGGCAGTGGCAGCGGTGGCGTCAGCGGCAGCAGCAGCGGTGTCGTTGTGGCAAGGGCATTGGTGATGCCTTAAACTATCAGCAAGAGATGAAATTTATATTCATTTCCATTGTATGAAGCTCATCTTCCTGTGGGACCAAAAAAACCGATCCCTGCCGAGAGAGAGTAGATACATTAAAAATGTTTGCTACTTTTATATAAATTTTTCTCTAGGTTCCTTGGAGTTTTGTTTTTTTTTCTTTATTTGTCGTATCCTCGTATCCTTGGAGTCCTCCCGATCAATTTGGGGGCAACAAAAAATAAGGAGATTCATTCCGGACACGAGTGAAACCACCAGTGGCGGTAGCACATATAGCACAGACAAACGACCGTGGCTTAAGTCACCCCAGCAGCATCAGCACCAGCACAAGCACCAACAGCAGCAGCAGTAGTAAAAGGACGAAATGTTGGCTCTATATAATATATCCTCCCACGTCACCTTATTCTCGCCCCCGTCATGCATGCCTGCGGTGCGATGCAGGGTGGTCCTGCTGCATCACGATAAAGTTGGGTCGAACAAATACAAAAAAAAAATAACTTGAAAAAGTTTATTATTTTCGTCGGAATTACAGGTGGTCGCTGATGGCAGAGTGGAGCGTAGTAGGAAACCAGACTTTTTGTATGCAACGGGTATCTGTTCGTCCAGAAAAAACGTCTCAGTGAACGTGTCACAGAACTGGTTTACTTGAACCGAAAATAACAATAAAATATTGTTGGTTATTGTAGTTTTTCGTATTTTTCTTCTATTTTTTTTTTTTTTTTTGTTTGTTGTTTCTGGGAAAGTAATTTGAGTCTTTCATCCTGGGTGCCCTCAGGGGTCGACTCATAAAATAATCACTGAAATTAAATGGAACTCGAAACAGGATTGATTTCGAACTTTTATATTGCGGGGCCAGGGGAAACTTTTGCTTATATTAAGGTACTTCCGAAAGTTTAAAGGCATTTTGAAAGGGAAAAGGTTTTTTTTTCAAAAATAATTCGATCACGGTATTTATTTAAACAAAAAAAAAACTTGATTTTTACAATGAGAGAGAGAAACAGGTGGTGGTTTGAAATAATTTCGCTTATCCAAAGGTTATTAAGTACCAATACCTACCTACCTATTGAATGGAATTCTCAGAAATAATAAAGCTCATAGTGTAGAGTCATATTCCTCTTTTTTTGTTACTGATATTTAATGGAAAAATGGTCAGAGGTAGATTTTATAGGCAGGAGAGTTTGTTCAGCTCATCAGGCAATGCTTTTACTTATGAATAATTGTTCTTAAATCTTTAAGCGGGTTCGTTGGTTTCATTATTTTTTTTTTTTGGTCTATCTAGGAAGGTACTATACATACCTCTAAAAAATTTAATCAAAATCTTTTTTAATTGAAATTAAATCTTCATAAACCGTTTAATGTCAAGGATAAAGTAATTCTTCAAGCTAAAAAAAAATCCAATTCCTTCATTCGTGATATTCTTACATTTTTTTTTTTTTTAGATACAAATTTTAAAAGTCAATATTTTTTTCTTTTTTCATCAGTGAAGGTTGTAACATTGTAGGCTAGCTAGGCATATAGTTTAGGAATAGAAATGTATGGGTAGGGTAGGCATTTCCCGTAATATTTCGTAGTATTATGATTTTGATGTAGAGTCCTTTCGTTTAAGGTTTTTTCTTTATTTTGTGTTATCTAAGTCTAAAGCAAATTAATTTCTGTTAAATTTTCTTGAAAATGGTCTTACATTAACTCACACCATTAGCTCAAGAAAAAAATATCCAAGCCCAATTTCACCAGTTGGCATGTGATAAGATGCTGAAGAGCAGTGCGTTTCCAGGTGCCTACAAAATATTCCCTGAGACGATATTTTAATTATTTTATAAGAAAAAAATTTAGTTATATAAAGTTTGTTCAATAGGAACTTCCATAATTTGACAGTTGATAGCGGCCATTTTGTTGATGCTTCATCTGTCAAGTTCATCATCATCGTGTCCTGCAACCCCGGCTGGGGAATAAGGCGTCAACAAAACGTCTCCATCCTTCACGGTCTGCTGCAAGGCTGTGGCCACGTCTTTCTCTGGGATTCTGCTTCCGCTAAGACAGTTGATTTCTATGTTGTTCTTGGTCTTCCAACCTGCCGTGCACCCTGGGGACTCCTTTCAAAAGACTGCTTTGCAATTTCATCGTTTGGTTTCCTCAGTGTGTGACCAATGCAACGCCATTTACGCTTTCTTATGTCGACGTCCAGCCGCTCTCAACTTGTCCTGCGCCACAATTCCTCATTTGATATTATCTGTGACCAGCGAATCTTTAGGATGTGGTGAAGACAGCGATTCACAAAAGCCTGCAATTTCTTCGAAATGATAGACAGGTTTCAGAATATAACAGCACGGATTTGACATTGGATTCGAAGAATCTCAACTTATTGTGCCAGGAGATTTGACTGGATTTCCAAATTGGGGACAGAGTACCGAAGGCAGTACGAGCTTTATTTATTCTACTTTTAACGTCCAGATCCGTACCACCGTTTGCAGAGACGATACTGCCAAGGTAGTTAAACTGTTCCACTACTTCAACTGGCGTCTCCTGTAGAAAAATACGCTGCTGTGTGGAGCGGCATGTGAGCATTATGTTTGCCTTTTTGCTGTTTATTCTTAGACCATTCGACTTTCCCTTCACTTGCAGTGTTTGGCACATCCCGTTCAGCCCACTGATGTTATTTGCCAGTAGTATATGTCATCGGCATAGTTTAAATGACTGGGCCTTTCAAACGGTCTCCATTGAATGCAGCTGTACCAACACTGGCCGTCAATACGTCGTCCATCGCCAACAGGAAGATAATTGGCGAAAGAACATCCCCTTGTCTCACACCCTGTTGCACTGCGAAGGAGTCGGATAGCTGCCCATTGTGTAAAACAAAACACCTTGCGTTGTTGTAGGACTCTTTAATAATGGCAACAGTTTTTGGCGGAATTCCTCTATCAAGCAACGATCTCCATATTCATTCTTGGTTAACTCGATCAAAGGCTTTCTCAAAATCCACGAACATGAGGTAAAGCGGTGATTGAAATTCCATCGACAGCTCGAGGACGATACGTGCAGGGTGTTGAAATGGTCAATTTCATGCCTCTTGAGTGTAGACTCGATTCTATCCTTTATTCGCCCGAGAATGATGGTTGCCATTAGTTTTGGGAAAACGGAAAAAACAGTGATACCACGCCAATTGTTGCAATTCTTAAGGTTACCTTTTTTTGGTAGCTTAAAAATCACACCATCCTCCTTCCAGTCCTTGGGATAGCTTTCGTTTTCCCAAATAATTTGTATCAACGGATTTAAAATACTAGCCGCTGTTCCGGGATCAGCTTTCAGGAATTCAGATGATATTCTGTAAAGTCTCAGCTGCCTTGTTGTTTTTGAGGAGAATTATTGATTTTTGGATTTCCGACTGAGGTTCGATGTCAATACCCCTATAGGACCTTCGCATCTCGTTTAGTTGGGGCACTTCAGCACTCTGCTCAATTGAATCCTCATTTAACAGGGCATAAAAATGGTCCTTCCATCTGCGTAGCTGATCCTCAATTGATGCCAAAAGTGTGCCATCCACATCCATTACAGGATGATTCGTGTTGCTTTTTTTACCGATCACATCTTTGGCTATTTGGTACAATTCCCAGATATCTCCTCTTCTGGCAGCGCTTTCCGCATTTTCTGCGAGTTCAGTCCATATAAAATCACCCTTTTGTCACGTCTCACAAAACGATAGACCATCTTATGTGCAATGTGGTACTCTCTTCGCAAGTCAGCCTTTCGTTGAATATCTGCTTCAGCATTTATTTGAATTTTCAACGATTTGCGAAGTTCGATCTTATCCCAGGTGTCTTGGGATGTCCAAGAGTCTCTACGTCTCGTTCGCTTTGGTACAGTTTCGGATCCAGCCTCCAGAAAAACACTTTTAATTTTGCCACACATCTTATCAATTGTTGAATGCTGGATTCCGTTTAATGACGAGGCTCTGTCGTTAAGGGTGGTGACATAGTTTCGACATATGTTGGTGTCATTTAAAGCATTAGTAATGAATTTTGAGCTCCTTGCTGCATCCCGCGCAGGTTGTTGTACGGCAGCGGTTCGTAGTTTGAGACTCATCAGAACCAAATGGTGGTCGCTTCCCACATCGGCATTTCTTATACTCCGGACATCACACATATAGACTTCCTCCATCGCTGCTGAATCATGATATGATCAATTTGGTTTTCGGTTTGACCATCCGGATGCACCCAGGTAATTTTGTTGCACGTCTTATGCTTAAATACAGTTCCACCTATCACAAGACGATTCGCGTTTCAAAAGGTCGACAAGCAAGTCACCATTCTCATTCCGTGACCCCAAGCCATTTCTTCCCATCACGCGTTCCAGTCCGTAACTGTCTGAACCGACTTGGGCTTTAAGATCTCCCATAACGACTATGATGTCGGCTCTCGGAACACTACTGTAAACCGAGTTAATATGAGTGTAGAACGCGGTTTTGTCTTCCTCGGTCGCTTCATCTGTGGGGGCGTAGCACTGAATAATTGTGACGTAACGAATTTTTGAACGAAACCTTGCTGTCATTAATCACGCAGAAATGGGCGCTCAGGAGATCAAACTACGCCTCGCTTCTTCGTTCAACATAATTCCGATACCATGTAGTCTTTGGCCACCCTCTCTTTCATCTTCCCCGGAATACAGCATTCTCATCTGTCCAGTGTCTGATCTGTATTCAGCTCTTCCTCTCCACTTAGTTTTGCTTATGCCCAGGATACTGATCCTTAGGCGAAGCATTTTACGCTCAACCTGCTCGTATCTACCATCGCTGTACAAGGATCGAACGTTCCATGCTCCGATGTTCGTACACGTATGCGGTAGCCAAAAGTAACATTTGCGCTTCTTGAAAGACTTCTTCTATTTCTCAACGATTCATTTATTATTATGGCGTCTTGATTGACGCTCGTACATGAAGGATGCCGCACCCCCAAATCCGATGTGCGGCTTACTGCAACCGATGCTACAGAAGGATTTTCTATAAAAAGATTACCTCTTGGGGACTCATTCCCATTTGTTGTCATAATTCATGTATTTGCATATATCCTTCCACCATGGTGTTTTCCGAGATATGATTAATAACATACATAAGCTCAGATTTGACAGGCACACCCACCTTTTGTATGGTCAAACACATAACTGCTCGAGGCCGCCCACTATGGGAAAACAGACGCCTTTTGTAGCCGCCCAATATGGGTTACAGACGCTACCTGCTGCTGCCGTTGGCCTTTTACCAAAAAAAAGCTCCTCCGCCACCAGACTATCATCCGTCTTAAGGGGACTTTTAACCATCCCAAGGACAAGTTTGTGCCCTGACCAGCATTGCTGGGTTGTCTGCTTATCCCGGCATCCATTCGGTCCCCCTGCACGTTAGCGTTACCCGCCCTCTACCACGCGGAGGTGTGCATAGGGATTTTGAATGAAGAAAAAAGCAAATAATAGAAAATTATTTTTGTTTATGTTTTGTGGACTATTGAATATAATTCAAATTAAAAGTTTTTGCGACCTTTAGTCCAAATGCGTTTCGCCCAGGTACAACAGTTGGGCTCATCAGTTAGATACTCTTGTACCCTTCTATAGGGATTCTCCTATCATTGAGCCTAGGGCCATATGGCGTCCTAGCACTCTCAAGTACTTAAGTTAATAGAAATTCTTATATTGTTAAAAAATACAAAAAATATTTTTTAAGAAATTTCTGTAAATATTTAACCTTATTTCCAAAGCCCTCATTCCGAAATCCTGTAAAGTAGTGTTCCACGTTAAATTCTTTTCTTTAACTTTCACAGTCAAAGACACTATTGGAAAACAACAATACCCTCACAGCTACCTGCTTCGTATACAAAAATACAAATCTTTCATGGCCAGTCTAGTGATCAGCGGAGAATTTTATTTCGCCAAGATACAATTTATATTCACCACAGGCAAGTGACGTCACAGGAAAAGCAACATTATAATCATGTATTAATATTTCATCCTCGATACAGTTCTTACTCAGTCTTAACCGGAAATATACCAAGAGAACCTACTCTGAGGAACGAAAACAACCTTTTCGACCACACTCAACATCAAACGACAGTCAAGTAAATCTGATCTGATCAGTTGAACTTAGACCCCTGACGATTCAAGTCGTTTTGGTTACTTTGCTTTTCGCTTTCGTGGAGCTTCCCCATACCAGTGGAGGGCAGCTTGTTTGAAACTCCAAATAAGGTAGGACAGATTGTTCAGCTATTTCTAACAAGGACTTCCCCACACCACTTGTAAGGGGCATTATTTCGAAGATAAATTTCCTAATGTATCCAAGGACTATGGTACCTGCTGATTTTCCAGGCTGCCATGTCAAGCGCCACCAGGAGCTTAGTACCTAATAATTGGGCGCCACCAAGGGCGTAGTATTTTCTGATTAATTTCCACCAGGGCTTTGGTACCTGCCGATTTACCAGAGCGAAAGCTTTCCGTGTCTAAAGCCATCAGAGTCTTAGTTCCTAGTAGCTGCTGATTAGCTCACCAAAGGCATTGAACTTGCTGATTAGTGCCACCAAGGGCGTTGTACTTGCTGAGAAGTATGCCACAAACCTTTAAATGAAGTTCCATGTACATGATACTACTAACAGTTTCGAAGAAGTTCGAAAGTTGTTTTTCATCTGTAACTGCTGCTATCGTGTTTTCGCACAGCTTTTCAATCATGTCTTCCAAAATTTCCTTGATAAACCAGCATTATTAAACTTAAATAAAAGGTCAACGAAGAATGCATATAGTTTTTTCATAGCTCTGATCAAGTTCTGAACATTTTTGGTAGCAGTAATAACTAAGAGTAATAAATTATCTTGAAACCCTGCTTGGAACTCACTCAGTATGTCATTATAAATAAATAAATTAGGTGGCGCAACAGCTCGTGGAGAAGCAGGGCCTAGTGATTTACAACTCTCAACCATTCCTGTGTGCGTGTTGTTGGCAGGAATGGAGGGGACCTACAGTTTTTTGTCGAGTCCGAACGGATAAAAGAGCAGCACTTATTCATGACAAGTATACTCTTGAAGAATTTGTCAGTTCCTCGCAAGAGACAGTACGTCGGATAAAACATTTCTGTTTTTTAGGTGACACGGCTGGGAATCGAACCCACACCTTCGGCATGACAGCTGATGTCAGTATGTTATTAAGAGAAGTCCATTCTTGAAAAAGCTTTGCCGTAACACCCATAAATATTCAATACAGAGTTTAAAAATCGGTCCTTTAGCTCTATTTATAATTTCTCAGAGCTTCCCCCTACCAGTGATAAGGCCATAAGGGGTTTTGTTAGAAAACAAAATTAGGAAGGAGAAATTGTCTAGCTGCTTCTAGTGGTAATAAGGGAACTTAATTACAAGTCAAATGTGCTAATTGCCACCAAGGGGCTTCGGTGCCTGTTGATCTATAAGAGCATATTAGCCTGCTGTTTTGTATACCACCAGGGGTGTAGTATCTAGTGATGTACCAAATCATATACTAGTCTGCTGCTTTGAGTGCCACAAGGGGCGTAGTCTCTGCTGAAGTACCAGAGCATTTTAGTCTGCTGTTTTGAAAGTCACCATAGGGGCGTAGTACTTGCCAATGTATCAGAGCATTTTAGTCTGCTGTTTTGAGTGCCACTAGATGCTGAATACCTGCTGTTTTGAGTACCGCCAGGGGCGTTATATCTGCTGATGTACCAGAACGCGTTTATTCTGTCGTTTTTAGTTTCACCAAGGGCGTAATATCGTCTGATATCCTCCCAAACATTGACGTCAGAGTAATAATCATTTGTTTAAGAGCCAAATTATTAGAAGCTTTATTTCCCCAGACCACATACTAGGACGTAAATCCGCAACTTCAATAATCAGAAACCAGTATGACCACGGCACAAAATAGCAAGAATCCAGAAGCACAATTCGTCAGTATACCCGTACACCAGAACGAGTGAATCAGTCGATCGTCAGATTTAACTGACGCGACGCAGGATCAGTGAATCATTGTTAAAAAAATTGTGTGTTGTAAAATATAAGAAGTGTTTTCTTTTGTAATAATGGCTCTGAGACCTTTCCCCATGAAGATTCGAGTTTTCTTCAGTAGTACCCTCGGTGAGGCCAGCTGGAAAGGAAAACCTCGCCTGGAAATCACAAAGTATATCACAAAATCAACAATAAACTTTATTTTAATTTTTAAAACCTAGAAAACTTCGAACTGAATTTCAACTTCCAAGGAATATAGTTTCTTGACCCAACCCAACCTACAACATTTCGCGTTTTTTTTTTTTTTTTACTATAGCATCTTAGGCGAATGACTGAGTCTTCGTTTATGACCAAAGGAATTTAACCAGTGAAGATTACGCAAATTCTAAAGACTATTGTCAAAAGCCATTCTTTCAACAAAAGAAAAAAAAAGAAAAATAAATAATTCTCAAAGCAAAATGACCAATCATTTACAAAACACAACACAACAAAGTGAAATGCTCTTCACGTAGATAAAATAAAAAGAGGAATTCCATTACTTTAGGACAAAACACAACAATGCAAATGTCTTGTCAGAAAAATGCACTCAACAAATTCACCGACGAGAAAAAAAAAAAAAAAATACAAATAAAAATGAAAAACCAAATAAAGCTTACGATCAAATAAAAACAAAAAAAAATATTACAGCCAGCAAAGAATAAGAAAAAGTCTGTCTCTATTCAAAAATGACAAGAAATATTCGTATATTTTCTACAAAATTACAGTTTCTCTCTTAAAATTTGAATTGGAAATAAAAAAAAATAAAAAAAAATTCAACTGCAAAACATAACTCCTTGTGAAAAATTTACATGAAAACGTATTTCTCCATTCATCATCATCATCCAGTAAATGGTTGAAATGAAAAATTCTTCTTAAATTCATGTGACAAGGACATAATCTATACCAATACACACGCAAAATGTAGTATAAACAACAAAAAAAAAAACAACTAAGCAAAGAAACAATTTCTCTTCCTTCGTTTTGGGGATAAACCATAAAAGTGCTGACTTAGACTGGTATATGCGCTAGCAAAGACGTTTTTATAGCATTTTGCTTGCACACAAGGATTTCCATCAGCCACCTAATGGAATCAAAAAGTTTTCCAAATGCAAACAACAACCGATACACTAGCATCTGCATCAGAGTTTCACTTAAACTTTTTAAAGCACAAATTTGTGCAATAGAGAGTAGAGTAGAAGGACATTTTTTTTTTTTTCAATACAAAATAAAAATAAATACAAAGAATAATGTAATAAGAAAAAAAATATGAAAATGCAAAAATGCAAAACTTTCGTCGAAAATTATTTCAAAAAAAAGTTATCTGTCAACTCGAAGTTCAAATTGACAAAAGCTACAACTCCAAATGAATGGCCAAACAAACTATATAGCTAGCTAGCTGGGAGATCCTTGAGGTCAGGTGGTGCTGGTGGTAGCATCAGAGAATGATTTAATGAAGAAAGACTTCGTTTATCCTTTTATCCAAGAAATGTTATAGTCTATGATAAAAGTTGGCTTGGTGACGGAAAAACTTGAGATGGTAATTTGACAAAATGACTTTTTTATTTTCTTGATAAGAGTGTTGTTGAAAACGATATTTTATTTTGTATTTCTTTTCTTTTTTTTCAAAAAGAAAGGAAACTACAAACAAGTTTAAGTTTAAGTAGTTTGAAGCTTTTGAATGGAATGAAAATAATTCTTGTGTGCTACCACCAAGTTTTTTGGCGAAAATTAAAGCTATTTGAAAAAAATAGACTCCTTAATTGGTGCCAGCCCAGATCAGTCATTTAATTTTTAGTTAGAATACTTTTTCTCCAAATTTTTTCAGAAGCTATTTTTCACTTAATATCGCACTGTCAAAGATACATGATCAGTTGAAATAATTATTTCTCGATTAAAATTTGCAATATTTGGGAGATGGTGTATGGCTTTCAGCTAAAATATTGAAGGTTTCCTTGTAAGATTCATAGTTCTGGGCTTATGATGTACTGGAGTTCTGGTTAATGCTGGCTATGGCAGGGTTTGTTGTTCTGCTTTCAAGTCCTGTGTGTTCTTGTATCGAGAAACTGGCTTCCCGTTCCTACTCTTTTTTTACTTGAAACTGTGTCTGAAACGGTCGTCTGGCATCAGACACTATTGAATAGGTACAACAGCCCTGGTAGCACTAATCAGCAGGAGCTACGGCCCTGATAGCACTAACCAGCAGGAGCTACGCTCCTCGTGACACTATTCAGCTAGTAGTTATTTAAGGTGGTAGGTCAATAGTGGAGATATAAATGAGGTATATGAACTCAGCTGTCCCCTTAAATTTTTAAAGTAGCAGAAAGATGGCTTACCAGTGGAGCCCTTCAAACAAGGAAGGGATTTGTTAAAAGGGTGCATTCATTAACTCATCAACCAAGTTTGGGTGGAAAACAACATGCTCCATAACTGGTCTATCAGCTACATATTATGTCCCATCCACACAAAAAGCAATCACATGTTCTGCAAGAACTATCGAGGCATATTCCTGCTAAACGTCGCATAAAAGATCCCATCAAACGTACTGTGTGAGTGTTTTAGCCGTTCTGCAACTGATCCAGCTGTGTTACATGATATTAGAAAATACGCGATGTAATGTGCAAATAGGGAAACACTTTTTCGAACTTTTCCAAACACGCGCAGGGTTTTGGCATGGAGATGCAATATCATGATAAGATGTCTTCAATTTCGTTCTGGAGCAAATAGGGCGCAAGACAGACATTAACACTGACGGCATTTTTTTTCCAACTTCTAGGGTATACCGTATACCAATAATGTTGTAATCAGCAGCCTCTCCCAACAGGCCGTCAGAGGTTTTCATGGTAATTGAGGAACAGGAGAAACTTGTTGGTCTTCAAGTAAATGAAGACAAGATCAAATACTTGCTATCAACAAACAATAAAAGACCTGTCAACCGGCTAGAACAAAACGTCGCTACTGACACCAAGAGCTTCGAATTCGAATTAGTTGAGGAGTACCTCGAAGTAAACATAAATCTGACGAAGAATAACCCCAGCAAACCGGTGCTACTTCCGTTTGGCGCAACAGATGAGTTCAAAACTCCTTATACGAGAGACGAAGTCCACTGTCTATCGTACTAAAACTGCCAGTTCTACTTTATGGCACCGAGCACTGAGCGATAAGCAGAAAAGGAGTGCTGATACATGGCTCTTTCCAAAGAAAAATTCTTCAACGGAGGAGAATATATTACCACAAACTCAATGAGCTGTTTCAAGATGGTGGATGAAGTCCAGAAAATCAAACTACATTGGCTTGGACAATAATGGAATTGACAGTATTTTTCCGGACAATATTGTCAAATCACAGCCTCCAGGTTCAAGAGAAAGAATAAGACCGAACCTCTGGCTTAAAGGCTTGGTCTAGCTGACTGGGAAGCAGCAGCAGCGTGATTACCAATGAAACCAGTATCATGACATCATTAGGGAGACAGCCGAGACCATCATAGGTTATCAACCACCTAGAAAAAAAGAACCCGTGGAATGATGATGAATGCGATGTATTAAAGCAGGAGACGGAAAATACACGAATGCTGCAACGGAAAACAAGAGCAGCAAGAGAGGAGTATTTTGAAAAGAGAAGGAAAGAGAAAAAAACCCTGTGCAGAAAGAAAAGAGCAACCGCAGCCTCTCAGCTCAAGTATCTCGAAGAGTCTAGCACCGCCACCAACACCCACCAGTTCTACAAAACAGCCAAGCAACTGACATCTGGTTATAGGACTGGCACGCAAGCTCTTCGAAAAAGCGAAGGGAACCTAGTCACCGAAGAACAGGGAATATTAGACTTGTTTAAGCAGAATTTCCAGCAACTGCTTAGTGGGCATTGTGTAGAGGAGGCAACAGAGGAACAAAGAGTATGATACCAGTCAATGAAGATCCAGTCCCAGCGCCCAGTACTGAAGAGGACAACAAATCCGTCGCCGCCGGCTCGGATGGCCTACCTGCGGAACTCTTCAAGTATGGAGGAGATGTCCTGGTAGGGTGCATGCACCAGCTCATCAAGTGTGAGAGGAGGAAAGTATTCCCGATGACTTTTCAAATAGCTCCATATGCCTAATCTACAAAAAAGGCGATCCTATGTCCTGCAAGAACTACATTAGTGGAAGTCCGACAAACAATTACTCTCGCGAACCGCTGCTACTGCGGTTTGGCCAAACAAATGGGCTCAAAACTCCTTTCTCGAAAGACAAATTAGACGCTATACAATACGCTTATTTTACCAGTTCTACTCTACGGGAACGGGTGCCGAGTGCTGGACAGTAAGTCAAAAAAAGGGAAATGATCTGGGCACTTTCGAGAGAAAAATTCTTCTGCGGATATTTGGTCCTATATGCGAAGAGGGCGATTGGATGAGAAGATTTAATCGTGAACTGTACGAGCTGCACCAAGATGTGGATGTAGTCCAAAGAGCCAAAACACATCGACTACACTGGCTCGGTCACATCGAGTGAATGGACAACAACGCTCCAACCAAGAAAATCTTCGAATCCCAGTCCCCAGTTTCGAGACGACCTAGAAGACCGAACTTCCGCTATAGGGACCAGGCGGTCACAGACGCAAGAGCGCTTGGTCTCAACGACTGGGGGGAGCTTTCGAGGCACCGCAACAAATGGAAGATCGCAATATCTCAGGCAGAGACCCTTCATGAATCGAGAGCCGGATAAGTAAGAAAGTAAGTATTATTTCTTCTACCATACAAGGCTCTATCGACTGAGAAGCCATTAACATCGGTAGCACTTTGAAGCCCGGTGGTAGTTTCACTGAAAACTAGGAGCACAGGTCTAACTTACTGCTTAATACTCATTTAATTTCAATTTCAATTTTCAATTTCAATTTCAAGGTTTTTTCTAAGGGAGGATACATTTGGGTTAAAATCAAGGAGATGCTGTGCACTATTGGCTAATCGTAACATTCTTGAAATTGGGTTAAAATGGGCATAGTTGGTTCGGTGAGTAGGAAGGCGAAGGAAGGGAACAGATCTAAGGCTACGTGGATTGGTGTTAAAGAAAATTAATTCAAGAAGTTGCGGAGAATCGATGGCCCCTGTAATGACTTGGTGATCGAAGAGTACGTCTGCAACAGCGCGACGTTTAGCAAGGGTGTTTAAGTCAATCAGTTGTAACCGATGTTCGTAAGGGGGAAGGAAAAGAGGATCAGACCATGGAAGATTTCGTAAGGCGAAACGGAGAAACCTACGTTGCACAGCTTCAAGTCTAGATGAGTGGGTGGTTTGATAAGGAGACCAAACTTGACTTGCATACTCAAGAATAGGTCTAACAAATGTGATGAAGAGAGATTTTGTTACGTATGGGTTTGAAAATTCTTTAGACCAGCGCTTTATAAAACCAAGGGAACAGTTTGCTTTTGCAATAATATTATCTATGTGAGAACGGAAATTAAGCTCTTTATTACATAAAATGCCAAGATCACGAATGGAAGAAACTGTGGGAACCGGGACGTTGCAAAAATGATAAGTACGAGATGGTAGGGACAGGCGTTTACGAGAAAAAGTCATGTGTTGACATTTAGTGACATTGAGTTCGAGGAAGTTTTTGGTGCACCATGTAAGAAAAGAATTTAAGTCATTTTGAAGCAGGGAAGAATCAATTGGACTAGATATTACTTTCATAATTTTCATGTCGTCGGCATAGATAGAGAGGTCAGAGAAAGAAATAATGCTTTCAACATCATTGATGGAAACGACAAATAAAAGTGGCCCGAGATGACTACCCTGAGGAACTCCTGAGGAAGCATAGATGGGATCGGACACGGAACATCTTAAAACAACACTATATTGGCGGTTTTCCAAGTAAGACCTCACCCATTGGATGAACAACGGAGGAAACCCAAAGGCTCCTAGCTTAATATATATAATTTGGTGAGAGATCTTATCGAAAGCTTTGCTGAAGTCAGTAGTGATCACATCAACATCGTAGCCTTTTTCCAGAGCACAAAGTTAGGTTCGTCGTAGTGGACCTGCCCTTAATAAAACCATGTTGTAGTGGGGAGACTAATGACTTACAAAAAAACAACGAGCGTCTTAAACAATGCTTTCGAAGAGCTTGGGTATAGAAGAAAGTTTAGCTATCGGACGATAGTTAGAGATTTCGTTTTTATTTCCCTTTTTGTGAATTGGAACTCACAGTATCACTGTGAGTGTCGTGGGGTGCACATCTCATTGAAACTTTTTGCTTTATTAAATAAATAGAAATGAAGTGCCAAGCGTGTGCAGACAAAGCCGAAAAGAGCTCCACTACGAAAATTACATGTGGAGACTGCAGAAATTATTTTCATATATCTTGTGTTAATATTTTACAACAAGATTTTGAATACTTTCAATCAAGTGGTAAGACGTATCGGTGTGACAAATGCACAGTACTTAGACGCAAATCATTCCAACTGCCTGATACAAGGAAACTCGGCAACAACAACACCAAACAGTCAATTGAACATCGGCAATCATCAGCTTCAAACAATGTTAAATTTAACAAAGGCATCAACGATTCTCCATCGACATCTATTGCTTCATTTGGTGGTGAGGAGGTTGAGGAGCTTACCCTTAAAATGGTCTACGAAAAACTTTCTGACCTGGAAAAAATTAACCATCAGTTCCTTCAATCTATCAGCGAACTACGCACAGAGAATGATTCCCTCAAAAGCAAAATTGAAATGCTGATGTAGGTTTTGCTTATGGGTCAGATAGTCCTTTGAATCTCATATCGGATATAAATTTTGATCTTCATTTGTTAAGATCCTGGTTTGCTCAACATAAATTGATCATTAGTTCCAAAACTAAGCTAATGTTTTTCAGTTTGGTGGGTCATAATAAATTTGAAGCCGAGGTCATCTTTCATGCAACTGATTGTCAAAGATTTAAATTAAATAGTTGCTCTTGCAATAACAGTTTGTCCTTCGGTACTTTTAACGATGCAATAAGCTGTAGCGATAAATGTTTTCTGATTGAACATGTAAATGAATTTAAATATTTGGGACTGTTAATTGATTCCAAGATGAGTTTCAAAAATCATTCGGAGAATTTGAGAAATTATTTGCGTGGCACCCTCAGAAATTTTTATTTCTTACGCAAAATTTGCTCACCTAAACTGCTGTTAAAAATCTATTACGGAATTTTTCATTCTAGATTACAATATGGGATTGCTTGTTGGGGTGGTATCTATTTAAATAAAGTTCAGTCCCTCATGTCCATTCAAAAACACATCTTGAAGCTTATTTGTAAAAAACCACGTCTTTTTCCGAGTTTTCCATTGTTCAGGGACTTGAAAGTTCTTCCACTCCGCCACTTATACTGCTATAAAGTCTTAAAACTATTTTTTATGAGGTCAGGGAATCTCAATTTCAGACAGATTGACAATTATGGTTTGCGCAGTAATTCCCTAAACTTAGTATCTATACCTATATATCGTACAACCGCGTTTCGTAACTTCTATGATATTACCTCATGTCGTTTTTTCAATCAACTTCCATCTGCAATCAGGGAACTTTCAAATCAACATGCATTTTCTAAACAAGTGAAAAGCTGGATTTTTTCTTATGAAAGCATTGAATTTCTCTTTAATGTTACTCTTTGATATTTTGGTGTTTTGTTTAGCTGCTTTTGTTGTCAACATTGTTTAATTTAATTGATCTCAATTATTGTTTATTCTGTAAAGTTAACTTTGAAGGGTCACCCCACCCATTTGTTTTTCATTTTTGTAATTGTAACGGGTGATTTTTTAAGAGGTTTAGAACTTTTAAAAAAAAAAAAACACAAAAAATTCGAAAAAATGAATGAAATATTTATTTGAATCGATAGTTTGAACCTTGCAATTTAATGTTTAAAGATAATTTCATGCAAATGTTGACCGCGGCTGCGTCTCAGGTAGCCCATCCGCTGAGTCCAATTTTGGCATACTCTTTCACACATATCGGCCGGTATCTCACGAATGAATGCATGGATGTTGGCTTCCAGTGCGTCAATCGAAGCGGGCTTGTCCCTATAGACATTAGCCTTGACATACCCCCACAAAAAATAATCTAATGGTGTCAAATCGCACGATCTAGGCGGCCAATTGACCGGCCCGAAACGTGAAATTAACTGTTCACCAAACTCGCCTCGCAATTGCGCCATTGTTTCGCGTGCTGTGTGGCATGTGGCACCGTCTTGTTGAAACCACATATCATGCAAGTCAAGAACTTCCATTTCGGGAAAAAAAAAAGTTTGTTATCATCGCTCGGTTGCTGGGAACGGCGCCGAATCGACATTTCGCGGTCTTCTGTCACACTAGCTGATACGGACGCAATATTTTCTTCACTACGCACAGTACGTAAACGTGTTGGTGGTTTAATGTCCAACAAAGTAAATTTGGTGCGAAATTTGGTCACAATCTTCCGAATAGACTGCTCAGAAGGTCGAGAATGCTGACCATAAAATGGAAGCAGCGCGAGTTACATATTTGTATGGTGACCTCCGTCACCATTAGTACAACAACCTTTTATTTGTAATACGAATATGAATAATAAATCAATTCGTAAAATGCAAAATAAGCATATAAGTATATTTTCATATTGTAAAATAATACATTGAGCATAATAATAATCAAAGGGAAATAAATCTGATTGAACAAAATTTAATGATATATCTAGACTAACAGTCGTTAAGATACCTCGAAGAAATAAAGTCGTCGTTCGAACTACACTAAAAATAAAACTCTTTTTTTTAACTCGCGCGATGAACATTTCGAACCGAGCACGAATTTTGATAGTAAAATTCAATAATTTGCAAGCGTTGTTCATTTGTAAGACGATCCATGGTTAAATTGCAAACCAAACTGAAGCTGTTTGACAGTGACACAAGGTACTAAACACACGTCAGCTGTCAAAACCAGTGTTGCCAAAACCAAACCAGCTAAAAAATCACCCGTTATTATTTGAAAAGGCCTTAAAGTGGCAATACCTCTATTTTTAAAAAATAATTTTGTCACTATTATTTCTTTGTTAAAATGTATCTTATTTAATAATTTAATATCATGTAGTAAATTTTTTTGAAATAATAAAAAATATAATAATAAATAAAAAAAATAAATAAAAATAATAATAAATGAGTTTTTCCATAAAGTGGGGAAAACTGCTTGCGAAAGAGAGAGTTTAAACAGAATTGTGAGAGGTTCGCACAACACGTTAGCACATTTTTTGAGAAAAATGGCTGGAATGCCATCAGGACCAGGAGAAAAGTCATCCTTAAGTAGTTTTATTTTTTCACTGACTGACGAAGGAGAAATATCAAGAGAGACTAGTGAAGTTTGCGAACTGCTTGACAAGTACTCAAAATATTCTAGATCAGGATTATTAACAGCATCGCTATAAGACTGACTGAAAAAATTAGCAAAGAGGTTGACAATTAAGGTAGAACTAGAATAGGCGGAAGCTGTCGGAAGCTTATGTCAAAACCGACCGAAAAGTAGCTTCCCGAAACGTCAATTTCACAAGTGGCCCATAATGCACTTAACTGGTTGGAAGTGAACAAAAAATAAATAATTGTTTATTTTCTCATATACTTATTCACAGCGCAGAGTGATAGCTTTTAATTATTTATTTTGCAAAACCACTAAAATTCTGTGATATAAATTAATTAAAAGAAAATTGTTGTGACTTATCTCATTCATTCATGAAACAGAAAAAAAAAGTTGAAAACTTTGCACCAAGCGCCAAGTTCTTGTTAGTTTGCTTCCACCATTTTGATTTTGCATTCGCTCACTTACGAAAGAGCGGTCGTTGAGCGCTCTCACTTCCGACGGCAAAAGTTAACGAAAACTAAACGAAAAGTTCCACTTCGCAATTATGTGCGCGTCATATAAATTTCTTGTTTTCGCTCGGTTTCGTACGACCACTTAAGTTGGCTTCCGACTATTCTAGTTCTACCTTTACTTCGGGATCAGCAGATGAGGTGTTGTTAAAATTGAAGGTAGACGGAAGACCATCAGATTTTCTTTTTGCGTTAATGAATTGATAGAACCGCTTCGGTTCAGAAATGAGACAGGCCTGCATTTTGTCAAGATATGCATGGTATAGAGAATCGCAGAGGAGAGAGAAATTGGAAAGAGCTTGCTCGTAATTTAAATAATCTGAATATGTTCGGGATTTTAAATAAGTTTTCCATAACTTATTCCTTGTATTTCGAACAGTTCGCAACTCCTTAGTATACCAGGGGGGTGATGACAAACAATTCTTTTGAGGCACGTAAGGGACACAAAGGAGCAAACATTCAAAGATTGTAGTATAGAAGAATGAAAGGGCGATGTCAATGGGGGTTTTATAGTTCAAAAAAAGGCTGAAATCAATATTGTTTAAAAGGATCTCGAGTTGATTAAAGTTGGCTTTCCGGAAATTAAAATGAAATGAGACTTCTGCATCAACGACGGATATACCTTGATCGACAGTGAAAAGAAGAGATAGAGGAGGGTGATATAGATCGAGGGTGGAAAGAAGGTGGAAACTTTTGGTGACAATTGAGTTGCAAGGGTCAGAAGAAAAAATGAGGTCAAGCTGCCTCTCCAAGTTGTTAGAGATCCCACTTATTTGAAATAGGCCATTTTCAAATAAGCGATCCGTGAAAAGAGATTCCTTTTCTGAAGTAGTATTACAGGGAACAAAGTGCAATTCATCCTCTGATGGAATCCAAACAAGATCGGGTAAATTGAAATCGCCGACTATGATGAAGTCATCACTGGATTCCGCTGCCTCAAAAAGCGAGTCAAAAGAGTCTACCATTAGTTTATATGCGAGGATGGGTTGTGCAGGGCGAATATAAGAGCAGATAATGTAGAAACACCGATTATAGACAGAGACCTTGATACAGACGAATTCAAAGAGTGGCGAATTAGAGATTTCGACAAGAGTTGCATTCAGTCGGTTGTGAACAGCCAAGAAGTTAACCATTTATTTTTTTGGAAGGTATCCTGTTCTAAGGAAATAAAGACTTAGGTATTAGGTATTGAAAATAAGTGTCAGATGACATTGAAAATGAAAAACCATTTTGAATAGGAGTGACTGGAATGAACTATATATCTATCGTAAAAAAGCAGCAAAATATAGAATCTTTTCAAAGCTTTTTTTTTTTTAATATGTAAGGAACAAGAAATGTTTCTACCTTTGTCCATTAAAGACTTGGAAACCGTCCAACCGATTTGCTCTCAACCACACTCAGAGAAAAAAGCATGTATTATCAACCAATTTCTGGTCAATCATACCTGATTTTCAGGTTGTTATTTTTCAACTGGGTAGATCAGGTTAACTGTTTAACCAGATACCTGATTTGTAAATTTAACACTGTAATATTGTTAATTTTACCTGCAAATATAGTTAATTTAACCTGACAAAATATTCAATGTCCTGCAAATTTAACATGCAAATCTGGTTAGTTTAACCTAAAAACCTATAGTTAATTTAACAGGTTTCAATGTCATATCAACCCTGTATCTAATGCCGGACTTACACGACTTGAACGCTGCCACTATAATGACAAAAAAAAATGAATCTGTCCATTTTTTTATTGTTGCTTTTGTCATTATACTCGCAGTTTTTCAATCATGTAAGTCCGGCATAAGTCATGAATCTATACGTTTAAGAGTATCTTGCGCTGCCTATCGCTCAACTCGTTAAGCATTATTCTGAAAAAAACATATAGAAATTTATTATTTATGTATTTATTTTAATTTAAAAATAGTTTGTGATACTTACTTCAGTTTTGAACTGGGAACCTTTCACACACGAGGAAAGCACTCATCCACTGGGCCAATTCACTACTCAAAAAACTGGTGCCAAATATCAATACCTAAGTTGAAAATCAGTGGATGGCTTAGGTTAGGTTAGGTTGGAAGGGGTGATAATACGGCAAGCCGCACCATCTCACTCGGATCTCAGTGGATCCATTGCGCTCCCCGGGGTATAAATGGTTAGTGAGGAGGGATAGGAAGGGAGTTAATAGGAAGTTTTAGGTGTGGGGGGCCTCCTTGAACCATCCTGAGTTCTGAATGAATTTCAGGATGTTCTTTAGTGGCAAGACAGAGATGTCGCCCAGTTCGTCGAAGAAGTATTCTCCAAGGGCCTCTTTTCTGGTTCTAGCTAAACTGGGGCATTCGCAAAGGAAGTGAGGGGCCCTCCTCTGCCTCTTCATCATGACACCCTCTACATAAGTCCGATGAGCTGATGCCCATTCTGTACATGTGGGTTCCCATTGAGTTGTGGCCCGTAAGGACACCAACCATGAGAGATAATTGAGGCCTGCTTAGCTTGAGTAAGTAATCAGTTTTTTTCTTTGAAATATTTGGCCATAGATTCCTAGAAACCCGACAAGTGTCGATGGATGACCATCTGACATTTGCAGCCTCTAAGAAACTCTGGTGTATTCTACTTTTTTCTTGCTCCAGTGGCATAAGCACCGAGAAGTCGGTTTGGCTCGGATCAAGAGACGATCCGTTTTTGGCCAGCTCATCCGCCATTTCATTCCCATATATATCACAATGTCCTGGGACCCATCTAAGGGTGACTGTGTTCGTTGCACCTAGTAAAGATAACATATACCGGCAACGCTTTATCAGCTTTGACTTTATAGTGATTGAGGAAATGGCTTTGATTGCCGCCTGGCTGTCTACAAAGATGTCAATATTTTTGTTTATTACTTCGCGTGAGGAGAGATGTTTTGCGGCTTCACAAACTGCAAGTACTTCCGCCTGGAATACGCTGCAAAAATTTGGAAGCTTTATAGATCTGCTAATTGGTGGGTTATCTGAGTAGATACCTGACCCAACCCCCTCTAAGGTCTTGGAGCCGTCAGTAAAGACCGAAACAGGGTTTTCATTTATGACCCGGTTTTCATTCCAGAGTTTCCTGGTTGGGATATCTGTTATGGCTACTAGGTTGAAATCAATGTGCGGTGTAATGTAGTCTGTTTGAATGTCTATGTCAGTGAACTTCACTATAGTTCTATGACCGTAGTGGCCCTTTTTCCAGTTATTACACTGCTGAAGTCTTAAAGCACTTTTGGCCGCTAGCTCTTTCGTAAACAGATCGAGCGGGGCTAGTGAAAGGAATGTTTCTAGGGCTGCCGTTGGTGTGGTTCTAATCGCACTGGTTGTGCCAATACATGCAAGTCTTTGAATTTTAGTCTTGGTTTTTAGATTGGTTTCCTTTTCCAAGGCTGGCCACCAGACCAAACATGCGTACGTTAGGATTGGCCTTATTATGGCTGTGTACATCCAATGAATGGTTCTAGGGCTGGGACCCCATCTTTTACCAAAAATTCGACTGCAAGTGTAAAATGCAATTGATGCTTTTTTCTCTCTTTCTTTTATATTCTCTTTCCAGTTCAGTTTACGGTCCAGTACAACACCAAGATATTTGGCGGTATCCGAGATTTGAAGCGGAGTTCCGTTAATGGTTGGCGGGCTTATGTTGGGAATATTATTTTTCCTTGTAAACAACACCAATTCTGTCTTAAGTGGATTAACGCTAAGTCCACAACTATTGGCCCAATTACTGAGCTTGTCGAGGGCTGTTTGTAGGAGATCGCATAGAGTTGGGACAAATTTGCCCGAGGCCATTAACACAATGTCATCGGCGTATGCAACGACCTTGATGCCACTCATACTTAGTTCAACTAATATCTGGTTAACTACAAGAAGCCAAAGCAAAGGAGATAGGACTCCACCCTGTGGAGTTCCTCTGCATGTTTTAACTTTTATCTTGGTGTTACCCATTTCTACATTTATAAGTCTTGTCTGAAGCATGGAGTCAATCCAGTTTATCAGTAACGGATCGATGCTGATGGAGTTCAGGGCTTGTCGAATTGCATCGTTATCAACGTTGTTGAAGGCCCCTTCTATATCAAGGAATGCTACCAGGGTGAATTCCTTGAATTGGATTGACTTTTCGATTGTGCCGACCACTTCATGAAGTGCTGTCTCGACAGATTTGCCCTTCATATATGCATGTTGGGCCTGTGAGAGAACACCATCATTCAGTTTTAGGCGAACATGTGTCTCCACTAGTCTTTCTAAAGTCTTGAGAAGAAAAGAGGATAGGCTTATAGGCCTAAAATCTTTCGGTTCGGTGTGGGTGGGCTTGCCAGCTTTCGGAATGAAGATGACATTGACCTCTCTCCAACTAGAAGGAACATAGGTGATGTTAAGACAACCCCTAAAAATGTCCACTAGAATTGGAACAATTATGTCTTTAGAGCTTTGGAGCATAATTGGAATTATTCCATCAGGCCCTGCAGACTTGTATGCTGAGAAGGAGTCAATGGCCCAAGCTACCTTCCTTTTATCTACAATTTGGTTACCTATGTTAGAGATTACACTTAAGTTAAGGCCTCTGCCCACAGGAGATGTATCAGTTGAACATCCTGGGAAGTGAGTGCTCAAAAGTGACTCTACAGTCTCGGAGCAGGAGTCAGTCCAGGTTTTATCAGGTCTTTTTAAAAAGCCCGGGGGAGTGTAAGCCTTAGACATGATTTTCCTTAGCCTAGCAGCGTCATTTGTTGACTCAATGTCAGTGCAAAATTTTTGCCAGGCTGCTCTTTTTGCGTAGGTTGTCTGGTTTTTGTACATATTTTTGCTGATCTTGAAAAGATCCCAGTCAGCAGGTTCATTACTGTGTTTTGCTCTATTGAAAAGCCGCCTTGGATGGCTTGTGTGTGTGTTTTAACACTAGTGTCACGTTTATATGAACTGGCAGAGTGCTTCTTTAACAGGCGGCCAGGTAAAACTCAAATCGTTTTACTTAAATTGCCTGTGTGTGTACGTTTCAGCATTGGTGTCACGTTGGAATGAACTGGCAGAGTGCTTTTTTAGCATGAGGTCAGGTAAAATGCAACAGCTAATTATAACCACATTAAATGTTAATTCAACCTCCCAACTAACAATTTTCCCTCGGTAAGGTCCAATTTTTGAATTTCATGAAGTTACTACCTCTACAAGTCCTGTATTGAGGTTGTACATGGAAGTTTTGAATCTTCGAAAGTGTATTTTTGTCAACAGCTTCATTGAAACCTATTAAAGCTTTACTTCCAAATTATTTACAAGCTTATATGTGTGCAGCTTCCTTAATATTTAAATAAGGCTTCTTTAAACTCATTTGTAGAAGCACAGGAACAAAAAGCAAAGAAAAAGCTTTTTTTAAGAAGCTCCATCAAAGAGTGTGTTGATGCCTGTCCACAAAAGCCTGAAACAAGCTGTTATTTTGTTTTGAGAAGCATTTATTTCGAAGAGATTGTCTCAGCGAAGTGATGTCAACTAATTTTGATTGTGTAAGTCCTCTGAATACAAACTAGATACAACCATGTTTTGATTATTTATCAGATGCCTATGCAGGAAGCATTCTTTTCGACAAGTAGGTTTGAGAGAAGTGATGTTACTAAAATTTGTTTGTTTAGGTCCTGTGAAAAACACAAGCTCGATACAAACATAATTGTGTACTGTCAGGTACATTCAGAACGAAGCATAATTTTCGATTTGGTGGTCTCAGCGAAGTGCACAATCGTTGTGTGTCAAAACAAGTTAAAATAGCATCAAAAAAATGTACTTTATGCTATATTTTCAATTAAGATGAGTCAATGATTAAAATATTCTTCATCTGTAATTGTATTAAATTTTTTAGAATCATAGGTTAAATTTTTGAATTATTTGAAATTATTACCTCTACAGGGTCTGTATTGAGGTTGTACATCGAAGTTTCGAATCTTTGAGGCTGTATTTTTGTCAACAGCTTCATGGAAACCTACTAGAGGTGTACTTCCAAATTATTAACAAGCTTATAGGTGTGCAGCTTCATTAATATTTTGCCAATAAGGCTTCCACAAACTCCGTTGTAGAAGTTCGCGAAATAAAAGCAAGAAAAAGCTTTCTTTAAGAAGCTCCATCAAAGAGTTTGTTGAAGCCTGCTCACAAAAGCCTGAAACAAGCTGTTATTTTTGTTTGAGAAGTATTTATTTCGATGAGATGGTTTCAGCGAAATGATGTCAACTTATTTTGTTTCTATTAATCCTGTGAACAAAAGTCCGATACAAGCATAATTGGTTTGTTCTGACAGACGCATGCGCAGGAGGCAATGATTTCGATTAGTTTGTCTTAGCGGAGTTATTTCAAAGTGAATCATGAAAGCTGAGATACATCTGAGGTTACCATTATATCTTTTCTATAGTTCATCCGTTAAGAATTTCCACATTATAAATTACGAATATTTTGGTAATTTATCCTAAATATTATTTTAAAAAAGAAAGATTTGGAATGGAAGAAAATATTTTCAATATTCTACGATCATTGACAAAGTAAAAAAGCTCAGATTATAAATTATAGCTTATATATGTATATAAGTAGTTGTAATTTTGACCAAACCAAACACTCAATGATCTCGTTTTATAAAATATTTAATGTATTCATTCAACAGCGTAAAGTCGTCGTAAACGTTGTAAAGTTTAAAACATTAAGCTATCAAAGAACTATACGAAATAGTCTAACAATTATTGTCAAAATTATATTATGTTCTTGAAGGTTATAATGGATAGGACTCATTGTATGGAGAATAACATTTTGTTAACAGATACGAGTATTTCGATTCGTTGTTTCTCAAATCTAAACATTTGTTATGAATGTTATTTGATAAGGCGAAAATTATAATTTCACCTTCATGTCTAGGAAATTAAATTTTCTATGAATTTTCTCATGTTTTCATTAATGAGAAATTAGGGAAAAGAATTAATATAATATATTTTAAGACAATTTTCAAAAATAAACAAAAGTAACAACTCACTTCAAAAAAATGAGAATGGTCACCTTATGTTAAATCTTGTTCATTAATCATGAGGAAGTCACAACGAAGTTCTTGGGAAGCTAATTTCGGTTTCAACTGGTTCCGATTTGATGCCCTCTTAATACATAACACTATAGCACGATGCGTAAGGTACCTGACTCCCAATCAGCATATCCATGGTTCAAATCCCAGAAAATCCATCAAGTAAGTAAAATGTTTTTTCATCATATAAATATAATATTGTAAAACTAAGTTTCAGATAAAACGCTTGCTTTGGACAAAAAATAAGAGAAAAACAGATAGCTAAATAAAAAATAAAAATTAATTTTTGATTTTATTTGCATAAGGCTTTCCCAAACCTTTTATAAAGTTCCGTGAGTGTTTAAAGATGTGTTAATTGCGGGCTGCATCTGCTTTCACAAAACTTCTTGATGCAAATAATAGCCTGTACTAAAAACTTGTAAATTACTTTTCTGGGAAAGTAAAATCCTGCCGCATTTGTAATGTTTGAATAATTTTGTTTGTATAAGGCTTTCTAGAAATATATTTGTTATCTCCAACCAACCTGTATGTGACTGTTTAAAAGCCTTTTAAGCTTCTCAAGTGGGCCAAATCCACTTTTCTAAGGACTTATAGAAGCAAATTTGCTGCATAGGAAAAAGCTTCGATAGACCCTAACAGAAGTTAAATTGTTAGTTGGGCTGATATGTGGTAAAACAGAAATTCAAAACATACAGTTTTAGAGAAACACGATGTCGGTTAAAATAAACACTATATTCTTGTTAAAATTTCTTATTTACAAGAATTTAGTGTTAAAATAACAGTTCATCTTCTTAAATCAACCTGAATATGGCAAGAAAGCCCACCAGGTTCATTTTACTCTGAATAAAAGGTTACTAAAATCAGGTAAATTTCTGAAATGTCAGTAACTTTGTATGGGATTGTGCACCTCGTGAATACAACAAGGCCCAGGTTAATTCTTTACCTGACGTTTTTCTCTGAGTGCGGCTTCATAAGAAAGGCAATAATGCGAAGATGGTTTAAGATAACTAAAACAATCAATTAGGGACACTCGGTGCATTCATGAAGTCAATTTTCAACTTTTCTTGTACAAAAAATTCCTTTCTCTTTTTTCAAAAAATAAAACAGACGTATTTCTTTTTCTTTTTTGGTAGTAGTAGCACACACCGGGTTTCCGCTAGTATTTTTACGAACTTCGTGAACCCGTTATTCGTTAGACTCTTTAGTGCAAGCTCATCCTCATTGATGTATGAAGTACATAAGCGTGACACAAATATACTATTGTTTAATTCTTATGCCAGTTCTCTAACTTTTCCTGAACTATGTATACACAATTACACATTTGATAGTTAGTGTCGCGTTAAGAAGACCATTTTCCTATCAAATTTAAGTTAAACTCGCCTAAATCAATGACAGTTCATGAGAAAAATGCGACATATGTATGTCAGACGAGCTAGTGTGAGACTTAAAAATTTAAACCAAGCTTTGCTTCAAAAATAAAATTAACGACGTTTATTTTGATGTCCAGTAAAGTTCACTGTGACGAAAGCTTAAACCTTATCTAATCTAATCTTATCCCCAAAAAATATTAAATTTCAGTAAACAAAAAATCGTTAGTTTTACTTATGACGTAAAACGTATTTATTTTCAACATGCAACATTGTTGCGTCCCTAAACATTTCTGTTCGGATTTTTATCGTTTGAATCCCATTTAATTAAATTCTAATTATAAATAACAACTTGACAGCTTTCTAAAAATAAACTCTTTCATCTTAATTAAATAATTCTTCCTACTTTAGTCCTTAACCTTCGTATTTTCACAAATCAAACAAATTACTTGTTCAATCAATTACCCTCCTTAATTACACATATCCTTGTTCTTAAATGGCTTTTATCATTTGGATCAGTAAGTGTGTACCTACATCAGATTTCTATAGAAACCTTCCTACTCTGACATATAGAGGGGGGGTTGCCCTTTTAATCTAAGGAGTATCCATTTTGTGTCATGATGGGCGTCAAAAATATTTTTCGAAACGAACCGAATTATGTATCCTTCCCTCATGGGAATGGTGGAACCAAACCATCAACACAAAAAGCTAACAAAAACCCATTCAAATTTTCAATTTTGAATTTTTGAAATATTATGGTATGAAGGATAAAGGTTTCTCATATAGGTATAGAAGAGCGTATAGGAATACATAAGAACAGATTGTGTCCAATCCGTTATGGAATTATTGCTCAGAGAATATCGCAATGATTCAAGAATGCAATTTCAACTAAATTGTGTATCCTTTTGCCGATATACTCAATCAATCCTACTGTATACATAGGTTTATATAGAGCACCTGTATTGTTAGATATACATACATATTTGTATGGAATGGATATAGGTATTGGTAAATGGTTTTAAGTCGTGTTTATAACGTACCTTCGTTTACAAGAATTTAAAATACGGAAATGAGATTCTATTTCTGTACAATTTTCAATTGATGGAAGTTAAGCCTGAGTACCAGTAGGTACCTATATCTACATGAATGTGAATCAAAGGATCTATAAACATAGCCCTTCTCACATATATAGATATTGGTACAGCACATATTAACTGAATCGAAAAAGGGGTTGACGAGGGGTTGTGCTGAATTCAGTAAATTCAATTGTGTGCTCCTCTAGGACAATTTCACTCAACTGAAAGTTACAACAAAACGAAGAGTCAGGAAAAAGCACACCACCGTTTGTGTACCTACCTACGCTTTAAGGCCCCCATAACCACTCTCTCTTCCTCGTCCGCTTGTTTCCTTGCATTGATGTAAGTCTATATGTATAGCCGGAGCAGAGTACCAGGCGTGTTTACACAACGTCGAATGCTATTAAAATTTCGAAAGAGGCTATAAGGAAGGGTTCAAGCATTTCGACAAATTTTGCTGATACTTTTGCATCCGTGGGCAATTTTTGATCCCATTCCATCCCTTTTACAATCTCAAAACAAAACTATGGAGTGATTTTGGATAGGAATATACAAAGGCAGTGTTAAGACTCACATTGTGGCATAACTGCGTCCTGCTGAGGGCTATATGTGCATCTACACTACATAGACATCATCACCTGTATCTATCTCAGTTCAACCTGCTTCGAGTCAGTCTGAATTGCATGGGAAAGGGCACCAATTGTCGGAAATTTGATTCAATTGCATATGAAATAGGTATAGATATAGGCAGAGGTATATGTGGAACTTGAACCTCGCCTCAAGTGTAGCTACAAAATTGAAGAAACATCATAAACTGGTGTGGTTTATGACATGAACTCCACGTCATTTGTTTTCTGGCCTTCGCCTTGTCTTGTTGTTGACTTTACAATATCCAGAAGCTGCAGTCTCTTTCATCATCATCCGCAGAGGAGCATTTTGCCATTCAAATTGAATTGTTTTTTTTTTTTTTGCTTTAATTAACAATATTCTTGGAACTGAAAACCTTCATCCTTTTGGCGCCTTTGTAAGGACACATTTATATTTAATGAGCAATAAAATGGGTTGCCATGGTTATTTTTTCTGTTGGTGTGTGTGTGGTAACAGGAAGGCGTGTTGTCGGCGTCGTCGTCGTCGTCGCGCGGCTATTCGATTGATTGCAGACCCAGACCTTAATTGATGTATTCCTTTTGATCATCGAACCAAAAAGGAAGCACTTTCTGATGTACAAATTGAATTGCTCATATATTTTGTCAGGAGTAAAAATCTGACAGACATGTTGTGTTCATATATGTATGTATGTACCTGTATCTTTGTATATGTTAATGACTGTGATGGTCAAATAAAATAATTTTTTTTAAAGGTGATTGCTTGAAGCTTTAAGAAAGTGATGAAAGTTAGCACCACCGTTTTCGATAAAAAAAAGAATGTGCTATACTGTGCTGCCTTGTGCCGAAAATATTAAAAAATCGCAGATTTGCAGATTTTGCGAATGCATTTATTTTTTAATTTTTGGCCTTTCTTAAAAAAAGGAAATGGGTTCCGTTTGCTTGCCTTTTGCCATAAATATTAAAAAAATCACAAATTTGCAAATTTTGCGAATTAATTTTTCTTGAAATGTTGACATTTCTTAAAATAGAAAGTTGTTCTATTTTGTGCTTAGTTTATACTGCTAAAAAAATTCGCATATTCACAACCAAAAAATTACTTTGCGAAGGGCTGTATCCTGAAGTATAAGCACTGCCATTTTCAATTTTCGCAAACAAAAGTTGTGCTGTTTTCTGCTCGACTAGTGTCGCTGTATGCTGTAAATATTAGAAAAATTCGCAAAATTTACGCATGAAATTTTTTGTTTAATTTCTTAAAAAATTAAACATGTGCTGTTTCTTTGCTCAGTTTGTGCTGCTTACACCGAAAAAATACAACAAAAATTTGCATAGTTGATACTTTTATGACCGAAAAATAGTTAATGAATTCTTTTTTGAACTTTTAACTACATACATACCTAAATTTTTTTTTCAAAACGAAAACTGTTTTGAGCTCAGTTTGTGCAGTCGTATACCGCAGAGAGCAGAGATAAACAAATATTCGGATCTCTATGACTCTTACGGCCAAAAAACAAATTTGGGAAATGTCTTCACCGCCATTTTAGAATTTCGAAAATAAAAGATTGTGATGTAATGTGCCCAGCTTGTGCTGCCATGTTCCGTAAATCCCAAAACAAAATTCATCGTAGGTAGGGTCAAGGGGGGTAATTGTGAATGGGGGTAATTGTAAACAGCTTTTTGTTTTGAGAAACCTTTCGTCTGAGGGAATAGGCACCGGTTTTATTAGGAAACCTATTATTTTCTCGTTTTGCTGACAAGTGGCAAACATCATCTGTCAACGGGTTAGTCGAAATTTTTGCGTTGACGGGATTCGTTAAATTTTTTTAAGATTTTCAAATTATTTGAATTCTAAAAGATATTGTTAAAAAAATATAACATGTCAGAGTTAGAGCAAATTTCTTTATAAACATTTTAATATGATTTGTGAATGCATAGGTATAGTATTCTCGTTCCCTTTAAAAATGAAATACAAAAGCTATTGGCTATTTACTTTTTCCCCATTTTTTTCTTCCCATGGGCAATTGTAAACGTTAAAATGGGGTGAAAGTAAACACTTTGGGGTAATTGTAAACGTCAATTTTCAATAACTTAAAAGTTCCCCTATTAGTATAATTTAAATTATAAAACATGCCATGTGTTTTTCTTAAAGAATAGTAATTTTCTTAAATCTGCGCCTATAATTTATAAAGAAGTTTTAAAAATAATTTGTTTGTTTTGAATAAATCAAAAATGGTGTAAATTATCAAGCCTTTTATTTGGGGAAATTGTAAACATATCTATTTCAATCTCATCTCGCCAACAAATGGTTCCGTATTATTTTTTAAAAATTAAATTTTAGACATTTGTTTCATTTTAATCTATTTCTATAGACTTTGTAGACACTTATATCCGTGTTTCCAATTACCCCATTTTTTCCATTTTTCTCTTAAATTTAAGGGGTAAATGTAAATATTGATTTTTATAAAAACTATGAAACCTACAAATTTGAAATGTTGTTTTTTCAATAGCTTATAATCCACATTTATTATCCCAGCTAGTCATTTTGTATAGTACCCCATTGTTTAGCTAGAAGACACATTATAAATTATTAAAAAAATTAAAATGCAAAATCGTTCACAATTACCCCCTTTGACCCTAAATACTAAAAAAAGGCAGCACAATTCAGCAATTTTTTGTTTGAAAATGGAAAAATGGCGGTGCTTCCTTCAGGCTTCGCAAATATGCAAATATGGGAATTTTTTCTCTTCAATATATGGCAGCACTGAAATGGAATATTTTTCATTTTAATGAAATTGCAAAATTGCAAACAAATTTAATCCGTAAGGTTTGCAAATTTGCAATTTTGTTTTAATATTAACGGCACAATGCAGCACAAGCTGAGTACAATACAGCACATTTGTGTATTGGTTTTAATTTTTTGTTTGGATAATCGAAGATGCTACTTCGCAAAATAGTTTTTTGGCTGTAAAGCTTGCAAATACGCAAATTATTTTTATCTCTTCGAATAATTGCAGCACAAGCTGAGCACAAGACGGCACAACTTTCATTTTGAGAAACGTCAATATTTCCAAAGAAATTTATCCGTTAAATTTGCAAATTTGCGAATTCACAAAACAGCACAACCTTTTTCATTTTTCCAAATTGCAAAATATTTATGGAGCATGGTAGCACAAGCTGAGCATAAAACAGCACAATTTTTTTTTTTGAAAATCGAAAACGGCAGTGCTAACTTCACGCTTCGCATAATTTTATTTTTGGCCTTAAAAATTGCAAATATGCAAATTTTTTCTAATCTCTTTGGAACATAACATTGCAGCAAAACAAATATAAATATAAATATAAATATAAATATAAATATAAATATAAATATAAATATAAATATAAATATAAATATAAATATAAATATAAATATAAATATAAATATAAATATAAATATAAATATAAATATAAATATAAATATAAATATAAATATAAATATAAATATAAATATAAATATAAATATAAATATAAATATAAATATAAATATAAATATAAATATAAATATAAATATAAATATAAATATAAATATAAATATAAATATAAATATAAATATAAATATAAATATAAATATAAATATAAATATAAATATAAATATAAATATAAATATAAATATAAATATAAATATAAATATAAATATAAATATAAATATAAATATAAATATAAATATAAATATAAATATAAATATAAATATAAATATAAATATAAATATAAATATAAATATAAATATAAATATAATAAATTGAGGACATAACAGAACCATTTTTTTGTTAAATTAAAAATGGTGTTAACTTCACGGTAAAAAAACCATACTCTTAGCTAGAGTTTTTCAAATACGGCACATGGCAGGACGAGTTGGGCACATTAAATTAAATTTTGTTTTTACGAAAATTGAAAATGGTGGCGCTAACTTCCGGCTTGAGGCACATAAGAAAGAGCTCTAAATTGAGCTTAAAATGTGTCTAGTTTTAAGCTTAGAGCTAAAAACATATTAACAAATTAAATTAATTACTAATCACTTATCCGGCTTCCAATCCATGAATGATCGAAGCCTGAGACGCAGCAGCTTTTTATTCTCTACGATCTCAAATACTCTGCTTCCAGTCATCTAGACCAAGCTTTCGGGCATCCGCGTTGACTTGATCATTAAACTGGAGGTTCAGTCTTCCTTGTTTTCTCGAGCCTATGGTCTGGGACTCAAAGTGTCTCTTGGCTGGAACACTGTTGTCATGGTTGAATCTCCTCTTCCATTAGCCCTCCTCGCACAAGGGACCACATGATCTTATGGACGTATACTGCAGTGGTACGGCCGATTCTAACATATGGTTCGATTGTCTGGTGGACCCCACTTAACAAGGCATATAACATCGATAAACTCAAAAAGGTTCAAAGAACAGCTAGTCTTGGTACCACAAGGGCTCTTCGATCTTGGCCAACGGATGCCTTTAGCGTTTTTCTGCACCTTCTACCACTTGATCTACATACATATAAAATATCTAGTATCTTGCAGTGCCTTAAGACTTAAAGAATCAAATTCTTGGGTTGCTAAACCTTATGGTCACTACAATATCACAAATTTGATTCCCACTGACATTCTTTCGACTCCCACTGACTACCGCGCTCCTACAATGAGCCTCAGTAATGGCTCAAAGATGGAGTGCGGTGTTAGCTCAGGAGTCTTCTCTGAGTCTCTCAACATCATTTCGGTTACCGAATTTTGCTAGTGTATTTCAAGCTGAAATTAGGGAGGCATGCAAGATACTTAAAACAGATCCAAACCAAAATCGTAATACAGCCATCCTTACAGACAGTCAGGCGGTTGTTAAAGCCATTGATTTGGCTACATCATCCTCTAAATTGGTCCAACAATTCCGAGATGAGCTCGCAAAGTCTAAATCTCTAAATATTAACCTCAAGGTCAGTCTTATCTGGGTTTCGGTCACAGTGGCATTGAGGGAAATGAATGGGTAGATGAACTAGCCATAAGCAAGGATCCGCCCTTCACATCTCACTTGCGGAAAGAGTCAACATTCCCCTTGGAGTTGTGAAGGGCAATATATTGTTAATTTTCTTTAGGGAATCCAATCGTTGGTGGAGCAGTTTAACCAACTGCAAAATATCCAGAACGATCTGACCCGCCTTTAATAAATCCCGAACAATTGATCACATACGTAGACCCAGGCGGGACATAGCCAGGTTCGTAGCAACCTGTACTGTACACTGGCCAATTGGAGAACCTGTGGCGAGGATGGGTATTCCTTACAATACTCACTGTTGTAGCTGTGGAGACCAGCAAGAAAAGGTAACAGTCCTTCATTTTCCCTGTAAATGTCCAGCTCTAGCCAGAATGAGAGCACAATCGTTTTGAGTGGCATTTTTTGACGACCTAAACGAACTTTCCGAAATAAAGATCAAAGACTTGATCTGTTTTCTAAACACGACGAAATGGATCTGAGACGAAAATCGGTTGCGTTCTGCATCATGAGCCCCTCAGAGAATAAACCCGCAAACCCTCACTTTAATCTGCTTTCATCATACAGGTCACACAGGTCAAACGAGTTATGGTATCAAAATGGCGCAGTCCAGTGCTGATTGGGCACAGTTGCGCTCTTGCCACCATTTCTGCCTACCTTTGTCAGATAGGATCTTGTATGTGATGCTTATCAGGGATATGCCAAGATAGTTCTTGCAGCACATGGGATTGCTTTTTTGTGGATCAGGCATATTTCCTTCCACCCAAACTTTTGGTTGATGAGTTGATGCATGCACGTTTTCAACACATCCCCTCTGAGCCCCGTTGGTAAACTATTAGATCCAGCACAGCAGCCTTCTTGTTCTTGAGCTTTTTCATTGCCAATTCAAGTTCTTAAATACTGGGTGGTCGTATACTCGGAGTCTTCATTTACTGGAGGCGGATTCTCTTCTTGTCCCTTTTTGTCACTCTACCTGTTGCCCATCTAACAGCTGCTCGAAATACTGCTTGAATACATCTACTTTTTCATGTGATTCACTGTTTCGAAGAGCCTGGATTGCGATTTTAAAGCCAGTAGCCAGTTACTTGGCTTTTTAATAAGACTTGCGGGTGTTGTTTCGATCGTGAGACTCTTCGATCTCTTAGAGCTGGAAGGCTGCGTATGCTCTTTTCCTTCTACGCAAGGTCTTCTAAGGCAAGTGAATGCATAGCGGAGAGCTTCTTGCTCAGATCTCAGACGCTCAATGTAGGCTCTAGTGACTCCAGGTATTCTAAGGCGACCAAATTTCTTTTTAAGGGTGGTTCGTAGTTTATTTTCATTTGAAAGTCGAGCTCTTAACCTCACCCCAACAAGAAAATTGTCAAAGTTGTCGTTTGTCCCTTGAAGAGTATAACAAATTAAATTAATAATGCCTGCGTATTCCCATTTGAAATAAAAATTTTAGCTTTGTTATGGTTATGGTTTTCCAGAGAATTTTTGTTTGAAATCACCTTTCTGTGTCTTTCTCTTAGCTCCTTTAAAATTTTTTACATAATTCAAACATTTCAATATCAGTTATTGTTAACGGAGCCCACTTTACATGTTCGTATGTTTTCCAAGAAAAATCCCTTTGATAGGTTTATAATTTTTTCTTTCAAGAATAATTTCCATCAAACAAAACAAAAAAAAAAAACTCTAAAAGCTTTTTCACGAATTTTATAAGAAGATGATGATTTCAATCCTTTCCTCACTTGTATCCTTGTTAGGAAAATGTCTGTCAATCACATGATGACAAAGGAGTGTTTTAAAATTCTCAATATTCGTTGAAAATCAATTTACAGTCTGAAAATTGATACAAACATATTGCATGTGGTTTCTTTTCTCACATAAAACAATTGTAACCACTCGAGTTGTGAATTGTGGAAATATTTTAAATAAAAAAACTATGCCATAATTGGTTTTCTGAGTATTCCTAACCTTCTATACCACGTTGCAAGTTCCAAGTACCTATTGAAGAGAAAGGGTATTTTAATTGGATTCCTTACAAAATGAATTGCAACTAAATGTAACTGTAATAACACAGTCACTCTTCACATTGCATTCATCTTGGATATCACTATTGGTAACAAATTGGAAAGACAAAAAAAAAAGACTACAACGAATACTATTGGAAATGGTTTACTGGTTCCTGTGATGAAATTGAGAAAGTTAATCGTTCTGACTGACCAGAACTTTTAAAACAGAAATTGAAATATATTTTTAAAAAGGAACACTTTGTGTGTTTTTGTTTAGTTTTTAAATAGTTTTAGCAGAAGAACACACTCAATTAAATGTTTTACTGTGTCATGATTTTTAAATGAATTTTTTAGTTGGAATTTTTTTTGAAAAAAGGTGCAATTTCACAGCAAAGGGTTTGTTATGAATAAAGTTTAAAATTGTAACAACTTAACTAATGAAATATGAATTATTTTTTACATAAGAAGGTTTTATAATACAAATTCTATATACTACTGAAATAAATCAGCCAAGTAGAAGACTTAGCATTAAGGATTGGACTTGTTGAATTATTGATTCAAAATAGCTTTTTATGGCCTTTAGTCCTACAAATTGGCGTTTCGTTCGGCTTACTCACTTGAACTCATCAGTGACATAGTGAGGGCTTTGTCAGACGCAATTTGTTTTAAGTTCAGTTCAACTTACATGAATTTTTCAACGAAAATCCACTGTAAACTATATCCAACAAGATTAGAATTCCTAATCATTAAGCTGGAAGTTTTCAGTAGTATATAGAATTTGTATTATAAAACCTTCTTATATAGAAACTATGCCTGGCCCCGGGCAAAAAAACTTCCAGCTTAATGATTAGGAATTCTAATCTTGTTGGATATAGTTTACAGTGGATTTTCGTTGAAAAATTCATGTAAGTTGAACTGAACTTAAAACAAATTGCGTCTGACAAAGCCCTCACTATGTCACTGATGAGTTCAAGTGAGTAAGCCGAACGAAACGCCAATTTGTAGGACTAAAGGCCATAAAAAGCTATTTTGAATCAATTATTTTTTACGCTCAAGAACCTTAAAAATCATTTTAAGGGCAAACGAAATCAAATACTGGACTGGATCATACGTATGTACAACATACCTATATTTGATTTTATAAGTTCAAGAGGCTTGAGTTTGTTAGATGAAACAAAACGTCCATATTTAATTAAAATGAGTGTCAAGTTAGTAGTACCTTTTGACTTGATGGTTAGTGCGTGGGACTGTCATGCCAAAGGTGTGGGTTCGATTCCCAGCCGTGCCACCTAAAAACAGAAAGGTTTTATTCTAGGTACTGCTTCTTGTGAGGAACTGACAAATCCTCCAAGAGTATAATTGTCATGAAAAAGTGCATCTCATTTAGCCGTTCGGACTCGGAAAAAAACTGTAGGTCCCCTCCATTCCTACCAACAAATACGCACACATGAATGGTTGTTAGTTGTAAGTCACTAGGCCCTGGTTCTCCATGAGCTGTTGCGCTCATATTTTTTGTCAAGTTAGCAAAGCAACTTTGGCGAATCGAAAAATAGGTAGGTGGATAATTTGAATTTGTCGTTGAATGCTTTCTTTGCTTTTTTGGGTGCTTTGCTATAACTTGACATAACTCGAAAAGCGGTAAGATTTTTTTATACTAAGTGTCTTATGGCTTGACAGTTAGTTAGTAAGTCTATAATTAGTTGTGAAAAACTGAATTCAATCATGCAATGTTTTCAATGTTTTTTAGTTAATTTCCTAGCTTGATATGAAGTAAGTGAATCACCACCTAAAAAAGGGGTAAGAACTGCTTAGACCGAATGGTTTATGGCTAAATATTCAATAGTTAATAAGTTATTAATAAGTTTTGCAATTTAAAATTTTTAGTTCTATGTTTTCTATGATTTTTTTTTTTTGAATGGTTAAAACTTGTAAAACTTAACATTTCGCACCTCCGGTACAATAACGACGTAATTGCAGTTTTTTGTGAAATTGAGTTAAAAATGCCATAATGTCCCAAATTTCAAGTTTTATACGTGGTAAAATCGACGTACTTGTATCTTTGCTAGTGTCCAAAAGAGGCCACTTTTTTGTTTGACACAAAAGCTGAATCTATAAAACTTTTCGGAGCAAGAAAGACGTAATTGTACTTTGCGCGCCACACAAGCTGAAACAAAAAAACTTTTCAATGCAACAAAGACATAATTGTCAGTTGCGCGCGATACTTTGTAAATAGTAGTTGTGCAAAGTCATTAGAACGCCGGGCCGTAACGTACGAAAGGTCAGTAAATGAGTGTGTATTTTAGAGCAATAATGACATAACAGCACTTTGCGTCGTTGTTTCTGAGTTTTTTGTTTGTTTGTTTTAAGTGCTCTTTAATTAACAGTTTGTTTGTATATATCACGTATATATCATCGAAGTGCTCGGAAAAAGGGGCCTCCGTACCAAGTAATTGAAATGAGCTACAAGGACTTTGTAGACATAAAATTGTTGACCGATGAAATGTCCTTTAACCTAACAAAAAACTCGAACAACGACCAAATTAAAATTTCGGAGTTGAAAATGGTTACAGTTGAAAAAGGATAGGAAACCTACAAATACAAGACTTCCTTCGAAGGAGAGATGATCCTTGCTCCTATTCGGGCCGTGGACGAGCTATAAACATCAAACCATTTGAAAATATTAAGCTAACGCCAGCCTACACATGCAAAATTCCAATTCCAAACAGAAAGAAGGAAGACCTCCTTTACTTAATAAAAACAAACATTGTTCCTCAATATTATGAGACATTTTACAACAGCCTTTTAAATAAACATACATTTTTGAATACATTAAAGAAGCGTGTTTCAATTTTAAAATGCCCATTAATTTAGAGTAAGAACGACTCAACTGTCAAAAAAAATTAATTCCTGGATCAAAAATGACACAATTGAGGTTCCTCAAGCCCCCCAAAAGCTCAAAAAAGAAGCTGGTGAAAGATATAAAAGGTAATAATATGAAATCTAACTCACTGAATAATCAGCTATTTTTAGGACGATTCTGTAGGCCTATTTTATTGCGTTATTGTATTTTGAATAAGCACGCAAACTTTAAACGTGTTTCCTCAACATTTAAGAAAAGTGCAATTACGTCGTTATTGTACCGGAGGTGCGATTTGACTGCTTTATATTTTTTATAGTTTTCGATTAATCAGTCGTGAATTAGTTGTTACAAATTCAATTTTTTCGTGCGATGTTTTCTATGTTTCTGGTTGTATTTCCTTATATTCATATTGAATCAGCAAAGAGCTCCGGAAAAGTTCTTTGAACCTATTATGTTGAAATTTTAATTGATTAATAATTATTTATGTTCAGTTAGCCATTGATTGTATGTGAAAATTTTAACATTGTCGGGCAAGGTTTTCTATGTTTTTTGTTTTAATTCCCTAATATATAATGAAGTTACATTCAAAAAGAGTTTACAATTGATTATATTGAACTATTTATTGCTTTATTACGTTTTCAGTGGGTCAAATGTACAAAAATACAAAGAAAACATCGCACGAAAAAATTTAATTTATCAAAAATAATTAACAACTAGTAAACGACAAATTTTTAAGCCATAAGCTATTCGGTATTAGCAGTTTTTACCCCTTTTTTAGGTGGTGCTTCGCTATCTTGATATCAAGCTAGTAGTACCTAATCCAAGAAAACATAGAAAACATTGCATGATTGAATTCAGTATTTCACAGCTAATTAAAGACTTATTAACGTCAAATTATCAAGCCATATGACATTTAGTATAAAAAGTTTTTACCACTTTTCGAGTTATGTCAAGTTAGCAAAGCACCTAAAAAAAAACATAAAAAAACATTGAATGACAAATCTTTTGTGATTTGTCACAACTAATTAACGACTAAATAACGGCAAATTATCCACCCTCCCATTTTTCCATTTGTCAAAGTTTATTTGCTAACTCGATACTCATAGAAAACCCAAAAACAAAAAACATTGAACAACAAATTCCAAATTGTCAGAACTGATTAACGACTAATTAACGGCAAATTGTCCATCTAACGGTTTTTCGATTCGTCAAAGTTGCTTTGCTAACTTGACACTCATTTGATTAAATAAAATTTGTTGATAAAATCGCTGAAATATGTTGCTGTGAACTACCCGGTTTTTTGACTTCTTTTGCTGGACATTAAGAACTGGTTTTAAAAAAACATAGGCTAATGGGGGATGCAAAATTGCATCGTCATCTAAAAGTAGTGCCCACTGGATAGCCATAAAGTGAACTAACGACGAGCTTTGGATCTATCGGATCCATGGGCTGAGATACCAGAGTTATCTTCTAGGGAATAAGGAGTAAGGAAAATAGTAAGCTGAGAAGAACCTGCCCTAGAAATAATCTCTTTCATGCTCACTAGGGTGTTTCATATTTCCAAAGGTGTGATTTTTGGCTGACTTTGCTCACGCCCCAAGTCTAAGTGATGTCAAAGATATGTATGCCAAATTTCAAGAAGATTGGATAATATTTAGAGGTTGCGCATTTTGATCACTTTTATCTGAAACTATTGAGTTTTCTAATATTGAAGTCCTTTGTATTAAAGGGCTTCTCATGCACTTGTTTCATCTTGTGAAGGTTGTGTGTGTCTACAAGTACAATTTAAACTACATTTTGTGAATTTGTGACATCCCTACCTTCAATTCTTTTTAAAATAATTTCTCTTCGAACTGTACCTTCAAACTTCGAGCGTTATGCCTACACGGTTTACCAATTAGATAGGGCAGGTCGACTTTGAAATGGAATAAAACAAGCTGTGTGTGTGGTATTAACGAAATTCTTATTATTTTTTGGAGGGACTATAAGTATGCTATAGCAAATATATAATATGGAATATGACATTGTTCAAAATATCTGCCACGGCTGCGCACGGTGGCAAGGATCCGAGACGTCGAAATTTGAATGCCTTTGTTGCATAGTTCGGGCTGAATTTGAACGATGGCCTAAATTATTTTGACTTTGAGGGCATCAGTTGATTGTGGCGCATGAGCATAGACCTGCGACATCAGAAAACCCCACGAAAAGTTTAATGGGGGCAAATCTCACGATCTTGGTGGCCAATTCACGTCACCTCCTCGAGAGATAACCTGTGATGCTTTTTTTGTCGAGGCTGAGGTAGACTCGTCGGTGTCCAGGGTTTGTCCCAAAGAAAGCACAAAACTTGGGTTAAGAGTTTCAAACTCCGATTTAAATATTTTTATTTATTCAAAAATTAAGTTCACAAGGTTAAATACAAAAGTTGTATAGCTTAACTAACGGTATTTCGTATACTCCAATGATAATGCTTATGATTTATTCTAACACGGTATTTCATATAATCTTACTAATAATAAGTACAAGGAAGGATTAAATCCCCGCCTCCAACGGCAAGTTGAAGGAAAGTCAAATCTGCTCCCGGCTCACAGATAGCGTCTACTATACACTCGAAAGGAGTGCAGAGCAGAAAAGGCGGTTAGGATTTGATCCCCGCTTTCAGCTGCAGGCTGAAAGAAAGTCAAGTCTGGCCCCGGCTAGCAGACAGCGTCTACTATGCACTCAGATGGAGTACAGAGCAGAAAAGACAGGTTGGGATTCGGTCCCCGCTTCCAGCGGCAGGCTGAAAGAAAGTCAAGTCTGGTCCCGGCTGACAGACAACGTCTGCTATGCACTCAGACGGAGTACAGAGCAGAAAAGGCGGTTGGGATTCGGTCCCCGCTTCCAGCGGCAAGCTGAAAGAAAGTCGAGTCTGGTCCCGGCTGGCAGACAACGTCTACTATGCACTCAGACGGAGTACAGAGCAGAAAAGGCAGGTTGGGATTCGGTCCCCGCTTCCAGCGGCAAGCTGAAAGAAAGTCAAGTCTGGCCCCGGCTGACAGACAACGTCTACTATGCACTCAGACGGAGTGCAGAGCAGAAAAGGCGGTTGGGATTCGGTCCCCGCTTCCAGCGTCAGGCTGAAAGAAAGACAAGTCTGGTCCCGGCTGACAGACGGCGTCTACTATGCACTCAGACGGAGTACAGAGCAGAAAAGGCAGGTTGGGATTCGGTCCCCGCTTCCAGCGGCAAGCTGAAAGAAAGTCAAGTCTGGTCCCGGCTAGCAGACAGCGTCTACTATGCACTCAGAAGGATAACAGAGCAGAAAAGGCGGTTGGGATTCGGTCCCCGCTTCCAGCGGCAAGCTCAAAGAAAGTCAAGTCTGGTCCCGGCTGGCAGACAACGTCTACTATGCACTCAGAGGGAGTGCAGAGCAGAAAAGTCGTTTAGGATTCGATCCCCGCTTCCAGCGGCAAGCTGAAAGAAAGTCTAATCTGCGCCCGGCCAACAGATAACGTCTACCGTATACTCAGAAGGAGTATAGAGTAGAAAAGTCAATGGGAAACGTTCCCCGCCTAAGGCAAAGGCCAAAGGAAATACAATCGCGGTAAATAATATCAATAATAAAAACGGAGGAGAAGCCTCAAAAAAACGGTACGAGATAAACTCAAAAAATCAGTGAAACTTCTGATGGCACACTTCGTACCCAACAGCGTGTCTCGGTTGAGTTAATTAATTTAATCCGTTCCAGAATAAATTAATTTAACTCACGGTCGGTTTTCTTCCTTATGTACACTAAATTGGTACACACACAACAAAGGCAGAAGACAATTTTGTTCGGAAATTACACTTCCCCATATTAAGTTTCCTGACAAAAGACAGTGTGAACTGGTAAAGGCGAATGGCAAAATACCACAATAAAAGTATTATTTTTATTTGATGACGACTTTTGGGTATTCCATCGTTTACTTTCAGTGAGTAGCTGACAAGTATAAACCGTTGCATAATTTCGGGGGTTTGTATGCGAACTTTCTGTGTTGCATATTTCGAAGATTTAATTGTAATTGTGAGTTTCGGTAATTAAAGCGGTGCGGTAAATGCAAAATCGAATTAACCTTTGAAGTTAATTATGAATTTTTGCCGGATAGTTCAGGTTGGTGTTGCAAATGTGCATTGAGGAGGTGAAATTTGTAACGCTTCGTTACAAACCCTATCTTACAGCTATCGTTTACTATGTAAAATGTCTTTTGTTACATAACTGTGTAATACGCAGTGCTGTCCTTTCTAAACAATATGTCACATATTACATCCATATAATCCAATTTTGGCCAAAAGAAATTGCTTGTCCTCTATTGGTAGGGATCTCTTTTGATTAAATTACCGGAATTGACTGCATGGGGTTCACCTATCCCATTACCCCTGCCCTAACTGACGCAACTATTATTTTTTTTTTGAAGATCAACTCGCCGTTAAGGGTGATGGGAGCTAGACTTTTGTGTTCTTATAAAAAAAAACACATTTTCTCTAAAAGCTGCAAAAAATGTAAAAATCCTATTTTTTGCCTACTTTTAAAAAAGTGATCAAAATGCGCAACCTCTAAATATTCTCCAATCTTCTTGAAATTTGGCAAAAATATCTTTTTTGTCATAGAGACTCGGGGCATGAGCAAAGTCAGGTAAAATTTAACATTTTATTTTGTGCCTTATAAAATGAAACACCCGAATGCACAGGCCTCAGAAGTCGGTCATGCAAAGTAAAAATCTGATTCTGATGAAACCATCGATTGCCTAGGATGAAGAAACTGACACCGAAAACGAAATAAACGATCTTCCTCTGTAGATCACATTAGGACCTAGTGGATCATCATTGAACATTGCGTTGAATATTGATCGCAATGCACCTGCTATTCATCGACTTTGAAAAGACGTTTGAAAGTGTCAATAGCGATTTTTTCTGGCTTGCTTTGATTGCTATTATTAAGGCTACATATGATGGATCCAAATGTCACGTTCTACACAAAGGAAGAGGTTATCAAACATCTATGCAACGCGAATGACGTATGCCTACTCTCTCATAGGATCATGGATCTCCATGGAATGGAGAGAGAAGCTAAAATCTTTGGGCTTAAGATCAATAAGGCAAAAACAGAAAGTATCAAGGCCTCGGCCCTTAGAATCCGAGGCTTCCGTTGCGGCGACGGAGCCATTGACGTTGCCGGATGTGACGGTTTGAGGTAACCCAATGAATGCCGTGACATTCCCATAACAACAAGTTGAAATTCAAACACACACACAAAACCACTTGAAATTCAAACACACACAAAAAAAGATCCTGGTCAACGCGTCTGCTGGTGTGAAAATGTTAAAAGTTCGGCTACTCTGTCCGTTGCGTCCGACGCTTGCGTTGCTTATTGGCCAGTTCCCAAGTTCCCATAAGAAAACATGTATTTTATCAAGCTGTGAGTTGAATGCGTCACCACAACAGACGCAACGGATTCTATGGATCGGGGCCTTCAGCATTGAAGCTTCCTCATCTACCCAAGTAGATATTTCTTGACAACCGCAGTAGGTATGGTAGAGAATTTTCAATATATTGGGAGAATTGACTCTGGCGGGATCGAACTAGTTATTATCAGCCCAATCGGGAAAGCAAAGGCTGCGCTCGGAATGCTGTCCAAGATATGGAGAAACAACTCTAATGTTGAATCCGTGCTTCTTTATGGGTGCAGCACTTGTAAAGTGTCTGTTGTCACAAGAAAGCTGCAAAAGTTTGTGAATAGATGTCTGCGAAACATCTTGAGGATTTTCTGGCCAAACCATATCTCCAATGATGAACTTCATGCCAGAGCAAATCAGGAAACCATCATCGGCTGTATAAAATGAAAGCGTTAGTGGCAGTGGACGGGGTATATGCTTCGAAAAGATCACGAGTGCATTACGAGTCAACCGATGCAATGGAATCCTGTTCCGCAACGAGGCAGACGAGCGGGCCAACCTAGAAGTACTAGCCAAAGAACAGTCGAAGAGGAATCAGCACAACTGGGGAAGAGTAGGAGGGAGCCGAGGTATATACATCTCCAAAAACCATACACGATGGCGCGTAGGAGTAGTGGAGCCCCAATGCCCCACAAGGGCAACCTTACGAACATAACTGGTCCGAGAATTTAAGCTTATAAGTAAGTAGCTGAGACCCTCTTCAAACTTCATTTCATTTTATAAAGGAGAATGCTTCGGTGATGGAAAGGAGCACTTGTCTGGATGTGATTCTGCTTGGAGGAGAAGAGTCTTGAGCTTTCTGGAAGTATCTGCGAGGGACCCGATCCGTATTATGGTAAAATAGCACCTTAATAGCCTTATAAACGCACATAGTCCTATAGCAGACAAAGATGACACTACAAAAGAAAGGTTCTTCGAGCTCTTCGCAAAATATTTAAGCAATGTCCAAAGCATGAAGTTACTCTTGGGGTCTTTTACCCCTAAATTGGGAAAGAAGGCATTTTTGATAGGGCGATCGGAAAGCATAGTCTACACATCCCCCTCGTCTTACTTCTGATAAAGAAATCAGGTTCATTGCGTTAAAATATGGTGATATAAGGTTCCCACGTAATCAGCATCTACAAAGGCACGTAGCAGTCACCAGCTGGTCAAACATGCCACCAAATAGATCATGTTGTCATCGATGGAAGGCACTCCTCCTGCATTCAGCATGTCTGTGCCTTCCGAGGAGCCATCATTGACTGATCACTATCTGGTTGATGCCAAACTCCCAATTGAGCTCTTAGATGGCCAACAGCTTCCCAGAGAAAATTCAACGTTGGAATGATGCATTTGGAAGTAAACGCAACCGCTTATGCTAGCTCTTGAGCTCACAAGAAACTCCATGGCTGCGGTTGACACAAACCCGGAAGGCCAATATTCTAAGAGCTGAGAGCAAATTTTATGGGTGAAGATATTACAAAAATTAACGAACGCTTATGTTTAGGTTATAGGGTTCTGACTCCAAATCCAGTCGCGTCTGGCAGGATTTCGAGATAAAAGCTCAACGTATTATTTATGGTCATGTTTGTGAAGACAACAAAAAAATGTGTAGCAAAGAAGATGCAACCACGAGCTATACGTCCTGCACATTGACATGAGGCTTGTCAAACAATTTTATACGTTTAAAACACTTAGGATGGCTCGGTCATCTAGAATGAAGCTCCAGCACGTAGTCTTCAACGCCATACCGGAGGGTTCATAAAAAGCCAAGGCAGAGCTGATCTTTGATATGATGCATACTCCATCGACTTGGCTTACAAAAGTGGAGACGGTGGACTAGAGAGATTGAGTCGGCTGGTGACCTTGTAGTGCGATTAAAAGTAAAGTAAGTATTTGGTAGCTGCTTAAGTTAGTCTGAGAGTTTTCTGATACGATAATGCAAGAGAATGAATATGGAATCTCCAAAGATTGCATTCAATAGATTGCTGTTAAATGAATGGGAGAAAAATGATTTTAATCTTTTTAATAACAACTGAATGGTGATTGCAAAATGTTAAGCATTAATTGATTTCACTTTTACGCTGAATGTGAAATCAATGAATGTGAAGATGGCATTTATAAAAAAGATTGCATTCTTTAACAATTCTACATACTATAAAGCTTTAGAATTTTTAACTTGTGTAAGTGGATTGAATTATGTCCAATCTAAATCATTTTAAGAAAATGTTAGAAAAAAAATATTTGTTTAAAGATTTTATTACAGTCCCATAACCTTAAATCCACAAGTACTCAAAACTGTTTCGCTACTTAAATTATTCTTTGAGTAGATTAAATGCCCGCAACAATCTTTTTTCCCGACAGAAAAATTCAACTCCATAAAATTCAACTCTATTGTCCATGAAATTTTTTTTAAACGCATGGATAAACCCATTGTGAATAAATTGTAAATTTTTTGAGGATTTCTTATTTTTTTTTCTAATCTACCTCTACAAAACGACTGAGAAATAAAACCAAAACCATTTTTATTTCCATTCTCGTTTAATTGGGTACAATAAATATAAATATATATAAAACTCCTGCAAATATTTTATCATCAAATCCGGCGAATTTGTTATCCTTTTTTTTTGTTGATATTGTTGTTGTTTTATTGCTCCTTTTATTTTGTCTCGTTTTATAATTCCCAATGTAACGCTTCATGCAACAACAAACACTGATGAAATTATCCAAGCATTTTCAAAGAGCGATAGGTACAAGTACATAGATATACGATAAAAAAAAACAAGGATGACAAAAGGACATGAAAACCAAAATAAATTGCAATAAAACAGCCATAACACGAAATCAATCTTCTAGTACTTCAAGTAGGTACGAGTACTTCAAAAGAGATATAAACACAACAAAAAAAGAAAACAGCTTACAACAACTGTGTCATCCTAAAAAGCCGACAAGTCCAATGTATGTAGATAATAAAGGAGACATTCCAGTTGATTTTTTTGCTCCATTTTTTTTAGCTTTACAAATGAATCCTGTGTTTGAAATTTTGGATTCTTTTCCTTGTTATGTTAATCCGTGGAAATAAAAATCAAATAGCTTCATACCAACCAGGATAACAACATCAATGACGGAAATTCAAAATGGATTAAGGTTAGAACTTTGAGTTTTTTTTCTAATGTTTTGCATTAGTCACTCTGCTTCCTTAAAGGAATAGTATAGAACTTAATAGACATTCCTTTCAAACATTATAAAATTTAGATAAGAAAAAACCGGATAAAAATTAATATCCATTTGTTCATTCAAAACTTAAATATTTATGTTCAACTTAAACTCTTACATTAATGTGCTCCTTTTCCTCAGCTTAAACTCTCTTATAAGCACTTATGTATCACTTAAATATTTAATTTTCGTTTCAGCAAATGGGCTTAGTGAAAAATTCCCGGGTTCATCCGTGATTTATTAACAGTTCCAACTGTGATTTTTACCGGATTCATTTATGATTTACTACCGAATTTACCAGATTAACCAGTTTTCACATGTATCGGATTTATTCTGTGATTTTACTTTCAGTTTTTACTACGACTTTAACCGGATTCATTCGAGACTATTAACAGTTTCAACACCGATTTTGACTAGATTCGTCTGTGATTTATTAAAAATTTTGACTGCGATTTTTAGCAGATTGATCCTAGTGTTTTACTAGTTTTGGGTGCGGTTTTTACGAGTTCTCATTGTAATTTTAACTGGATTAGATTGATATTTATGCTAAACTCATCCCTGATTTATAAGATTCATCAGTGATTTATTACCACTTTGTAATGCGATTTTAACCGGAATTGTCAGTAATTTTATATGACTGCTATTTTACAGGATTTGCCCTAGAATTCTAACATTTTCAGCAGAGATTTTTAATACTTTTCACTGCGGTTTTTACCGTCGGGCAACTTACTTATCCAGCTCCCAATCCATTAAAGGTTGGTTGCATATTCAGACACGACATACCTTCATCCACTACGATCCCGAGCACGCTGCTTCCAGTCATTTAGACCAAGGTTTTTGGCACCTCTAATGGCTTGGTCCTTAAACTGGGCTTGGTCTCCTTCGTCCTCTCAGAGCTGGGGGCTGGGATTCGAAGGCTTTCTTGGCTAGAGCAGTATTGCCCATCGCTCAATGTAGTCGACGTGTTTTACAGAACAGCTTAAGTGGCTCATACAGAACGTTGGATAGGGTCTTGTATGCGGCGTTTATCAGGGATATGTCTGGAAAGTTCTTGCAGGATCGCCTTTTTGTGGATGGGATATATGAAGGTGATAAACCAGTCTTTGGGCAAGCTTCCTTCTACCCAAAATTTGTTGATGAGTTGATGCATGCACCCTTTCAACACATCCCCTCCTGGCTTTAAGAGCTCCGCTGGTAAACCATCAGAGCGGGGGGGGGGGCGTTGAAAACCACTCCCACAGTGGGACTGGAAGCGATACTCAACTTGAAACCCCTAGATCTATTCGTGCAGGAATCTGCAGCATAATGTGCACTGAGGCTAAGTCAGACTAAATGCTGGAAGCAAAGCACAACGGAACATACTCAGATTTTGCAGAAATATGTGGGAAATAATGTTTTGTTTGTACAGACTACACAACACCCCATTTAAACTTCAACAGACCCTTCACTACCTCTTTTCCTAATAGAGGGGAGTAGGAAAACAACCAACTTTTCAGTAATGAATGATGAATCTACGATAACTGTCTTCACTGATGGTTCGAAGATGGACAATGGAGTTGGTGCAGGAACTTTCTCAGAAACTCTGGGACTAGCTAGCTCCTTCAGACTTCTGGTCTTTTGCAGCGTCCTCCAAGCTGAGGTCTTGGCAGTGACAAAAGCAGCTACGCAATGTCAATAATGGCGATACCACGAGCTGATATCACCCTCTTTATTGATAGCCAAGCAGCAATAAAAGCAATTTCTGCCACCGAGATACATTCGAAGCTTCTAACTTGCTGTCGCAAAGAGCTGAGGGTTCTTGGCATGCAGCATAACATTAGACTCTGCTGGGTTCCCTCCCGGTCACAGTGATGTACAGGAAACGATAGAGCTGATGAGCTGGCCAGAACTGGTTCGTCGCTTGATTCAAGTCAAGCCGAACAACATATCAAAGTACCAACCTGAAGCATTAACTGTATGAACAGAATGCAAGACGGAGCTGGAATAGATGTCAAAAATGCTGCAGCCGGAGCTGCAAGAGTTGAACAATTTTTAACTTTTACTGCAGCATTTTTGACATCTATTCCAGCTGCGTCTTGCATTCTGTTCAGGCAGTAAACAGGATATTGGTAACAAAATATCAGAAAAAAACAATGGAAGATGGGATCTGCTTGAATCATGCGGCATAACTAGAAAGTTATGGCCAAATTTCAATGAGCAGAGAACGGACAAAATTTTGCAAATGAACAAGAAACATTCACGTTCCCTTGTCAGCATAATCACTGGGCACAACCTACTGAAATACCACAAAAAGAAAATGAGGCTCAGTACTGACAACCTTTGCAGAGGGTGCAGCAACGAAGAGGCACATGAGAATACCTTACACTTCCTTTGCCACTGCCCAGCAGTCTATCATTTCAGAAACAAACACCTAGGAAATCTTTTCTATGACGACCTAGAGGAACTTTCTAGAACTTTGGCTAATAACCTTGTGACCTTCATAAACGCCTCTAAATGGCTTGAATGCTTACAGAATACATAGGTTTTTACATTAAGTGGAATACAATTTCCTAGGGTATCACAACAGATCTAAGATCTAAGTGTGATGGTAACAAAATCAACTGTCAGCCCTTCTACCTAACCTAACCTAAACCATCATATCTGGCGGTCTTGTTGTTCTTGAGCTTCTTTATAGCTAAGTCTATCCCTTCTATACTGGGTGTTACTGAGGTAGTGCTTTAGGTTCACTTTTTGTCTTATTTCTTGCTCTACCAGTGGCCTATTGCACCATCTTACAAAATTGTAACTACAATTACAAAATTTTAATCCACAAATTTGTTAAAATTCGAGGTTTTATGTTTTATATTCTTTTTTTTTAATACAAAATTATACTTGTTTCACAAATTTGTAGACAATCCTAATTTTTGCTACACAAATAAAAATTTGTAGTTGTAAGAAAATCGTTTACAATTTTGTTCAGTTTGTGAAAAATTTCTACAGGTCAAAGATCGTATGTAAATTCTTCTACAAATTATACAGTAAATTGCAGTCGAATCTTACAATTTTCTCGTTTCTTCACAAAATTGTCAACACACTCAAGGCAAAATAAAAATTCAAATACGAAATTTGTGGATAAAAACTACAAATTTGTGATTGTAAATTGTAACTGGTGCAATAGGCCACTGATGTCCATGCAGCAGTTGCTGGAAATTCTGCTTAAATAAATCTACTTTTTCCTGTACTTCGGTGACTACGTTACCTTCGCTGTTTTGAAGAGATTGTTTTTCTGAAGAGTTGCTTTTCTTTTTTATAAAACTATCTGCACTCGAGTGTACGTTCAAATTATCTGAGAATCTGACAGAAATCTCCATCTCCTTGTGCCTCCTTGACCACTTCTTGAGGCCCCAAATTACCAAAAATTAAGGACAAGGACCCCAATAGATTCACCAGAATTTTAAGACTATATCTGAGAGTTCTGAGAACGCCTAAAGTGCCCTTTTTAAAAGGAACCCTGTTGGGTAAGAACAGCTCTTTATGTATTATGAGTGCCACAACAGAATATAATGGGGAGATCTTCCGGATCTTCCTGGGACCTCAATTAGTCAATATCTGGTATGGGAACCCCAATAGTTTCACAGTAGTTTCCGTTAATTATATCTAAAAGTACTCCAGAGGCTCCTTTGAAATTCTTTTGGGGCCACAACAGTTAAATATTTAGCGTGATGGTGACAACAGTTCTCTAGAATACTCTAAAGGCCTTCTCGGGACCCTCTTGGGATCCCAACAGCTCAATATATAGTATGGGATCCCAAGAGCTCCACTAGAATGTTTGTCTGAATTATCTGTGGGGCTTTCTCGGGACCCCGTTGGGACCTAAGACATGAAAATTAGTATTTTGTTAAAACTGTAAGAATACTTTAGGGGTCCCAACAGAGTTTATACGAGCCTTTCAAATATCTCCCTTGGGTCACAAAAGGTCTATTTTTAATATGGGGAGTAGCTCCCCAGTAATATTGTGAGTGAAATTGTATGCAAAAGTTTCCTTTAAGAAAACAGGAAGTATATTTTGCGGGAGCTCTTTTGCATTTTTGGGCAAATTCCTAGTTGCCCGGTGGCCAAGTCCACCCCTGGCCATGATTCATCTACGCTGGGTTGAAAAAACTTTTTATAAGCTTCCGTAAATGACCTTAAGCGATGATAAGGATGAAAGTCACTAGCCATTAGAATCAGCCTGTTAAAGACGCAGAGACGCTAACAGGATCAATAATAATTAGTTAATAAATGTAATGTAATAATCTAGATGTCAATTGTATAAAGAGTTTTGTTTTTTCTAAAAATAAAAAAGAGAGACCTAAGTTTGTGGGAGATAATTTCAGCCTTAGGCAAACAATACATCAGAAAATTACTGTGCCAAAATCGTGAACTTTTTAGTGAAAGCCCAGTTAATACCCCGGATGCACCAAATATGTTTTTTTCCGTGTATTTATCCATCAATTAATAACGCACGTAGATTATTTGCTATGATTTTGTAACAAATCCTAAAGAGAAGGACAAACTATAACTGTTATTGGATGTAGTTACTACTTCATGTATGATACGATAAAAACTACAAATCACTTTGGTAAAAAAAAAAAGATAAATTTACGAACCTATCACATCAGGAAGTCATAAGAACTGTTTTAGATAATAATTCACAAAGTAGTGTGTCCCTGTAAACAAGCTTCGAATTCACTTTATCTCAATTATGTTTAGTTAATTATCGAAGGATAAATTCTCCAAGAATTCAACTAGCTTCCTTCTTTATATCTATAGCCTTAAACCTAAACCCGATACGTATACTAAGATCAACTCTTCATCCAGTAGGTATCTTTGTGGCAAATAAATATCCATCAAGTCTATGGAAACACAGAGTTAGTTCAGAGGCCGTTATGCCAATACCTTCAACACCATAATCGCTTTAGCACGTTTTGCTCCTTTTTATTTTATTTTCATTTGCCCAATAAATGGTCAAACTAGGTAGGTAGTTCATTTATAGGTTCACATATAGACAGAGACACCATAGATCCAACGTCCACGTTCACACAAAGGAACTTCACAGAGTGCCACCGTTTTGAAGATTTACGCTCAGCGATAAATCACAAAATCCTATTTGCGGATATCCCATTTGGCCTGGGACCAGTGGCAACCGTGGTGAGGTTTTATTATGTTCCTATTATAATACCTTCTCCACAAGCACACAAATACACAAACACAAATATAGGGTTACCATTGGATTGGCCGCCGACGGCGGCGTCTGATGGTAGCAACCAACAACGATGCCAGGACCTCAATGGTCCCGCGATTGGACAAAGTGCATTTGCTATATTTTGCCATAAAGTAATAACCACCACGGACGACGCGAACGAACGGCAGCGTTTCGCTTTCAATGATGTATGATTGCGGCCGACCGAACGACGACGACCAACCGACCGACCAGCAAGCTCTAGGATCAGTGGTGTGTCCTTGTTTAGATGCTTGGATGTGTGGTTGGTTGCTGTGTGCTGCATGCGATGAAGGTAAATATTTGCTTTTAATTTATGGCCACCAAAACTGGGTATGTGATTTGTATTCTGATAGCCCACCATTTTAGGGGTCTAATGCCAGGCATCAAATTTCAACAAAACCAAACCACAATCGTGTTGAAACAAAACTGTGACTCTCAATCATAATAATTTCTGTTTGACACGAAGATTGAATTACCGTCAGCTATTAAGGGCGTTTCCCGGTTTTCCGTTTTCCGTGTTCCGTTTTGTTATGTAATTTTACTACCATTTAGATTTTGATTTCTTTGACACGTCGTCATATAGTAAAAGTGGAGGCTAGAACCAGGACTCCATGTTAATTAAGTTAAAGCTTCGTTGACAGTCGATAACATTGCCATGCAACATTTTTATAAATCTGAATCTGAGTTTTGTGTTTGCTTCTGGAAATGGAATTTGCGAAAAAAAAATTATTTCGATAATCTTCGTCCTTAAAAAAATTTCGAGTGAATTTAAGAAAAATTAAACATATCAAAGTATTTTGCGTTTGTTTTTTAAATACTTAACCACATATTTATTTTATCGTTATTTTTAGGGCGTGGCAAAAATCTATTTCAAGCTCATAAATATGCATCTATGGCAACTCTGATGGTGACTGGTGGAGTTGGAGTGTTGCTGTGTTGCTGTGCTTCTACAATAATCTTGCGGTTGTTAAGTATTAACCCTGAGCTTATTAGTAATTCTTCTTAATTAGAATTGAGGACACTTATAATACTATTATTAAACCCTTGAATATAATATGTCAAGCAGATATACCTATGTCCTAAGTTTGGTATGTATGTGGTTTAATACGAGTATAAGTGTGGACTGGATTAAACTGGGTCCTCTCGGAAAATCGTTTGGTAATGTTGTTTTGTGAAGAATAAATAAAGTTTATATTCTTAGTTTCAATTTGATTTTTGTTTGATGTTCTTTGCTTATTTTACTTTTTCGCAAAAATACAGTAATTCAGAAGTAGAGTATTTAATTCAATTTAACATAAAAAAGTTTTGCTGTTGGTACAGTAGCTCGTGAAAAACCCGTGCCGTCTGATGAGTGAGTACAACTCTCAACTTATTCCTTTGTGCATTTTGTTTGCTGGTAAATATGAACGCGCTCTTTTATTTCTATCGATTCCAAAACGGTTTCCAGCAGGATTTATTTTCAAAAAAAAGAGCTTAAAACGAAAAAAAATACATACCTATTAAAAAAAGGTTTTACGAGTGTTGCCCTTTTTGAAAAGGATTATTTGGTTGGATTTTGTTAATTTTTCTTGCTTAGGTTTTCTTAATAACATTTTCTGAACAATTATTTTCGACACAAAGATCAATTTTGTTCAAAAAGTTTCAAGGGTTAAATTATTAAATTTATATTAGTTTCCAAGTTATATCAAATATATTGAAAATGGGTGAGTGTGACCATTCTATCAGGAATACAACGGTTAATTTAGTAGCATTTTTATTTTTTTTTTCTTAAACTTTCTCCATGGTTGTTGTCTGCGATGGTGACTATGTGTGATACCCTGTACATTATGGTCGCAGAAGAACCTTGTTGCCATGAAAGCATATTAAAATTATTTTGATAAATATAGATCAAGAAATTTATCAATGAAGCAAGTTCATTTTTATGCGGGTAAATCACATTACAGATAACGTGCAACAAGCAATGTTTCATGATGTCGTAGTAATGCAGATCGATTTCTGATTAAAACTCAATTTATATCATTATTCATTGGCCCTATAGCTTTTTAAGAACTCCGCTTACAAGATTTAATCCACTTTATACAGTGTTATAATGATTAATCTATTTTTTGAAGACCAAAATGATTTTGTTTTAAGAAGTGTGAAATGAATACCTACTTATTAAATTTTATTTTATTCATTGATTTTTTATAATTTGTATCACTATACGAGTACCTGCTTTAAAATATATATCACCCTTTTTGGGCTAATATATTGAAATAAATTAATGGAGTTTTAATGGTCAGTTTTTTGGCAAGATTTATTGAATCATACTGATCGGAAACTGTAGCACCTCGTGGCGTGATGGTTAGTGCGTAGGACTGTCATGCCGAAGGTGTGGGTTCGATTCCCAGCCGTGCCACCTAAAAACAGAAATGTTTTATTCGAGGTACTGCCTCTTGCGAGCTGACAAAATACTCCAAGAGTATACTTGTCATGAAAAAGTGCTTCTCATATAGCCGTTCGGACTCGGCAAAAAACTGTAGGTCCCCTCCATTCCTGCCAGCAAACACGCACACAGGAGTGGTTGTGAGTTGTAAGTCACTAGGTCCTGGTTCTCCACGAGCTGTTGCGCCACCCAATTAATTAATTAATAACTGATCGGAAACTATTTTGATTTAATATTACCACCGCTTATATGATACTTTTTTTATGGACATAAAAAAAAATGAAATGAAAAGTTGCGTATACGCCCGAGTGAATCTACATATATGTATATTAGGGTGGTCGTTAAAAAAGGTCATCCCGGAAAAGGTCCAAATCGACTCTAAATTAAGAAAAAAAAATCCCTAATTTTTTCAGAATTTTATTTTCATCCCCTATAGTCGCTGTAGGGGTAAATTAAATTTCCCCTTTTTTTGCATACTAGAAAATTCGCATAAGATCTGCAAAAAAAAAATCAGAGCATGTAGGTGGGAACTAGGCAAGAAAAAAATCCTAGTGGAGGGGGGTAATATCTCCCCCGCTTGGACCGGAGGGGCAATTTAATAAAATATTTGCATAAAATAGAAAAAATTAACTAAAAAACAACGGCTATATTTACAGTAATATTTTGTAGCTTTTTGGAAAGCCAGAAATCCTTTTTTTTATGGCTTGTTTTTAAAGTAAGTTTTTTTGACGAACAGTTTTGGCAAGAAATGGTTTCAAACTCAACATTATTATTTTTTTTTTAAATTATAGGTTTGCAATCTGATTTTGCTAAAATGGTTTATTTAAAGTTCTTTATTTAATAATCAACTATTAAAATGGACTTTTGGTGTTCCACAAAGCTACAAAATATTACTGCAAGTGTTGCCGGTTGTTTTTTAATTAATTTTTACTATTTTATGCAAATATTTTATTAAATTACCCCTTCCGTCCAAGCGGTAGGAGATATTACCCCCTCCACTAGGATTTTTTTCTCGTCTTCTTCCCACCTACATGCTCACATGCATATTTTACACGAATTTCCAAAAATAAGGGGAAATTCAGTTTACCCCTACAGCGACTATAGGGGATGAAATGCCGATTTAGGCCCATCCATATATTGAAACTAAAAAAAAAACCGTTATAACGACCTTGGATAACCCTCATTCGATTTGAAACATTGAAAACCAATTTCCATAATTTTTCTGATTTTTATTTCACCCCCTTCGTGTCGCCCCATTTTTTCTTTATCACGTGAAAAAAAAATCAGAGCTAAAAGATTGGATTCAGAGGACACAGAAAATCGTATTGGAAGGGGTCTATTTACCCCCGTTCAGACGAGAGGGGTAATTTTCTAAAAAGTTGACTCAAAACAGAACCCACCAAATTTTAATCAGTAATCATTAAATCCCAAATTTCTGTCACAATTTAGATTTGTTTCGATATTACTGTACTTAATAATAGAATATGAAGAAAATTTGAAAAGAAATTCTTCTGATTAAGTGGAGTGACAAGTTAAAGTATTTGATATTAAACTTCATGACATATAAGAACTTGGCTCTTTGCATGGTTGCACACATTGTATGCCAAATGAAAAACAGCCAAAAAACTTTATATAGACGCCTTAAATGTTTGCGATTCCTCCTTAGGGAGACACCCGTTTTCCCTTAAAAAACAATATCTCAACTGGACGAAACCCCCAAAAAATGAAATCCAACTAGACAAAATCCTTTCGGGGCAGCTTTTTCGTGTGAAAATTCTGAGGCTGACGTTAACTATTTTAGTTACCTACATGAATAGCTTCACCCAGACTTCCTTAACTTCCATTGATATTGACATATTATCAGTGTAAAATAAAATGAATCTGCTTAAAGATGATTTTTCTTTTGGTTCAGACGGTCTCCCTTCTGCTTTATTGAAAAAATGTACTACCAACTTAGACAATCCACTAACTGCAGTCTTCCAAAAGTCCATTTTAACAGGAATTTTCCCCCAGCTTTGGAAAGATGCTTTCATTATACTATTTGTTCATAAGAAAGGACCTAAAAATGATATAGCTAACTATAGACCTATTGCAAAGCTTCCTTGCACACCGAAACTTTTCGGGAATATTATTTATGTATTACTTTCTGTTTTTGTATACCAATTTTTTCCACTAAGCAACATGGTTTCCTAAAGGGCAGGTCCACTACCACTAACCTGGTAGAGTTTGTATCTTCTAAGCTGTGTGCTTTAGAAATAGGTTAAGAAGTCAATGGCTACTGACTTTAGCAAAGCTTTCGATAAAATATCCCATAGTATAATATTATATCTGCTTCCCGCCATTGATGATTTCATGGATTCAATCATATTTATCGAAATGACAATACAACTTATATTCAGGACGTGTATATCAACCTCATATGTGCAACGTCTGGAGTTCCACAAGGTAGCAACCTAGGACCACTTATTTTCGTTTTAACCACTTATGATGTTGAAAAAATATGTTCGAACTCTGAATTCTTAATCTACGCAGATGACATGCGATATATGTACGCAGAAAGATCTCTTGTACCGGAGATTCCAGATATCTGCAACTTGAATTGGACAAATTCTACATTTGGTGCCAAAAAAAATCTCCTGGAACTCAACGTAAAAAAATGTCGAGCCATAACATATACCCGTAAGCATGCTCCATTATTTCAAAGACAATATTTTATAAATAGCGAACCCATTCCCATTGTTACTTCGATCCGTGATTTAGGCTTATTATGCGACTCCCAACTGAACTTTCGCTCCATATTGATAATATTATAAACAAAGCTAACTCTTCTTTTGGATTTATTAAACGCTGGTCAAAAGAATTCTTCGATCCCTTCGTCACAAAATCCTTCTACATGACTTTTGTTCGACCTTTTTTAGAATATGCATCTCAGATCTGGTCGCCATATTATCAAGTTCATATTAATCGTATTGAAGCCGTCCAACGAAGATTTTACGTCCCTTATCTTGGCGGACACTTTTTGGCGGAATCGAATAATTTTGATATCTGAATTTTTTTTATTATTTGGTACTTTATTAATTCATTTATAAAATTAACAATTGTAATTGTTTAATATTAAGTACATTTAAGCATGGCTTAGCCGTCTGCCGAGAAATGACAACAAATTTAACAGTTGTTTTGTATACAAAATTAAGATATAAAAAGTATATTTACAAATATTTATGTAAGGAAAATGTTTATTTTACATTTATTTCAAAAATTTTCATTAATTATTCTTGTTCTATAATTGAGCGCTGCATAGCAATAAGAAGCAAGTTTCTTCCAATTTTCGCTGTCGTTGAGAATAAGTTTTACCTCTTCAATATTCATCAGATTAACTCCATAGTGGTATCGCCTTATTTCTTTCAAGATGGGACAGGAACCAAGAAAGTGCATCACGTCTTCGTTTTCCCTAGTGTTGCATAAGCTGCATATTGGTGAAATATCTTCGCGATGGGGCATGCAGTTTAGCTTGAGTAGTTCTCCTCTCACTCGGATTATCATAGAAATTTGTGCAGTACTGAGGCCAAGATTCAGATACTCAATCTGTTGGTGTTCGAGTTGTCGATACAAAAAGCGTGTTGATGAATTTTCAGCTTGTGTTATGCCTTCTATTTTGATTGCCTGTTTCACATCAAGAAGGAATTTTTGGGTTCTGTCTTTCCACTCTGGGATATTATATTCTGTTAGATCTAGCAGAATGTTGTATTTAGCTGCTGCATTTTCCCAGTCCTTGAAGAACATTGTTTTCGTTCTAAGTGCCTTCTTGACGAGAACCTTGGTAAGTCGTGAATCGTCTTCCTCGTTAAGAACTTTGGTCACATAGTTCATGCTGAGTTGAAGTGTGAAGACATAAAGAGGTGACATTCCACTTTCAATTAATAACATATAGTTAGGAGTGGTTGATGGTAGCCGCAGAAGTTTTTTTAAAAAGAAATGTAACAGTCTTTCTACATCTTCGTAGTATTTGCCACCCCAAATTTGCCCGCCGTAGCACATTATGGAGCGCATTACAGCTTCGAAAATCTTTATTTTGGATGGTATTTCAACCCTAGAGTTAGACATTAGATTTTTCCAAGTTGTATTGATGGCTTTTTTCGAATCAGCAAGTTTAATTTTAAAATGTTGTTTGAAGGAAAGGTCATGATTTATCGTCACTCCTAGGTACTTATACGATTTCACAACTTCCAGATCCTCACCACTATATTTCCATTTTTCGTATCCAGCTAGTCGGCCTCTTCCTTTTCTGAAAATAAGTACTTTAGACTTTGCTGTGTTGATTTGTAAACAATTGCACTTGCAGTAATTTTCTAATTTGTTTATCATAAGCTGAAGAGAGCTATGTGATTCTGCTAAGATTACTAGATCATCCGCAAAAAGCAATGTGGTGATTTTGATACCTTCAACCATGATTCCTGCCGGCAGGCACTCTGAAATGTCATCCAAAAATAGTGAAAAAATTAGGGGACTTAGCAAGCATCCCTGACGTACACCTATTTCAATTCCAAACCAGTCTGACAGCTCATTCCCATTCCATATTGCTGATTTGTTGGCACTGTAGAGATTGATCAGGATATTTAGAAACTTAGTCGATACGCCAATTTGGGAAAGTTTGTAGAAAAGACAGTTTCTGTTGATCGTATCAAATGCCGCACGAAAGTCGATAAAAAAAGCATATAATTTTTTTCCTCTATTAAGGTAGGTTTGCGCTATACTTGTTAGATTAAAAATCTGATCTACAGTAGAATAGCCTTCTCTAAATCCCGCCTGGAATTGGCTTAACTTTCTATTTTCTTTAACCCATTTTGTTAGGCGTGTGTTCAATAAGCCAGTAAAAATTTTCGCTATAGTATTCATAAAAGAGATTCCTCTATAGTTCGCTGCGTTGTCAGGATCACCTTTCTTTAATATTGGGAAGATTATTGATTTCTGAAACTCCTCTGGTACCTTTGCTTCTTTGTATATATAATTTAAGGACTTAAGTACTTTTTCAAAAAAATTGATTGTTGCATTTTGGTAGAACTCATAGGGGATTCGATCTTCGCCTGGTGCCTTATTTTGTTTTGCTTTTCTCAACACTTCAAAAAGCTCTTCGATGCTGAATGGTGGGTCCAAGATTTCATCAAACACTTGTGGTAATGCATACATATATGAAACTTGTGGTCCCTCGGGATTCAGAATTGCTCGGAAGTGGTTTTTAAGAGTGTCAACTTCAACTCGGGTGCCAACTCTGTATGAGTTTCCGTTGAGTTTTCTGGCAATGGTCCAAAAGTCTTTACTACTCGAAACCTCAGCTATTTCACTCGCCATCCCATTGAAATATATGGTTTTCTTGGATTCGCAAACTGTTTTGTAGTGCAAATTCGCTTCAATATTCATTTGTTTCGATGTTTCTGTGTTCAACTCTCTAAACAAGTTGAGAGATCCAAGTGATTTTTTTCTAGCTTTGGCGCATTCTTCATCAAACCAAGGTTGCTTTCTAACTATTTTGTTGTTGCTTGTTTTTGGTTCTGCTATGTGTTTGATAATACTTGTTAGAAAACTAGGGTATAAAAAAGCATGGTCCCACTCAATTTCCAGCGTTGTTACGCATTCATCTAGTTGGCGATGATACTCAAAGACACAGTTGTCTTTCCAAATAAGTTTTGGTAGCAACGAAAGATTTTTGGTAAGAGGATTGTTTGTTTTTGTTCCACATTTAATAGATAGGGGCAGGTGATCTGAGAAAAGTTGGGTTGCTACTTCCATATCCTGTATCAGCTCGTGCCAGTTACCATTAATGAACGCATAATCAATTACGGAGCATCCGTTTCCCTTTACAAACGTAAATTCACCCTTACTATCGCTTGGTGTTCTACCGTTTAAAAGACATAAGTTAAAAGAGTCACATGCTTCAATAAGTTGCTTGCCTTTGGCATCGATAGTTTCATCTTTAGACTCTCTAATTACGTTATAGAAAGACTCATATTCTCCTTTCATTATAGGTGCTATTTGTTCTTTTCCAACTCTAGCGTTAAAGTCACCAACCAGAAGCATATTTTTGCAGCCTGCAGTGAGTAAGCAATCGATTAAATCATTGTATTCCATTTGCCAGTTGCAACAGTTTATGTAGATTGGACAAATCTCCATAGGTTCTCCCTTGATATCTATTTTTACATATTCTCTATTTTCTCTTTTTATAAAGCAGCAGTTTGTTTTTGACGAAAATTTTTTATTTATCCCAAAAACCGTTCCCCCACTTGCTCTTCCTACCGTATGTGTTCGGATTGCAGCACTCCATAACAATTCGAATTCATTAAAATAATTTTCAAAATTTTCATAATTTTCCATTAGAAAAGTTTCATATAAAAAAAATATTTCATGTTTTTTAACATATTCAAAAAAATCTAAATATTTACTTTTATTTTTTAGACCAGCTACATTATATGATAAAATACTAAAGTTTAAATTATTATTTGATTTAGCTACTTTAATACTAGGGCAGACGGCAATACTATTAGGAATGAGTTAGAGGTTGGGTTTGTGCCCCGGATACGAGATCATTTCTAGCTGAGCGTGTAGATGTCTCTGCCATCGTTGGAGAGATTCTTCCATTTGTTGTATTTGCCACTGTCAAAACCAGCTGATTGATGATTTCTTCTCCTTCGCCATCTCCATCTTTCCAAATAAGTTTTTCGTTTTCATCATAAAAGAATGTTTTATCTTCCACTTGGATATGTTCGCCTTTAAGTACAATTTTTAAGTGTTGATTTTTAGATAGTAGGTTCTTCTTCAGGTTAAATATTCTCCTCCGCCGATCGCGTACTGTCCTAGGAAGATCTCTACGAATTGAAATTCCAGGGTTTCGTAGTGTGCGAACTTTGGTCATTATTGTTTTGACATCTGCAGTGTTGTTTACCTGTACAAGTACATTTGCCTTAACTGTTGTAAATTGAGTACCAAAAAAACCGTTGGAGCTACAAATTTTTAGTTAGAGCAACAAATTAGCATAGGATATGCTACACATTTTCGCAAAAAAAAAACATTGAAAATCTATTTTTTTAAGATTCCGCTGGCACTTTTCCGAGCCTATGTTAGTGAAACCGGAAATGCATTTTTTTAAGCCTTAACTGTAAATAAAAAATTATGCATAAAAGATACAAAATTTATTTTTGCGCAACAAATTAGCATTCAAAAAGCTACAATTTTGGGCATTAACACAATTATGATTTTCAAATTTTCGTCCGCTAACTTCAGTCTTATTTTAGCGGAATTTTGAATATTTGAAAAACCGTTAGAGCTACAAAATCGGGGTTTGAGCAACAAATTAGCATTTAATTAGCTACAAATTCAGATATCAAAACTATTCGATTCCGCCAAAAAGTGTCCGCCAAGATAAGGGACGTGTTTCGGTGACTTCTAGCCACGGTGATAGTTATTGCACGCTGTATCTTCGTAAAATTGAATTGCCTCGTCGTCGTTGATTGAAATAATTCTGTCGTCCAGTAGTGCTGTCACATCAAGGTATCGTGGCTTGGGGTGTCTCTCTTCACTTGTGATGGTTACCACCATAGCGTTTGGATGATTGCTTAGGCTGTTCGTCAGTCTTGTGACAGCACATCGTTGGTGTCACACATTAATGGTTTGATATATGCCATGTCGTGGTGCTTTATGTCTTCGAGAAGAAAATTTTGGCAAAAAAGTCGTGATTTAGGAATTTTTGTTGGTGATTTGCAACCATTCTCATGGAGTTGAAAATTGCTACAAAAAAAAAAAACGTAAATCAGTGATTACGCAATGTAAATTACTAAATATTAATCGCAAATCAATATTCTTAAATGCTGTTTGTGAAATTATTTTTTTAGAGAGTAAATTGCGCCAAAAAAGTTGTATTTTGCTAAGAAAAGTACAAGCTTTATTCATAGATTTTAATTGCAAATCACGAAGAAACAAATTTTGTAAATTGCCACACTTTGAATGTTAAATTACCAGTTGTTATATTAATTTGGGTTCAAAATGCCTTGATTTACGAATAAAGGTAGAACTATAATGCTCGGAAGGGCACTCAAGTGGTCGAAAGAAAACAAGCGAATACACAGAAAGCATATGACCGGCTATAATTTCGGAGTGAAAGGTTTCGTCAAGTTTCGCTCAACTTTGGTTACGGGAGTGAGGTGCGCTCCCGAGCTTAAGTAAAACTGTCATTTGGTGAAATAGGAACGCCAAAAAGAGATAGGGATAATTACATTGGTGGTGTGCTCCCCTTCTGACGGTACGGAAAGCTACTTTTGGTTGGTTTTTGACATTAGCTTCAGTGCCCTTCCGACTATTACCTATAGTTCTACCTTAAAACATGATTCGTAAATTCCAACTGCAAATTTTTCAATTGGTGATTTTCAATTCTTTCCGTGTTACCCTAAGAGGGACAGTCAGGGCGGAAAATGACTCCTCCCGCCTGAACGGGGGAAATAGACCCCCTCCAATACGATTTTTTTCTTTTGAATCTAATCTAAAAGTTCTAATTTTTTTTCGTGTGTTATAATAATCACCCTAATTCCATTATTTGTACCTTGAAGTACAAATGAAAAAAGGGAGACCAGGGGTTGAAATAAAAATCTGAAAAAATTAAGAAATTTTTTTTTCTCTATTTAGAGTCATTTGATGCCTATCCAAGTTGGAATTTAAAAAAAAAACAATGTAAGAACCACCCTAGTAGGTATTCATCGAAATGATATTAAAGATGAAATAAATCCTTGTGAAAAATAATCTTTTTTTCAATAAAGAAGTAATTCTTTCATTTAATACACATAATAGCCATAGGAACATAAAGATGCATGCTATTACACAAATAGAATTTCAGATTATAGATATTTGAAATAATTTTTATTTCCTGAAATTTAATAAATATAAATTTCATTCTCTCTCCTTGCAAAATATTGCTAAGGAGATTTTTGTTTTGTATTTTATATTTCAACAGGAAGTATGATTTCAATGAGCCATAATGCTGGTACAATCAATAAATCTTCTTTCTTTTGAGTTTTTCTTTAATTAGTGTAGTAACCAATACAACATCATAATTTTTTCTTTGACTTTATTTTCACAAGAAAAAATATTATAGGTACAAAGGTAAGAAAAAAGAAAAAAAAAACAGACAAGAACATTTTCTTAGAAAATTTAAGAGAAAAAAAAAGAGAAACTTTGTAAAAGAATATTTTTTTAAGGTAATTTTAAAACAGCACACCGTAATCAATCATTTTTGTATTTTTCAAAACGATGTTGACATTTTTGTTTAAGTCCTGGTTGGGTAATAAGTGTCTTATTGAGATATATTGCTTTTCATTTTTTGTTTTTTTTTGTTCATTTATGGTTTTGTATTTTTCTTGATGTTATTATTTTTAAATTATTCGAAAAATAATAAGAATTTTTTGTTAGACATTTTTAATTAAGAAATTTTAATTCTATTTTTGAAACCATGACTAAGAATAAGATGCTAGTTAAAGGTATCATTGAAAAGCATTATAGAATATTTTAATTTTAAATTTGGTGACACTTAGGGCCTGTTTCACTATATCTGACAATAGTAAAGTTCTGATTAGTTATCTGAAACATACATTTTGAGCCATGAACACAAATCCACAAGACAAATAAATGTATTTCTGGATTTATAACCCATTCTGGGGAACAAGTCCTTAAATAGTAAAATTCGAATGAAAAAAATGTATTATTTGATTTTTTAAGAAGACGCGTGACAAAGGTCAACAAAATTTACACCCGTAAGCAATAACAAATCCAATTTTTTTGTTTTGCTTGTTAAAATGTTCAAAGCTCACTGTTATAGTGTTGCTAAGAATCCGCCTACTTACAGTTTTTTAATAAAAAAAGAAACTATAATTGATGACTCGCGAATTATTTTCACATTTTTGCTGTCATAACAACTTTAAAATTGTCATTTCAAAAGATGATTTTTGTGAATAAATTTTGAAAATGAATTCGCAATTTTAATAAACAAATAAATTAAATATTCATATTTTTCTAAGAAAAACAAGAAAATTATTTCCTTTTTATTTTTGTTTAACTTTGACTTGGCCTTATTTTTATTAAAAAGCAAACTTCCTCGATGACTTCAACTTTTCCAATATCAAGCAGTCATATTTTAAAAACAAAACACAACTTTGCTGAAGTCTTCATATTATATACATCGTAGTCATTGTCAACAACTTTTTTGTTGAAGGAAAACTATGTACGTTCTCCTTCTCTAGCATCATCATAAATAATTTTTCTTATTCTGTAAAATTATAAGATCCTTATTGTCATCAGGCAGGAAAGAGGTGTGAATTATGAAGTGGAACCGCATCTCCATTACAAAGTGCCTATACCACATGAGTACATTTTGAAAAACATTCTTCGCGAAAGTACTTAAGCGCGTTATCATAAATTATCGTCAGAAATATCTGGCAGCTATTTGTCAGGGACTCTCTCATAAGAATAGACGTAGGAAAGTGATGGTACTATATTATCTCTGACAAAACTTTTGTTTCTAGGAAGTTTGTTTTTTTTTCGCTTCTGGTCTGTGTGTCTGTAGGTTGGGGTGAATATTTTTCTGTCAAGCATACATCAAAATTCAAGCGGAAACACCTCATTCTTCTTCTAGAAATTTCATAAAATTCCAACTTGGTATGAACAATATAAATTATTTTAATCTAATTCCCTATGAAGTATTCTTCATACTGATGTGATGCTCTTGCTACTTTGGGTTTAAGGCATAATTCAAATAAAAAAAAATACTGCTAGGCTTGAGATCTTAAAACAAATTAACAACAACATATTTAAATGTTATACAACTGGGAATAAATTTTACCATAATTAAGTGAACAAAAAGGGGTTCTTGTGTGGTAAATATATACATTTCTATTGTTAATTGAAATTTCATTTTAAGTGTTTTTTGTTTCTAGATTTATTATGATGTTTAACGAAAGTGGCTTATCCATTAAAACCTGGGGGAGTTTGTTGTTTTAATTTGTAAGAGAACAATATGTTAAATAGAATGATGCTTAAGTATTTAAACTTAATAGTTTTCAAAGTTGGATTTTCGTTAGAACTAGGTCATGCAGAAAAGACTGAGTTTATTTAATTTTCTTACAATTTTCTTTTTCTTCAAAGTTCTGCAATTTTGAATGCACTTATTTGTAATCATAGTTTTAATATTAAAGAGAACCCTAAATAAGAGCAAAAAGAATATTAATTTAACATTTTTGAGTCACCTAATACTAGAACAAAAATTTTGCCACTTTGTATAAAACATCTCTAATAGATTATTTTTGAAAGCATATCAAAAGAACTTGCTGGTTCTAGCATTGAAAATTTTTGTCCACGCAATTTATTTTTGATGAAAACAAGAATGCTTCATTTGGGGTCAAATCAGGACTGTATATGGCAGCAGCAGTACAACCCATCAATTCAATATGTTGAGTGCTCAAAAGTCAAAAACTCAATGGCTTAGCCGATTTTTGAGGACATAATCTTTGTGAATCAATGGGGGCTAACGTGGATAAAATTTCCCACGGAATTTCTCCCATCTTTTAAAATTGGAAATACTAACAATTTTCCACCTGTTTCTTACAGGTTTAAATTTGGTCGATCAATATGGTTGCCTAGTGGCCATGGAGTATTCATTTTTGATTCCAATACATTCCGAGAGAAACTGCGATCACAATGCACGTTCCCAGTTTCCGACGATGGAAAACATTTCATGGGAAATTTTATTCTTGATCATCATCATCGTGTCCTGTAACCCCGGCTGGGGCATAGGGCGTCAACAAAACGTCTCCATCCTTCACGGTCTGCTGCAAGGTACTTTAGCTGTGGCCACGTCTTTCTCTGGGATTCTGCTTCCGCTAAGACAGTTGATTTCCATGTTGTTCTTGGTCTTCCAACCCGCCGTGCACCCTGAGGATTCCATTCAAAGGACTGCTTTGCAATTTCATCGTTTGGTTTCCTCAGTGTGTGACCAATCCAACGCCATTTACGCTTTCTTATGTCGACGTCCAGCCGCTCTTGACTTGTCCTGCGCCACAATTCCTCATTTGATATTATTTGTGGCCATCGAATCTTTAGGATGTGGCGAAGACAGCGATTCACAAAAGCCTGCAATTTCTTCGAAATGATAGACGTGACTTTCCAGGTTTCACAAGCATATAACAGCACGGATTTGACATTGGATTCGAAGAATCTCAACTTAGTGCGTAAGGAGATTTGACTTGATTTCCAGATTGGGGACAGAGTACCGAAGGCAGCACGAGCTTTATTTATTCTACTTTTAACGTCCAGATCCGTACCACCGTTTGCAGAGACAATACTGCCAAGGTAGTTGAACTGTTCCACTACTTCAACTGGCGTCTCCTGTAGAATAATACGCTGCTGTGTGGAGCGGCCTGTGAGCATTATTTTTGTCTTTTTGCTGTTTATTCTTAGACCACTCGACTCTCCCTTCACTTGCAGTGTTTGGCACATCCCGTTCAGCCCACTGATGTTATATGCCAGTAGACATATGTCATCGGCATAGTCTAAATGACTGAGCCTTTCGAACGGTCTCCATTGAATGCCCTGTCGCTCTGCTGTACCTACACTGGCCGTCAATACGTCGTCCATCGCCAGCAGGAAGAGAATTGGCGATAGAACATCCCCTTGTCTCACACCCTGTTGCACTACAAAGGAGTCGGATAGCTGCCCGTTGTGCAAAACAAAACACCTTGCGTTGTTGTAGGACTCTTTAATAATGGCAACTATTTTTGGTGGAATTCCTCTACCAAGCAACGATCTCCATATACATTCTCGGTTAACTCGATCAAAGACTTTCTCAAAATCCACGAACATGAGGTAAAGCGGTGATTGAAATTCCATCGACTGCTCGAGGACGATACGCAGGGTGTTGATATGGTCGACACACGATCGACCACTGCGGAAGCCAGCTTGATGCCTCTTGAGTGTAGACTCGATTCTCTCCTTTATTCGCTCGAGAATGATGGTTGCCATTAGTTTTGGGAAAACGGACAAAACGGTGATACCACGCCAATTGTTGCAATTCTTTAAGTCACCTTTCTTTGGCAGCTTAACAATCACACCATCCTTCCAATCCCTGGGATAGCTTTCGTTTTCCCAAATGTTTTTTATCAACGGATGTAAAATACTAGCCGCTGTTACGGGATCGGCTTTCAGGAATTCAGCTGGTATTCCGTCCAGTCCAGCTGCCTTGTTGTTTTTGAGGAGATTTATTGATGTCTGGATTTCCGATTCTGACGGGGGTTCGATGTCAATACCCCTATAGGACCTGCGCATCTCGTTTAGTTGGGGCACTTCAGCACTCTGGTCAACTGAATCCTCATTTAGCAGGGCACAAAAATGGTCCTTCCATCTACGAAGCTGATCCTCAATTGATACCAAAAGTGTGCCATCCACATCCATTACAGGATGATTGGTGTTGCTTTTTTTCCCGATCACATCTTTGGCTATTTGGTACAATTCCCGGATATCTCCTCTTCTGGCAGCGATTTCCGCATTATCTGCGAGTCCATCTACCTTCACCCTCTTGTCACGTCTCACACAGCGATAGACCATTTTATGTGCAATGCGGTACTCTCTTCGCAAGTCAGCCTTTCGTTGAACATCTGCTTCAGCATTTATTTGGATTTTCAACGATTTGCGAAGTTCGATCTTATCCCAGGTGTCTTGGGATATCCAAGAGTCTCTACGTCTCGTTCGCTTGGGTACAGTTTCGGATCCAGCCTCCATAAAAACACTTTTAATTTCACCCCACATCTCATCAATTGTTGAATTCTGGATTCCGTTTAATGACGAGGCTCTGTCGTTAAGGGTGGTGACATATTCTTGATAGCCCCCAATATCTTTTGTCCCCAAAGACTTCTGGAAGATTAAATACCAACTATTCAGAACTGACCGAAACCTTCCTCATACATATGTTCATATTTGTCTGTGACGGTAGGCACATGTACAATCATTGCAAAATAAATAGCTTTTTATGGCCTTTAGTCCTATAAATTGGCGTTTCGTTCGGCTTACTCACTTGAACTCATCAGTGACATAGTGAGGGCTTTGTCATACGCAATTTATATTAAGTTCAGTTCAACTTACATGAATTTTTCAACGAAAATCCACTGTAAACTATATCCAACAAGATTAGAATTCCTAATCATTAAGCTGGAAGTTTTTTTGCCCTGGGCCAGGCATAGTTTCTATATAAGAAGGTTTTATAATACAAATTCTATATACTTACTACTGAAATAAATCAGCCAAGTAGAAGACTTAGCATTAAGGATTGGACTTGTTGAATTATTGATTCAAAATAGCTTTTTATGGCCTTTAATTTTATTTCGCGATGCCCACTTTTGTTTGAATGGATACGTATATAAACAAAACTGCCGTATTTGGAGTGATGATAATCCTCAAGTATATGTTGAAACACCGTTACATCCACCACAAATACTGACTGTTTGGTGTACTTTATGGGTTGGTGGAATAATTGTTCCGTATTTCTTTAAAATCATGCTGGCCAGAACATTAGAGTCAATGGTGACCGCTATAGAGCCATGATTTTTTCGTTCATCAACTGAACAACCATGATGTGCAGGAGCTGTGGTTTCAACAAGACGGCGGTGCAGCATGTCACACAGCTCATATCACAATTGATTTAATGAAGGAAACGTTTGATAACCGCATAGTTTCACGTTACGGACCCGTGAATTGGCCTCCAAGATCGTGCGATTTAACGCGCTTGACTATTTTCTGTGGGGATATGTGAAGTAACTAGTCTAAGCCGATATGCCCGAAACGATTGATCACTTGGAGGACAACATTCGCCGCGCTATTGCCGTGGTCTGTTTTCTGAATGAGGGCGATAACAATATTATCATTTGACAAAAATGGGGTTAAGGTGGCCGAGACCCCTTGATGGAAGCATTGTTATTGTTTGGTTTAACAACATAACAATAGCTTCCTGGCCTTTTTTGGAGGGTACTCCCATTTCTAGAACCTCCCATTTACCACTAGGGAAGTTTGAGTTCTGACCCCGGAGGAGGTTTCCCAAGAATTGTGTAGCGATGAGTGGGCACGTGAATGCAATCCTTGGGTCTGGTATAAAGTCGCTTTTACAGACAACTTTCAAAGTTACCCCTTCGATCCTTTTTAGAGTGGGATCATCCCAACATGTTAAAATGTTGAACCCCTTAACTGTCAATAGTGGCCCGAAATTATGGGTTGATTCATTCCAGGATTCTTACTTCAACCAGAGCCCGATGCCCATTGGTCAAGGGCCTTTCGAAACTCCTCTCATTTATGATGGCAACCTGATGGCTTTGTGATACAACGTCTGTTATTGCGCCTGCTCTAGCGCTGTGTGCCGTCTTGTACTTTTTAATGGCAAACATTAGAGGGGTCATTGATTCATCAATGCGGGCCTAATTCTTTTTCCTTGACTGCCAGTTTGATTGACTCTCGAGTGTTTAGGTCCTCTTATCGGCTACTGCCAGCCAATTTAGAAGAAGATGAACCTTGAACGGATTTGTCCATGAATCTTCTCTTGTCGTTCACCTTGAAATCAACTGGTTTGCTCTTAGTAGTTAGTGAGCCCATCTTGGCAAGAAGTTTTTGACCCAAGCTCACATGCTTCGCTAGTCTTACCTACCATTTCTATTGTTTTGAAATCTGATGGATTCAGATTCCCAACCTTGTTCTGCTTGTTTAGGCTTACCCTTTTTCCTGGGTCGGTTTTGCCCCATTGATTGACGGGAATTGACCTTCGAAAAAAGCAGCCGTCACGGGCTTGTCTGGGCCATCCGCGCAGACTTTAGTTGTTTCACTTGCACCAGATGCTTTATAGGGAGTTGAAGTAGTTTTGGCAGCTCCAGGATTTTCACCACATATACTTGTCTTGAGGAGTTATCTGACTCTCACCTTTCGCAGGGTTCTCGGCATCAGTGATGTCTGCGTCCAAGCTGTTTGAACTGGGAAAGTATTGATAGTCGTCTTCATTAAGGAAGCGGTTTTCCTCATAAAACCCCATCTCTTCATCATGAGTTCCAACAGCACCATCCTCAGAATCTGCACAAAATCCATGAGGTATAATTGGTCAGAAACAGGTCAAAAAATTCTTTTGAAATATTCTGTGGCTGACCAATTTTTGGAACTAAACCCTTTCTGACGAATTACATGTATGGCACCATTTTTATGCAAACATTCTAAAAATTGAGTTCCACGATCCCAGACCCACGAATATGGCCCGGTTTAATTCTTTTTTTTCACGAGATAAAATATTCAATTCACTGACAAAAACTTCAAAACTTCCACAAACATGTCATATTCCACCTGTCAAAACAAAAGTTCGATGTACACGTGCTATGTTTACATCACAGTATAAAATTCAATTTAATAGAAATCAATATTTAAGTTGGGTCTTGTGTGTAAATGGAAATCCACACAAGTGCAGTGCATGCTGCGCATTATACATCAATTTATATTGAATAATTTTGAATGAACAACAACAACTTGTCTGTGTTACCACCAAGTTTATAGGCTGGAGTTATAGCTATTTCACGAGAGCCACCTCGATCATCAGACTCCTTTAGTGGTGCTTAGTCTGGTTATGCTCGTATTAATTGAAAAACTCTTTGCCGTCATATGGGAGCAAACCATGAACCGTGCGATTCAGAGGCCGATGCACTACACACCGCGCCACTGAAGCCACATGGTTAGCTCTATCCCAATGCAGGTTTCGTTGTTTATCAATTGCAACATCAATATTGTTTGCCTTCGATTAAGCATTTTACCAACTTAAAAAGACTGGATATTCGCAGAGTATAAGGAAAAGTTGATTTATTGCATAAGACTTGCTCTTTCGAACGCATTGAATAATGAAAAACAGCCCAAAAAGTCTTGGGATAGATACCAGCACCTTCTTGAGTAAATCCAAATCTATGACTCAAAAAATCTCCAAGGGATACATCAGCTAATATCTAATACCTACATCAAACTGCAACTGTCAAGCTGTATGGCGTGAAATTCGATGTGCTAACATCATGTTCTGGAACTCTATCCAAAACCACATCAACTAGTGAAACCTGGACAGCACATGAATTTGAATGAGATCCTGATATTCAACCCATACTTTTGACCTGCCCTCAACAGAGGCAAGAAATGGGCTAGGCCAGCAGATGAAAATTCAAATCCACAAGTCATCTGCTATAGCTTCCAAGTTAAGTTCACAATCTCAAAACTATATACAAAACTGAAAATATTCTAAAGCGGTACGGCCAATGTTGTCCTCACTTATTCCACATCCACCTTCTAAAGAACTGTTTCAAAACATCGCCAAATAACCCTATCAACTTTAAGAAGGATGACGAACCAACAAAACAACATCTTGAACCAAGGTATATAAGGCATAAACATACTTAAAAAAAATGATCTCAAAGATACTAACCCAATTCATGAAGAAAAAGTTCAATATCTCCAAATTTATACACCTCAAAGCTTTTATTCAAAAACGAGGTTTGAGCTATTTTGAACAATCTACGAACCCTAAAATATCAATATGTATACTTAAAGTGAAGGTTTCAAAAATTGTCACATGAGTCATTATGGGAAAGTGCACTATCTTCGAGTCTCTGCACTCCAAAGAATTTTTTCATCAAAAAAGAGGTATTGGCTATTTTGAACAAATTCATAAGATCTAGTGTATCAACTGTGCAAATCGGAATTAAAGTTTTAAACAAATCCATCCAATGAATTATGAAAAAGTGTAATATCTCCAAATCTATCTATTCCGAATAATACAAAAAATGAAAATAAGATAAAGGCAATTTTGAATAATCCACAGAATCAAGCATATCAGTGTTCAATCCAAAATGATGGTCCTAAAGATAACCACCTCATTTACGTTGAAAAAGTCATAGGGTAATTGCGGGAGAGATGCCGCGGTTTTTCAAAAATCAATATAAAAATTTTGTAGAAGTTAAATAGACTTTATTTTTCAAACAAAAATAATAATGGATTTATATTCTACCGTAAAAATATACTTCAACTAAAAAAAAAACACTTTTCATAAAAAATCTTTCTAATCTAACCTTTTCGTTTTTTCGTTGAAAAATAATTTTCCCAACATCCGGCACGATTATTAGGATACTCAGCCGACTCAATTTTCGTTTTCATTTTTTTTCTTAATCTGTTAGTCTTAAGGATATATTTTCGTAGCATAATTAAGCTTTATACCTATTATCTCCAAAGCAAACAAATTAACACAAATCAAAATGCGGCATCTTCTCCCCAAAAAAATGCGGCATCTATCCCTGAAGTGAGGAAGAGATGCCGCACTACTTGGTGACATTAAAAAAAAGAGCAACACAAAAAAATCACACCAACCACTTCTCATAACACTATTAAACCTAACAAAATACTTAAACTTGAAAAAACACTCTAAAACTTGTTTCCGGATAGACAAATTGCAACAGTCTGAAAAACTTCATTAGTCAGAGGGAGAGCCTAAAACGAAACAAAGAGGAAAAACTCCCGTTACGCTTTCGAAGTAACCATTTTTTTTTGCCTGCGTTTTTGTTTGAATATCTAACGATCAAAAAACAAAAACAATTTTTTTCCGTGGACTATTAGATATATGAATTTACCCTATATCTTGTCTATAGCTCCAGATTTTTACTTGCGATTATAGGTACTATAAGGCAAGTTTTGGATTCGTGCAAAAAAAATTTTGAGATAACAATCAAACATGATATTACGATGATAGAGAACACCAAAAAAGTGGGTGGCAAAATTCTGTCTGTCTGTCTGTCTGTCTGTCTGTCTGTTCGTCTACAGCCTAAACGGCTCGATCGATTTTCTTCAAACTTGGTATTTAGTGGTTTTTGGTGATTCTGCCAACACATTTTTTTCATTTTTTTTTAGAACCAAAAATAATGGAACCTGTCATAAATTTTTTTTTGGCAAATTTACATAATCGTATTTTTCTCAAAAACGGCTCGACAACTTTTCTTAAAAAAAATTCAGTAAATTTATTTTAGTAAAGGCTTTCTTTGGGTGAAAAACCATTTTTCAAAAATGGTTATTAATGGTACCTCCCAAGGAACCATTTTATTAATTTTTGATTTTCTTCAAAATGGTATGACCGATTTCAATTATTTTTTTAATACAAAAGCTTCCAAGAAATGTTAATAGTTTTGTGTACCAACATTTTTGAAAAAATATTTTTTGGATTTTTAAAAAATATTTCAAAATTTTTTTTGGAAAATCAAATATTTCGAAAACGGCATCATAGATTTTTTTAAAACTCGATATTTAAGACTTTTTTAGTACTCTCTAAAATATTTTTAGAAAAAAATTTACATTTATGAAAAAATAACGGTACCTTCCATACAAAAGTGAAAAAACCGCAAAGGAAAATATTTTTTTGCTTGAAAACGACTCCAACGATTTTGATTAAACTTTTTTCATATACTAAAATTAGTACGATCTACCATCAAAAATTATAAAATTTTACACATAGCAACTATTAGTAGTACATGTCATAGAACGTATTTTTTTATTTTGAGTTTTCTCGTTATCAGCTTAACGGATTTAAATGAATTTTTTTATATACAAATTTCAGATAAGATTAAATAATATTGCATATGAAAATTTTCAAAAAAAAAGTTTTTGGGTTTTTAAAAAAAGTTTCAAACTTTTTTTTTGAAAATTCGATATCTCAAAAACGGGTTGACAATTTTTTTTAAAATTTTGTTTTTATATACACATAAATATATAGTTTAAATCTGCATACCAAAATTTGTTCTTAAAAATGTTTTAAGAATTTTATATATAAAAAATTAATTTAAAAAAAAACCGCTCCAACGATTTTAAATTTTTTTTCCCATACAATCATATTCCATCATGAATTAAGATGGTATACTTTTTTTTCACCTCAAACTGTCAAAAGAGTTGGTTTAGCTAATTTAAGTGTCGTATTTCATGCTTCTCTACATTTTTCTCTCATAATTTCCATGTTTGTATATACAATTTTCTTAAACTCGCAGTTTCTTGAACATAAGAGCAAGTACGTGCGACCCAGTCGTGCATTTTATTTATTTATTGCATACAAGATATTAGCTTTATTAACCAATTCATTTGGCCTAGCGTGTAAATATGCATACCAAATTGATGGTCGTGAAATTAATTATCTGATGGATGATGGAAAGCTGCAATATCTCAAAATCCATGCACTCTTAAAAGTTCTAATCTAAATGAGATATAAATAATTTGAAGAATACACTGATATCTAGCATATAAATATGCATGCCAAGAGTGAAGATCTTGAAAATAGACACCTGATGGATGTTATAACAGTTTAATATTCTATAATCTTTGAACCTCAGCGAGGACTTTATTTATTAAAAACGAGGTATTAGCTTTTTTGAAAATTTAACGAGTCCTAGTATGCTTATATGCATATCAGAATGAAGGTATTGAAGAAAACCACTCATGCACGGTTAGGTTAGGTTAGGTTGAAGTGGCTGCCAGTCATGGAGACTGACACACTTAGACCATGAGTTGGTCCATTGTGATACCACATGAATCTAGGAAACCCTTTTCCTTACTCGGTGAACCATTTGGAGCTTCTTATGAAGCGTAATAGACTGCCAATGTCTAAGTTTATCAGATCACTAGGATCATTGAAGTAGAACTCACCAAGGTGAAGTCTTCGTCTTTGAGATAGAGCAGGGCACGTGCATAGAAGGTGAGGGATCGACTCTATCTCTTCCTCATCCATACAGCTTCTGCAAAAATCGTTACCGAATATGCCAAGACGCGTTGCATGCTTGCCTATGAGGCAGTGTCCGGTTATAACACCAATCATGGAGCTGATGTGCAATCTGCTTAGAGATATCAAACGCTTAGATCGTTTTAAATCCATTACTGGCCAGATTTGTTTTGTTGCCAAACAAGTGGTGATATCATTCCACCTAAGATTTGTTCTCTCTAAGGCATCTTGCTTCAGCAAAAGTTTACATGTAGCGATGGGTATACCTATTTCTGCCTTACTAGGTAGAAGAGGTAAAGTTGTACCATTTTTAGCGAGTTCATCGGCCTTACAATTACCTGGGATGTCCCTATGCCCCGGCACCCAACACAGGTGAATATTAAACTGTTGTGCCATCTCAAACAGAGACGAACGGCAATTTAGGGCTGTTATAGAGTTAGTAGAGACCGATTCCAGGGATTTAATAGCTGCTTGACTATCCGAGAAGATGCGGATATCTGTAGTTGATATCACGTTTTCCTTCAGCCAAGATAAGGCTTCTTTAATCGCCATAAGTTCCGCCTGGAACACGCTACAATGATTAGGAAGACGGAATGAGAGACTTAATTTAAGTCTTTCTGAGTACACACCGCCACCCACCCCTTCATCAGTTTTCGATCCGTCCATGTAGATATGAACCGATTCATCTTCCAAGAAAGCCATATCCTCCCAGAGGGTTCTAGAAGGAATGGTGACTTGAAAGTTTAAACCGAATTGTGGTTTTGGGATGGTGTAGTCAATGTGACTAGGTAGTGACCTGAATGAATTCAGAATGATGGAATGGCCAATATTATTGTTGTACCATTGTGAGGAAGCTTGTAGGCGTATGGCTGTATTTGCAGCCACCTGTTTGCTAAATATATCGAGGGGAGTCAGATATAGCAGAACGTCTAGAGCAGCAGAGGGTGTCGTGCAAAGCGCACCACTTATGCATAAACAAGCCGAACGTTGTACTTTGTTTAGTCTGTCACAGTTTACCGCTTTATCTAGACCAGTCCACCATACTGCAACACCATATGTGAGAATCGGTCTAATCATCGATGTGTATAGCCAATGAGTAATACGAGGTTGAAGGCCCCATTTGTTCCCAACGGCTTTTTTGCATGAGAAAAGTGCCACTGTGGCCTTCTTGACTCTTTCTTGTATATTAGGTTTCCAACTTAACTTTTTGTCTAAAATAAGACCCAAATATTTTGCCTGATCAGTAAATGTTAATGGAACACCTTTAATAGAGGGAGGATCTACATGAGGGATTTTATATTTCCTTGAGAATAGAACAAGTTCTGTTTTATGAGGGTTGACGCCCAGACCACACCGGTCTGCCCGATTGGTTAGCCTATTTAAAGCGTTTTGTAAGAGTTCTTTTAAGGTGGTAGGATGCTTTCCTGATACGGCAATAGCAACATCGTCCGCATAGGCAATCACTCTGTAACCCTCCTCTTCCAGGCATATTAGCAGCTCATTTACCACCAAGTTCCAAAGAAGGGGAGAAAGGACACCGCCTTGAGGCGTACCTCTACTAGCAGACCTTCTAGCAGAATAGCTACCTAGTTTTGAGTTGATAACCCTGCTCGTCAGCATTTGGTTAATCAATTCTCCAAGCGAACCATCTACCTTCAGAGATGTCAGCGCAGATACGATTGCAGATGCGTCGACATTGTTAAAAGCGCCTTCTTTATCTAAGAAAGCAACCATGCACGGTTAAAAAGTGCAATATCTCCAAATCTATCCAATCAAAAGCGAGGTATTAGCTATTTTAAACAATCCACGGGCTCTACCGTTTAAAAATGCGCGTCTACTTATCAAAATAGAGGTCTTGAAAATTTTTCAAACAGTAAATGAAGCGTTTAGAATAACAATTCGATAAGTCTACACCAAGGTAAATAAGTTTTTGCAGCAGTTTGTTTTTTTATTTTAAGGAACTATTTTGTATGAATTGTATGCAAAAATTTACTTTGGTTTCCTATGAATTTTGTTTTCCACTTTTTCTTCAAGAAAATATATGTTTTATCTGGGTTTCCCAAATGAAGAATTAATGAGCTGATAATGTATAACTATTCCGAGCACCTAACATTAATTTATAATGTTCAACTTTAACTTCTAGAAATAACCGCATCGTAATTTGAGACAAAACACTAGCAAACTTCAAACCTCCCTTTGTTAATATTAATTAAAGCTTGTCCAAAATATGAACACAACAACAAAAAAAACTTTCATTCTATTCCTGTCATAATTTTCTACTTTTGAAAGACCACCATTATCATAACTTTTATACAATGACGCTGACGGGGGTATACAAAGTAACTTTTCTGGCAAGACGATGACAATGATGTTATCGAAAAGCAGCAGCATCAGTATTATAGATAAAATATCTCAGTATTCAAAATTAATGAAACTATCTTATGATTCAAAGAACAATGATGATGATGGTGATGGTATGTATATCCTTTACAGTATTGAAACTTAAATCACTGTGTTCCTTCGCATGAAAGAGGGCAAACCGCACCGCGTCGACGATGCTTTTCAGTTTCGAAAGATATTCTCATCAATATCAATTGTTGTTTCCTTATAACTTTTCCAATTTAGACCAAAAACTTTATACCAACTCTACTCATTCTGAATATATAAACTCGGGACTTGGAACTTTGGAGAGTCGAGATATAGATACGACGCCATCAATTAATACTTCAATTGCAGTTCTCCCTTCTATATAACAAACAACTAAGCTAAAACTAGATTCTCTTTCTCTTTTACAGGAAACTATGGAAAACCAAATTGCAACCAGTCTGCATTCCGCAGTCAAATTCTAGATTAATTTCAAACAAAAGGGAAAACAAACAGAAAAACTGCTAATTACTCGCTAACAAAAGATTTTTCACAGACATTTCATTTTATTTCGGTGCATTCTTTCAACAAACTTTTAACTCCCCCACCCTCCCACAATACCAACCATCATATCTGGTTTCTTTAACATTGGCCAAAACACCCACCGCCTCCACCACAATACACCGATGTTACACACGGGAATACATACACAAACGTGTATAGACACAATGATAACCCCTATTATCAGAGCTAACACGGCTAAAGGCCGACTTTACCTTTCTTTATTGAGGACGAAATCACAATGACTATCCATTCGAGTAATTAACTTGCAAAAGCAACCTTTGGTGTAGTTGATCCTTGGCACAGGATGTTAATTGGAATGTGCACTGAACGCGAGCTCCTAAAAAGGACAATGCGTGGTGTTCAGACCGTCATCGTTGTCGTCGTCATCATGTCGTTAAAGGTGATAAAAACCTTTATGATGGTGTGCTCCAAATGGCTGAATGAAGTCATAACCTATGTTTACACTTTTTTATAGCACAAAACCCAGCCTTCAGGATAATTTTTTTGCGCGCCATCTATAAAAGCACTTTATTGTTTTAAAGCAGAGTGTCTGTGTTTATTCTTTTTTATTTACACACACAGTTGTTGTATGAACAAAAAAAATAACAAGGGGTTAACCTTTAGATCCTTAATCTAATACCTGTGATATAAACGAGTTATATTTACATAAAAATACAAGTACGCATACATCCAAAGGACTCTGAAAAGGTTTTGTTTAAAGATCAGCATTATTAGGTGTGTTTAGGCTTATCAAATTAATAAAAAAATGTCCTTTTCGTTTAGAAAAATTATTTATCTCCATTGGACAAGAGTTGTTATCTCAAAAGGACCTTTACTCTTCTGAAAAGAGTGTAATGGAGTAATGGAGATGGACGTCCTCTTGGAATTAATATATTTTTAATTTTTGTAATGGTTATTTTGGCATGCGCTCACATCAATGCTAAACTCTGTGATGGGGTATGGGGGTAGTCAAATTTCTTTAATCTCCGGATTACTCTTTTTACTTTGGGTTTAATTACTTGGAAAATTATTATTATTACGAAAGGTAAACAAATGAGGGAAAAAGAAAGTATATTTGTGAGAAAAAAGAATCAATATTGTTCCAAGTTAATTAATTATTATACCCTTATCAAGGAAGTATAGAGTAGATAGAGGAGTTGTTATAGTGAGCTTAAGATGTCTTATTTTTGTTAACAATAACACCTTTTTTATATTTTGTTTAGTTTTCTTTTGTTCAAAAAGCTTAGAGCTTCAAAAATGGAATAGGTTTTTTCATAAAAACATTGATTTTTTGAGAAAACATTTTTTAAAACAAGAAATTCTTTCTTTAAATTGTTCAATATTTTTTTGTATAAAAGTGGAATATTCTTTCAAAATATTTTGACTATGAAAAAAATTGATGGTATTGTTTTCAAAATTTTAAGTTGTCAAACAAAACATTATTTATTTTTTTTGTTAGATTTTGGTTACACACTAATAGTTGCTAAGTATAAGCTTTTATAATTTTCTGCAGTAGATCACACTACGTCTAGCATACGAAAGAAGTTTAATAAAAATCGTAGGAGACGTTTTTGAGAAAAAAAAATATTGTCTTTTACGGTTTTTTTACTTTTGTATGGAAGATACCGTTATTTTTGCATAAAAGTAAAGTTTTTTCAAAAAATATTTTAGAGAGTATCGATTATGTCGTTTTTGAAATATTTTATTTTCGACAAAAATTTTTAGAAACATTAATTAAAAACTCAGAAATATTTTTTCAAAAGATTTGGTACACAATACTATTTATATTTTTTTGAAAGCTTCTGTATTAGAGGTCTGCATGAATGTATTCATTTGCTCCCTTTCAACGGGTGCAATACTTCAGTGTACACCATTCATTGCAATTTTTCGACATAGTATACAGTGAAGTGAAGTACCCACTCTATAAGAAGCAGTAAATGTATTCTATTCGATCACCTAATTTCAAAATGAGTACACTGTTTTCTTTTTCTCGCACGCTGTGTTGCTTGATTTGAGCCAACAGTGTTCAATGTTTACTGAAAGAAATACACTGAGTACACTGGGTACACCGAGTGGATTAAATTAAACGATTTCAATGTCTACTTGGTTTCTAGCTTTGTTGAGAGAAGAAGAAATTGAGTTAAAAGAAAATAAAAAAATAGAAACTACTGAGGTAAATCTCTCAACAGCCATTTCTCTCCAATTTACCGTTTGAGAAGCTAGACTTTGTCTGGAACAAATGTACTCAGTGTTCATAGTGTAGTATACACTTTTTCTATGAATACCCATATTCTAAATACCCGTTCTTCGTGAGTTCACTGCAGTAAGTGTTTGTTTTGAAATGGGTGCAAGACTCATTCAGCAATCAAATTTTAAAGTATTCATTCATTTGAGTTTCAAGCAGTATGTACAATATTGCAGTGTACTTGAAATAAAATGAATGTCTTGGAATTGGTTTCAAGACATTCAATGCAGACCTCTATTCTGTATAAAAACATATTGAACATTTTGGACAAAAGCGAAAATTAATAAATGGTTCTTTGGGAGGTAACATTTTTTTTTTTGAAAAACCCAAAGGTAGCCTTTACAAAAAATAATTTATTAAATTTCTGTTAATAAAAATTGTGGAGTTATTTTTGAGAAAAAGAAAGGATTATGTAAAATTGTTAGAAAAAATTGTTTTATGCAGGTACCGTTATTTTTAGTTAACAAAAAAAAACTGAAAAAAAGTGTGGGCAGAACCACCAAAACCACTTTGTACCAAGTTTGAAGAAAATCGATCGAGCCGTTTAGGCTGTACTGTAGACGAACGGACAGACAGACAGAATTGTTTGATTGTTATCTCGATTTTTTTTGCACGAATTTAAAACTGGCCCTAGTGCTATATCGCAAGTAAAAAATGTAAATTTTAATTTTTTTTTAAACTCAGGAGGTACATCAAAAACGACTCAAAAGATTGTTTTGAAACTTGGTCCATAACAATTTCTTAACACTCTTTAGATAAAAAAAATATTTTAGATTGAAAATAGCTTTTTATGGCCTTTAGTCCTACAAATTGGCGTTTCGTTTGGCTTACTCACTTGAACTCATCAGTGACATAGTGAGGGCTTTGTCATGAGCAATTTGAATTAAGTTCAGTTCAATTTACAAGAATTTTTCAACGAAAATCCACTGTAAACTATATCCAACAAGATTAGAATTCCTAAAGTGTTTTTTGCCGGGGGCAAAGCTATTTTTAATCAATAATTCAACAAGTCCAATCCTTAATGCTAAGTCTTCTGCTTGGCTGACTTATTTCAGTAGTATACCTATAGAATTTGTATTATAAAACCTTCTTAAAAAAATATTGACTTTAAGTAAAAATAAAAAGATGGCTACCGACCATATAGACAAAATGTTATAAAACCGTTAATAAAAACCCAATTTTCTCCAAAACTACTCCTTTAATACTGATAAAAAAAATTAACTACTAAATATAAATACAATTTGCATCAGACATTTTGTATCATTACCACTCATAGAATATTTTGTTTTTTTTTTTATTTTGAGCCTTCTATATAGTTATAATGATAAATATTAAATTTCTTTGTACTAAAACTTCCAAGGAGTTTTTATAATATTGCATATCTCAATCTTCAAAAAACTATTTTTTCATTAAAAAGAATCCAAATACGTATATGTTTTTTTATATTTTGATATCTGATATCAAAATCAGGTGGGTAAATTTTTTGAAATAATATTTTTATTAATACATATTAATAAATATTAAAAATTTCCATACTAAAACTTTTCCTGAATAATATTGTACAAATTTAATGTGTACAATGTATATAAGTTAATATAAGAAATTGATTATTTTTAAAACTGTTTCAATGAATTTTAAAATTTTGCTGGCAATAGTTAATATATGCTTAAAAATTCAGATGATATTCTTTTTTTTCACAGCACATATGTACGCATGTAGTTTTACATTATTACATGATTTTAAACTTTTTTTCTCATAATATCAATGTATATGTATATAAAAAAAATAGAAAATGTCGTGTTGCAGAATTTGGCTCAAAAATAATAATGCCATCAGATTCCTAAGAAAAAAAAAATAAAAACAAAAAATAAAATTCTGGGAGTGGTTTTCAAAAACATTATATTTTTATATTAAATTTTTTGTAACATTTCCAATATTTTGAGTATTTATTAATATATGTAGAGCTAGGGTGGGTCAAATTTAACGAAGTTGCTTTGATTTTCTTGATACCATGAAAAATAGGTGGCTTGGGGCTCAAAATTTTATCTCATCGCCATTTTGTGTTTTCAATACAAATTGTATGGGAAAATGTTGAAAGAAACTTTGGAATTTTATAACTTCCTGACTGTTAAACCTGGATGAAATCCGTTGACATATTTGGATAGAAAATTGGATTTTCTAAAAAAAAAAGATCTTAATCAAAAATTAGATAGGCTGGAGTCAGGTTTTTTTTTATAAGATACGCGCACTAAAGGGGTAGTGACTACCCTAAAAATTATTGAACATAGTGCGAACGTTAGGAAAATAGGGAAGGATTTGAAAGGAGATACCGATGCACATTAGTTTTGAAGTTCTGAATATCAAAATGGAAGGGAAAAATAGAGCCGGGTAGCATTCCACATTCGTGTTGTTCGGCTGAAAAAAGAATCTCTGTACTTAACGTACGTCCGAAATTGGGCTCAAGAGTAAACTGATGCGCATTCCTGGAAGTGCGAGTATTACGGTGGAATCGTTTTAGGGGAGGAATGCAGCTGGCTATTTCACTAGAAGACTGTTTATAAAAATAGCGATAGAATAGGGAGAGACATGAAACATTACAACGGTGTTCAAGAGATGCGAATGTTTCAGTTATATTACAGTCACCTATCATTTTAAGAGCTCTTTTTTGGATTCTGTCTAAAAGGCTTAAATGAGTTATTAGAGCACCTGCCCATATATGAGAATTATATTCAACCTTTGGACGAATGAAGGCTTTGTAGATTACAGCCAGATCAGAAGGGGAGACAAATTTCTTGCATCTTCGAAGAAAACCTAAACACTTCGCAGCGTTTTTGGCGACATTGAATATGTGTTCATTCCACACAAGGTGATCTGAGATGCACATACCCAGAACTGAAATCTGTTCAGTTTCATCGAAATTCCGCAACACAGAATCCATCAAGGCACTTATTCCCTTGATTGAATGAGAATCAACAGGAACGAAGTTTCCTACTATTTCTCTCATTTTTCAGTACGCCAAACGACGTCACATAATTTTAAATTTGGTACTCTCTGTTTTGGTGCCTTGAAGAAATGAGAAGCAACGAGAACGAAGCACTACCCATAAGTCGTCACGAAAAGTATTTAAGGAGGTGTGACTCCGAGTTAAATTTCAGTTCTTATTGGAAAAAAAAATTATTAGAAAATGTCATGAAAGCAAAAATTACTTTTTTTTTGTAAAAAATGCCTCTTTTTTAGTCTTTCAGAAAAAGTTTTTTTTTTTTAATTAAAAGAAAAAAATTCGAAGTTTAAAAAAAACATTTTTTACCATCTTTTTTTATTTTTTAGAACTGGCACTTCCTACATCACGAATATGCATTTTATAAGTCGCTACGACGCTTAGTTAAGCCGCAAATTAAGTTTTAAGGTGTCAACTTTGATGCCTCTAGGACGCTTAGCTTAGCCGCAAATCGCGTCTAAGGATAAAAGTCGATTTTTCGTATAAATTCATTTATATTTCGAAGAAAAATTAAAAAGAAGAAAAAAAAGTTGAGAAAAGTTTAATTTTTGATTGAAATTTTCAAACAAAAGAAAAAAAAATCATTCTATTTCGAAGAAAAATAAAATTTCTATGAACTTCATTTTTTCTTCAAAAAAAGTAAAAAAAAGTTTAGGAAAAAGGTTGTTTTTTTTTTAAGTTAAAAAAAAGTCGAAAAAGTTTATATTTTTATATATTTCTCAAAAAAAAAAGATCCCTCCTCTGCCCAGAATCCAGATCCACCTCTGTCAAGATCCAGATCCAGACCCAAAAAATATAAAACCAAATTTAATCGGAGAAAAATAAAATCTCCCGCCAGAATTGAAAACCAATTTTAATCGAGAGAGTAACGAAACCTCCCGCCAAACACAATCCCGCGTAAAATTTTGCTCTCTGAAAAATATATTTAATTCCTAAATATACTTAATTTGAAATCACCAACGAAATTTTTCCGATAGTATTTTTTAAAAAAGTACTGAAAATCCCGTCGAATAGTATTGGGGTACTAGCTGGCAGGATTTTTGTGTATTTTTAATCGGCAGGATTTTGTGCTGCGGGATTCTGTGCCGCGGGATTTCGTTATTCTCCCGCTGGAGTTATAGTTATTTCACGAGTGTCAGTCACCTCGATCATCAGACTCCTTTATACAACCTGAAAAGTGCATTTTCTAACCATTGCGACCAGGTAAAGCTTGTCCGACCAATAGTTTCGTAAATGTCTGGAGTAAGGCTATCAGTTGGTCATCCAATTTTTGCGTGGCCGCGATGAGATAGGTAATCTCACGATCGGCTCCCGGACTACAGAATTCTTTTTTTTATTTTGATTTTTTTCATTATTGGCTGATCGGATCAAAATTAATTTTTTAAACAAAATTTCCCAAACAAGTATAAATAGTGCATATATCAGAAAAATATTTTGTGAAAAAATAAAACAATCAAAATATTTTTTTGAAAATTTGATATTCCAAAATTGGATTGCTAATTTTTGGTGGACATTTCATTTTTATCTTATACTCGTATTAATAAAAATTTTAAATTTGCTTAGCATAATTTTTCCTGAAAAAAATGTTTTTAAAATTTTATATATTGTAGATATACATATAAAAAAACTTAATTTTTTGAAAAGCGCTCAAACGTGTTCTTAAGAAATTTTCTTTGCATACATTTATTTTATGTGTTCAAGAATTCAGATGACATTCTTATTTTTCACTTAAAACTATTAAAGGCGTGATTTTAGTGGATTTAAATATTGAATTTCTTGCTTTTAGCTTTTTCTCTCATAATTTCCATCTCTTGTCATGTATGATCGACCCAGTCGTCCATTTTATTTAATAAATGAAATTAAGTGGTTGTACCCCTAACACAAAAATTTGAAAGCCACCGCTGCCGTTGGACATTGTATAAAAGTCAAAATCTAGCCCATTTCTTATGCAAAAAAAAAATTGAAGGACAGCAAAAAAAGTGAATTGAAGCTGAATAAACAAGGTATCTGATCATTACATTTGGTTGACTCAAAAAAAATTATCCATAGAAATGAGGACCTTCAAAACAAAATTAAAAATAATTTTTTTGTCTCGTCTCATTTTTTGCAATAACGCAATAACGGTACTTCAAACAAAATTCTTAGCAAACAAGTCTAGAAATAAATAACATAAAGCTGTAAAATGCTTTTCATTTCAACTCAATACGACCACTCGTCACAAAGATACAGCTCTTCAAAAAAACACTAACAAAAATTGAAAAAAAAATTTGTTCCTTTAATTTCGTTGACTTGTGTATTTTGTTTTCGCTCCCGAAAAATACCAATTTGTGTGTTTTCCACTGTAAGTCTGAACTCTATTAACAGCAAATAATTTATTTTCTATCTGTCAGCCCGAAAAGTGTCGAAATCCGTTCGGGGATGTTGATGATGTCAAAATGCAGAAAGAATCTTATGATAAAATTGTCTTCTGTGTTTTCTGGATGCAGACAGCTTTTCAATCCGCAATAAATTATTATGAGTGAATTCTCATTCTTTAGTTCATTTATCAAATAACACACATACATATATGAATAAAACTCATATAGTCATCTTCATATTCACTTCATATTTCTTCGCTTTGATACAGAATTATATTGCCATAACTTAAAAAACGACAGCTTTCAGTAAGAACGAATTTTGTTTGAAAGGTTAATGCCACATTAACAGATTACAGAAGTGACAAATAGCCATAAATTCTTTAATTTTTTTGCCATTAACGACATAATGGTTTAAATGTTTTCAATTATTTCCGTCATAAAAAATAAGAATGGGCCAAGTGGCATCAAAAATATTGCTATTAAAATTACGTCTTATAAATAAATGCTCAATTACACCATTTTGCACATAATGAAAATACACAATAAATTTGCCCATTCTTTCAAGGATATAATGCCAAAGTTGGGGTGGGCCATTAGTTGTCTTCGTGTAAATGTAATGTATACTCGTAGATATCATTAAGCTATCGATTTCATCCAGACATACTTTCGTTCAACTTTAAAACAAGAATTTGGAATAACTTTTTATTCATTAACAAAAAAAAAAGATTAATTTTATCAACAGTAACCCCGTAGTCTATAATAGAGTTAACCTTAGATTGCCATTAGATAATTACAATTTACAGTTAAGCCTTGGATTAAAATTTCCTCCACACTTTTCACACTTTGCCAATACCATTTAAACTTAACCTCATTCCCATTCCCATTTACTTAAATTGCTTGGAGGGGGGCAACTAAAAACAATCTGCCAAATTATTTATGTATTTTTTTTGTTCAAGTATAACGAATCCCAAGATAGTAAGCAAAAAAAATGTAATCCTTATGGTTAAAGATTACACAGAAATTCCAATAAGAAAATGATTTTCATAAAAGTTATATGAAGTCTCCAAAGAGTGTTGGGAGATTACTATATAGAAGAAGAAAATCAAGAGTCATTGAATATTATAGATTTCAAAATACCTTGTGTCTTTATTTAATTAAATTTAACACAGGCACAGGAAGTATCAGAGATATTCGTATCTATGTAATTGAATGTTGGTTTTCAGTGATGTTCGGTTTAAGGAAATTCATTCGTAAAATTATCTAGAATCACATTAAATTTTATTCCACATTTCAATTGAAAATGGTGTAGATACTTTGTTTATTTATAACCATCACTTCATGCTAACGATTATAATCTTATTACAACATTTCTGTGGAATCATTTGTCGAATTTAGGGAAATTAGTTGTAGGTAATTACTGCATAGAAGTATTTAAATTAGATATTGTTGATACGGTATTTTCAGTACCCATTGTTTGTGGTGGCTCATCGGGGTAAAACGATTAAAACTGATTGTACTTAAGGTTTTAGTATTAAATACATACCAAAGAACAATTGAGTTTAAGGGTTATCATATTTTTATTTTTTTTTGTGGGATTTCAGCATGTCTTTCCACACAAAATTCTACTGATTTCATCCAGAAATTTCGGGAAAAATTGTTACATTTTGTAATTTTTGGTTTCAACCCAAAAATTAAATCGAATTTTAGCATGAAACTTAAAAGACATTTTGTAGGAAATTAGATTTTCTATCAAAATTAATGGTTAGCAAAATTATATAAGAAACTATCTGACCCGACGAACTTTGTTCCGCCTAAAACTGATTGAATTATTAGATACTAGCCCTTTCGAAAGTGTAACCCACAGTTAACCTTGCTCCATTGCACAGTTTCGGTTCGTTCAGGTTGCACAGCATAATGTGATGACAGAGCCCACTTTGAGTTGCAAAATTTATGGTGGTAGACCAGGCCAGATCCAAAGAATTTGAAAATTTTATTAGAGAGTTTGTTATTTCGTCATCATTTGAAACGCCACCATCCGAAATTCAAATCATCGACGTGATGCCTTTACTCTTCGCAGCTATTATCGTGCATTCACTTAGCATAAAATCAGGCAGGTTGCAGCATCAACCAGAATTCAGCCATTTCCAATCATTGCCAACAGTTATTTTAAGAAATCAACAGCTAAAGAAATATTTGAAACGCAACTCGCATGTTCGGTGTCTTGCATTTTTCCGAAAATCTTTCAATAGTCGATAAAACATAACTCCAAGCATTCATCCGAGATGATAGATTTTCAAGCTTTCAACCTGTGCCATTACAAAGTTTCTTTTATTCTGTAGATTCAATGGCAGTTTCAAGGTTGAATGAGCTTTCCAACCTTCTTTCAACAACTTAGCCGCTATTCCAGAAAAAGCAACCGCAAGCGCAATGTCGAATCTTTACCAAATTGAAGCTAAAATAAATAAAATGAGGAACGTTTTGCAAGTTCTACCAGACGTATTGAAGTAGAATATGCTATCTACCGTTTCCTTCGTCAATCGGCTTCATCAATGTGTCGTACACGTTCTTTAGCTGGAGACTCAACAGTGGGATATTTATGGGAACTGTTTTTGTCTCCATCAAAATCTTGTTTGTACTGCAGTTCTTTATTAAATACATAGTGCATAGTGATTGGGAGCTGACATCCTCAATTTACTCAACAAACTTTCCCACATGAGCAGACACCACCTTCTCAATCAATATCAGCGCTTCTTTGTGGATCTGAAGTTTAGGATTTGACGCCCGCCGTTCTTCGCACTCGATGCAAATAAATGTCAGTCATGAGTCCTTGTATATGTCCGACAAATTGAGTGCGTCCGTATGTCAAGTTTCCGTTGACAAGCTATTCGAAATGTGGTTTACAGAACACCATCAACAGTCAACGGGCTCTCGAAAATCAACCAATTTGTTTTAGTAACCAATACAACCGATAGAACCGTTTTTTGTCGAGGTATTGCTTGAGCTAGTTATACCATTCCCCAACGAAAAAAATATACATATATTTCTTATAGGAATGACTTTTGATTTTTATGCAAAAAAAGTTTTACGTTTCAAATTTTTCTATGGAACTGTGAACTAACCCAAAGAAAATATACATTTTATATTCACCAGGATATTTTTTTCGCGCAGAACAATGTCACAGACTTCCTTTTGCATTTGGCATTTTAGCATAATATTTTTTTTAGCATAGAACAGTGTAATCCAGTTTTTTTTGTTTGGAAACTGTAACTGAAGACGAATAAAAAAAAACTTTTACACCACGGGCATTTTTTCTTTGACGATTTTTTTTTCTCACATCAATTTTTTCATATAAAGCATAGTTTACAGTTACCATGCGAAAAAAAATTCAAAATTTTCAAAACAATTTTCCACCTAATCTGTGCACCAAATTGAATAACATTCAAGAGGAAAAACGTTTGCCTTGGCCTAGGCCATCGATTGAGTCATTAATTTACCCTTAATTAATAAGCAATAGGCCTAAAAAAGGAAAATAAATATTTTTGGATGCAAAAACCATTTGCATGCTAATAATACCTTGAGGTGAATATATTTATTTTTTTGGCAGTGTAAACCGACCACTCAAAAAAAAAAAATATTTTATTCACCACACTTTTTTTCGCATGCAAAACAATTGCCGGGCCATTGTTTTGCATGACATTCCGTGATAGTTTTACATTTCACCTCAATTATTTTTGACATGCGAGAATATTTGTATAGATTTTTGTTTTGCGCACATGAACTGTCAAACTAGGCTTAAAAGAACTGTACGAGTATACTATGCTTTAACTGATTGATATTAAAAAAAAAAATAAGTTTAACAAAATGTCTTTCATTTTTTTATTAAAGCATAGTTTACAGTTCCCATGCGAAAAAAATATCAACATTTTCAAAACGATTTTCCATCTATTCTGTGCACCAAAATGAATAATATTCAAGGCAAAAAACGTTTGCTTTGGCCTAAGCGACCCATTGAGTCATTAATTTACCCTTAATTATTAAACTAAAGGCCTAAAAATGGAAAATAATTATTTTTGGATGCAAAACCTATTTGCATGCTAATAAAGCCTTGAGGTGAAAAAAAAATTTTTTTCGGAAGTGTAAACCGACCATCCAAAAAAAAAAATTTTATTCACCACACTTTTTTCGCATGCAAAACAATTGCCGGTCCATTGTTTTGCATGACATTCCATGACAGCAATGTTTTTTTTTTTGCATGAAACTGTAAACTAATCATGCAAAAATTAATTTTGCATTTCACCTCAATTATTTTTGACATGCGAGAATATTTGCGTAGGTTTTTTTTTTGCTCACGGGAACTGTAAACTAGGCTTAAATCTCAAAAATACCAAGTGTATTCAACGACAAGACCAAGGACATGTAACCAAGTATTGGAATTTTTATTTTTTTGCGACTGAGACCAGACCGAAACCTAACGAGACGATACTGATATTTTTGGATTTTAACGATATCGAGATGATTCTTGAGAAAGTATCGTTTGGTTTGGTATCCTGGCCAGCCCTATATGTACACTATGTAATGTATGTACATTCAGGGTGGTCGTTATAAGGGTTTTTTTTTAGTTTTAATATTTGGATGGGCCTAAATCAGCTCTAAATGAAAAAAAAAAGAGCCCTAATTTTTTCAGATTTTTATTTTCATCCTCTATAGTCGCTGTGGGGGTAAATTAAATTTCCCTTTTTTTTTAGAAAATCGCGAAAATTCAGAGCATGTAGATGAGAAGTAGACAAGAAAAAAATCCTAACGGAGGGGGGTAATATCTCCCTCCGCTTGTCCGGGAAGGGCAATTTAATAAAATAATTGCACAAAATATAGAAAAAAAACTAATTAAGAAACAACGGCAACACTTGCATTAATGTTTTGTAGCATTTGGAAAGCCAGGAGTCCTTTTTTATAGTTGATTATTAAATAAAGTTCTTTGAATAAACAATTTCAGCAGAATCTGTTTTCAAACCTATAATAAAAAAAAAAATAGTAATTTTTCTTCAAAATATTGAGATTGAAACTATTTTTGCCAAAACAGCTCATCAAAAAAAGAATGGACTTCTGGTTTTCCAAAAAACTCCAAAAAGTTACTGTAAGAATTGCCGTTGTTTTTTAATTTACTTTTTTTCTATTTTATGCAAATATTTTATTAAATTGCTCCTCCCGTCCAAGCGGGGGGAGATATTACCCCCCTCCTATGACATTTTTTTTTTTGTCGAGTTCTTACCTACATGCTCTGAATTTTTTTGGCAGATCTTACGCAAATTTTCTAGTTTGCCTAAAAAAAGGGAGATTTAATTTACCCCTTTCACCGACTAAAGGGGATGAAAATACAAATTTGAAAAAATTAGGAAATTTTTTTTTCTTCATTTAGAGCCGATTTGGGCCCATCCGGGATGACCTTATTTTAAAGACTACCCTAATGTACATACATATGTTCGGGTCAAATCTTGAAATTGAATTTGTAAGCAGTTATCCTCAACCGATTGAAATGAAATTCTGTATACACGCTAGGTTTGAATGACAATGCATGGTAAGCTAGGTTACGTCATTCCATATCCAATATGGTGGATGGCCCAAGATGGCGGACTAGTTATTTTTTGACCACTCCAATGGGTATCAAATGAAATGTTTAGCTAAGAAGAGTATGAAAATTAATACAAGTAAGCCAAGAGCTGGGTACTTTTTTTCTGTAATTAATTACTGAACGTATTTTCTTGACGGAATTAGCACAGAGATGTCCCCCAAACGTAAATCCAAGTTGGCGGGACTGGAGGGCACGAGCGTCTTCCACCATCTTGGAAAACACGTTTTATCAAATATCTCATGAGCCGTAAAACGTACGAAATAAATAGTAAATTATTTTGAAAGCTAATACTTTATCCTTTTATTAACTTTTTAACATCAAGTTATTTTCGTGGAAAGTTTTTAAAAAATTAAATATTATCTAAAGTCGATATATTTTTTAAAACAATCACAATTTTGTTTCAAAAATGTTGATTTGAAAATTTAGTTTCTCAAAAATTTTGTACGAAAACAACTTGATTTAAAAAAGTAGGCTCTTGTCAGCATCAATATAGAGCTTAATAGTGGCTGTTTAAGAACTAAATTGTTTTTGTAGGTAGAAATGGAAGGCCGTATTCTTAAGGCAAAAATCTATCAATTCCATGAATTGTTCAGTAGATACCTTATGGCAAATCACCGAGCAAGCATTTGAAAAAAGGGTATATAAAAACTATTGACTCATTACCAGTTTAGCTTAATCACCATATTCTAGCAAACAATGCCTTAGATACTTGATTGGCCTAACACGAGTCTTCTATAGTAATAAAAAGGTGTTAGTATTGACCTAAAAATCCTTTAAATAAAAATGCCTTATGTATGTATGTAGTTCGACAGTTCAAAGTAAATAGAATTAATTTGTATTCAATTTTATTTTTATTATTTATACCTAACAAAATTAAATTAAACTATTTAGACTAAATAATTTTATATTCATTTTATTAAACTTTGTACGATTCAAAAATAAAAACCAAACTCCATCAAATCCATTGTGTCATATAAACTATTTTTGCATTGCTTTCATTCAATTTTCTAACCTAATAAAAGTATTCCCATTCGATTATCTGCGACGCAGGATATTGTTTTATAATTGGTGACTCGAGTACTTTACACTAAAGGATGTGTTATGCACACCATTTGGTGTTTTGCTGTATATGACAATTATTTACATTTATATGAAATATAAATACATATGGGTGATGTTTTGACTTCGAAATCCGTATACATTTTGATTTATCTATGATGTAGTTATAGATTTGGCATTAATGTATTGAATTACATATTTGGCTTTTTTCAATACATTCATTTAAAATCCATACGTCAAAAAGTTTTTTTCAAAAATTGAAAATGTCTTGCTCCGGCCTTGGATTCGTTAAGTTTTGGTAAAACGCCAAAAACTTGGGGAATCCATTGAATGTGTGCATCAAGTTATAGTTTCATTGGAATGCAACCTTGCGTACACTAACCGAGGTCCATGGAAACTATACGCATTTTATTCTTATTTAATTCTACAAAGCCACCCCAACTCCCCAGCGGACTATGCGGTAAGATGTATCGTCGTTGCAGTAATTGTTGTTGCAGTGTTCTTGATTTGTTTCTCCATTTTTCTCTTCGTTGATCGTTTATTCGTTTCAAAGTTGGGTATTTCGATCCTTTCTATTGTTTTTTTATATAAATTATTCGTTTGTTGCTATGTACTTTAATATGTTTATTATTTTAATTGGATTGGAATTCGTATAATCCGAAGTTCAAGGCTTCTCAGAAAATATTCGTCATCCTAACCTTCTTTTAAATTCGTCTCAAAATATTGCAACAATCTGATCTAGATCAATTTTTAACGTGTACTTGGGATCCTACTTTTTATATGGATCTATTTTTAGTTTATAATAAGTTTTTGCTCTGGCTGTTATTTACTGTAAATGTAAATTGTCTCAGTAGTGCAAAGCAAAAATGCATCAACAGACACATGAAAAATGAACAGAATTCTAAAGAAACCCCTCACAAGAAAGTACTGACAAAATAAGATGATCTACAATGTGTTGAACATGAGCTCAGCTGCCAAATTCTGAAGAATCTGGAAGGTCATCGGATCCTATTTGTTATATTTATCATGATCTATCTAATTCATAATCAATTCAACCGTGATGGCTTAATTTTTAAATTTTAAATCACTTACTGCGTTCCTTTTTATACAAAATATCCTATATTCGGAATTGTCATTATAATTGACAAGGACATGTATGTGTTTATTATTTGTTTCCCTTTTATTATGGAAACAATGTAAAGGGCTTACCTTTTCACGATTATGTTACATAACTTATTTAAAATCCAAATCCAATATTAACTAACAAAATAAAAAAAAAAAAACACAAACATTTCTTATGAAATTTAAAAATCACTTTATTTTGTATTCTCTTTGTTTTACAATTATTACCTTCGTTTTTATAAACTCTAATTAAATCTAAATAACAATTGAATATAGTACATATATTACAAATGCATTGCTGCAGTAGCCATTGCCATCTTCCAACAGCAACAACAACAACTATCATGATGGTGGCAAGCGTTTTATTATTTCGATAAAACACATGATATGAGCGAATAAAATTGACGATGTGTTCAAACTCCAGTGCCATTGGTTTCTCGTAGCACTACTCTTCTGCATCGCAGCTGGATTCTCGTCTGTAAAAAACAAAAATGGACATCAAATCGAATTGCAGAAGAAAATACAAAATAGCAAAAAAAAAAATCCGATTAAAACCAATTTCAGTGAAAAGTAGTGGTGCGCAAAAATGTACACACATCGCTGCGTGTTCGTCGTTCGTCCACACTAGATACATATACTATATAGAGAAACAACTCACCATTGATTACATGAACCATAACGCTGGCTCCTTCCGCCGTTGTTGGCAAACAAGTGTAGTTCCCTGAATCAGCTGTTTGAGCATTGGCAATACGCAGTCTGGTTTGTTTGCGCCCATCATGAAAAGAAATCGCATTTGATTAGGAAACAAGGAATAACTATAGATAACCAGAGATAGTGAAGTGAATATAGCTATGAACAACACCTCATTCGAGGACTTTCAATTTGCTTGTGTGAATGTTAGTGTGTGTGTATGAGGATATTTGCACGCTCTACTAACCTCGATTTGAGGATATCACCTAACTGGGATTCCATTGAAATGCGTCGAGATAGATCGATTGCTGCATCATTTGGATGCACAGCGAACGGTGTGATTATGTAAGGTCCTCTATACCAGTGAATTGGCCCAATGTCCTGTGATGATGGTTGTTTCACATGACACGTTAGAGTAATGGCACTACCAACTTTGACATACAGATCTGGTGGTCCCGATATAAATGCTTGTGAATCAGCTGGTGTAACTGGAAAATGGATAAGGATGTTTAGAATTAAAAAAAAAAGAGTTTTTGATAAACTAATTAAAAATAAGTTGTTGTCGGGATTTAAATTTGTATCCAGGCTTAATACGTCAGTACTTTCAGTCTTTTAAATATAATTTTTAAATATGTTGAATATAGAGTTATTGCTTTATTCAAAGTCAAAATTGGAGGTTTAGTTAGAGAATTTTCAGAAATACAAAGGACATGACTTACAAACATAAATATTTTGGAAGCGGTTCGATTGGATGCTATTCAAACTCTCTAATGATATTTTATGATTACGAATTTTAATATGATTCCTAATTTTTATCATGGTTGAGCATTGAGTGTATAGGTAGTCACTGATTGGCGTTAACATAGCCATGTGCAGTGCTCATCTTACCTCCTCATGGTAGGTAATCATAAATGCTGATGATATTGGAATAATGGCCTCAGGGAGATTATCCCCACACTGTGCGAGACCCTACAAACATCCCTTACCAAGCTCAACAACTGGGCCAAAAATTGGGGGCTAAATGTCAACCCACTCAAGTTGGAACTAGCTCTGTTTACTAAAAAACGCAAACATTAATACCCCCCCCCCCCCCTCACTATAAATGGAACACCACGCTCCATATGGTGCAGGGAATCAACTTCCACACCAGCGATCCTTCACTCTTAGAGGAAGTTGAGTCAACAATTGAGCAGCTGCAGCTGACACACGCTGAAATTATGTTTTTTAATTTTTAACAATGCTGCCTGCTAGCGATCCCGAGCTGACTGGAGGCTTCACCAACCCTGAAGAAGTTGCTGAGCAAATCAAAAGTGGAGCACCTAAGAAATCATCTGGACCAGATATGATTTCCAGCTTCGTCATAAAGAAGTTTCCCCATGTTATGGCGCTGTTTCTCACGATCCTGTTAAACAACTGCGTCAACAATTGCTACTTTCCGAGGCGATGGCAGACAGCTAAAATAGTACCGATACCGAAGAAAGCCGACAGAGGAACCGTTTCTGGATATCATCCCATAAATCTCATTGAATAATTACAAATAGAAGGGAACACCGAACGACCGAACATTGCTCAAATGACAGTCACATCAAGCAAATGCAGTGGCCGCCCATGAAGCTCTAATTTTCTTTTCAAACAATAATTGATTCTCGGCTAAGAGAGCCTCAAAAAAATCCTTTCATCATTTTCACGCTCTATGAAAAAAACAGGTCTTCCCTTTCTTATTTGGCAATAAAGGAAATTTCCCAAAAGAACAAACTTTTAAGGAACAAATTTATTACAGGGGTGTTGTATTTGATAGAGCGACTGCAGCGACAGGCTGCCAAACCAGGACACCTAGTGGACGTTTTGCCCAGTGTCCCTTCTATTTGTAGTTATTCAATGATATATCTTCTTAACAATACCAGCAAAATCCTTGAAGGACTTATTCTTCGGAGATTGAAGGCGTTCTGCACCGCTAACAGCGTCTTTCCGGACATGCAGTTTGGATTTCAGGAGCGACACTCTACCTTACATCCGGTCTTGCGATTTCATAACGACGTTGTTAACACCCTCAATAGCTGTCAGATTAGGTCACTGGTTCTCGATGACCAGTCGTTCCAGCATATTTTTGTTTGTTTTACTTTTCGAAGGCAAACGTTGACCTTGACCATTTTCTTGTTGCTTTAAGGTTTAGAGCTTGACTGTCAAATGAAAAGAAACTACGAACCACAATAAGGAAGACATGCAACGTTAGTAGCCTTCATATACCTGTAGTCACCAGCGAGCCTACAATGAGCACACACCTACCACCAGTACTTCCAGTACCACGATATTATCAAAGGGCAGCCGAAACCAAAAAAGGCTACCAACCACCTTCAAAAAAGAACGCGTGTTGTGATGATGAATGCGTATACAGCTGAAAAAAGTGAGAGAAGATGCACATGCGCCAAAATGCTGCAGAGGAAAACAAGAGCAGCGAGAGATTAGTATTGAGTAAGAAGAAGAGAGGAGAAGAAGACTCTGTGTAGAAAAAAGACGTTGCACGCAGCCGCAGCCCCCAAGCTCAAGAAGATCTAAAAGTCTCACCGTCGAAACAACACCCGGGAGTTAAGTAAAAAAGCAAAGCAACAGTGCTGGCTTTACAACTGAAACTCAGGCTCTTCGAAACAGCGAAGGTAACACCGAAACATAGGGAATAGGAGATATATTCAAGCTGCAATTTGCTGAATGGGCATGAGGTAGAGCGAGAAATAGGACCAAAAGGAAGCCCCAACTCCAATCAATGAAGACCCAGTACCAACCACCCGCAAATGAAGAGGTAGACTTTGTTATAAAGATGCTCAATAGCTGAAGCTGAAAGCCGATCCCGTAACAGCAGCTAGTATTTTACATCCGTTGATACAAATCATTTGGGAAAATGAAAGCTATCCCAAGGACTGGAAGGATGGTGTGGTTGTTAAGTTGCCAAAGAAAGGTGACCTTAAAGAATTGCAACAATTGGCGTGGTATCACCGTTTTGTCCGTTTTCCCAAAACTAATGGCAACCATCATTCTCGAGCGAATAAAGGATAGAATCGAGTCTACACTCAAGAGGCATCAAGCTGGCTTCCGCAGTGGGTCGATCGTGTGTCGACCATACCAACACTCTGCGTATCGTCCTCGAGCAGTCGATGGAATATCAATCACCGCTTTACCTCATGTTCGTGGATTTTGAAAAGGCCTTTGATCGAGTTAACCGAGAATGTATATGGAGATCGTTGCTTGGTAGAGGAATTCCACCAAAAATTGTTGCCATTATTAAAGAGTCCTACAACAACGCGAGGTGTTTTGTTTTGCACAAAGGGCAGCTATCCGACTCCTTTGTAGTGCAACAGGGTGTGAGACAAGGGGATGTTCTATCGCCAATTCTCTTCCTGCTGGCGATGGATGACGTATTGACGGCCAGTGTTGGTACAGCTGAGCGACAGGGCATTCAATGGAGACCGTTCGAAAGGCTCAGTCATTTAGACTATGCCGATGACATATGTCTACTGGCAAATAACATCAGTGGGCTGAACGGGATGTGCCAAGCACTGCAAGTGAAGGGAGAGTCGAGTGGTCTAAGAATTAACAGCAAAAAGACAAAAGTAATGCTCACAGGCCGCTCCACATAGCAGCGTATTATTTTACAGGAGACGCCAGTTGAAGTAGTGGAACAATTTAACTACCTTGGCAGTATTGTTTCTGCAAACGGTGGTACGGATCTGGACGTTAAAAGTAGAATAAATAAAGCTCGTGCTGCCTTCGGTACTCTGTCCCCAATTTGGAAATCCAGTCAAACACCTTACGCACTAAGTGGAGATTCTTCGAATCCAATGTCAAATCCGTGCTGTTATATGCTTGTGAAACCTGGAAAGTCACGTCTACCATTTCGAAGAAATTGCAGGCTTTTGTGAATCGCTGTCTTCGCCACATCCTAAAGATTCGCTGGCCACAAATAATATCAAATGAGGAATTGTGGCGCAGGACAAGTCAAGAGCGGCTGGACGTCGACATAAGAAAGCGTAAATGGCGTTGGATTGGTCACACACTGAGGAAACCAAACGATGAAATTGCAAAGCAGTCCTTTGAATGGAATCCTCAGGGTGCACGGCGGGTTGGAAGACCAAGAACAACATGGAAATCAACTGTCTTAGCGGAAGCAGAATCCCAGAGAAAGAGGTGGCCATAGCTAAAGTACCACGCAGCAGACCGTGAAGGATGGAGACGTTTTGTTGACGCCCTATGCCCCAGCCGGGGTTACATGACACGATGATGATGATCTTATGTTTACTAGCGGAGTTCTTCAAGCACGGAGGGGATGTGTTAAAAGGGTGCATGCATAAGCTCCTCATCCAAGTTTGGGTGGAAGTGGAAGGGAGCATGCCTGGTCTACAGCTCCATATGTCCCATCGACCAAAAAGATGATCCTAAATATGTTCTGCAAGAACTATTGAGACATATTTCTGATAAACTTCGCAAATGATATCTTACCTATGTACTGTGTGAACTTCTGAAGCCAATCTGAAACACTAGAATTACCAAGTACCTTCCAGCCCGGCAGATCGATCATTTACTAAATATGTATGCACTCTCAGGCGAATCCTGAAAAGACCAACGAATTTCAAGTCGAGACTCACCATCCAATAATCGACTTCAAATTCCCATAATATGATAGCATTTGTCGTCAGGAGTTCAATATGGCGATGGCTGAATTTGGGACCCCGTTAAAACTGATCAAGTTGTATGACGTGACATTGGAAATACACGATACAATTATCAAATTTAGGGAAAAGCTTCTCCAAACTTTTCAAAAGATGCACAGTGTGTTAGCAAGGAGATGTGCTACCATGTGATTTCTTCATTCTGCTCCAGGAGCAAATAGTGCGCCAAGGCAGGCGTTAACACTGAAAGCACTATTTATAGATCTCTCCAACTTTTAGGGTATATGCCGGTGATATCAACATTATTGACCGCTCCCAACAGGCAGTTACAGAGTATTTTACGAAAATTGAAGAACAGGCTAAACTTGTTGTTTTTCAAGTAAAGGAGGACAAGACCAAATACATGCTATCAACAAACAATGAAAGATCTGTAAACCGGTTGCGACAAAACATCTCTATTGATTGCATAAACTTCGAAGTAGTTAAGGAGTTAATCTACCTCGAAGTTAATATCAATCCCATGAACGACATCTTAGTTGAGATCCGACGAAGAATTACCCTAGCAAACCAGTGATACCTCGGTTTGGAGCAACAGATGGGTTCGAAATTCCTCACATGAAAGTCGAAGTGCACGCTGTATAGAAGTCTCTTACAGCCAGTGCCTTATGAAGCCAAGTGTGTTGGGTGATAAGCAGAAAGCGACAGCTGATGCTTGCCTCTTTCGACAGAAAAATTCTTCGACAGATAGTTGGTTCTAAGAGCGATGAGAGGGTAAACCTTATGAGCTGTATCAAGAAGTGGATGTACTCCAGAAAATTAAAATACGTCGACTACATTGGTTCGACCCTCGGCCCCATCATGTGAATAGACCAGTAATGCTCCTACACCAAGAGAGTCTTAGAATCCCAGTCCCCAGGTTCGAGAAGGTAAATAAAGAAGAAGACCAAACCAACGGTTTAAAGGCCAAGCCATCGTGGATTCCAGAACGCTGGGTCTATAGATGATTGAAAGCAGCGGGATCATAAAAGTTGGATGGCTGCCAAGTCTCAGGCTACGACCCTTACGGCCAGTTTTTCAGTTTGAGATCATCCTAGTCTCGGGGTTAAACCTGAGTTTACTCCAAAAACGTGCTTTTCATTCAATTGAAATCGAAAGTTAGCTTCGAGCTAACTCGTCTAATTTGGTGAGCTAAAATTGAGGGTCTTTTTAGTTGTGGCGCCATCTCGATTTCGATATTGAAAGTTATTGCCAGTGCAATTCGTTGTGGTGCCATCTCTATTCCTATGCGTAAAAGGCGTAGAAGGGTGATATCCATAGTGTCGCACATCGTTGGCCTCAGAATTTTGACAGCTGAAAGATAAAGTTAATCCTCAACTGAAAAACTGTTCGTGAGTTAACTCAGGGTTAATTTATTCTCAGGATTAGCTAACTCTGATTTAACTCAGAGTAAACCCTGAACTGAAAAACTGGCCCTTAATGGATTGGAAGCCGGATAAGTAGGTAAGGAAGCAATTCTTATAATTTCTAAAGAGATGATCGCTGTAACAAAAATCAATATCGTCATGTTCACGTCTATGTTTCAAATTAAATTAATGTCCATTAAATAAATACAGAAATCATTTCGTTTGTATTTTTTTCTTATTTTTATCTCAAATCAGTTAAATTGTGTTTAAATAAATGAAACTCTGCAAATCAGTAGTTCATCCGTTTTTTTTTTTTGTTGAAGTTGCTCTTCAAAAAGGTTCCTCTTTAATTAATCTCGTCACATACTTTCCATTTAATTTGCCATGTAATTAGTTATTCCAACAAATCGCCTCTAATTCATTCGAATTGTATCATAATATAGAGTCAAAGTGTGGAATGTCTTTATACAATTTGACCCTCTGTGGAATAATTTTGTGATTTCAATCAATTATAGTGGGCTGTTCTCGTTATCATCTTTCACATCAATATATGTGTACATATATACGACAATTTGTGCGTAATCAATTGCATAATAATTCACAGGCTATTTCAAGATTTTCAACACACACAAACACATACACACAATCACAGAGATCTAATAAAACTTAATCATTAATAGTATAAGCTGGTAGTTTCCTTCCTTCCGGAATGTTAGTTAAATCATTTGCACAACTAACTATGGACTTCATGAAGGCAAATCCAATTAACACACCCACCCTCTTTCATTTCCTTCCGATTATGTATGATACCATTTGGCTACCACAATTTTCCTTTCGATATTGAGAAAAATCCTAATATATTGTTCCATACAAGTACCTACATCATCACTCCAATAACAACAACAACTGCAAAAAAAAAACTAGAGAAAATAAACTGAGGTTAAATAATTCTTCGAATTACCATCACACATTCAGTGGACCATTCAAAATCACAGCAATAAGCACAATCCGTTGGTAATGATTCCATTTCATCACCAAAAAACCTTAAGCAAAAAAAAAAGCATTATTTCCCTCTTCTTCGGGCCAAAGCCATTGTAACCAGCAATCCCATCCCAACTAACATGACGACGATGATGATGATGGCTATCGACCAACTTGAGGCATACAACACATCAGAGCGTCAAATCATCAGAGCATCATGGCAACAGACCTGCCAGTGCTACAGTCCTGTATGACACCCTGGAGTTCAATTCCAACCCCTGGGGATCTGGGAAATAAAAGGCTGGGGAAGCCAGGGCTGGGACTGGGGTGGAAGCCAGTTAAGTTTGTTTGATGGGATTGATGGCTTCTGGATCATCAACGTAAAATGTCGGCAATGTCCACCATTTGTTTCAATACCGCAATTTTATGACTTTGTCCGGTACACAGCCAGTGCCCCTCACTACCTATAACTCCTACCTACCTACTCGTACCTTCCGATACACAAGGAATAATGGCAATGAGCCTTTTTCCGCTTCTGGCTAAAATAACTTATGTTGCTAACTGCTGTACTGATGGTGTTTCTACTTTAGGTACTACATCTACAACGATGTACAATGGATGGAATGGAATGACATTGGATGGGTTTTTTCCTTTGAAAAATACTTCTGCAGAGAATAATACGCTTATTTCAAATGATGACAGACCTTCCAGGAGAGAAATTGAAGAGTTTATATAGGATTTCCTTTTGTAGGTCATCATTATCATTGGATTTGAGTTTTAAAGCTGCCTTTTCCTCTTTTAACTGTATATCTATGGCATGAAGGTGAAATTCCAGTAATGATTACTTTTTATTTTTATTCTTATCAAAATGGGTGTGTTTAGATAAAAGTGTTTTTTGTTGGTGTTATTAAATCAAAGGAAATGAAGATGAGTTTGTTAATGGACCAACATAATGAACTGTTTTAATAGCTGAATTTATTTGTGTTTTATGATGGATTTTGGTCACATCAATACGAAATAAGGAGTCTATCCCGGAGCTGAGATATCTCTCTGTTGTTGCATTAATGACCCTGAAAAAAAATAAAATAACAAAAATAGCCTGTAAAATAAAACCTAAGTGTAGATTTTTTTGGTAAATTGCTATCTTAAGACTGTTAAATATGTATGGGAGAGTCACAGAAGCTATCGAATAAACATACAGTTAAACAAAGCATAGGGTACGGGTTATAACAGAATACCTTTTCTACAAAATTTCTACAGAAGAGAGAGGCCGGATATATGCATAACTGCACACTTAACATCTTACCTGAAATCAATTATTAAATAATGAAGTGTTGTCGATGTATTAACCATTTCAAGGTCGCAAGGGAATATTGAACCATACATCAAGGATAAACTTCCTTTATTTTCAACTTTTTGTTACTTTAAAGCTCGAGAAGATGTATCCTATTTTATCCCAATGTGTCCTGTCCTTAGGGGAGGTCAATAGGGTTGTTGATGACTTCAAAAAGCTTACACTGGAGGGAACCAAATATTCTTTATAATGTAAGGGCTGAAATTTCCTCACCACAATCTGCAAAAAAGCCACTAGCTTCAGAGCCAAAATGATACTTTAAGGGCCAGTTTTTCAGTGCAAGATCATCCTAGTCTCGGGGTTTAGCCGGAGTTAACTCCAAAAACGTGTTTTTCAGTCAATTGAAATCGAAAGTTAACTCGTCTAATGTGGTGAGTTAACTCAGGGACCAAATTCAGGGTCTTTTTAGCTGTGGCGCCATCTCGATTTCGATATTGAAAGTTATTGCCAGTGCAATTCGTTTTGGCGCCATCTCTATTCCTATGCGTAAATGGCGTAGAAGGGTGATATACATAGTGTCGCACATCGTTGGCCTCAGAATTTTGACAGATGAACGATAAAGTTAATCCTTAACTGAAAAACTGTTCCTTAGTTAAATCAGGGTTAATTTATTTTCAGGATAAGCTAACTCTGATTTAACTCAGAGTAAAGCCTGAACTGAAAAACTGGCCCTAAGTGTTATATATTTACTGGCTTAATTCTAGCTTATTCTACTGCCAACATCAAAATTTTTAATCATCCATTACATAAATTGATTTTTTTCCAATTTTATTTCTTTAAAAAAAAAAATGCCTACGTTTTTGAATACTAAAATTTTGAAAATTGTACATACAAATCTGGATATTATGACTGCAAAATCCTTCAATTTTTTAAATAGTTTGAAGTGAAAAAAATACAATGTTAACTAATTTCTTAATCAAAAATATGAATTTTTCACAAAAAAAAAAAAACTAAAAAATTATGTTGCTTTGATATTATTTCTTACAGCATTTTAAGGGGAATATTTTGACATCATATAGTTTAAAGAATTAATAAGTATTTAAAAGATATGAATATACCCACCTGATTTTAAGATATCAAATTTTCAAAAACTATTTTGAACTTTTTCTTTTAAATTTAGTACAGAGGCAGAGCAAAAATAGTAGATCTCATGATTTTTTTTTTAAGTTGATTGTTTTCAATCAAAATTAAATTCACTTTTAAATTTAATTTCTCAAAAACTTTTCAAGAAAATAACTTGATTTTAAAAACAAATAAAAAATGGAATATTATCTTTCCAATATATTTACTATTTTTGTCGTACGAATCACGGGTCACGACATGTTTGATAAAACGCGTTTTACAAAATGGTGGCAGATGTATGCTCTCGCCAAGTTAGCTTTACATTTAGGGGACCCCTTATGAACCTATTCTATCATGAAAATCGGTTCAGTAATTATTTGCAAACAAAAAGTACCTGGCTCTTCAACTAATTCAAAAACAATTTTTTTGATATTTTATAAATAAATTTGAATTTGTTTTGCCAATAGTGAGAAAATTAAAAAATATTACATTTATAGGAGATCGATACTTTACATATATTCGATATGAAGAATATTAAAAAAAAAAAGCTCCCAAGGCAACTTTTGACGTGATTGTTTATATTTTATACATTAAGATCGTGCCAATTAACTTTTTATAAAAAATAAAATAAATAAAATTATATCGAAGTGGAATGGGTTGTTTTTGATAAAAATAAGATTCTTGTAAACGGCACCCATATTTTTGTATAGAAGTAAGATATTTCGTTTTGAATATTCTAAAGAGTATTTAAAACACAGTTAAGTTTAAGTACCAAGCTAAAAAAAACGATCATATTGTTTTCGAAATATGTATTGAGTTTTTCAAAAACATTTAAATACTTTTAAAATCCAAAAAAAAAAAAACATTTCTTTGAAAATCTTGGTACGCAAAACATTATTACTACAACAATTAAAAGCGCATTTCCTTGCGAATGACACGGAACAGTGGTTTGTTTTGGATTTTTGAATACTTATTAAATATTTGGCACTTCGAATAGCACACACTTTACCGTAGCCAAGTTCCAGTCAGCACCATCCTTTTCATTGTTTTTGAAGCAAAGTGGTGTGAGTTGGCTGCAGATCTGATAATGGTTCATCTACCCGCTTTCGTAGCCACTGTATAATGATTTCCTTTTACTATTTTCCCATAGCCACCCTCGATTTTGCAAACTATTGCCTTCCATTTTTTGGCTTCTATCATATTTTTCCTGTGATATATCGATGTTTTAGCTTTTAGAAACAATTCACTGTACGCTATGAATTACCCTTTTTCTTCCTCAAGGGCTCTCCTTAACCCGTTTTAAAAACGTTAAAAACAATTGCAACTAGGTACCGATTGGCAAACAAAAAAGAACAATTATTTTTTAGTCGATATGATCAAAGTAGCATATCAAAATAACAGTGCGTTTTCCAAGTTGGTTTTATACCTCAAACTGAGCGTTAATGAATGGCCCTCCAAGATATGTAAAACAAATGGGGTATGTCCAATACATATTAAGGGAGAAGAAGAGTAAGTAGTGTTGCCAAATGATTGAATTTATTCAAATGACCAGCAGTGTATTTCAATTTGTTTGAAAACTAGATTTTAAAAAAATAGCTTGGTCGATTTTCTCGCAACTCGGTACCTAAGGGTTTTGCAGCATTTTTAAAGATATTTAAAAAAAAATATTACTTTTAAGAAAAAATAACGATACCTTCCATACAAATGTGAAAAAAATCGTTGATGATAAAACTTTTTCTATTTTGTTAGCATATAGAACACGTTTTATTCAGAGGGAACTACTACCAAAAATTATAAAAACTAACACTTGACAGCATGGAACGGTTTCCTTTATTTTGAGTTTTATCATTATCGGCGGAGCGGGTCTAGATTAATTTTTTACCAATACTTTTCCTTAGAAATGCTTTAAGAATTTAATATTTCTACGATATTTATTAATTATGTTAAAAAGTTTCTGAATTTAGTATATCCAGCTCACGTACCAACCTACCTTGATGATTTCTTAAGTCAACTTCAAATGAGATTCGTGTATTCTGATTCCCCCAATTCTTAGTAAAAATGAACACAATTATAATGAAGAAAACTTCAATTTTTAAAAGTTTAAAGGCTGAATTCATGTTATGGTAGATAAAATGCCTTAAACAACATGATACACATCTTAAATTTTGGTGACTCTAGCGGTTTTAACATGCACACCAGAGAGAACTTTTTCGACAGTGAAACAATTAAAAACTTACCCTAGGAATTCTAATTCAGTTCATCGATAAATTGAAACTAACTCTGAGGATGTTATCATTAGGAAGTATCCATTTCTTATGGGAGTGAGTTTTGCGCAAAGAAAAATGTTTGACGTTTAAGCGTTTGAAGTTGCCATGCAAGAGAAAAATTAAGTTTTTCAAAACAATTTGCCACCTATTCTGTGCTTAATTTTGTATAATACTTTAGTCAAACATTTTTTGCATTGGCCTAAGTCACCAATTGAGTCAATAATTACTAACCCTTAATTGAGGGGTATAGTATCAAAACACTCCTTTGGTCTAAAACGAGTTAAGTGTGAAGACGTGATTTTTAAAAGTTCCCCAATCTACGCATTTATCTTAAATTTATAAAAAACTTATTATTTCGTATAATTTTCGGTACTTGAAAAGTTTTGTCCTTTTTTTTAACTACAGGATTTCACTCAGTTTTTTAATTCCAAATTTCCTAATTTGCTCAATTGATAGGTTAAATCATTAGTGAAGTATTCCAATTGTTATTTTCAAAAATAGGGAAAAGTCATTCCAAACTTTTATTTCAACTAAATAATCGCTAATATCAATTAAACAACTTTTAACAGTTTCTTCGTTTACTCTAAATTCTCAAAAGTGAAAAAGAAGAGTTTTGAAACTATGTATACCTCTCAATAAATAAATTATAGTCCTTAAAAATGGAAAACAATTCATTTTAGATGCATTAACCATTTGCATGCAAATAATGCTGTCAGGTGAATATATTTTTTCTTTGGAAGTGTAAGCCGACCATACAAAAAAAAGTATTTTTTATTCACCACACTTTAACTTCTTTGACAACAATGATTTCTTTTTGCATGTAAACAAATTGTGCCAAAGAGTAATTTTTGACATGCGAAAATATTTGCATAGATTTTCGCATGAACTGTTAACTAGACTTTATAGCAACGATTTTTGCGAGCGAAAAATGTCTCTGAGAAGCTCTTTTTGCAGAATATCCCAGTGTTTTGAAGCATTGACATTTCCATTTACATTATGTAAACTACCCAAACCCCTCTCAGACATGCATTCTCATATCATTAGAGATGCTGGAAACCGACCGTTTTTTTAATCCAGTCCTTGTTAAAATGCTCTTTTGAATTTCTAATTACACATTTTCGTTCGTCGTGTAAGCAAACTTAAAACTTGGACTCATCATTCCAAATAACGGACCGCCATTGACTTCAAGTCTTCTGTTTGTGTTAAAAATGGGCTTCTGTTGGCCTATGTTTTTAACGAATAAAACAGCTCTTGTTTTAATGAAACTAAAAATTTGTAGTAAATTTTTTCATTGACCACTTATAAGTATGTCAACTGAAAAACTTTTTTGGATTCTTTCTCTCCATTCAATAAGTCATTGGCATTGCAGCGGCAGTTTGGCGTCCATTTTCTTTTATTATTTTCTTTTAAACCCCGTGGACGTCTCGTTTTTTACCGATCTCCATATTGCCACTGTCTCTTAGCTTTTATAAAATGTTCCAAGTCGATGAGCGAGGTAAATTTAATTGCTTTGTGATATTATAGCTCGGTTGTCCCGTTTCGAAAGCTTTAATTTATTGATTTCCTTAGGTCTCTTGATAATGCAATGCCTTGTTGCTGGGTTGCATAAAATAATAGATCAATAAACAGCAAAACGAGTACATTGAATTTTCTAATTACGGTTACCTGAAACTCTATTTAAATCCATATGCTAACTTATTGTGCTCTCATCTTTGGCAAACCGGAATGAATTTGAATTTTCCCGACAATTTGAATAACATATTTTGGACTATCACCAGTGGTGTAAAAATGGTTCGACAAAATCTTTAATATGCCATTTTTTAATTTTTTTTTATTTACCGTAGTCAAAAAGTTATGAAGAAGAAACTTAAGAAGTGCCAATGAAGGAACTTTAAACATCTTCGGACTGTCACCAGCGCGCGCCGTAAGAATGCATCGAGCAAAAACTAGTTCTGTTTGGTCTAATTTACTTTATGTACTCTTACCCCCTTGCCAATCTTTTAGTTTAAATAAGAAAGACTAAGTATTTTTTTTCAACGCAAAATGAAGCTTTATATTTATAATTTAAGACTCTAATTTATAACTGACATGTTTCAGCAGGCTTAGACATTCTCAAAGCATTTGTTATACATTTTAAATACAAATTGCACAAAATTCAAATAAACAAGATGAACACAAATAAAAATTTAAAAATAAATTTAAAACTAAAATGTGGATTAAAATGTTAAAAAAAAATTACATAAGTGCTTTATAGCAAGAAAAATATTATATTAAAACAATAATTGTGCATAGAAACAAAGGTTACTGGAAGCAAAACAATAATAAACTTTAAAACTTTTTTATTACAAATGTCTTTTTTGAAAATAAAAATATATTTGTTTGTTTTGTGCATTAGTGCAAGTATACGCCCAGAGTGTTAAAGGTGTGGATGGGACAATAGACTTGGAGATGGATCCATGAAAATATAAGATATTTAATGTTTATTAAATTGGGTCTGTAAGGTCCTGGCTATTTTACCAACACATACAACATTGCATTCTTTGCAATCATTTAATATTGTTTACGACGCTATTCATTAGCTGCAAAGAAAACATTGATTTTAGTTACCTTGAAAAAAACTGTTAATATTAAAAACCCACTAATAAGCAAGCATAGGAGGTCAATTGAATAGCTTAACACCCAGCCAAGGAATACGGAAACACTTTTCTGCTAAGCGAAATGACATATCTGAGAGATAATTGATAAAAGGACATTCTACCCCATCCATGCATCGGCAACTATATCTTGACCATTTACCAATATTATTTGATGATTGACCAACAAGACTACGATCATAACTCAAACTCAATTTCTATACAGATCCGCTATTATTGATGATAAGACAGCTGAATATGATTGAATTAATTTGCTCCTCTAACCATCAAAACAATGTATTACCACTTCAACAAAACTGAAACATGCAATTTTTCAAAAAAAAAAAAAAAAAACACAACTTACTAAAACAAAACCTAGTTATTCCCTAGAAATATCCAAAGTGATTTATTTCCACTAAACTGCGAACACGACTTCGATATAAAAAAAAAAACTGAAAAAGAAACCAAACAATCACTTGCACATCCTAATATTCTAACACCGTATTCTTGACTATGCCATCATTAATCCGCCTTGAGTTTGATACTCGCAAACTCATGACAACCCATTCCCGGGATCCCCGCTATCCGCGAGAGCTTAGACGGCGCGATGGTTTGAAAAGATGCATGTCGTGGTGTTGCAGCTACTCGCTTATCCTCATAAAACATTTCCACAAGCCACACAAACATAAAGACCTCTCCAACCGAACTATGGTTGGTGTTATCCTCAAAATACAAGGGGCTTCTATACCGCCACCGCCAGCCACTACCCAGAGAGACAATGACTAATGGACTCTACACGGTGCACTGAGCGGCAGCGTTGGCGGTGGCGGTGGCGGTGACGACGAGACGCACGGTGGCAGCAATGGTATCGGTCTCAGTGGTGGTGGAAAAACTCCCACATCGTCATCGTCGTCCCAAAATGCATTGTCTTCCACCAACTGCAACGAACTAAAAAAAAAATAAGTAGACCAGAGGTAGCTAGAGCTACTTCACATCCCTTGTTACGACTTTCCGTGGCGCTACCTCATATAATAGGAGGACAAAAAAAAAAAAAAAAACAATGAAATGCTGAAGAAAAAAATTAAACGAACGAAAATGTGGCACACAGGTTCAAAGGCTCCACCAACATTATTATACCGCCACCAGCATCACCTAACATAAATTCCTGTCCTAGAATATTTTCAGATCATTACCACAAAAACTTTGCCCCAGATGTTGGTGTTCATGGAACGATGCCTTAGCTATATGGCAGCTGAGGGGCAGGCAGCATACATATAGCCAAACCAACTAATGATTACAAGTCAACATCCTTGGAAACATCTTTCACTCACCAATGACGTTCAGCCGGAATGCCATCGAGATTTTTGGCTCTGTATTCACTTGGCACTCATAGATTCCACTATCTCGGGGCTGGGCGTATTTCACCTGCAAGGACCAGTCCTTTGAGTCTTCTGTCCGTATGACCTGTGACAACAAAAAAAAAAGAAATAAACATTATTTATACGATGTCTGTCTATGTATGCTTTCCGCATTTAGAATTTCTGGGGGTTTTCAAGATATCACACCTTCTACATGAATATTTATGTGAAAACATGTCCTTTTTTTCGGTTTTAATTAAACGAAGTAAGAGGTGGTTGTTGGTTTAGGAAGGCTTTATGCGTTTTTATGCCTATTTTATGTCTTAAGGTGAATTTCAGAGAAGTTGTTATTGCCTACAGTTTTCATTTATCAAATCAAGAGTTTATGTAGATTCATAGCTTTACACGTAAGATATTGAAAACTATAAGTTGAACTTTCATTTGGGAAGGGTACACACAATCCAGAATGCCGAAATCCTAAATAAAAAGAATCCCGAATGCCATAATCCCGAATGCCATAATCCCGAATGCCATAATCCCGAATGCCATAATCCCGAATGCCCAAAATTCCGGTTGCCAAAATCCCGAATGGACAAATCCCGAGTTCCAGAATACCTAATGGCTAAGTACTGTTTTTGGTATAAAAAGTTTGGGGGTCGTACCGTGCGTCGCCGTCGTCGGGGTGGCTTCCCGGCCACATAAAGCTATTTAGTTGCGAAGGAACAACAAGCCTCTGATACGGATGGATTTACTGTTGACGAACCTAGCATATGAAATAAGGACAGCGGACTTTGGATCTGCACGTGGAATGTTCTGTCTCTCTATAGACCAGGTGTAGCCGAACACTTAGCGGAGGCCCTAGACTGCTACAAAGCAGACATCACCGCCATCCAAGAAGTGCGATGGGATGGGCCGGGCAAGAGAAAACTGAAAGACTGCGATATCTACTACGGTGACTGTTACCCTACCACAAGGGTAGCGTCTTTTTGGATGTGGATTTGTTGTTAGAGGCAGACTCAGGCAAGAAGTCTTGAGTTATAACTATGTGAACGAATGCCTCACTACAATTCGCATCAAGACTAAGTTCGCCTACAGCAGCCTGATATGCGCGCATGCCCCCCACAGAGGAGAAAGATGACGACACAAAGGACGAGTTCCACGAGCTCCTGGACATATGAGCAATGCCCTTAGCTATGACATTAAAATTGTCTTGGGTGATTTGATTACCAAACTAGGAAGAAAAGACGTCTCTGGTGGCACAATCGGAAAATACAGCCTGCACGACACCACCTCTGATAACGGACTCAGGTTAATTGCTTTTGCTGCGGGGCGAAACGTTGTGGTAGCTATGTAACGAAGCGTTACACTTTTTCACTTTTCCGCCGAACCCCCTTTCATAATAATAATTATTTACCGAACCCTAATGTTATTTACCGCACCGAACCCTGGGTTGATTTAATACATCCACCCATATAAGGAATAAAAGCAACCAGATGTTGTTTGAGCTGAACACGCATGACGTTGTTGGTAGTTTTTCTACTGTCTCTCGGTTCACACTCTCTTATGTCTGAAAAGTTAACATGGGGAGGTTGAATTTCACTACCAATTTGTCTTCTGCCTTCACCTGTTGTTAGTACCAATTTAGTGTTCAGAAAGGAAGAAAACCACGCTGATTAAATTAAATTTGGGAACCAAATTTAAATTAGCAAGTAGGAACACACTGCTGGGTACGAAGTGTACCAGATAGGAGTTTCGAAAAACTTTTTGGCTTTTAAACTTCTACCTCTTCCTATCCTTTCCCCCCGTTTATTTCTACGCTCCACTTCTTCTAAGTGTATCGTGGACACAGAACTAACATCTACCGATTTTTCTTCTAGTCTTTTGCTAGGAGCAGGGCCGTGTCCCACCGATTATTTCTGTGCCTACCCTTCTTCAAAGAGTAACACAGACAAGCTTGTTACCGCGAACAAAGCACCGATTTTTCTTCTAGTTTGCCGCTAGGAGCAAGAAGGTTATTTTGTACCTGTTTCTTTCTGCGCTCCACTTCTTCTAAGTGTAGCGTGGACAAGGCTTAGCCTACAACGATTTTTCTTCTAGTCTTTTGCTAGGAGCAGGGCCGTGTCTCACCGATTATTTCTGTGCCTACCCTTCTTCAAAGAGTACACAGACAAGCTTGTTACCGCGAACAAAGCACCGATTTTTCTTCAAGTTTGCCGCTAGGAGCAAGAAGGTTATTTTGTACCTGTTTCTTTCTGCGCTCCACTTCTTCTAAGTGTAGCGTGGACAAGGCTTAGCCTACAACGATTTTTCTTCTAGTCTTTTGCTAGGAGCAGGGCCGTGTCCCACTGATTTTTTCTGTGGCTACACTTCTTCCAAGAGTACCATAGAAGCCTGTCATCGCGGATAGTGCACCGATTTCTCCTCCAGTCTCTTGCTGGAGGCAGGGCTGGCCCCACACCCGTATATGAAATACCGTGTTATATTATTGTAGGAATACTTATTGTTACTTATACGAAATACCTTGTTATATAAAAAAATAATAGTATAAAAAACTAATATTGTAAAATACTGTAAAATTGATTTGGAATTAATAAAGTTTGCTTTTGATTGGAGTTTGGAAACTTCTACCCAAGTTTTTTGCTTTCTTTGGGATAAACCCTGGGCACCGACGAGCCTACCTCAGCCTCGACAAAAAAGCATCACAGCTAGTACGATCCCGCATCTCGATATACATAAGGGGACATGGCGAATTCCTGGTCAATCAACCACCAACCAGATTGACCACATTGCGATCGACGCAAGGCACTTCTCCAGTATCAAGGATGTCCGAACGTTCCGAGGGGCCAACGTTGACTCAGACCACTACCTCGTTGTAGTATAGGTAATGCTACGGATGTCCAGACCAAAGCCAAAACAGGGAAATACTATGAGGTAGTTCGACGTCGGGCAGCTACAGTCGTAAGAAATCGTCAGGTTCTTTTCCAATTGAGTCTCTCGAGCCCTCTTAAATTATCCTTTGCCGCCAACTGCAAATATCGAGAACCAGTGGGAAAACTGCAAGGAAACCATTTGAGATGCCACCTCTGATGTGCTGGGCCTCGCACGATCACCACAGCGAAACCCTGCAGCCCAACAACAGGCATACAAAGCGGCGCTGCATAGAAGGACTAGAGCTACTCTTGAGCTCTACGAGCAGAAGAAGAGAGAGGAACCCAGCTTCTAAGAAGGAAAAAGAAATAGCATGAGAGGCGTGTGATCGAGGAACTAGAGGGATGCCATTGCAGGAATGAAGTTCGGAAGTTTTACCCAAAAGTAAAAAGAACCTCCCAAGGTTACAAGGCCCGAACCGAAGTCTGCTAGGACGATCAGGGTAGAATCGGAGTCGGTGCTGAGGATATTGAAAAATCATTTCTGCAAATTGTATAACGGCGATGACGAACCGAATCCCGCTACCATGCAGATTGCATCATTCAACCTGGATGACGTAGGCCAACAATTCCGTCCACCCGATCTCGACGAAGTAAAGATAGCTATATCTAAACTTATGTCCAATAAAGCTGCTGGAGCTGATGGCCTTGTGGCTGAGCTACTCAAAGCGGCTGGCGATGAATTGGTTAGGAGTATGCACCAGCTCATCTGTAAAATATGGTCGGAGGAAAGCATGCCCGATGAATGGAACCTCAGCACTGTTTACCCGATCCTCAAGAAAGACGATCTTCTGGACTTCAACAACTACAGAGGCATCAGTCTTCCTAATATCGCCTACAAGATCTTCTCTGCTCTACTTTGTGAACACCGCCGGAAGCCATTCGTCAACAACCTCATAGGCCCATATCAGTGTGGCTTTAGGCCAGGGAAGTCCACCATCGACCAAATATTCGCACTACGGCAGATCTTGGAGAAAACCCAGGAGTTTCAAATCGATACCCCACACCTTTTCATCGATTTCGAGGCCTCGGCCTCGTATGACAGCATCTATAGAGACAAGCTATATAGAGCAATATCTAGTTTTGGCATCCCCGCCAAACTCGTCCGTTTGTGCAGGATGACGATGGAGAATGCACGCTGCTCCATCAAGGTTGGCAAAGACCTCACCGACACCTTTGATGTCAAAAAAGGTTTAGGAAAGGCGACGCGCTGTCATGCGACTTCTTCAACATTGTTCCTTAAAAAATAGTGCAAGACTCTCACGTCAACACCAGAGGCACAATTTTTCAAAAGTCCGTCCAACTACTCGCTTACGCTGATGACATTGACATAATCGGACGAACAAAGCGTGATGCCAGTGGTGCTTTTGTGAGCATTGAGAAGGAAGCCATGAAGATGGGTTTAACGGCGAATGAAACCAAAACGAAATATATGCTGTCAACAAGAAAGGACACCAAACACTGACTTCTCGGAGAGAACGTCACTATAGACAGCTTTAATTTTGAAGTGGTCAGAGACTTTGTCTATCAAGGATCCGCTATAAACTCAGCGAACGATACCAGTGCTGAGATCAAACGAAGAATTACTCTTGTCAATCGCTGTTTCTTTGGGCTAAGAAGGCAATTGAGAAGCAAAGCCCTCTCTCGAACAACTAAGCCGTCCCTATATAAGACGCTTATTATCCCGGTCCTGATGTATGGTGCAGAGGCATATGGACACTGTTAACGTTGGAAGAGAACGCGTAAGGCTGTTTTGAAAGGAAAATTCTCCGGGTGATTTTTGTTCCCGTCTGCATAGAGGGGGAATGGAGAAGAAGATACAACAATGAATTGAACGGACTGTACAGTGACACCGACCAAGCCACAAAAGTGAAAAGCCAACGACTAAGATGGCTGGGTCACCAAGAGCGAATGGACACCAATGCTCCGGCCCGGAAAGTCTTAGAATCCAACCCCGTGGGATAGAGCAGTAGAGGTGGACAGCGTAGAAGGTTGCACGCGCAATTGGAAGGGGATCTCAACCAACTTGGCGTGCGAAACTGGAGACATCTAGCTAGAAACCGAGCCGGTTGGAAGAAGCTTGTTGGTTGAGGCTCTGGTCCACCTCGGACTGGTAGCTCCACCTTAAGTTACTAAGTAATTAAGTCCTGATAGCAAGTAATCATGATAAAAAACAATCATCCTAGAAAACAATCATAATAGAAAACAATCATGGTCAACAGGCAGTTTGGCTTTTGGTACCTAGTGGCGGCTACTGAATACTGATTCTAGATTAGATGAAACTAAAATTTCAATTTTTCTTCAAGAGAATCAGCTTAAAATGTTCTTTACCAAATTGGAATACTTCCATCATAGGTTTAGGCTGAACCAGGATGCATGAACTCACAGAGTACAGAACTGACAGATTCAGAAACAAACAGAACGACTAAGGATGGTATGACAAAAACCAATTTTTCCTATCTCCATCAGCGCAATGTGAAATTCGCACGAAACCTACTGAGAACAAAATATTAAATTCAACTGAATGCGTTTTTGAATGGGTTGAAATTCTAGACTTAGCCTTGATTTCAAGAAGTTCCTCTGACAGAAACTATTTTTACATCACCACATTTCGCAGTTCATTTCAGCGAAGTGGTATGCATCCATACCTATGTACCTACTTCAGATTCGGATAATAAGTTTCCTTGAATGCGAAGAAACCACAACATATTGCTACGATTTTGTAGAATCACATACGTTTTTATATTTTCATTTCATTTGAATAAAATCCTTGATTTTCATCGAAGAAGAACCTTGAGCAGGGCTCATAATGATTTTTTTTTTCAATAGGTTGTACTATTAGTATTCAAATTCCAAGAATTTCAATCATTAGATTCTAAAAGCTGAAATTTTCTTTTTGGCTCCTTAACCAAAATATGTATACGTCACTTTTGGTTTATGTTTCAAAACTAAAATTTACTTCAAATAAAAGTTTTCTCTATATGCTTTCTGCTTTTAAAGAGTCCTCTAGCCAATTCAATTCATGGAAAAAATATTATGAAATACATACCACAGCAGTAAAATTCAGCCGAATTTCAAACATATCATCACTCTTGCTAAGAAATATTCAATTTCTTTTAACACAAAGATATGTTTGTGCTGTACATAATGCGCACACACAAGAAATTACAAATAAAAAGTAATTTCAAGTTTTTATTTGGTATTGCAATCCTTAGAAGCTATTTTACCTCCGGAGAACTTCAGGATTCCTCGGAAAGTAAACTCAAGTTTTACTAGTTTCTGATATGAGCTTTTTTTTTTTCTTATTGAACATGGTCAAGTTCTAGGGCTATTATGTTCGTTTCTTACACATTACCTCACATTGAAAATTCTGCCTGAAAACATAAACATATTAAATCGATGAAACTTTTAGAACTGCAAATGTTTGATCAACACAAAGGACCAGTAGTATCAAATGAGGACTCTGGTTTACGTGAATTGAAACTTGAAAGAAGCCAAGCAATGGAAGAATTTTTTTATCGTAATAATAGTCCTCAGTCTGGTTCGGAGAAAAAACCGGCACAACAATTCACATTTTTTGGCTTTGAACTTTTGGTAATCTGTCAAAATATCAAATCCGAATGGGAATTCTGAAGGTTCCCTATAAAATGAACTTGTGGTTTTCAAGTGGATAGATTTTTCATAGGAAAAAATTGTATTGGTAATTTTAAAATTTCATTTGTTGAGCTATGATTGATTTCTTATGAGCGGTGGATTTCTTATGAGACCATGATACTCGTGAGTATATATTTGTATTATATCTAAATTGACTCATAAAAAATGAAAATTCTTAATTTAACTCAATTGAGGCTAAAATGAGGAAAGATAAAATATATATACTCTCGAGTGAAAAAATAACGAAATCAAAGTTTGATTTTCGAACATTTCAGTTTTGTTTTGAACCTCTGGAGGAAATAGTAACTAAGTTTCGAAAAACGAAGTTTCGAAAGGCAAAGTTTCGAAGGATAAGGTTTCGAAAAACCAAAGTTTTGAAAAGACAAAGTTTCGAAAAGATAAAGTTTCGAAAATCAAAATTTCGAAAGGTCAAAGCTTCGGAAGAGAAAGTATCGAAGGAAAAAGTTTCGAAATCCTCAGAACTTCGTTGTTCCTTGAGCGATTTCAACGAGATCGACACAGGTGATAGCTGACACAGAATTAGAAAAGAAAAAAATATGTTCAAAGTAGGGTGTTCCAAAAATATATCAACACATTGCAACTTCGTTGTTCCTGGAGCGTTTTCAACGAAATTCACAAAGGTGATAGCTGATACAGAACTAAAAACAAAAAAATATTTGCATTAGGGTGTTCCAAAAAAAATGTCAACTTCGTTGTTCCTTGAGCGATTTCCACGAAATTGACACAGGTGATAGCTGATACAGAATTAGAAAAGAAAAAAATATTTTCAAAGTAGGGTGTTTCAAAATTTGAAATTGTAAAGGATTATGTGTTTACATTTCACCGTTAGAAAATAAAAGTAAAAACAAAAATGAAAACCCGTTCAATTAATATCAAAACTTAAAGGAATATTCAAGGTATGTTAATATGAAAATCTGCAGCACCAGGTAATAATTCAATACATATTTGCAAAGAGGCAAACAAATAACCATGAGACAATCACAAAAATTGTTTTTTTTTTGCGATTTTCTAAACGGCGAAAGAAAATCCATAAAATCCTAAAAGATTCCTTTAGAATAGATACTCCAGTTTTTAGAACCGCCCTTCAATTTTGTATTTTGTCACTATTTGTTTAAATATTAGTGACCAAAGACTAAGGTATCTCCTTCAGTTTAAGGCAGATATCTCAGGCAAAACGAAATTGTATACAAACACAGAATACCTAAAGTTAAGTGAAGCTGAAAAAACATATTACATGACTTATACAATCAATTGACTCAAAAATTTAAATTCAAAAGAAACTCACACCTTTAAGAAAATAAAAAAATATTTGTCTTGCACAAAAAAATTATTTGCAAACATAACTAAAAACTAGAAAATTAAGCAGTAGGATGTTTTTTTGTTTCATCTCAAAATACACCTAAAAATTTTTTTTTAAATCTTGTTTTCTTAATTTTTTGACTATAGCACTTAGCTTTTTATTTTACGGTAGGAATCTGATTCCATGCCAAGGCTAACCCAAGGGAAAATTACTTTGTGCGCAATCTCTCTCTCTCTCTGAAGCAGAAGGAGCGAGCAGGGATTTAACACTAGGAATCTGATTTCAGCCCAAGGCTAACCCAAGGGAAAAGTTACTTTTTTTTCTTTTAATGGCGGAAACCAAAAAGATTATCTTTAAAAAGTTCACGAATGTACTATGAAAAGTAACCTGAGTTTAACAAGAGTTGCTACAAACCGAGATAAGCTGGAACCTTTATGCTTTTTATAATTCAGATTGAACGAAAATCAGAATTAACACGAGTCAATAAGCTTCGACTTTTTTGTTTTTTGTACCTACTCATCATGATTTTGAAATTTTGATTTTCGAAACTTTATCTTTTCGAAACTTTGTCCTTTCGAAACTTTGGTTTTTCGAAACTTTATCCTTCGAAACTTTGCCTTTCGAAACTTTAGGTTTCGAAACTCTGGCGGATTCCCATTTAATTTTTATTCTGGTTGTTTGACATATTTATTTTTACTGTCAATATTGAAAGTCAAAATTAAACTCAAATGTTCGAGTAAACATACGAAACCGGTCCGCAAACAGTCAAATCTGGTACGACGAATGTTTAGTCCCGCCCTCGATCATCGATTTTGATGACTTTTTTATGATTTAATTTCATGTCTCATTCATTTCTTATACACTAAGAAGCTTGGGAGTAATTTTTGTAATCTTTTCGCTTTGACGCCATTTTGAAAAATGGTGGAGCCCAGCAAGGAAACCGAAAGCCCTGCGTTTTTTGTGAAATGGATATTATTTTTAATTTATTTTTGGTATCCAAAGAATGAAATTAAGCTTGGGAATCATTGTCGTAGTTCTGTCGCTTGGAGACCATTCACAAAAATGGCGCCCAATCTAGGCCAAATGGTTAAATAAAAGAAAATTGTAAACTGCTTGGAAGATTTTCAGACGCAGCTTCGGATAAAATTTCAGTGTTGCAACTTTTCGGGAACATAATTTTTTTTGTTGATAAAAAAGGGTGAAACCTCCACTTTTTTTTAATTTTTTTAGTATTTTCTTTTTTATTATACGATGAAAATCTTCAAAAGACACTCGGTTAGAATTCGTACCAAGTAGTGTGGGACTCTTAACGCACTAAAACCACCGGTGAATCAGGACCAAGCTATGAAAGATCAAAAAATGATTTTTATTTCTTAATTTTTAAGTCGCATTGGGGGAAGTTTAAAGTTATAACACTTTCCCATAGCTTTAAGGCCATTAGCCCATGTGGCTTGGTTCTTCTTAATCTCTGAACATTGTTTCGTACATTTAGGACGGTCTCCATTTCGGAGTTGGTATGACTTTGCAGTCGCTGATTGTGTGATACAGCGTGTTTTTTAACCACTTTTCCTACCCTTTAAATTTGAAGGTCACGATGTAGATTGCTATTTCATATATACAAAGGGGCATTATTTATTCCACGAAGGACCTTGCTTTGGAACCTTTGGATGGGCTCAGCATTTGTTTTCTTTGTACAGCCCCGTAGTTGGATACCATATGCCATACGGGTTTCAATACTTGCTTATATAACATTAGTTTGTTCTGGATAGATAGGTCAGAGTTTTTTCCTGCAAACCAGTATCTACATTTTTTTGTACTTCAAGTTTAGTTATTCTCTATTCTTTTTGATTTACCCTTTCCATTTAAGCTTTTTATCCAAGGTCATTCCAAGGTTTTTGGCGCTATTGGAGTAAGGTACTGCTGTACTGCTTATAAGAATTGGAACATTATTTATGTTTTTGTTTGTAAAGCTTTTATTTGCGTCAATTTTGCTTCATTTAGTTTGATACGCCATCCATATCTGCGTCCAATCACTAACTCTATCGACTGAATTTTGCAATTTTGTGTAGCCTTCGTAACGGATTTATCTGGTACCAATATTGCAGTATCATCAGCAAAGGTGGCCATGATAGCGTTGATGTCCACTGGAATATCCCTTGTATATAACAGATACAGGGTTGGTCCTAGGACATTTCCTTGTGGTACCCCAGCTTCAATTTTCTTTAGTTTCGAGTAATTTTGGTCGTATCGTACTCTAAAGGGTATGTTCGTAACGTAGGATTTCAGTTTTTCGTAGTACTGCCTGGAAAGGCCCCTATGCAGTTTGTACTCAAGTCCGAAATGCCAAACCTTGTCAAAGGCTTGAGCAACATCTAAGAATATAGCCGAGCATACTTGTTTTTCTTCAAGTGCCTTTTCCACAACATACGTATGTAATTCGATGCACTTGGTCTATCGTGTAATGTTTGTTTCTAAATCCAAACTTTTGGGTCGGAATAAGTCTTCTTTCTTCTATTATTTTGCTTTGCCTTTTCAGTAGCAGTTTTCAAAAACTTTTGCCATGGTCGGTATAAGTGATATTGGTCTGTAAAATATTACTTCTGTTGGTGGCTTACCTTGCTTAGGTATAACAATGACTTTTGCAATTTTTCAATGTTGTTGCACATATCTTAGTTTAAGACAAGCGTTTATTATAAATTGGAGTTTCTTTAAGACTATTAAAGGCACTTCTTTCAAAACCGAGCAGTTATTAGATCGTACCCTGGTGATTTTTTGTAAGACAACTTATGTTGACACATGCTTCTTACTTCTTTGAGCGTGACAAAAGGTATTTTACATTCGTTGTTTCTATCAACAAACTGTATTTTGAACAGGAAAAAAGTTGTGAAAATGCCTCCAGATGCCAAACGTGCGTTGTCAATTTATTGTCAATGTTCCCACTTTTCAGGAACTTACTTTCTTTTTTATTTAAAAGTTTGGAACCTCCACTTATTTGGTAATTCTTAATATTTCGTCTATCAAAAAACTTGCAGCTTATTTTCCCAAGACGATTTTGGTTTTTGGAGGCGTTTCAGCAACTTTTCTCATGTTCAAAACATTACAAATTGAAAAAAAAGTGGAGGTTCCTACCTTCTGACATCGAATTGACTAGGACTGGCAACGATACCAAACCAAACAATAATTTTGTAAGAATCGTCTTGGAATCGGCAAAACCCAAAGCTTTCAGTATCGTCTTGGTCTCGTTTAACTTAATCTCATCTTGCTTTCGTATAACAAAGCCTCGTAACGGTCTTGGTGACAGTAACGTTATCAGTATCGATATCGGTCTCGTCTGGTTTCAGTTTGGTCTCATATGAAATCTTTTTTTTTGTTGACTTAACTATTTTAAGGGTAAAGGTAGTAAGGTGCTGATTAGTTATCTGACAACTGAACCATACATTTATTTTATGTGGAAATTCTATCCAAATCGTTAGAGCCGTTACCGAGACACCAATAACAAGATTTGTTTGTTTGCAATAAATTTACCATAATATTAAAAGATCTATTTTCTGCCAATACCAAACGATACTACTGAGAGTCTCGCAAAATTTCAGTTCAAAAATGATGGTATTGGCTCGGAATTGTTTCAGATGCTATGGTGCTGGTATCGCCTTGGTATCGATTCAGTTTCTGATATGGATTTCAAATGATACCGAGACATGGTTTTGTGGACAGCCCTAAAATTGGCCCAGAGGATGCGTGCTATATCTCTGTATGTGGAAGTTCCCCAAATAAAATCGAAGTAAGTATCACAGAGTATTATAATAAAATAAATAAATAATTATCCTTTCTAGCAAAACGAGTTGCGAGGCAAGCAACTTTAAAGACAACCCTAAACCATATAGACTCATAACTTAAATATGCAGAGTACATACACATATGGACTCATTACATAAATATGTATGTACCAAATACATTTTTATGTAATGAGTTCATAGAATGATTTTATTTCTGTACTAAGTGCATAAAATATGTACTCACTATTATCAATTCATCACAGAAAACCGACATATGTAAATTTATGTAATGAATACATATAATATTTATATTAATGTAATGATCACATTAAAGCTATATTTATCACAAAATTATCAACGATGCGTATATTCATGTAATGAGTCTACATAATTATTATTTACTAGCTTCTTAGTTGCTATTGGATTTATGTAGTCAGTATAAATTCCATGATGTAATGAGTACAAAAAGTAATGTGTGCAGAAATATATGGAATGAGTAAATACTATTATGAGCTGAGTGAATAAATTTTTCTCTCAGTGTATACTTTTCAACAAAAATATAATTTACAGAGCCTTAGTGCTGTTTTTTTGTCGGTATCCATCGATTGAAAATTATGCCCTTTATGGACAGTATTTCAGTGAGAGATCATCCTAGATCCAGAGTTAAATTAGAATCAACTCCAGATATTTATTTTCAGTCAATTTAAAATTAAAATTCTATTTTAAAGCTTAACTAAGGGTTGTTTTCGTTGTGGCACCGCACCATCTCAATTTCGATAGTGAAACTTATTGAAATCCTTGGAAAGTATACAATCGAGAATCCACAAAAATATCATTTGGGATTTTCCTTCTTATATAAACTTATAGCTCATGTTCAAGAGTGTATTAAAATAAGTTTCATTACTTAAAACAACTACAATGCACAAATTCTCTTAAAATTCACCTCAATGCTAAAATGAGACCTTTACTTACTTACATATATGCCCTTTTGTAATGCATGCATAATCAAAACATACCTTAAAGCGCTCATCTGATGTGTAAGTTAGGATGCCTGCCGTCAGTATATGCAGATCTCGCTTCCGTATCCAAGATATCTATAAAAATAAATTGAAAAGACAAGAATATATAAAAAAAAAGATAGAACCGGAAACAGGATAGAGTTTGCAACTACGAAAATGAGAAGTAAAACATATTAAAAAAAATAAAAGAAAAAAATACAAGACAAGAGCACACTACAAGTTCTATTCTATTTCTTTTCATGCGTCATCTTCATGTTCATCTTCATAATATTCACCCAAGGGCAAGTAAGTATAGTGGCATAAACGTCAGTTTGGGAAGGAAAAAGAAACCAACAAAATGAAAGAAAACTTTTGAAGGAAGTTTTCATGTCCTTCGTTTGGAAAGACAAATAATAAAAGCATCTAGATACACTTAAATAGGATGTTATAAGAAAAGAAAAAAAGGAAACTATAGTTGTTCCAACAAACAAAAAAATAATAAAAATAAGGAAACAAAAAAAAACTACGAAGCAGAATACATAGAATTGAATAAAGCAGGGCTTTTCATTTTCAGGATGATGTAACAGAGGATATAATCTATTGTCTACCGGATGAGGATATGACACTTATTCTTCTACTTTCTTATTTTTTTTTGTGTGTGTGTCTAATATCAAAAAAATATATATACTAACCGACTTGTCACCTAGCTGTTCGACACGACAGTTAATTGCTGCCGTTTGTCCAGCCCTTGCTGTGATATTTCTGGCATTCCAAAGTCAAATACAGGTTGAGCTGCCAATGTGTTCAAGTGTTCAAGGTTTTCGTAGTCGTCTGAAGATAAGGCAGTTGGATTATCGTTTCCTAGTGCTGAAAATACATAATATACATGAATATGCATTAAAAAAAGGACAAAATGTGAAATTAGTTGGATGAAGATTAGAGAGGAGAGTCGTTAAAATTCATGAGATAAATTGTCATTAAAAATAATGGATGTTTATTTTAGCATGAAATTTTAGTTTGCAAAATTTAATTGGACTGTATTCTTGAGTTTTGAATTCCATTAAAAATAGTTTTTGCTTTGGAATATGAAGACAAATTCAAAGGGTCTTTTTGTAAGATATATAGAACTTCTATCCTAACGACCAGAAGTAAAATTGAACGAAAAAAAAATCATCATATTAAAGTATGGTCCATGACATTGTATTTTGAACAGGATTTTCGGTACACCCTACCTCTTCAACTGGTTGTTACAAAACCACAGACCACAAAAGCTATATCAGGAGAGTTATTGATAGGATTTTTTGGATTGGCTCAAAAGGCACTTTGTAAAAAGCAGCTGGGAAAGTGTATTCTTAAATTTAAATCTCGCATTTGAAATCTCGCATAACGAGATCTCGCAATCACAAAATTCCGCTTTTCGTAATCTCGCAATTTAAAAATCAATTAAATTTTGCGAAATTTCCTAAACAAATTAAGTTCGCATACCTACGTTTAGACCATATCGCAATTTATATTTGTTATTGTTTAAATTTCAATTGTTTGTTAAGAGTAAAAAAAACGAACGTAGAAATGAGTTGCAAGGCCAGTTAAATTTTATTTATTATTAAAAACACGTTTTGGAAAAGAATAAAAGCCTGAAAAAAAGTTTCTCGTTTTCGAGTTTTTATCCTCGTTTGCACGATTTTCTTTGTGCAAAACTGCGATGCAATCCGGAATCGCTTCATTTCAAAATGCGAGATTTTGTGATTGCGAGACTATAAAAAGCAGAATTATAAATTTGCGGGATTTTGTTATTCAAGTTTTTGGTTTGCGGAATTTCATACCGCTCCCATGGTTTTCATGTCTCTGATGATATGTATTGGACTCAAAATAAGATGCCACTATATCCATATTCTTCAATGAATGAAGGATTTTATTGCAAATATTCCAGTCCTTCCAAGAATACAAGTGGTTAAACATTGAAGATGTATAATAGTATTGGTTTAATAGTAAAGGCTCTTTCAGAAGGAGGTTTCATTTTGAATCACTTAAGAAATTGATAATTTTTTGAAAAGCGGTGATTTTTTTGCTTATTCCTGTGTTGACTCAAAAAGTATAAAAATATCCCAAATGTGGCTACCCTGGTTCTACATAAAATGCAGTCGACATTGTATCTTCTCCTCCATTCACCCTCCTCACCCCCAGGACCAAATATCCATCGAAGAATTTTCTATCAGCCCTCGCCCAATACTCAGCGCCATAAAGATAAGTAAATATAAGGGTTTTATAAAGCGTGCACTTTGTATTTCGTGTGAAGAGTTTTGAACCCATCTGTTGCGCCAAACCCGTGGAGCACCGGTTTGCTAAAGTAATTCTTGTCGGATCTCCACTAAAATGTCGTTCGTGGGATTGATTCTTACTCGAAGGTATTTGCACTCCTTAAGTACTTCGCAGTGACATTTTCTCCTGGCTATCTGACAGATCCTGTGCATGAAGTTATCACCGCCATTTTGGATGTTCAAAAAAAAAGGTTATGCTGTAATGTGTCCAACTTGTGCTGCCATATGCCGTATTTTAAAAAAATCTTACTAAGGGTTTGGTTTTCAGAGGGTATCCAATTTTTAAGCGTGAAGTTAGCACCGCCATTTTCAATTTTCGAAAAAAAAAATGTTTTGCTGTATTGTGGTCAACTTGCGAAATTTCAAAATTTCTTTAAAAAAAGAGTTGTGCTACCTTAAGCCCAGAAAATGCTACTAAGAACCAGAAATAAAAACAAATCGCATAATTGCAACTATTATGGCCAAAACAAAACTTTGCGAAGGGCTGTAGAGTGAAGTTAGCACCACCATTTTCGATTTTCAAAAAAAAAGTTGTGCTGTATTGGGCTCAACTTGTGCTGCCTTGTGCCGTAAATATTTTTTTAAAAATTCGCAAATTTATAAATTGTACGGATAAATATTTTTCAAATTTTGCAATTTTGTAAAAAATTAAAGTTGCTCGGTTTGTTCTGCCATATTCCTAAGAGATACACAAAATATTCGCATATTTGTAACTTTTACGGCAAAAAAAAATTTTGCGAAGTGTGAAGTTAGCACCGCCATTTTCGATTTTCAATAAAAAAAAGTCGTGCTGTATTCTGCACAGCTTTAATTTTTTACAAAATCACAAAATTTGAAAAACTTTCATCCGTAAAATTTACAAATTTGCGAATTTACGAAAACTCAAACTTTTTTCGGAGTATGACAGCACAAACTGAGCACAAAACAGCACAACTTTCTCTTTTTAGAAATTATGAAATTTCATTTGTAAAATTTACAAATTTGCGAATTTTTTAAAAATACTTACGGCACAAGGCAGCACAAGCTGAGCACAATACAGCACAATTTTTATTTTGAAAATCGAGAATGGCGGTGCTAACTTCACCCTACAGCACTTCGCAAGGTTTTGTTTTTGCCATAAAAGTTGCAATTATGCGATATTTTTTTTGCCTTTTGGTTCTTTGTTGCATTTTCTGAGCTTAAAGCAGCACAAGTCTTTTTTTAAAGAAATTTTGAAATTTTGCAAAATTTTCATCCGCAAAATTTACAAATTTGTGAATTTTTCAGAAATATTTACGGTGCAGGCCAGCACAAGTTGAACACAATACAGCACAACGTTTTTTTTGAAAATTTAAAATGGTGGTGTTAGCATCACGCTTAAAGAAAATGGGTACCCTTCGAAAACCAAAACCTTTGTATGATTTTGTTAAATACGGCAAATGGCAGCACAAAGTGGGCACATTACAGCACAACCCTTTTTTTTGAAAATCCAAAATGGGGGTGGTAACTTCACGCACATTGACAGATCTTTCATTGATTGGTGAAAGCAAATATGTATGTAATTACTCTTGTTCTCGTTTAACTTATCGACTACCCCCAACGCCTGTTGGGAGTAAAATAAATTTCTTCTATGGGTCATAATTTGTGATATTTCTGTCTCAGCCAAATCAAGTATGCTGCTTAGCATAATGATGTCAATATACATCAGCATACCCTAGAAGGAAAGATCTGTTGAAAATAGCTATTTCAGTGTTAACGACTGCCCTGCGCAACTATTTGCTTCAGAACGAGATTGAAATATTCTCGCGATAGTGCATCTCCTTGCCGAAACCATGACTGTGCATTTAGAATAGTTCGCAGAAGTGCTTTTCCCTAGTTGCTCATTGCGAAGCGTATATTCTTATGTCACGCAGCACGTTACTGAGCTTCTTTATACCTAAGGTTTCCTCTTTTGTATACTGGGTGGTGTAACTGGGTCTTCATTGACTGGAGATGATTCGCTTCTCATCCTATTTCTCGCTCTACATGATGCCCATTCAGCAGCTGCTGAAAATGCTGCTTGAATACATAAACTATTCACTGTGCTTCAGTGACTAGAGGTTACATTAGCTGTTTCGAAGAGCCTGCGCTTTAGCTTTGAAGCCAGTTGCTTGCTTAGCTTGTTTAAAAACTTCAGGGTATAGTTTCGATCGCAAGACTCTTCGATGCTTCGATCAACTTGATCTGGGAGGCTGCGTATGTCCTTAACTTGCTACGTAGAGTATTCTTCTCCTCTCTTCTCCTTACCCGATATTGCAAAGTATATTCGCATTTATCATCATACCGTGGGTTCTTTTTCGGGAGTGGTTGGTAATCTATTGTGGTTTTGGCTGCCTCTTTGACGATATCGCATAATGCATCTACGGCATGTTCACAATGGGCCAACTTATGGTCTAAGTGTGTCAGTTTTCATGACTGACAGCCACTTCAACCTCTACGGCATGTGAATGCACAGAGGTATGTTAGGGTTACCATCGTTGAATTTCTTCCTTAGAGTGGTTTCTAGTTTCTTTTGACTTGATAGTCAAGCTCTTTAAACCTTGTCACAACAAGGAAATTAATGGTCAAAGTCGATGATATTTGTCCTTGGAAAAGTACACACTTCTAAGATGTAAGAGGCGTGTCTTCCGTCGATTTGCACATTGTCAATTTGTTTGGTGTTACGACCATTTGGGAGCCCTAGGTTGCCTTGTGGAATCTTGGCGTAGACTTTATCTTTGACATGATCCCAAAGAAAAAAATAGATGTTGAATCGCACGATCTAGATGGCAAATTGAAAATTCCATTTTAAGAAATCACACGTCCAGGAATTTTGTCAACCAAACCAACAAAGGCATTATTTCACGAGCTGTGTGGCATATGTGGTGTCATTCTGTTAAAAAAAACGTCATCCCATATCATTGCTTTCAGGCAAACAAATCAGGTACAAAGTGATGATTGATATCTCAACTTCCTGAGATCGTCTCCTTCATGGACACACCTGGGCTTTTTATGCCACTTACAGATATCTAACGAATTGAAGTCTTCACATCACCAACCTGCCCCAATAGTCAAATTTATCGCTTGAATTCCTGAAAAGTTGGAAGTAAGTGGCCTTGATGGTGACTTAAATAGTACGAACTTTACGAAATGTTTCAACCATATTTTCACTACTTTTATAGTGATTTATCACCATTTTCTAACACGCTATTTGGGTGTAGATGATAATATCACTGTGAAACAAAATTTAAATGAATGTTTGTTCATCTACTTTTCGCATTGTTTATATTTTTCAGCATTTACGCTTTTTTGGAAATTGAAAATAAAAATGTAGAAAATTGATTCAAATACTACTTCAAACTTTAAAAGCACATCAAATATCCGATAAGTACAAAGAAAAAATGTTACGTATACACGGGCTCAGAAGTGGGAATATTTTTTTATTTCCTAGTGTTCCCAACACTGACATATTGCCGGTATATTCAGATCACCATAGCTTCGTAAAAACTGAGTACATTTTAAATTGATGTAGCCCGTTGTGTGGCAGTAATTCTAAGAACTTTGGCAAACGCGTCGTGTAAATTGAGCATAGGCCTCAAAACACTCCAAATCAATTAAAAAAAAAAAAAACATTTTGATTCGTAAAGCAAAAAAATGCGTGAAAATTATATTTGTTTTGTTCTTTTGGTGTACCTTGGCTCATAAAACGCATTTATTTTCATAAATCAGATGAAACGTTTTAATTGATTCGGTGCGTTTTCAGCCTTAAACCTTCCTTGTTTTCCATTAAAAATACTTAACGAGAGGGAAAAAGATGAATTTTTAGCAACATTCTGTATCCAATTAAGTCGCCCTCTTGTTGGGATACCCTGTTTATCAACAATGATATTTTAGATTTCAATTCAAATCCCAACCACTTAACAACCATAAGACATAAGAACATAAAAACAAAACACTTGGGATTTGTGACTTGTGACTCAGTCGAGCATTTTATTTTAATATTTCTTCCATCAGTAAGATGACTTTTATGAACTTTTCTTCAAATCCAAACTAACAAATAAATAATTCCTTCAAGAAATTTTTTTTATCTTGATAACTTGTCAATCAATTTTGATTTTTGTTAATTCGCTCAACGCACACCCTGAAGTAAACTTCACTTGTCAAGATTTCCATTTCCAAATCCCAAAATATAATTCAACAACTTTTCGGTAAAATCATGTTCCTCAATTTTTTCCTTTGAAATGTTTATGTTTTTTTTTTTCAAAGCACGTGTGCTTAATCCCTCCTTCAAATCAAAAATATTTTACATGAAAAAACAAACAAACCATCAAATTTCAAATAAAAAAATCAAAAACAACTTATGACTCCTTATGTTTCTTCTTTTTTTTCATAAACTGAAATATGACGTGTGTTAGGCAAACACACTTAGTAAAATGCTCTCTCACTCAATTTACTTTTTGGAAGTTTTGATTTGGTGAGGTTTATTTTTTTATTTTCATATTTATACAAAAAAAAAAAACCGACATTTTGCATAATTCAGGTTAAACTCTTGAAAAGTTTCAAGATTCGAGGTGACAACGGATGTATAAGCTAAAACGACTTTTAAAACAAAGTGAATCTACAAATCTTTTTTTTGTTGCCTTTTCTTGTCACCTCAACACTGAATAATTTGGTTTACCCAAAAATATTGTGATGTTCCCTTTAGAGACGACTCAGATGTTTGATTGAACGAACACATTAAATATTTACATAGAAAAAAGGATGTCAAAGTGAAAACCCTTGGCTTTTACACATCGCTCACAATCTGATCTGTATAGAGGCAGAGGGTGATTTTCATGCACTTAACCAACATTACGAATACCCCAAAACATTTTATCAGATAAAGTTTCACAAGAAAAAAAAATAATAAAAGAAGTCCTAATCCATATACCTAAATATACATATAAAACCAAAAGGATATTTATATTGAAGAAACTTTAAGGATAAAAGCGGAATAGACTTAAAAGATTGGAATACGGACAGCATAATCACCAATAAAATTAATGACGTTGCCCCTAGAGGCAGTTTTTAAGCACAATTCAATAAAGTGACATGAAAACCATGAAACGTGCCTTTTAAGTATATGCCATTTAGCCATAGCCATTCAACCAGCCAACCAACCATTCAAACCATTCAACCATCCATATACCATCACCGCGCCGCGCACCATCTTGTGTATCAAATCGATTGCCTTTGTGCTCGGAAACGTGGCTAAATCATTGATATAAATCAGTGAATTATTTCCATTGATTCCACATTTGAAATAAAGTCGAAAGCAGAATCAGAATAAAGATTTTTTGTTTTTTTTTTTCCATAGGGACGTAGTCAGGATTTTTTGTTTTGTATTAAAGGGGGGTATTCTTATTTACTCTTACTCTGTTTTTCATTAAGCTTTACCAAAGTCAATTATTTTCTTTTGATAGAACATTGGAAATCGTGTCGACATCAGAGGTTTAAGAATTTGAGAGACAGGAAAGTTGCCTGGGGTCGGCTTTAATAATATTTTTTTAGCTTTTTCCAACAGCTTTTGTCGATAATTATAGTTCGCTTCAAATTGGGTAAAAAGCATTTTTATGTACAATTTGGCTGTGGGATCTTGCAACCAGAGATGTAAAATTTCAAGTACAAGTACTAGTACCAGAACCTGGACTTGTACTTGTACCTGTGTTTCTGAATATACTCTGTACTGGTACTTGAAAAAAGCCAAGTAGGTACCTACCAAGTCCTTCGTCGCAAGTACCCAGTTCTGCGTACTTAAAGAAGTTAGTCTATGGCTGACTATTACTGAAATATATTGAAATTTTATGGCGATTGAACAGCTTTTCAGGTGGTATACTCATAATTGGGTTGCAAGCAGACCTGTAAAGTACTTGAGTATTTCAGGACTCCAGCCCTCTGAAGTACTAGTACTATAGGTACTGGTTACACTACCCTGCCACTAGTACTTGAAACACACAAGTAGAGTACAAGAACCAAGTATCAAGTTCTTAAGTACCATAGTACTTGAAGCGTACTTTCAAGTACTTAACCTGTATTTCAAGTACTTGACAAGTACTTTCAAGTATTTTTAAGTAATTTCAAGTAATTTATAAGTATTTGATCAGTTCTTTGATCGATCACAAAAACCACTACTTTCAAGTACTTTTCCAGTACTTTCAAGTATTTTAAAGTACTTTCAAGTACTTTATCAGAATTTGAGTAGTTCTTTGATCGATAGAAAAAATCACTTTTTTCAATTACAGTCAAATCACTCTAAGTTGAACTTCCTCTTAGTCGACTTTCGTTCAAGTTCAATTGTTTTAAAAATTTCAAATAGACTTTATTCCGGTAACAAGAACTTAACTTTCAAAATCTGTTTTTTTTGGTAAAAAGAAAAAAAACATTAACTTGTAATGAAATACGTTATAAGATTTTCTTTTATAAATAAGAAATTGAAGCAAACATTAAAAAGCTTCAATTTCTAAAAAAGCTATAAAGTACTTCAAAGTACTTCCAGGAAGTTCTTTATATATTTACTTGATAAAATAAGCCGAGTACTTAGAAAACTGGTCAAGTTGTGAATAGAGTGGTGTTCAAGAAATATGGTACTTAAGTCTTGGTACTTGGTACTTGTACACAAAAAAATATGTACTTGAAAAAATACTGGTATTGTATTTGTCAAGTAACAATACCATCAGGGTACTTAAGTAAAGGTCCTACCAGTACGTTGTACTTGTAGGTTCTTAAGAGGACTAAAGTTCTGATATACTGAAGTACTTTACACGTCTGTTCCATATAAGAATACTTGCTTAAAAAGTACTACTCAATTGCTTGAAAAGGTCAATACACTATACATATTTCAGTAATTGTTAGATAGGAATGGTGGCACGATCATAACACTCGCTCTGTGCTCAATTAGCACTGGGTTGCGCCGTTTTGATACCATAAATCGTTAGTTGGACCTGTGGATGAAAGTGAATCAAAGTGAGAGTTTTTAGACAAATCCTGTGATTCGACACCTTAAATTTGGCAGCAAAATGCGAGGCTAGTTCGTTTGTAGAAAAAATCACGATCCCTCAGAAAGTCATCCAGTTGCATAATTGGACTGTGAGGTTTCCGTGGGCCTACGTCTGATCTGACCTAGAACGGATGTAAGGTATGGTGGCAGTTTGTGTAAGGCAACACAAACAACAGGAAGCAGGTCATAAGACATTCACTCAATTGGATCGCATTTCGCCCGAAGCCAGCAAAATTATGCGAAACTCAGCAAGTAGCAGAATGCCACTGAAGCGCGATTGATCCAATCGTTTTAGCATCATTGTCATTGAGCATCACAAAACCTCGCAGAAACCAGAATTCTGATTGCTCTTGGTCTTTGGTGTCTGGAGGGGATCGTGATACAGAAGCAACCAATTTCCGTCTTAGAACCATTTCGTCGTGTTAATAAAAGAGATCAAATTTTGTATCTTCATTTCGGAAATTTCGTTAAGGTCATCAAAAACTGCCACTGCAAGCGATTGTGCTCTCATTTTGACAAGAGAGGGACAGTAACAAAGAAAGTGAATGACTGTTTCCCTTTCTTGCTGATCACCACAGCTGCTACAGTGAGTATTGTAAGAAATACCCAGCATTGGTGCACGTTCTCTTACTTTTTTTTTATAATTTTAGTGCATTAAACGGGTTTTGACTACCCTTAACTTAAGGTGATGAGACACAGTGCGAGAGATTAGGAAAATAAGGAAGGATTCAAGAGGAGATACCATTGCACATTGGGTTTGAAGTTCTGAATATCAAAAGGGAAAGGAAAAACAGAGCCTGGGTAAAAATTCCACATCCGTGCTGTACGGCTAAGAAAAAATCTCTGTTCTTGACAGTACGTCCGAAGTAAGGCTCAAGGGTAAACTGATGGGAGTTCCTAAAAGTGCGAGAATTACGGCTAAATTATTTAAAGGGAGGAATGCAACGACCTATTTAAAATAATGAGAGACATGACACATTGCGTCAATGTTTCAAAGTTGTAATTGTTCGAGTGATTTATTACCTATAATTTTGTATTCTATCCAAGAGATTCAAGTGAGTTATGGGAGCACCTGCCCAGATGTGGGAGTTGTACTCCAGCTTTGGTCAGATGAAGGCCTTATATATTACAGCCATATCTGAAGGGAATAAGAATTTCTTACATCTTCGAAGAAAATTTAAACACTGCAGCGTTTTAGGGAACGATGAATATGTAATCGTTCCTCAAAAGGTGATCTGTAATGCATATACCCAGAAATGAGAGCTGTTCAGTTTCCTCGATGCAAGTATAGCGCCCATGGATAGTGGCGTAAGGGACGGGTTCTGCTTCAGCAAGAGTAGACAATCTTGGATTTTTGAAGCATTAAATTCTACATGGTTAATCCCCCACTGGACCATGCTGTCAAGATCAGAATTACAGAGCCTATCATACGGTGTCATTTAAGTTCCACATCCGAAGGACAGGGATGTTAATCTAAAAACGAATGTGAATAGCTGAGAGTGCTATCGTTGGCAAAACAATTTAATGGATTAGAAATTTCAGACAAGAGATCATTAATGAAAATGAGAAAAAGAGTTGGAGACAAAATGGAGCCCTGGGGCACACCATCATTTATATTATGGATAACAGACTTGTTAATATCAAACATGACTTGTATTGAAAGGTCCGAAAGGCGATTTTTAATCCAACAAAGAAGAGATTCATCGATACCAAATGCACGTGTTTTCAATTTCAATAAGAGAGCTTGATTGCAAACTCTATCAAATGCTTTTGAAATATCAAATGCAAATCTTACTTACTCCAGGGTCCAGTTCAATTTGCTACGACCCTGGCCATGTTTTGCCTTGGTCTACATATCAGTTCAACTGATCGGGAATTATTATACATATTTGTATTCGGGCAAGATCTTCCTGGGCGTTTTGTGTTTGGTTGAGTTGTTCTACCTTCGATTGGTCTCACTAAGGATAATGTGAGTATATTGCCAATTCCAAGGGGAATGTTGACTCTTTCCGCAAGTGAAAGCGAGCTATGAAAGGTTAACCCTTGCATGGCCAGTGCATCTACCCGTTAAATTCCCTTAATGCCATACTGTGTCCGAGAACCAAGATTAGAATGACATTAAGGTTAATATTAAAGCATTCAAGCTCATCTCGGCATTGATGGAACAATTTAGTGGATGATGTAGCCGAATCAATATACTTTAACAGTTACCTGACTGTCTGTTAGGATACGAGGTTGGGTCAATTAGTCCTGAAAATGTTCACTTATCACCTTGCAATCTCAAATCCAAAAATCAGGTTGTCTTAAAAGATATTCAAAATGAATGCCCTCTTTATTCAGATCTATCAAATAGTTTTGTTGTTATAGCGGTTGTAGTCAGAAGCAGTCGAAAAGTTTAAAAAAAAATGGAAAAATCAGAGTTTCGTGTGCTGATAACACAATATTTTTTGCGCAAAAAATCCACTACGGAAACAAAACAAAAGTTCCAAAAATATTATAGGACAATCGGCGAGTGAAAGTGAGGGAACACTAATACTTATATATGAGAAAGCTTTCCGCAAGATAAGTGCCGCTGTTTTCAGTCGATAACAAACGAAACCGTTTAAACATTTAAAATTAGTGTTTGGCTATCTTCAACAAGAATTCAAGTGAGTTTTTTCGCCGATTTGTGTCTGTGAATGAAACATGCATTCATCACCAAACACCAGAGACCAAAGAACAGTCTAAACAGTTGACTTCTTCAGGTGAATCAAAGCCAAAGAAATCCAAAGCAGGATTATCGGCAAACAAGGTGATAGCGACAGTTTTTTGGGATGCGCAAGGTTTCATCCATATCGATTACCTTGAAGAAGGAAAGACGATTACCGGTGCTTATTAATCTGACCTGTTGGAGCGATTCGATGCTGATTTAAGGAGCAAAGGACCCCATTTGGCAAGGAAAAAAGTTCTTCTTCATCAAGATAACGGTCCTGCGCATAACTTGGCAGTCGCGATGGCAAAATTGCATGCTTTAAGGTACGAGTTACTCCCCCATCCAGCTTATTCTCCAGATTTGACCCCTTGCGACTATTTTTTTATTTCCCGATTTGGAGAAATGGCTCGGTGGACAAAATTTGGCTTGAATGCTGAGGTTATTCAAGAAACAAGTAAATATTTTGAGGCTTTCGAAAAAACCTGGTTTTTGAAGGGAATTAAAAATTTAGAAAAACGTTGGATAGAGTGTATCCAGCTAAGGAGATTATGTTGAAAAATAAAAAGTTTCTTTTCTGAAAAAAAGCGTTCCTTCTCTAAATTGTCAGGGACTTATTGACCCACCCTCGTAGTCTTATAACGATTTTGTTTTGAGGCTGGTTTAGGTATTTTGCATACCTCCCTATTTGCCGGTATTTCAGCTTGAAATACACTAGCAAAATTGAGTAGCTTAAAGGACCTAGAGATGTTCAGAGACTCAGTTAAGATTCCTGAACCAACACCGCACTCCATATTTGAGCCATCAGTATAAATAGTTGTGTCGAAGTCTCTCATCACGGCGCGTGCCGTTATCATGCCAATCTTTTCTGGATGGGGGAAACAACTGTGTAACGGAATTGCTGTTTCCTAGTTCCCGTACGTGCGATCTTATGCGAATTTCATGAATATCCCTAAGCCCACAGGATCCTTAAAGATACCCATGATAGTGAAACTAGGTCGTCCAGTCGGCTGAGTGCTGTAGGCACGCTAGCGAATGCCATTTGAGCTAGCTCGTCGGAAGGGTGGGATCTTGCAATCGCCACTGGACTGCCGTGTACTTTTTAACGTGCCTAATAAAAATCGACTAATACGAAAAACCACAAGCTACTATCAATAATCAATATCTCAATCAACAAAATCTTCAATATTGGAACTTTAGATGGGATCAGTTCCTTATAGTGGCCCTCCCACTGTAATCTACTTCAGGTAGATACTCCTCGGTTGCTCGGTTACCGCTCCACTTAATGTCTACCTGCGATAACCCCTAATGTAATGTAAACAAAATGGAAACAACTTTAATTTTTAAACTGAAGCTCATTGCAAGGATAGGTACAGCAATCGGTGGGATTCGAAAATATTTCAATTTAGATCAAATGTGTGGTATTGCTGAGACCATAAGAATTGGCATCGCAACAATTCGATTCTTTAAGTCTTAATGCACTGCAAAATACCAGGTATTTAATGTGTATAGATCAAGTGGCAAAAGGTGCAGAAAAACGCTTGAGGCATCCGTTAGGGCAAGGACAAAGAGCCCCTGTGGTACCAACGCAAGCTGTTCTTTGAACCTTTTTAAGTTTATCGATGTTAAAGGCTTCGTTAAGTGCTGAACACCAGACAATCGAACCATGAGTAAGAATCAGCGGTACCATGATTGTGTACGTTAAGGTGTCCGTTATTTCCCAAAATCGTTTTTAAATAGCAGACACCCCCCAAATCAAAAGTTTATGTCAAAAAAAAAAAAATATTGGGCCAAAAAAAATGTTGTCCGAGGTCATTTACACGTGGCTCTAAGCCCATACTTTTCCCATACAAATTGGTATGGGATTTTCGCTCACTTCACGTTTTATTATTTTTTCTCTCGAATTACTGCAGCTATTCAATTTTTTTTTGTTGATTTTTGTTCCTTAGTCATCCCATTAAAAGATTTCATTCAAAAATTTATTAAAAAAAAAAATTCCATAGGAATTCCCATATAAAAACACCATAAGACTGAACGTCTTAATATTTAATTTTAAATTTTTGTTAATAATTTTTTTGAATGAGATCTTTTAAAAGGATGATTAGAGAACAAACTTCAACAAAAAAATTTAGAATATCTGCAGTGATTCGAGAGAAAAAAAAATAAAACGTGAACAGAGCGAAAATCCCATACAAATTTGTAAGGGAAAAGTATGGGCTTAGAGCCACGTGTAAATGACCTCGGACAAAATTTTTTTTGGTCAAATATTTTTTTTTTGGGCATAAACTTTTGATTTGGGGGTGTCTGCTATTTAAAAACGATTTTGGGAAATAACGGACACCCTAGTGTACGTCCACAAGCTCATAATTGATTAAAGGCCCCACTACCAAAGGTATTACAGAAAGCTATGCAGATCTTCCTGACCCGTTCTTCGATGTTTATTTTCCAGTTTAACATTGGGTCAAGGATTCCACTAGATATGTTGCACTGGTTGATATTGAGAATAATTGGCCTTAAGTCGGGGTGGATTGAAGGGGTATATCTTAGTTTTGGTAGTAAAAACATCAGATCAGTTTTTTCACTGGCGACTCTTAGACCACAGCTCAATAATTGGTAAGCTATCATTTTTGTTTTTCCTGAGTTTTAAAGTTTTTGTTCAAGGTTACAGTATAGATAGATTTTATTAGAACATATTTAATAGTAGTGGTAGGAGGTCTGAGTTTAATTCTGAGTCCATCCGATGCCACCTAAAATGATTTTTTTTGTAGCAACTCATATATGTATAGATATTGAGCACCGCAAATGAGGTATACAATATTCTCATTTGTCTAAACATATTTGCAGCATTATCCTCAATTCAATAGCAGTGGAGTTTCAAAAAAATACAACCTTCCCATCAATCCCTCAAGCTACTTATGTACGTGCCTGGCTCACTTAATAAATCCTGGCAAGTTGGAAATGAATGATTACTCCTTGCTATCTAGATTGACTTTAGCAAGATACAAAAATACATTTTCTACTATGTTCATTGAGTAAGAATGCCACCTAATATTTTTATCCATCAGTTCATTAAGCCAATTGAGCATAAGAAGTACTTCTAGATCATGAATCACGATTTATTGCCTAAGATGTCGTAAAATAAATACTTTTACATTTTTCTAGAGGTACAAGGAATTTCTTATTTGTATTTACATCCATTAAATGAAAGTATATCTGACAAAATGTCATACAATGCTTCACAATTATCCCCACATATCCTTGTATGGAATGTGTATGTCTATATTAACTTTCACTTAATTCTTAATTCATTTGTAAACAAATTCAAAATAAAAAAACAAGATCCATTCACACACATGTTTTCATGACACTTAAGGACACGAAAAACCGAAACTCTCAACACTGCAAACTAAAGCATCATCATATGGAATTATCCTTATGTTTCTCTATACACAAATCTCCCCATCCTGCAATATTGTGATGATGATGATAATATTCTTTTGTTTGCGGTTCCATCTAGCAAATGTCAATATTTATAGATTTCCCGCTAAAGGACTCTCAACATGATGATAATTGCAGGCTATAGAAAAATAGATACATTCAAACAGGACTATTTTTTTTTGTTTTTTTTTTTTTTTGTTTGTTATTTCTTTTATAGGCTCTCATTTCGCTATTATGTAGGTACTTTCTGCCAATGAGAAAAGTGTCAGGATAGGATATAAATGGTTGAAACAAGAAGTAGACGAGGGAGGAGTGGGGGAAGCTTCCGCTATTTTCTTATAATGTTACAAAACCGCACATTGTCTGATGGTATAAGAGTGGTGTTCAGTTAATTGCCATTAAAGTGGATTCAATGGTTTGAATAGGCAATTATGTAGTTATCTTGTAGCCGCTGCTTAACTGCTTTTCGTTTTAACATTACCGTTAATGGTGTTTAACCCTGAGCTTAGTGTTAAAACTTTTACTATGGGTTTTGTTTTCAATAATTTTTTTATTGTTTTTTTCTTTTTAGGGAATAAAGAGAGCAGATGGTTTGGTAATTATATTTTTAGTTCAAAGATTAATTTAACTTTTGAAGAAAAAGAAAGAAACAAGGATTTTGAAATAAAAATCTAATATTTTGAATTTGAAAAAAAAAACTTTTTTATTAAAAAAATGTAGCGATTATAAAAGGTGAACAATTATTTAAGGACTCTGTTGGAATCTTTGCACTCCATATGTGGGATACTCGAAAAAATAGTATGCCATGCAATTAGTCAGTGATTGGTCAAAAAATGTGAACTAATTTAAGAAATTGGATAATTTTTAATCAATGGTACAAGCTTTATAAGGTCACGTGCGATTTGTGGTATATTCACAAAAGAAATGATTCCATCTTAAAGGCAACTAGATTGTGATATGTGGTCAACAAGAGTGATTAATTGGTTATTAGAGTTAGATTTTTTATGAAGTTTTAAAGTTTTTTCACGTCACTCACTTCCTCTCACAGATCAAGTCTCATCAAAACCAATTAACTGCGATTAATTTTCGTCAAGTATCGAAAATCTCGTTTTTTTTATATATTGGAAAGTATAACTATACAACTTAAGGACTAGTTTTTCTGTCCAGAGTTAACTTGAGAGTTAGCTTATCTTGAAAACAAAATAGCCCTAAATTAACAAAGAAGCTGTTTTTCAGCTGAGAATTATCTTAATCGTTCAGTTGTCAACAATCAAAAGAAAATCTGTATTAATATACAACTTTTACGCCTTTTATATATCAAGATGGCATCTCATCGGGAATTGCACTATCCAAAGATTTCAATATAACTTTCACTATCATAATCAATATGGTGGCAAAACGAAAATTGCCGCCAGTGTAGTCCCTGACTCAAACCACCAAATGAGGTGAGTTAGCTTGGAGTTAAATTATGATTTAAATTGACTGAAAACCACGTTTGTGGAGACAGCTGAGGTTTCACCTCGAGTTTATGATGATCTTGCACTGAAAAATTAACTCTAAAACCAATAAATGTGTTTTTTTAGTCACTGAACACCATAAGTTAACTCCAAGTTAATTCACATAATTTTGAGAGTTAACTCAAGAACAAACTGATATTTATAACAAATGCGTATTAAAAGCATATTTAAATCTTTGTGATGTCATCACGATTTTAATTCTTTATTTCAATAGATTTATGACAATTGAAAGATAAAGTTAATCCTTCACTAAATAACTGTTTCTAAGTTAACTCAGGTTTAATTTAATTTTTCAGTTTTAACTAGCTCAGAGTTAATGCAACACTGAAAAGCTACGCCTTAGAATATCAAATGCCCATGCTCAAGTTTTCATGTCAATATTAAATATAAAAATCCTGAGGAAGCAGGATTTGGCCAAGCCAATTTTACCTAAAACTTTATATTCTTTTTCTCAAAAATGGTGAGATGAGAAAAAAAAATCTTACCTAAGGTCACCTTTAAAAATAATATTTCAATAAACGTGCACGAACATAAACGGAGGAATATATGAAAAAATTCATAAAAATAATAAAAGTGCGTATACGCCCAAGTGCACCACAGCTTATTCGTTCTTTCTGAAAGAGAAATAAAACTATAGTGCATAAAACAGCACTATTATTTGATTCAACTTTCCATGAAGTAAGCTGGACTACCGTTTTAAAAATAAAATACACGACTGGGTCGCACGTTCTTTCTCTTATGTTCGAGAGGCATTGAAATTATAAGTGAAAAAATGTTTAAAAGTATTCGATAGTTATTAAATTCGATAAAACAACTCTTTTATTAGTTTGAGGTTAAAAAATCATGCTGTCCGGTTTTGAATACGTGATCAAATGTGAATACATGCAAACAAATTATTAATTTTGAATAATTTTGAATGAACAACAAAAACTTGTGTGTGTTACCACCAAGTTTATAGGCTGGAGTTATAGCTATTTCACGAGAGCCACCTCGATCATCAGATTCCTTTTAGTGGTGCTTAGTCTGGTTATGCTCGTATTAATTGAAAAACTCTTTGCCCTCATATGGGAGCGAACCATGAACCTTGCGATTCAGAGGCTGATGCACTACATACTGCGCCACTGAAGCCACATGGTTAGCTCTATCCCAATGCAAGTTTCGTTGTTTATCAATTGCAACAGCGACTAGCATTTTTATGGCGGCAAACGAATTTTTCAATTAATACGAGCATAACCAGACTAAGCACCACTAAAAAGGAGTCTGATGATTGAGGTGGCTCTCGTGAAATAGCTATAACTCCAGCCTATATACTTGGTGGTAGCACACACAAGTTGTTGTTGTTCATTCAAAATTATTCATTATAATTTTGATTTCATTTGTTAGTGCAGAATAACGATTAACGAAAGGATAAAGTAATTTAATTGCTGTGCTTTTTTTCTTCAGTGTATAACTGATGTGTCCACTAAACGTAAGTTTAGTGTCAAGATATATCCCTAAGTATCTTACAGATCTTTCACAAATTATATCCTTTCCATTTAATTGAGTTTGGCTAATGGAAAGATAAAAAGACTTTTTTTTTCGTGAGAAAAAGGTAGCTTGAAATTTTTCAGCATTCAGTTTTATTTTCCATTTAATATAATATTTTTCCAATATTTTAACAGCCAATTTTAAACTCCTCTCAATATTAAGAGGAAGTTTGTCTAATGAAAACATTGCTGCGTCATCTGCAAAAATAGCTGATTGACATAAGGGGATAGATGAAAAATGAGTTGTATATAAGTTATATAATGGTGGGCCAGGAACGGAGCCTTGAGGGACACGAAATTCGAACGTAACTAACGAAGAAACGCCACAGTTGACACAAACATTAGAACACCTAACTGACAAGAAACTTTGCACTATTTTACACAGGTATAAAGGAACTTTAAATTTAATCATTTTATAAATTATTCCTTTATGCACACGGAATCAAAGGCCTTTTCTATATCCAATAAGATCATTCCAGTTGATTTACTAACGCACGGTTATCTTTAACGTTTGACAAATTCCTTAAACTTGATGGGAAGTGAAGTAAGACCTACTAAATCCAAATTGTTCGTCGAGGAATATGTTTTTCTCATGTACCACTCTAAAAACTTTCATGTAAACTTTACTTATACTGCTTGGTAAACTTATTATCCTATAGCCACCAGTAATATCAGAAGCCTTTCCGGCTTTGGCAACAGGCACAACTTTTGCCATATTCCATGTAATTATAAAGTAATGTTGTCTTAAAGAAGCATTAATAATAAAAGTGAGATATTTTATACCAATTTTGGAAAGAATTAAAATGTTTATACTTAAGAATGACCATAAAATTTTTTTCGAAAACAATTACCTCGCGAAAAAATATAACTCGAAACTTGCATAAGAAATGCATTTTTTTAAATCGTTGGATTCGAATATCTCAAAAACGTGAAGCGCTACAGCAATTCCAAGTCCTCAGAGCTCAACGCATCAAAGACCATCAGGAAAGTATATCTTGGTTCATGTTACAGACAAAAATTCAAATTTTGCAACACAAAGTAATTTTATAGTGCTTTCGAGTGGATTTTCGAAAACAGTAAAAAATACGTCAATTTTCGACAAGCGCTTGAGTCCAAATGGGCTGTCGCAGAAAAAAAACCTTGAATAGAGATTTATTGGAAATTGTGTATACAGTAGACGCTCGATATAGTGATGTAATAAAAACCATTCCCGTTCACTCTTTCGAGATTGTTCACTTTTTCGAGCGCGAGTTTTATAGGGCTTTTTGGAGATAAAATGCATATTTTGATCGATGTGAATGTTTTGTAATTTATTTAAACGGTAAACAAAGCTTTTAATCAGGTTTATTAAAAAAACAGAAACAGTACTAAGGTATTACCTAGTAATAAAGCCTACATAGAAAACTTATAATAAATTAAATTTGTATGTTTATTATGTATCACAAAATCTCATAAATATTTTCCGCAAACGACATCTTTGTGTCCCCATGAAACTGTCACTAAAAAAGCTATAAATTCATCACTTTTGGGATAATAATGAAGGCTTGATACACCCAATGAACTATTCTTTTGTCAACCAAGGATAAAAAGTATTTTTTTTTATATTTTCGTCTAAGAATAATGAAGATGTTGATAGGAATTATCACCAATTCTTATCACGTTCCCATTCCCACTCCACCAAATTATATTGATCAACTCTCTCACATCAGGTATATACTTATGCACTACTAAATATAATATACTTTATTTTTTATGGTAAAACATTAATTTAGTTGACTAGCTAGGCGTGTGGATGGACGACAAAATAACAAAAAAAAAAAGAAATCATATTCAATAATATTATACCATCACGTAAAAGCACTCAAAACATTTTTATGACAAAAACTTCCGGGCTGATTTTGAAATCAACCAAAGGATAATAAAAATGAACTAAAAATGGCACTTTGCTTCGAATTAATGGATAACAATCACATGGATTACAGCTGCATATTATTTGTGTGGATAGACGCCTTGCTCTGACGTCTAAACCAATTTTTTTTTGTTCAATACACAAATCAAGGACAGAAAAAAAAAATAGCCACAATCACGTTTTGAATGCAAATAAGAAATAATATAAAATAATTAGAAACGTGATATTGGCTATATTATTCGTATAGTTATATATATATAGGCTAGGCCTATAGACGTGATTGTTTTGTTGGGGGAAAGTGTTGAGAGTTATGTTCAAATTGTACATACAGGACCTGCTGATGTGATGATAGTTGTTGTCGAAGGTTATATGAATATTTTGTTCAATATTACAATATTATAACGTGTATTGTTTCTGGGTAGTAGGTTGTGTTTTATGGAGAATTTGTGTGAGGGTGTCGGGTGTGAGAGATATTTAAACGATAATCGTTCAGAGAATTCAATTTCATTAAAAATTTAATAGAATAGATACAATCAACCTAAATGAGTATTATTCGCATTAAACCCCTATTATGTGGCTCGTAAGTTCCAAAAGGGTTGAAATTATTATGAAATGGGTTATTTTCAAAAATACAAAAAATACAAATGACCATTGATGATATATGTACTGAATATAACATAGTTTGTGTAAATTTGCTTGCTCTAAGGGACATGTACCCACTTCCCCCTCGGTATATAAAAAACAGCGCCTTCATCGTGATCTTCAATTAAAAAAAAATTTGTTACAAAACTACATATCTTGAACGCTACCTTAAGTTAAAGTTCTACCTTACTTAGGTTCACTATAGTCAGGTGAAATGCAGCAAACAGTGAAAAGATTACTGCCTTGGGTTAAGCTAAGACCCACCCAACCTCTGCAGCTGTCAAGCCCCAAATTTACTGTAGATACCATCGCTATTCACTTTGATGAGTCCGAAGCTCATTATTAATTATACAAAGTTAATAAATTATTTGAGGAGCTGGCGAATGAGATCTGACCTACCTCATTAATTTTTGTGACAAGGAAAGGTAAAAATACCAACGAAAAAGTCAATTTTGTCTCTCTATTTAAATATACAGGACAAAAACAATTTTGTTTGGAATTCCTTCCAAATTTTATAGATATGAATGTAAAGGGCGAAAAAAGAAAAAAATCAAAAAACCATTGGTGTTGATAAGTTCACTACTTGCAGTATACTCTCCAGCTCTTCATCATGGATCAATTTTCAACAGAAACAAGATAAAAGCTTTCATATATTTTTTTTTTTTTTGAAAATTAAATTTGCTTTTACATTTTTCCATCAGGCAGGCCGACACAAACCACTTTCGATTAAGAAAAAAAAACAAATACAATTACTATGCCGTAATTGGACAACACTTCCTCTGATGACAACTAAAGTGTGCTTATTGAAATAACTTTGCAAAAAGCAACAAAACTTTTCAACTGTAAAATTTGTTTCCGCTCAAAATAATTTTTGATTATTATTTTCCACCCCCATCCGGGCCACAACAACAACAAAAAAGAAGAAAAACAACATCATAAAGGAGGCATTTTATTATTGAAACTTTTGAGCAGAACTAATAGAAAGAACAAAACAAAAAGTTTTTTTTATTGGAATTTGGAAAAAGTATAAAAACGAAGAACAGAATTAAATTAAATTTACACTTTCTATTTGTTGTGATTTTGTCAGTCACTCTGACTGTTAAACTTGAAAACTTCAAAAACAAAAACAACAGGATTCTTTAAAATTAATATTTTGTTTTTAATATTTTTGTTAGAAAATTTAAAAATGTAATAAGAAAGTGAAGTAATAAAATTGGTTCACAAATTTAAAATGTCTTGCTTAAAAATGTTTTAAAAATTACCGCAAAAAGCAAAGATTTTTCAAAAATCCATCCAATAAATTGCCATGTTGAATTTTGAAACTACCTAATCAAATTAATGATTCCTTTGGATTTATAGTTTGAACTTTTGAGGTCTTCCATTAATGAGGTTGTTGGTAAAAAAAGGTGTAACTCACTTTCTCTTTTTACTTTTGTATCGGTCATTCATATGTTTATGTTGAGTTCAAGAGAGGACTGCCTTATTTCATTATTTCAGAATTTATAACGGTGTCTTTTAAAACTTGTCCCAAAAAAACAACATTCGTTGGTCAATAAAAAATATTAAAAACTTCCTTATCCCATTTGCGTTATTATTGAATTGTTGGCTGACAAGAATTCGAAAAATTTGAAAATTTAATTTACTAAGTATGGTGTTTTACGATAGTTGTTTCAGTTTCTTAAAAATATATTGTTTTTTTGCTAAGAAATGGGTTAAGCCACGTTGTACTCAACCCAAAATTATCTATTTATAAATAACCTTACATAAATTTTGTGGTACCACTTTCTCAAAAAATCTTCGACAGATTTGGATACTTTTATATGGGTTTAAGGCCATAGTCGTGACAGGTATGCGAATCACAAAATTAAACACAGTTGGTCTATTTTAGTACCATTTTGTGCCATTTTATACTGCCGATCAATTTAAATATTAAAAAGAAAAATATTTTTCTCGAAATATGTTGAATTTCGATTAAGGGTGAGCGAGACTAGTTAATATAAATGAGGTCTTTTAGTTTGGCCCCAAAAAGTAACCAGCCACAGTTTTCAAAAAATCGGTTTTGTAAAATGAAAAGTAAAAAGAACGTGAAAAGTGAAAAGAATTTTATCAATGCTTTCAATAGATCTCTTTTCGTTAATTATCATTTATCATCACGCTTTTAATTTTTAGTTGCTTTGATCAACTCTAAAAATGTTGATTTTTTAACTTTGTTCCATTTGTTTTTTCTTTTTTTTTTTAAGTGTGATCTTTTGAATAAATTTTGGGTTAACATTTACAAAAAAAAAAATGTTTAAGAGAAACCATATACAATGCTCGAGAGTAAGGCTTTTTGAATAATTTTAAATTCCTATCCTTAAATCTATGTCCAAAAATGAATAACTGAATTATTGATTTTTATTTTGAAAGTATCAAAAAAGACAAAAGTAAAAATCGTAATAGTACAAGTAATACGGAAAAACCAAAACCCAATATGAAAGTTACTCGTTCTAGAAAATTATTTAAAAATTAAATTCTAAGCAAATATAAATATACGGTTGGTATGACGTTGAAAACTAGTTTTTAAACTTCTCTGCACTCGTATTTTCAAATTTGATTGAAACCTTGACATTTTGTATAAACTATAAGGCAAGTATGGGTTTTGTTTAAAAAAAACTTGCATATAAAATTTTAGTAAAACTGAACATTTTGAAGAAGTTTGAGAGATTGCCATTTGAGTTCATGAATAAATATGGACTTTTGGAAAAAAGAAATTATTGAATGTAGAATTTTTAAAAAATATTGCAAAATAAAAAAGTTCTTCTCCCAAGATTTTTATATGCAATATTATTTTGATTTTTTAGTTTAAATTTTTTTTTTAAATCGTGTAAATAATAGTCGAATAACCAACAACTTGGTATAGTTACCAAAAGTGCCAAGTTCATGTTCCAAATTTGAAGAACAGCTAGACCCACTGTGTTCATCTTCCTTTGATCAAGAGAGTACCTACATACATACACATGTATATATCGCAGTCAAACAGCATCCAAATCGGAGCTGCACTTTAAAAAATTGGGGCAAGAACCTTCATTGACTGGAATAAAATGATTATATTATTTAAATTTTATTAATCTGTGTATTTTAAATTGTTGTCCCTTTCTATTATTTAAAAATATATTTCTTAAATATACCTTCTTATCTATTTAATAAACAAACGTATACATCACAAGCATACATTCAAGCACAAATTTTGAGACATTTCAAAAATAAGTTACTGACCTGGCCAATGCAATGTCTCTTTTATATTTTTAAATTTTGGAACATGTTCTAACCTGAATTTCGAATCCCCCATATGAAAGAAAAATATATGCATGCATATAAAAAGGAACAATTACGTGCAAGGGTTTTTATTTTTGAATATGTTTGTTTGGCCCATAAGCATGCTTAAAACCGAAAATGCTACTAATTATTATTATTATTATTCACCCATGCGTTTCTGAGAGAATGGTCACACTGGCCACTTTTCAGTATTTTTATTATAACTCGAAAACTAAGCCGAATTTGACAATTTTACATATAATACTTTTTGTTCAAAATTAAACTTTCTATTGGAATTGGAATGGATAGTTCAAAAAATTTAACGAAAAAATTTAAGCAGCAAACGTAAACAAAAACCAACATAAAAAAATCGAAAAATCAAAGATTTTTAAACTTTTTTCTAAATTGCGCATAACTTTTTTCGGAGCAAAGATACGCTCAAGACATGCATGAACAAAGTAAACTGGAGTTTAAGGGCTTTAATATGACATGTTAAAAAAGTCATATTATTTGAAAATTGTAAGAGATATATCCATTCAAACTTTACCATTTCTTATAATTTTTCACAGTTTTTGCCCGAAAGCCTATTTTTTGGTACTTTATGACAAATTTAACGTTCCTAGCAACTAGTACCAAATCGTATGTTAATCGGACCAGCCGTTCGGTCTATAGGTCTGAAAGCATTAAAAAAACAGCCGAAAAACGAAATTGCGAACTTATATCCTTTTTATAAATTCTCTATAGTTCTAATGTCATATTATATCGAAATTTTTATTTCGAACATTTTTACAAAAGTGAAATTTGCCATATTGTCCCGAAAAAGGGACTTTCGGGCCAAAACTGCGAAAAATTTTAAGAAATGATAAGGTTTGAGCGGGAATATCTCTGTCAATTTTGAACAAATGTTAATTTTTGAACATGCCATATTAAGGCCATAAGTCTCTACTTTAATTTGTTCCTTCATGTATTGACCCTATCTTTGCTTCAAAAAAAGTTATGCACAATTTATAAAAAAAATTTTGAAATCCTTGATTTTTTTATTTTTTTAGGTTGGTTTTTGTTTAAATTTTTTCGTTAAATTTTTTGAACTATCCATTCCAATAGAAAGTTTAATTTTGAACAAAAAGTATTATATGTAAAATTGTCAAATTCGGCTTAGTTTTCGACTTATACCAAAAATACTGAAAAGTGGCCAGTGTGACCATTCTCTCAGAAACGCATGGGTGAATTTAGTAGCATTTTCGGTTTTAAGCATGCTAATGGCCCATAGATAGATGCGCTATCATGTGATTTCTTCAACTTAGTCCTGGAGCAGATAGTGCGCAAGAGTGGTGTTAACATGGAAGGCACTATCTTCAACAGGTCTTCACAACTGCTTGGCTATGCGGACGACATCGACATCATCGGCCGCTCCAAGAGAGCTGTACTTGAAGCATTCACAGCTATTGATGAACAGGCGAAACGCGTTGGTCTTGAAGTGAATGAGGACAAAACAAAGTATATGCTATCAACAAACAAAGCCTCATCTGTCCATCGCCTAGGACAAAACGTCACTGTTGGTAGCAGTAATTTCGAGGTAGTCAAGGAGTTCACCTACCTCGGAACAAACATCAATCCCACGAACGACACCTTAGTGGAAATCCGACGAAGAATTACCCTAGCGAACCGCTGCTACTTCGGTTTGGCCAAACAAATGGGTTCAAAACTCCTTTCCCGAAAGACAAAGTGCACGCTGTACAAAACGCTAATTTTACCAGTTCTACTCTACGGCGCCGAGTGCTGGACGATAAGTAAAAAAGGGGAATTGATACTGGGCACTTTCGAGAGAAAAATTCTTCGGCGGATATTTGGTCCTATATGCGAAGAGGGCGATTGGAGGAGAAGATTCAATCGTGAACTGTACGAGCTGTACCAAGATGTGGATGTAGTCCAAAGAGCCAAAACACGTCGACTACACTGGCTCGGCCACATCGAGCGAATGGACAACAACGCTCCAGCCAAGAAAATCTTCGAATCCCAGCCCCCAGGTTCGAGACGACCAGGAAGACCGAACCTCCGCTATAGGGACCAGGCGGTCACAGACGCAAGAGCGCTTGGTCTCGACGACTGGAGGGAGCGTGCGAGGGACCGCAACCGATGGAAGACCGCAATATCTCAGGCAGAGACCCTTCATGGATCGGGAGCCGGATAAGTAAGTAAGTAATGGCCCAAACAAACATATTCAATAATAAAAACCCTTGCACGTAATTGTTCCCTTATACCCCTCATTTTCCGGTCTATTCAATAGGCTAATAAAGACATGGAAAATATGAGAGGAAAATGTTTGAAAGCATGAAATTCGATTTTTAAATTCGCTAAAACAACTCTTGTTATAATTTGGGGTGAAAAAAAGGATGCCAAGTGAATTGTTGAATAAAAATTAAATTATTAAAAAAAAGTGAAATTTCCTTAAAAATTCACAATATATGTACATATTTGCAAATTTTGATATGCAACACTAACACTTTTTGGAAATTTTTTTTATACAAACAAAAATACTTAAATTCGAACGGCCAAAGATGAAATAATTCAAAATCAAAGCTAGAGTTCTAGGTGAAGTTTAACTGTTGATAGTAGCTAAGAGTGTTAATGTTTCTAATATTTTATAGTAAAACGTTTTAATTTTGGCCACAGACAAAATTTTATCAAACTCATAGGAATCGCTTTCGAGAACAATAGGATTATCTTGGAGTTTTTTTACTTTTGAATCGGTATTTTCAAAAATCACTTAAGTCACATTTTTTTCAAATATGATTTTATTGGTGTAAATGTTTCCTTAAACGTAGATGAATTCTAAGAATAAATTACGTCGGTCCAAACACTCCTTCCTCTTCAAATAATACCTCACCATAGACGTTCCATGCAAAAATGATGATGTTTTTAAATTACATTGTTGTGACTGATTTAAATATCAATAATCAAATATTCAATTTTACAGTTAATATAATTTGTAAATTCGTTACTTTTTTCAAAAAAAATTGTGTTTTGACTCAGGTAGTTCCACAGACAAGATATTGTATCTTTAAAAAACATTTTCAAGTGAAACAGAGTAGTAGTGAGCCAAAAAATAAGAGAATGTGTAATCCGTCAATGTTTAACAGAAATGTTATGAAAAATACGAAAGTTAAAAAACAGGTATATAAACCCACTATAATTGAATCGGTAATTTCAAAAACCACATGCATAACATGATGGAGAATATTATGATTTATTGAAGATGTACCTTATCCGCAGGTATCACGAGCTAGTAAATACACGCTATCGAGTAACTTATACACAGAAGCTTTTGCAACTCGCTCTCCTTTTTTGATGCCAGTTGATAAGCAAGTAGAGCGGCGAGTAATATTTTGAAGCTTAATGTATGTGCCCAACTCGCTTGCCAGTACTCTCTCGTGTGACCTTAAGGTTAAATATATTGAAACATGATAAATTAAAACACGTGACATGTTAATAAGTTAATCTTCAAGTGTAATTTTTAATAAAAAGCAATAAAAACCTTTGATTTTGTTTGAATTGTATAACACTGAACCCGTTTCTTGCTAAAACAACGTAGGTCAAGAACGGTTTTTCAGACCCTTTTCATTATTAATATTGGTAACCTATGAATATTTTTTTTATATTTCAATTTCTTAAAACTCTAATACTATTTTGACCCAAAAAAAGTCCTTTAAACTTCGTTTATTTTTTAATAAAACTGTTTTTATTGATTCCTAAAATTCTAAATGTGTGACTTAAGTGATTTCTGAAATGACTGATTCATTTGTATTGAAGGTAGGTACCGTTTTTTTTTTGCATTAAAGTAAAAAAAATAATTTTAAAAGTGCTAAAAAAGCGTTTAGCAAGCCCCAAATTTTATTAAAATTAACTGAGCCGTTCTTACAAACAAAAAATAATTTTTTTGTATTAAAAAATCCTTTTTATAGAATATACTTTAAACTTTTTTTGAGAATTTCTATAAAAGAAAACTGATTTCAATTTTGAAGGTAACCTTCACTTATATTAATTTAGTGAATTAAAAAAAAAAATTGGGGACATTTTTGAGAAAATTAAAATTACTAAAAAATTGTTCGGCAGGTACAGTTATTTTTGGTTCTAAAAATAAAGTAAAAAACATGCGAGGGTAGTCACTACTATGTTCCAAGTTTAAAGAAAATCGATCTAGCCGTTTACGTTATAGCCGAGCAGACAGACAGAATTTTGAGACCCAATTTGTTCGTATTCCCTATCGTTGTAATGACAAGTCCGATCAAAAACTCGAGTTCGATTTTTTTTTACGAATGCATAACTTACCATATAGGTATACAAATACATATATAATTCCTTTGTATTGCGAGTAATGGCATTACCAGATGACCACTGAATTCAACGTCCCCAAATCATCAAATTTGATTAATATACATAAACATAATAATAATAATAATAATTTTAGCAGTTTGAAATTTATTTTGGCAACACAAAAATCGGTTTGGCGATATTTTTGGTTTTTGGCAATTTTAATTTTTTGAATTAAATTCCTCATATTTTTTTATTTTTAAATTTCACTTAAACCTTACATCTTTTATTGCTGTTTGCTGAATGGAGCTATCGAAATACTTAATCTGAACACACCTCAAAACGGAAAATCAATTTTTTCCCATCCCTTAAATAATTTTATTAGATTTTTCTATGATTTTTGAATTTGCTTATTCATGGTGTGAGAAACTTTGAATTTTTTCCTCAATTTTTGGGGATTTATTTTTTTGGCGAAATCGCTTTTTTAGGCCGAGTTTTTGTTCATAAAATGGCCAGCTGTCACTTGAACTTGTCACTCTACCACTTGCGGTCACTTGCGGCTAACTACGTGGCCGAGTCCTTAGGCGTAGTCATATGAATTAATTTTTCCTGCCCACTGGAACAAGTGATCTCCCAAGGGTTTCCCTAAAGCCATCAACTTACTGTAAACTTGAAAGAGTTCCATAGAAAGGTTTTCAGATATGTGGGATCGAGAGTAAATTTGTATCGAAATATGTTCTGAAAAATAACACAAATAAATATCAACTCACAAACCTCCATAAAATAAAATCAAACAACAATAAATAAACCCGCGAATAGAAGCCATTTAATAAAGAAATAAAAAAGTCTTGGTTAACAAAAATTGATTATTGTACTATAATTGACACTAATTTTGTAATTCAATCAAAACTCTTAGACAGCTTTTTGAAACTAAACAAAATAAAATACAATACAAAAATATTTTAAATCAAGCGTTACACTTCAAGCTTGCCGATAGATATTTATTCGATCTTATATGTATGTATGTATGTAGGTGCGTCACTCGTAGGCAGTCATGGATCTATGGGGGCCAAACCGGTGCCTGTGCCCCGGGTGGCAGCTAATAAGGGCGCCAAATCCATGTAGGTTCCTAAAAAAAAAAATTACCGACGCTTAATAAAATGAAATGAAATGAAATGAAATGAAATGAATGGAATTTTAAACTGTATTTCTCAGACAGCCTTTAGCAGTTTTTTCTGCCACTTCACAATTTAAAATAAAAATTAAAATAAATAACACTCAGTGACTAAGTTAATAGGTAAATCTAAATAAATATAAGACCTAGGAAATGAGGTCTCCTTTCCTTCTCCAGAAAGATTAGCGGAACATAAAAATTGAAGGCGTGTGTGTGTAAACTCGAAACCAGAAGGGGCGCTTAAATCAAGTTTTTGCCCCGGTTCGGAAAAATCGTAGATCCGGAGTTGCTCGTAGGCCAATTGACCTTTTTGTATTTCATTTGTGAAGTCAAATTAATCATATAATTCTCCTTGGAATAAAATCTTATCTTCTTCAAATAATTTAGAACTTGTATGCGAAACTAATTTTGGGAGATTAAAAAAAAGCTTGCATAATCTCTCTGTGATTTGAAAACATAGTACATATGTATGTATCTATGTACATGGGTCGTAAATGATATCATACTTTTTAAAATTAGAATAAGCATAGTTTGTCTATGAGTCTTTGAGTTGGTCAAAAAATCAACTACTGAATTTTTCTAATTGAAGTGTAGTGAGTACTTTCTTACCATTATAAAAGCCTCTATAAATATTTATCAGTGTTTATATACATATGTAATCACCCATGACATTCTCCTCATCGTTATTTTCCATACCATACCATATCTACCTTTATTAAATTTACGGACAAAAACTTTGGAATTTTAAAGTAATTGGCCCTGAGTAATAGATCCGAATCTAGCTAAAGTTGACTTTAACAAAAATATCCGTATAAATAAAATACACATTTCATCATCATCATTTTTAACTTAGCTTGAGGTGCTTCTAAGCATTTAGTGGTGAAATTTGTGTTTTATTTTTACGGATGTCTTTGTTAAAGCTAACCTTAGGCTAGGTTAGGTTAGGTTGAAGTGGCTGTCAGTCATGAAAACTGACACACTTAGACCATAAGTTGGCCCATTGTGATACCACAAGAATTTGGGAAGCCTTTTTCCCTACTCGATGAACCATTTGGAGCTTCTTATGAAGCGTAACAGACTACCTATGTCAACATTTACTAAATCACTAGGATCATTGAAGTAGAAATCTCCAAGATGGAGTCTTCACCTATGAGATAGAGCAGGACAAGTGCATAGAAGATAAGGAATCGATTCTACCTCTTCCTCGTCCATACAGCTTCTGCAAAAATCGTTAGAGAATACGCTAAGACGCGTTGCGTGCTTGCCTATAAGACAGTGTCCGGTTATGACACCGATTATGGAGCTAATGTGCAATCTGCTTAGAGATATCAAACATTTAGATCGATTAAAATCCATTACTGGCCAGATTTGTTTTGTTGCCCAGCAAGTGGTGATATTGTTCCACCTAAGGTTTGTTCTCTCTAAAGCATCTTGCTTCAGCATAAGTTTACATGTAGCGATGGGAATACCAATATCTGCCTTACTAGGTAGAAGAGGTAGAGTTGTTCCATATTTAGTGAGTTTGTCAGGCTTACAATTACCTGGAATGTCTCTATGCCCCGGCACCCAACACAGGTGAATGTTAAACTGCTGCGCCATCTCCAGCAGAGATGAACGACAATTTAGGGCTGTTAAAGAGTTAGTAGAGACCGGTTCCAGAGATTTAATAGCTGCTTGACTATCCGAGAAGATGCGGATATCTGTAGTTGATAACACGTTTTCTTTCAGCCAAGATAAGGCTTCTTTGATCGCCATAAGTTCCGCCTGGAAAACGCTACAATGATTAGGAAGACGGAAGGAGAGACTTAATTTTAGTCTTTCTGAGTACACACCACCACCCACCCTATCATCAGTTTTCGATCCGTCGGTGTAAATATGGATTGATTCATCTTCCAAGAGAGCCGTATCCTCCCAGAGAACTCTAGAAGGAATGCTGACTTGAAAGTTTTTGCCAAACTGAAGTTTTGGGATGGTGTAATCAGTGCGACTTGGGATTGATCCGAATGAATTCAGAATGATGGAATGGCCAAAGTTATTGTTGGTCCATTGTGAGGAAGCTTTAAGGCGAATGGCTGTATTTGCAGCCACTTGTTTGCTGAAAATATTGAGGGGTGTCAGATGGAGCAGAACGTCTAGAGCAGCGGAAGGTGTCGTACGAAGTGCTCCACTTATGCACAAACAAGCAGAGCGTTGGACTTTGCTCAATTTGTCGCAATTTACCGCTTTATCAGTCCACCATACTGTCACTCCGTAGGTAAGTGAGGATCGGTCTAATCACCGAAGTATATAGCCAGTGAATGATTCGAGGTTGAAGGCCCCATTTGTTCCCAACGGCTTTTTTGCATGAGAAAATTGCCACTGTGGCTTTTTTGACTCTTTCTTGTATATTAGGTTTCCAGCTTAACTTTTTTTCCAAAATAAGACCCAAATATTTTGCTTGATCAGTGAATGTTAGTGGAGTACCTTTGATAGAAGGAGGATCAATATGAGGGATTTTATATTTCCTTGAGAATAGAACAAGTTCTGTTTTATGAGGGTTGACACCCAGACCACACCGGTCAGCCCAGTTGGTAAGCTTATTTAAAGCATTTTGTAAGAATTCTTTTAAGACAGTAGGATGCTTTCCTGATACGGCAATAGCAACATCGTCCGCATATGCAATCACTCTGTAACTCTCCGCTTCCAGGCATGTCAGCAGCTCATTTACTACCAAGTTCCAGAGAAGGGGAGATAGGACACCACCTTGCGGCGTACCTCTACTGACAGACCTTCTAGCGGAAAAGCTGCCCAGTTTTGAATTGATAACCCTGCTAGTCAGCATTTGATTAATCAATTCACCAAGCGTACCATCTACCTTCAGGGATGTCAGAGCAGATGCGATCGCATATGTGTCGACATTGTTAAAAGCGCCCTCTATATCCAAGAAAGCGACCATGGTGTACTCTTTATGATGGAGGGAATATTCTATAGTTCGAACTAGAGTATGTAACGCAGTTTCAACCGATTTCCCTTTGCAATAAGCGTGTTGTGCAGCAGACAAAAGTCGCGTGTCTATGCTTGTTCGCAGGTGGATATCGATCAATCTTTCAAAGATTTTAAGAAGGAATGATGATAGACTAATAGGTCTGAGATCTTTCGGGTTTACTTGGGAGTATTTGCCAGCTTTGGGTATAAACACAACCTTAACTTCTCTCCATAACAGGGGAATGTGGACCAGGTTTAAACAACTAGTTAGAATAGTCTCCAGAATTGGCAGAATTAAATCAGAATTCATTTGGAGGCTAGATTCGGATCTATTACTCAGGGCCATTGAACTTAAGAGAATTTAATTAAAATTAAGTTAATTAAATACAAAAAAAATCAAATCAAATAACTATTTATACCTGCGGACATGCATACATTTTTGTCAATATTTTTGATATTTGAGGACTCACTTCTATAAACAAACATCTATGTAATTTGCTCTATTTTTTTTATTTTTTATTCAGATTTTAATTTGATGGCCCGTTTTTTATAACTGATACAGTGCAAATAAGTGAACATAAAATTAATCACATTAAGGCTTTCAAGAATTAAAATACCAAAACCAATAACCACAAATATTAGAAATAAATGATTACTTTACCTCAAAATAAATTTTATCAAATTTATTTGAAATATTGATTTTTGTAGGTGATGTATTTTAATTGCATATACCTACCATACCTACATAGCTACACTACACATACATATATAATTTTTGATACTAGAAAATCATAAGGTTTGTTTTATTCATTTGTATAAAAACATTTTCAATTAATTAAACCTTAGTTATGTTATAACACCCTTTTTTAATACATACATATGATTCTTTATTTTAAGAATTTATTTAGATGCACAAATTTACAAACCGATGTATACATCATGACAAAACCCCTTTTTTTGGACTTTTCCATAATCGTTATGCTTGATTTATTTGCAATCTCGGATTATTTTAGCACCAAACCAGTACAACTTGCCTTCACAATCAAGTAACAAAAAATCCTCAGGGTGCACGTCGGGTCGGAAGACCAAGAGCAACATATAGAAATCAACTGTCTTAGCGGAGTCAGAATTCCAGAGAAAGACGTGGCCACAGCTAAAGTACCTTGCAACATACCGTGAAGAATGGAGACATTTTGTTGACGCCCTATGCCCCAGCCGGGGATACAGGGCACGATTATGATGATGAATGTAATGTTTTAATTTTATTCAGGTATTTCAAGTCTCAATATTTCCTACAAACAAAAATGGCTTAAGTGACTTTGCACGATTTTAAAGAGGCATTGGTAAAGTCAAAAGGAATAAAGAGAGTTTTTTTTGGATTACATTTTAATCTTTACTGATTTTTAAAAATTTTAAAATTAATTCCAAAAGAGCAATTAATTATATTTCAGCCTTCTAATCAAAAAAATCCCTTTCCTGCTAAAATGTTAAAAACCAATATAAACCACTTTACCTTTTGAGTAAGGATTCTAATAAAAATAAATTTTTGACGTACCTACGAAAACAAAATTCCATGACAACTTAAAATTTTCAAGAAGATGTGTACATCTTAAGCTTAACTTTTCTGACAAAGTAAATCCCACGTCTATCGTATTGTTTTTGTTTTCACTTCGAAATGTGAAAAAAAAGGCTGAGTAAACATAATTTTAAATTCTTCACAAATTATTCAACTAGAGATTGAATAATTCAACACCAAACCCACTTTGTACTTGATTTTGCTTCCTTCATTTTGAGACATTAAAATTTCAAAACCAATAAGATTCCACAGCAGTTTGTAACGATTTTTGCCAAACGGTATACAATACCTATACACAAACACATTATAGACATTATACCTATAGGTAGCCTCTATCTCATCTCATTTTTCTGGTTCATCCCAGTTAATGATGCCTATAACCATAATTGGTGTAATAAATGAAAAATGTTAAACATAAGAAAGATAATTGAAACAAACAAGCAGAATACATTAGACTTGAAATAATGGACCATTATTACGAGCGGCTCATTGTGATTTAGTCTCCTATGTATGTATGTATGTCCTATACTTAAATGCTACTATTATATAAACACCGTTATATGATTTTTTTTTTTGCAACAAAATTCTAATCTTTGGATATTGAAGAACATAAAAGGTTTTATTGTATTTTTGGTTTTTGTGTGAGTATGTGTGAATGTGTCCTGGGGTGGAGGGAGTTATTTTTACGTTTAATGTATTTCTGCTAATGGTATACAAAAAAAAAAAAAACTAAGAAAATTAAGTCCTTTTCCGGAGATTATTTGGCGGTTTGGGAATTTGCTCTAAGGTCTGTTCTATTTCTATGGAAGTATAAAACAACTAAAGGAATAGAATAATGTGCTACCAAAATATTTATACACACTTACAAACATAGGTATATGTGTTTCTAATGTGATGAATTATGGTTGTTTCTCACGATGTATATGTATTAGGGTGTTTCAAGGGCGTTTGAAGGGTGGCGACGGAAGGGGATGCTTTATCCCATCGGCATCGTATTCAAGATTTATTTCCTGCCTTCTTTTTTTTGTTGAGGAATAACAAAATCTTAATTTTAAATTCTTACATTATTTAGATACAGTGGACGCTCGATATAGTGAAGTAATAAAACCAGTCCTTGTCACTCTTTCGAGATTGTTCACTTTTTGGAGTGAGATTTTAAAAAGGCTTTCTGATTGTGAATTTGATCCAAAATGCAGATTTTTTTCGATGGGAATGTTTTTACATTTATTTAACCGTTAAACAAAGCTTTCTTTCAGGTTAAAGAAAAGCTGAAACTATTCCTCAGTTTTCTTAAAAATAAATAAATTTGTATACAAAATTAATTTTTATATGGAATTTTCTGTGGTCACTTATGTGGATAGTTCACTATTTTGAGATTCACAAAATCGAGTGTCTACTGTATTGAAACTTTTCTTTGGGCAAAGTGTCTTTCTCACAACAAAATACTTGAAAAAAAACAGTATGCGTACTTATGTACACGCGCTAGAAGTAAAACTTCTTTCACGACAACAGGGCAAGTATTTTACAATTCCTACCACTTAGAGCACTTAATTTGAAAAACAGAACCGTTTTAATAACCCAAATCACTCAAGTTGTTTTCAAATGACAGCGTTTTGCATATAACTACAAGAAATCGTAAGATTTTTTGGAAATTTTTGTAACTTTTATGTTCAAAACATTTTACTTAATTTTATTGATTGAAGCATTCGTCAATAATAAACTTTTAAAAACCATTTCTAGTTGTAACAAAATTTTCTATAAATTTAATATTACAAAATTCATTGGTTTCTTGAAAAATTACAAAATTAATTTTAAAGGAATTGAAAATTTTTTCAGAAGCACTTCGAGGACTTATTTGGAAACTCAGAACCGTTTTAATAATCCTTATGAAGTACGTTATTTGAAATGACAGCGCTTTGTACATAGAACTTGCAAGAATCCTGCAACGAGACATGGATTCAAATTTCTGATAGTTTTGTGTATAATAAGTTTCATTATTACTTCTGTATGCCAATGCTCGGGTTTTGGCAGTTGCCAATGCGATAATTTTTTTCTTTTCTGAACCTTCGCCCTGTAGCTTTTTTAACAACCTATATTTCACCTCCACTGAGCATGAACTAAATATTAAACTCGCAAAATAAAATATATATATATATGTCACTATTTGAACATGGATTTTTATGGCCGCATTAATTTTAATTCCTAAGAATACTCAAAATCCGAGAGTAGTAACTGCACAGTGAAGACGAAAAAATATGCAAAACACCCTGTACAAGAATCTCCTAAATTAATTAAATCTATAAAAAAAAGAAATAACATAAAAATATGCATGCCAAAAATTTTCGGATTTTGGCAGCTTCCAATCCGATAATTTTTTTCTGAACCTTCTCCCTGTAGCTTTTTTTCCTTATCTATATTCTGCCTCCACTGGACATGAACAAAATATCAAACTTGGAAACTAAAATATATGCTTAAGTCACTATTTGAACATGAATTTCTGTGGTCGTACTATTTTTTTTTTCTCAAAATCCGACCGATGAAATCATATGCAAAACACCTCGTGTATAAATCTTCAAAATTAATAAAATCTAAAAAATACACGAATATCAAAAAATATTCGGATCTTGGCAGCTACCAATGCGTGGTTTTCTTTTCTGAACACTCTCCCTCTAGCTTTTTTTCATATGTACCTATTCCGCCTCCACTGGACATGAACAAAATTTTAAACTTGGAAACTAAAATAAAACATATAGATATTTCATATTTCACTATTTTTTGAGCATATATTTCTGTAGCCGTATTAGTTTATTTTTTCTCGACAATGTTGATTGTGTGCGTTGGCCATTGACATACATTTTGAGGCAAAAAGTAAACAAATTAATGGGCATACAAATACTCAAAAGTGCATTCAGATTTACGCGTCATTTAATACGATTAAAAACAAATATATTTCCGGGAATAGTAGCAGAAATAGACAAAAATTGTTATGCGTCCATTAAACTTAAAAAAAAAACAATCCAAAATCCATCAAAAACACATCAAATGAGGAACACGTCGTCGTCAGCGAGCGCGCGCTTTATATCATTAATCGACTTTGGACACTTGAAATCGAAGTTCATTGATATTTTTATCACTTCATATTAATTATGCACTGTCATTTGATTAATTAAAAACTTTTAAGAGATACATTTGTTTTTAATTTATTTAAACGAACGAAAAAACACTTTTGAGTATTTGTATAGCACCGCAGAACAAAACTTTCAACTCCAGAGAAATGTCAAATCTTGTTGTGTTTTGTTTTTTTTCTCCATCTTGTTGTTGTTTTTTGTGACCAAGGTATACCAAAATGGATGGCGAACAGCTCCAGATGGCACTCTTGTCGACAGGAAGAATTGTTAAGCATGATACACAATATCAATTGACGTGTAGATAATAAGAGTTTCGTGAAAATTAGCGTACTCACTATTAAGAGTATTACTAACCACCAAATTAAATTAACTTATGGCTTTTGCATGTTGCCGCTACACTACACAGAGAACTTTCGAGAGTTTAGTTTCATGTTATTTATGTTTTTTGTTCCCTTTTATGACTATTTTATTTTTCATTGTTACATTATTGTCTACCTGTTCACATATATTTATAATCATAAATGATTATAAATTCAAAGAAACAATGTTTAGAGAACTTATTTGCCGGCAAATTCAAGTTTTTTAAAAACGCCACTTAACCATCTAATACCACGTTTACATGAGCGGATCAAATAATCGGATTCAATCCGAATCGATTTTTGTCTTTTTTCAATAAACTACTCAATCCTATCTTTTATTTTAAGTTTTGCAAAAGTAAAAGTTAGAGCATTCCTACTTTAACTTTTGTAGAAAAGTGAAACACTACTACATCTAAATAAACAGATAAAAAGCTGAATCATAAGCTGTGTTTCTTTCCCTTTCCGAATGGGCTTGGACGAAAAAAAACGACGTCGGGGCTAAGCAATTTACATTTTAAAAGCAACAACAACTAAGCCCCTTCGGGCTTAGCTAAGCCCAGAGAATTTTCGGGGCTTAACTTAAGCCCAGATAAAAACTGTGTTACCGGCATGAATTTCATATATGTTATCGATAGTTTGTATGGACTCTCCATTTTTTTTTTCTGTAATGGCGTCGCTTAGCCCCGATGTCTTTTTTTTCATCCGATTCCCCTGGGCTTGCAAAAAAAAACACCTATAGATGTCGCTGGCATCGATGAGCTGAACTAGCCTTTTTTTTGTTTGAAAGCATTCAACTCAACACGAATTTCATACCATTTTTCGCAGAAAGGTGTCACTAGCTAGCTAATTTATAATTTTTCACTTAGACCTCTATTACACGATGATTCTATGCATCTGACTTTTTTGGAATTTTCGTGAGTGCGAAGGAGAAAAAGCATCGGATTTCACCTTCGCACTCGTTGAATTTTGACAAGAGTCAGACGCAAAGAATCATCGTGTAATAGGGGACTTAGCACTTTTTCAAAGAGTAATTGAATGCAGTTAACCCAGCGGCTCCATTGGCAATATTTGAGACAGTAAATTGCCTCACTCATTGCTATTGCCTTTAATAATGCAAATGGAAACGCTTTGTCAATGGCAATGGCAATATTGCCTGGAAGATGAAAGGCAATTATTGATTTCCATCGTCAAGGCAATAAATTGAGGAAAAATGGGATTCCCCGTAATTGTGAATGACTTCTTTATTGATTTTTTCAATTAAATCGTAGAATATGAGAACGCACATGACAAAATATAGTGAATTAAAAATAAATTTTATTAAAAACAGGGAATTTGAACAGCATTTGACTGCATTTGCTGTCAAATATTTCTTTACACACATTTTATAACTGAAATTGCCTGGCAATGAAAATGCCCACCAAAGCAATAAATTGCCATTCCTATTCCAATTGCAATTGCCTCAAAAATTGCCAATGGAGCCACAGCGTAAGCCTTCACTCATTGCTATAGCCTTATATAATGCAAATGGAGATGCTTTGTCAATGGCAATGCCAATATTTCCTAGAAGATGGAATTATTGATTTCCATCGTCGAAGCAATAAAATAAAAGAAAGAAAGCAAATGAGGTTGCCTGTAATTTTTCAATTAAAGGGTAGAATATGAGAACGCACATGAAAAAATATAGTAAATAAAAATTCCATATTATCAAAAACAGGATAGCAGATTAAATTGAACCATCATTAAACTTCCATCAATTCATAAAATAGCAGATGAGTTAAAACTGCTGAACCACGGACTATAGATATTTACAACGTCGTTAAAATTTTGATGTGAACTTCAGAAATATAAATTCACTGATTTCGGGGAGTGAACGGACGTTCAACGTTGGTTCAAATCTTAATCCATGGTTAAGAAATTTCAACTCACTGAATGTATGTTTTCGTTTTAATCTCACCGAAATCGAAACGAGATTTACAGTGTGTGTGTATAAATCAGTAATGCTAGAATAATGTATTTACTTGCTGTCGGAAAGGTAACAGGAGCGCTATAGAAGCAAATAACATCTAATTTGTGAAATGCGATGCAATTTTTCTAGTTAGAAACCGACACAAAAGATCAGTTTCACAAATATGGTTTAAATTTTAATCAATGATTTAATAGATTGAACTCACTGATTTGGCTGGACTGACTGAGGTTGAACGGAGGTTCAAAGGTGAAGTGTATATGCTATAGTAGCAAATTAAATTGAACCAGCATTGAACTTCCATGAATTCATAAAATAGCAGATGAGTTAAAATTGCTGAACCACGGACTTTAGATATTTACAACGTCGTTAAAATTTTGATGTGTACTTCAGAAATATAAATTCATACTTCAGAAATATAAATTCACAGATAGCTTTTTCTAATAATATGTATATTCGTTCCCGAATTCGCAAAGCGACGAGATATCCCACGACGATATTTAACAAAATAGTACTAAAAAAAAACTAATTTCCAAGTACTTATTCCATAAATTAAACGTAACGTAACAACGTAAAATGCCTTATTATGAGTATTCTCATCATTATTTGAAACTAATTTAACAAAAACAGCGGGATGGCGTCACACTCACGTTTTTTCCTCTATCACATCCATTATGCTCGAACCTTTAAGATTCTTCTTACTAATATATGGCAATGCCCTTTCAAACTTGACAAGGAAATTAGAATTTTTCGTATATGGCAATACTGAATCTGACATTTACCGAGAATATGTTTTGTTTACTTTTAATTTTTTCAGTTTGTGCAAAATAATTTAGTAAATTTGAGTTATAATAAGTGTAATTTTAAGAAAAAATGTAAATAAATGTTTTAAGAATAAAGTGTATTTGTATTATAATCAATAAAATGTTGAAAAAAATATATGTTTTTGTGTGTTATCATTGATTAGAATTTTTTTGGTTTCCGATCATTGACATCATTTTGAATGTCCGAAAAAATAAATAAATTAGAAACTTTTTAATGAAGAGTTGTTTCTAAAAGTGTTCCCCCATATTCAATATTAGTTCTGCATTAAAAGAATTATCTTTTTTTGTTCAGAAATAGGTTTTTTTCGTTGATTTGTCGGTATTGCAAATCTCCATACAATTTTTTGGTGTCGGTTTGACATGTCACTGACAGCTCCATATAAAAATTTTTTACCCCCATGCCGCAAAAGAAGTTTTACTTCAAAAACAGATGGGAACTATGTACACTTCAATAAAGGTTTTATCTTCCATTAACTGTGAACTAAAACTTTAATGGCCCTTGTTTCCGGTGAACTATTTTGGAATTTGGAATAATATGAAATTTTGACATGTGTCGTTTCTTTAGAAGAACTGTGAGAACTGGAAAATTTTGCTGACTTATAATTAAATAAAAGAAATATTTAAAAAAACATTATAATATGGGTATTCATTCAACAGTGTAAACTCGTCGTAATCGTTGTAAAGTTTAAAACTTCGTAATTCTGTCACAATTTGTATGGAAAATTTGATAGATTTACGAAGTTTAAAACTTTACAACGATAACGACGAGTTTACGCTATTGCATGAATACCCTTAATATCTTTACTTAATTAATTGAATTGAAGTTAAACATTTCAAAAAAACATCGTCAAACTTTTTACAAAAAATTCAATGCTTTCATTATCAAGACTAAGGAGCCCGTATTTAATTTATTTCATAAATATCAAATGAGAAGTTTGCATTTTGATAGAATGGAGTCTATTAAATATCTGACCTCAGGAAACGTTATAAATATTTCGAAATATGCAGTTGTTCAAAATACCGGTATAGACACTTGATTCAAACAACTTCCATTTATTAATTATTCTAAAATTAAGATTACGTGATCTTTTAAGGAACATTTTTAAAAACTTTATAGCAATACAAAATTATGTTGCATTGAAGAAATCTTCAAATCCCTTATTGGTGGAAAACTAGGGTAAAGGTTAGGTTAACCACATATTTTCTTCAGAGCACTTTTTTGTAAAACTAATAGAGGTTGTATTTTGTTATAATAAGAACCTCCCCAACAAGAAATTCCATATTATATTTTGGAATGAAAAATTCCTATAATAAATCTTAAGTAGCAGTTTAGAAGTGCAAATTTTAAGCAAAAAGAACAAATTTATAAGAATGCACCGCAAATACTGTCTAATATTTTCTGTATGGTTATAAAAACTCATTCTAAAATCAATGATTAATCCCAAGTATGTACTTGAATTCATTTACAATTTCTAATTTAAAACATTTACCACTATACACCTCGTGGAATCAGTTAAAGTTGTGGAAGAAACCTTAGGAATAAAGGTGCGGTTGAAAATTTTAAGTTTTTGACACTCAGTAGCATGTAAAAAGAAATCAGTATCAACAATCTTTGGGCCAGACAAACTAGAAAACATTATCTTTGTTTTAGAACTAATTATTAAATTGTCCTCTGCTAACCAGATTTTTAACAAGCTGAGATCCCAATTTATATCAGATATAAGATTGAGACAACTATCGGTCCCATATGAGAAACACACATCATCTGAAAAAGCTGTCAAAGAACCACTAAATGGGAATCTGAATAAAGAATTAATGTATACAAAAAAAAGTGTTGGGTCCAAAACCGAACCTTGTGGAACTCCTAAATCGAATGTCTTTGTATCACTCCTAATATCATCAGCTTTCACTCTTTGGGTTCTGGATCTTAACCAATCACTTGTGAGAGCTCGAAATCCAGCACTTTCAAAAGTCAAAGGTTTTTGGTATAGCAACAAAAAATGCGGCTGTGTTCTTTTTTATATCTATCTAGGCTTAAATTTTTGAGGACAGAAATGTAACAACGCATCTTCGGTTGATTTATTGCTTTAAAAACCAAACTCAACATCACTTCTGTTTTAAGTTTTCTTTAAAAAAAAAATACTTTTGAAAATTTTTAAATGCAATATTATTTCCAATTTTTGGGAGTTTTTGTGTAAGAATTTAATTTAAATCCGTGCAGGGCATAATGAAAAAATATAAATTAAAAAATAAGTACGTCATGAATTTAGTAAAATTTATGTTTGAAAACTGTGTTGAATGTATACTTGAATATTAAAATGATTCCATAAGAGATTTTCAACAAATTAAGATATTATATCTTACAGTGTAAGCAATTCATTATTATTAAATAAAACTAAAAACTAAGTTCAAAATTTTGGTCAATACATATTCCCAACGGATTTGAACTAAATTTAGGAGTACATATTCTTTTTTATTGAAAATAATATTAAGACTTAATATACCTAATCGATTTTGAAAAAAATTTGACAATTTGAAGGAGAAAATCAAATTTATGGTTTACTACTCAAAAACTTGAAAAAAAAAAAACAAAATACCATTTCTTATGAAATAATCCAAATAATCAAAATAATCTTATATTTAATAAATTAATAATGGTAATTTAACGGATTTTCCTAACTGCCAACTATCAGAATTCTTATACTGGAGTGAAATTTAAAAACTGCATTCAGAAAAAATATCAATATGGTTGAACTAAGATTAAATTTTCAATTTTTTACTGTCAAAATTGTCAAATTTCTTTCAGATTAGTTTAAAAATAATTTTCAATATAAAATTTTTAACTAAAATTAGTAGTAGGTACTAAAATTTATTCTAATCCCTTGGAGCTATTGTTCAAAATTTTGAATTAGATATTCTAAATTTGGAGCAAGTCTGTATTGGAAATGGAATGAGTTTCATATGAAAATATATACATCCAAGCACATATTCTAATATATTCCAACGATGCATTTTAATATAAGTCCATTACTCGGGCAGTGATTTTTTATTTTTGAAATTTTGGACTAAGTTCTGATCTAAACTGAATGAGAAAATAATAGCAAGGAGTTCAGTATTCCAGAATCATTAAGTTTGCCAAATTCAAATAATATTCTTAATATTTTGATGCCAAAATTCAACAAACAGGCCACTGATGTGCCTCGGGCTGTTTGGCCCCACTGTCAATGGCAATGGTAGCAGATACGTTTTTTTTCTTAACTCTATGCCAAAAACCATTTCCAGGATGTTTCATCCTTTATCAAAAATGACATGTCACCCCTTTTTTAGTTCAACTTCCAAAATTCACCAAAAACAAACACGTCCAGGTGGCAGGCTTTTGTTCGCTTTTGTTTCAACAAATTTAAGGACATTGCATCCAAACTCATTTTGTTACACCCAATAGTGTTGACAACTCCCCCATGATATAAGCATTTATTAGTTTCAATAAATAAAATTTACAAAAGCATTTTTGTTCAAACATTTATTTTTTGGAAATTTTGATGCTCCATACTATTTCAACTTGGTTGAAATTTTGGTACACAAGAATAACTTAAATCCGTTCAGCCGATAGTGAGACAATTCAAAATAAGAACCCATCAGGTCTATGGGTGGTACTATTAATAGTAGGAACGTCTAAATTTTCATAATATTTTGCAGTAGATCGCACTTATTTTAGCATTTTAAAAAACTTAACAAAATCATTGGAGTGGTTTTTGAGAAAAATAAGATTTTTTATAAATGGTTTTGTAAAATCGACTATTTTGTTTTTTAAATATAAAGTTTTCGAAAAAAAATTGGAATATTTTTTCAAAATCCAAGAATTTTTTTGGAAAGTTTTGGTATCAAATGCTGTTTTTTTTAGAAGCTTCTGCACAAAAAAAAATTTTAATCAGTCAAATCGTTTTCAAGAAAATCGAAAATCAAAAAGCGGTTCTTTGAGACGTACCATTAATAACCATTTTTAGGAAAATTGTTTTCCACCTAAGGCGTAGGCAATTTTGTGTGACCACATATCGACGCAAATGTAAATGGTTTTCCTGACCAAATTTTCAATTTTTTTCAAATAAAAGCGCCCACAGGGTCTCAAAATTCAATTTTGGAAAATGTCCCAGAACAAAAATTACTTCTTTTTAAACCCTTTACAAGATCAACCATACCAATTTTGAATATAAAACAAAAACAAAATCCGACACCCCTAATATACAGAGTGTCTCCTATTTCGTGGTTGATATTTTGGGGAATGATTCCTGGGATCATTCCAAGAAAAAAAATTGTATGGCGGGGAAATTCTCCCCACCCTGAGGCAAGGGATGGCAATTACTGAAAAATTGACTTCAAATGTTTTGAAAGATAATATTCTTTTTATTATTTTTAAATCAAGTTGTTTAACCCTGAGGCCACACGAGCGAATAATCGCTAGCGAGTTACTAATACATCAAAACTTTTCCTACTCGCTATCGCTAGCCAACTGGCTTGCCTTTTTCGAAGCCAGTTGAGAAGCGAGTAGAGTGGCGAGTGATTAGACAATAAATGTATGTATCCAATTCGCTAGCGAGTACTCGCTCGTGTGGCCTCCGGGTAAATGAAAGTTTCTGAGAAATTAAATTTCAAAGTCAAAATTCAAAAAAAAATTGAGAATTTTTTTTGATGTCAAATGTTTTTCTTTTCGAAATTTTGTGTAATTAAGTGCATTTAGTGTGTTTAAAAGTCAATTTCCTAAACAAATCTTAGTCGGATACCGAAATGGAATGCAAAAGCCTTTCTTAGTTTGGACGACAACTGCAGCCCTAATAACTTTCTTCCCACTTGATTTGTTCACGAAAAAGTTCTCGGCTAAAAGTGCTCTACGACTTAAAGAGTGTACAAATTCAAATAAGAGCCACTGTGATCACAGAACTTTAATGAACTTCACTCACATAGACATTCAAATAAGCTATATTTCACCGTTCATTGATTTTAACGGTTAATAGATATCCCGACAAGGAAATTATGGAAAGAAAACCGGGTTCTAAACACAAATCATGTGTCGGTCTTTACAGATAATTCCAAAACGGACGCTGGGATAGGGTCAGGCATCTTCGCAATCGTTGAATTGATAAATAGATCATTGAAGCTCTCAAACTTTTGCCAAGCGGAAGTGCTAACAGTTTGCGAGGCCATAAAATATCTTTCCACTTGTGAACTAATGAAAAAAAACATTGATAATCTTCATAGATAGTCAGGTTGCAATCAGAGCCATTTCATCAATTGTCACTAAGTCAAAAGTGATTGATTGTTGCCGTAGTGAATTGAGATTTCTCGGCGAATCAAAAACAGAGTATTTACTTAAGCTAGGCAGACGTCAAAATTTTCTCTTGGGTTAAGTCCTCACGGGACAGAACTCAGAGGGAACCCACATGAGCACTGACTTATGCAGTGGGTGTCAGGACAAGGAGTTAGAGGAGGGCTCATCTCACTGCCTCTCTGAACACCCCAGTCTAGCCAGCACAAGCCCGGGGTGAATATTTTTTCGACGAACTGGGTGGCATCTCTATTTTGCCACTAGGAACATCCTTAACTTCATTCAGAGCGCAGGATGGTTCAGGGAGGCACTCCATTCCCAAAACTTCCCCTATAAATCCCTTCTCTTATCCTTCCTATTCTTACATTGCCCACATCCTGGGGGCACAATGGATCCATTGAGATCCGAGTGAGATGATACGGCTTGCAGGGCATCATCACCCCTTCTAACCCCACTTAGCCTATGGTTGCATGCAGAGACTGCTGCCGTGAGGTTTGCAATATTGATCCACTCACTGCCTCAATATCCTTCGAAGTGATCATATGATGGGCCAAGAGACTCCAGTTCTCTGTTGGGTCACACTTGTGGTTTGTCTGAAGTCTGAACGAAGTGACTCAAAAAAAATGTATTTCCTGTCGGCGACAAAACCCAACGTGACAACATAGAAGGCGTGCTGGGTTGTAATCACTGGACATCCCCTCGAAAAGTAGGTCTCGATGGCAAACACATGCTTCTCAGTCCATATTCCTTGTTCCAGCACATAGCAGAGAACAGAGACTATATCGATATTAGATAATCCACCTCTAGTTTCCTTCCAATGCTGACAAAACAACATGGTGTACAATATTGTACAAAAACATCATTCCCACTGAACTTAAAAGTTTGATCTGAAAAGCAACTTAGAATCTTATCTTCTATAAAAATGTATATGTCCTCATTAAAATAAGCTTAAGGTCCAAGTCCAAGACCACTCCCTTTTAGCCTGATATTAATTCGACTCTGATCAAAGCAATTTACAACAAAACACTTGTGCTATATTGTAACAATTATTATTCAACCAAAGATAAAAATCCCATTTTTACTTGGTCCTTTATTTTCGGAATGACTTAAAAAACTTTTGCTAAGTTAATAAAAAAGTACTTCAAGTTAAGTCTAAGAGAAACAAAAAAAAACACAAGAAAAATGACCAAGAATGAAGATGAAGAAGAAAAAGTTAAACTTTTCTTCTTTCTTTCTTGAGAAATCTCAACCAATTTTACATCAGGACGAAATAAATTGCTTTGTGAATCATCGTATACTCTTTATACTACTCTTTGTCGACTACATCTCTTGTATTCATCGTTATTGTAGGTAAGAGTATATAGTCGTCATTAGAATTGGCGTTAGTGTTGGCATTGGAGTTGAAATAGGCGTTGGAGTAGGCAGGCCCATCAGACATCCCCAACTTAACTGACCCTTAGCTAGTTCTTTTCTCTCTTTACAAAATGATTTCAAGTGTAATGCTTCGTAATAATGCTTCGTTTGCACAAACATAAAAAGACAAAAGGAACAAAAAAAACTAAAAAAGAAAAATGAAAAAGTTAAAGAAATCAAATCATTTTCTCGTGTCGTGAGTCGTGCTGCTCCTTTTTTTGTTTTGCTTCCCCAAGTCTACTCTTTTAATACTTTCCAGGACTTTAGATGGCATTAACGGAATACTTGCAAAAAGCATAAACATTTCTAACTTTGTTCAACAATTTCAATTATTTAAATTCAACGCGTTTCGCATTCACTTCATCAACAGAATTTAAGACAAGAAACTAAATTAGGCCTATTTTCGAGCAATAGCACAAATAACAACGTGCTACCTCTCTTGTGTCCTTAAAAGTAAGAGTGTTTGCATATCGTCTATGAGGAACTCAATCGGTGGGTGTGGGAAACTGTTTCAATTGGAAAGTCATTGTTTTTATTTGACTTGGTATTTATCTTTGCTAATAGAGGGATATTTTCTTTTGTCGAAACTGCTCCTTAGAGTGGCATTTAGAAGTATCGTCCGTATAGCCGTAGTAAGGTGGTGATGGCGAATCCCCAAAGGAATCGATAACGTCTTGTTCTAGCCCTCTGAGAGGCTTTCAAAAAGGTATTGGCAGAAATTCGAGATGAGCGAGAGAGAGAGAGAAAATATACAATCGTTTGTGTTTGTGCGTTTGTTGTGGGATGATACAAAATACAATTGTTTGTATTTCGACTTACATTCGATCCTTATAGTGCAATTGATTAGCAAAGGACTTGAACGTCCATTGATAAGGTTACCGGAAGGAAGATACACGACTCTATTCTGCCATTCGAAAAAAGGGAAGCTTTTGAGCCAACCTAATAAAGTTATTTTTATTTCTTCTCCTCTTTTTTGTTGGCACTTGAGAAGATCCTTGGGGGAAAGGTACCTACCTACACCTTCTTATACCTTCCCGTTCGAATAAACTTTTGTTCAAATGTTTGTCAATAAAATGTGCTAAAATACGCAAATGAACTTTGCATAGCTCTGGTCTGTTTACTTATGTAGATTTGTTGCTTTTGGTTTTTGTTCTTGCCATTTTTGAATATTTGAAAAGATATTTACGTCGTCGTCGTCGTGTTGGATTCCAGCTTGAGGGCTTTCACGAATCTCAGTGTTTTGTAATTTAGTGTTATTTTAATACCTATCGTGTATTCTCTGGTGTTGGTATAATTGTGGTAGTTGTATTGGTGCTTTTGGAGGGATAAATTTACCATCAATAGAATTTTATGAAACTCAAACGATATATGTACCTCAGGTCTTGAAACATTAGAGATACGTGGAACAACATTAATTTAGACGAGTAAAACTTTACTGGCATCACAAACTCCTGCTATAGATGGGTGACGAAGAGAATCAACGAATGATTACGCAAAATTTCGAGGGGAAACTTTTTTGACGTGCAGTGAAATTATGTAATTTGAAACTTTCAATTATGACGCATACTAAAATTGTGTGTTACTGTTGGAAGAGTGTATGAACGTGTAGTTAAACTTTAAGACTTTTAAACATGTTGTGTGCTTATGCTATGAATGATAAAATAGATGTATTTTGAAATTTTAAGTACACGTACACGTACATACCTACATAAGTTTTGTTAGAAAACTTTAGTAACAAATTGTTATGAGCTAATAAAATATAATGTACGTCGTGTAAAGTATATGGTTGATGGTTTTGAAAGTTTTAAAGAGAAAACATATATAAGAAAGTGTGAAACTTTAATTTTATTTGAAGTCTTGAAGAGTTTCCAGGTGATCATTTTCAGTATCGAATTTACTGAATGATATTAATAAAATTAACTGCACGTGACGATTTAATTATGAAATGTATGTTTTTGAAAGGTTTGAAATTTGTTATTTCCATATTTATGCTATGGATGATTACATTTAAACCAACCTTCAACTGGGAAATACAAAATTTGATTTAAAGTTGCAAATGAAAAAAAAACTCGCAAGTTATAAGAAAATAACACTATAAGCAGTCAGTTTGTGATTACTTTTATGTCGCAGTCAAAATCGATAGTTTAATGGTTAAAGCAAATTTTGTTAGCATAAGTGGGCCTGACTTTTTTTTTATTTTTCTTTGAACAAAAAATAACACTACCTGCCATGTAAATTTTCTTAGCAATTCAAGTCTTATTTTTGTCAAAAAGGTTAAATTAAGAAAAAATGATTTTTTTAAAAACTTTTTCAAAAATTTTCTCTTCAAAAAAATTATACACAGAAAATCTATAGATACCTCCCAAGTAACATCGTTGGAGCTAATAGAAGCAAAACTGTTCTTTAGCAGCTTGAAAGCAGTGAAATCCAAAGCTTAAGCTCTTAAATAGATTATTTCACAGCTCCCTACATTTCATTTAAAAATGATGTTCTATAATCGAAGTTTCAGAACACTTTTAGCTCTATTAATTTTATAACGACTCACGATTTAAAAATAGCTCTTTAATAACGTTCAACGTTTTTTAAACGAGCTAACTATTGATATCAGCACATAAAGAAGCATTGTAGAGCTGCTTAATTTCATGTTCAAAATACTAACGCATGACTTTATAGAAATGTCAAAAAATAGCACTTCAAAAGCTACACAAAAAACGGCTGTAGAGTTTAATTACTAATACTTTCACACAAACTCTTGTGAAGTTAACACTAGCGCATGCGCTTGAAATCTCTCTGAGCATTATAAAATCTATCTCTGAGCATTGGGAAATGTGAAGACTCGATAGAGCTACAGCAAATCGACTATAGAGCTTAATACTAAACCTCTCTCAAATAAAATACTACTACTCAATATTAGGGTGTTCCACAATAAAATATAATAGCCATGAACTCAACGGGAAAAATTAAACCAAAACTAGAAAATAAATGTATTCCTTTCACTTTCTGGTGAATACCGAGTATGCACCACAAATATCAAATTAGATGCTAAATTCACATTTTTTTATTAAAATCAATCAAACAGTTTACTTAAAAAACATGTTTGAATAATATTAAATCTATGGCTGAGTCGCAAAAGTACTTGCTTACGTGCTAAGAAATCATAATGCACTTCAATGTTGAATAGAATTTAAATAAACAAGAATTTTTTTTCCAGAAATTAGAATTAGCCAATGACTTTCAATTTCCGAGCACCCTACTTTTTAAGTACTGAACGCAAAACTCTCATTTTGTGGAAACTAGCTCTAGAAGAGCTCGGTTGAAGACAAACTATGTTCATAATAAAAACTATGGCGACGGAAAAAAAAATCATTGAATAATTTTTCTTTATTTATTTAAACGAATGCAAAATCTTTCCTTTCAACAAAAACACAATAAAATATTGCAATGAAAACAAAAATATTTAATTTCATGATTTATTAAATTTATTTATCAATTTTTTACATTGTTTAGGTAAACTTTTTTAAATATTTCACAGCGTAAAATAAATAATTTAGAAGGCGCGTTGTTATTTTTCGAGGTACCTTCAGTACAATTGTGATAAAACTAAACGCGCACTAAAAAATCACTTACATGGCACTCACAAATATTAATTTTATTTCTCACTTCGACATTTTCTCTGCGAATATTTAATTAATTTCCACGACATCACATGACCTTTTCGATTGCTACTATCACACACATGAAATACATCTCCCTAATATTATTTTATTTTATCATTAGTATTATCTAAACTAATACAAACAAAGTGCTGTCAAAAATGTTGCTTTAAAGATATCTGAATCATGAACCAAAGAGCTTCAAAGCCATACAAGCCACCGACAAAGAGCTGGCTTCGAGCAAAAATTAGCTCTCAAACTCAATGAATTCGCTGTAAGCATGCTTTACACTTGCTTTAGAAGCGCATCTGGAGCTTCATTTGAAATCATAGAGCTTTAAGATTTGCTCTAAGAACGCTGTTAAAGCATTTGAAGAGCTAAAATTGTTACTTGGGCTAAGCCACTTCCACTTTAATTTGGATCATTTTTATCATTTACATAACATCAAAAATATTGATAAAAATACCAAAAACTCATTTTTTGGTTTTTTATTTTAATCTTCAAGGAAAATCATTTTATTTTAATGAAATTTGGTGAAAACGTACGTTTTTGTATTTAAAACAATCTGTAATATATTTGTTTTAAAGCAAAATATTAATTTTTGTATTTTTTTTTTTAATTAAATTTGAAAAAATGGCCTAATTTCCAATTTAAAAAGTTCTCGAGACAGCAATTTTTAAGCAAGAAAGAATTCTTTTTATTTGTTTATCTGTCAAATTCTTATACGTAAATATTTTTTGTTTTTATTTTTATTTTTATTATTTGTTTACTTTTATTTTTTTATTTTTATTTATTTTTTATATTAATATTCTGTAGGTAACAATTAAAACTAAAAAAAAAATATATGAGGAAAGTTTATTGGAGTTTCATCTTTTTGGGCAGCTTCTCAATATTGCTCCTATTTTGATAGTTTGTTTTGTGTTTCTTCACCACAAATCTCCTCCGAATCGCTGATTTCTTCTAAAAGTAATGGATTTTAGACTTAGAACAGTTTCCGGTTTAAGAATAAACCACTAAAAGCATTTTAATATCAAAACTTATAATAAAAAAAAATGAATAGCAACTGGCACGGAAAAATCGGACTTGAAAAATCTTCTTTTTTTTGCCATTTTTGGCAATGTTTGTTTACAAATGCAGTGTGTTTTTTCATCATCTTAAAGAAGATGACTAAATAAAAATAATTCCGTCCCAATATTTTCAAAAATCAAAAAATTGTTCGTGAACTTTTTCGATTGGAAATAAAACCATTCTTTTAAATTAATTTAAAAAAAAATCCAAAAATTTATAGTTTGCTTCAAAAAATTACAAATTTCTCAACACAAAAATCTACGTTTTCACCAAATGTCATCAAATGTCTAAAATAAAAATAAAAATCAAAAAATTGTTTTTTGAAATTTTTTACGTTTATGTGAAAAATTATCCAATTTAAAGCTGTTGGTCTCTTGATTATCTACATTTTTTGTATACATTTTTTCGATAAGACGTCTTCTTTGACCCTAACCCCACTTATTTGCCCACACACCCCACTTCCGGTCATCTGTTGCGGAGCAATTTATGTATGTTAAACCTCTTTTATTACACAATAATCTTAAATTTAATTTTTTCCAACTTTTAGCCCTTGAAAACTGTTCTGTTATCATTGTGCATAAACTAAGCTGTAGCTATCAGTTTTTCAGACCATTTTTCTAACAAAAATGTGGTTATAGCATTTAATTGCACACACATTAAATTTTAAGCAAAAATTTCGTTTGCGCAAGTTTGAATGATTTGCGTTTCTTCCGGCTTTTCTTTCGATTTATAAAATCAAAGTGCTGCCAGATTTAATTTAAGTTGAGATAGTCCGTGTCATGTATATGATCGAAGATGCACATTCGAAAAATGAAGTGAAGTAATACTAAATTAATCAAAATCCTTAAACGTGGGAAAGAAATTATGGGCAACACCAGAAAAAAGTCACCGCGCAAAGAGACGACCGATTTCTTGTTACCTAAGCCCTCAGAAAAAGGTCTTCGACGTCAGTTGGAGGATAGGAACGGACTTCGGGGAGTGCCATATGTCCGCATATCATCATCAACATTAAACACAAAGAAGATGAATTAAAAAATCTGGACTGAGACAGAAAAGACTAGTCAAAGCTTCCTTTCACATCCAGACTCCTTAGAGTAATCCGTGCTGTCTTTGCACACAAAATGAAAACTGGTCTCAAGGTTACTGAAAAAGAGTGCTCTACACTGTTAAGGCGAGGAAAAGTGTATGACCAGATGAGCCAAAACAAAACGCACACTGCAACCTCGTTTCATGCAATTTTTTATATGGTGCAGGTTTCATAATGAGCTGGAAGACATACATAGGATTGGAAGTCCTCACAAAGTTAAATGTGTTTGAAAATAGGTCCTTTACAGCAGCAGAGTGATTTGTAAGGGATATTTTCAAAGAAGTTGTTGTGCCATTTGCGCCAAGTATTGGTCAAAATTGTATTCTTATGCAAGAAAATGCTTTTCCTCAAACTGCGAACAGAGTTCTGCGTATTTTTACCCTACACCCTATACTGACCAGCTTGCTCCCCTGATTTGATTCTCACTAACCATGTTAAATTCTAAGGCCATAAATTTAAGAGGACAATATAATCAGAGGTATGCCAAGGAGACGTATTTCTATCCTAAGAGCAAGAGAAAGGAATATCATCCTCATTCTCACTGAGCTTTCAAGGTATTCTTGAATTTTTTTTTAAATCAACGAAAATCATTATTCTCAGGATTTTTTAAGTTTTTGTGCTTTTTCTAAAGGAAAACAACTAGCAGGATTTTCTAGAATTTGAAATTATTGTAAATTGATCAAGCTATAAAGCCACATTAAAAAAATATATCAAAATTTTTCTCTTTTTTTATTGTGTAGTTACCAAAATTTCCAAAAGAATATTTTTTTTGATTTTTTAAAAAAGATATTATATGTTTTTGAAAACTCGATATGTATTTTGAAAATAACACGATTAATTTTTTTTACAATTAAGAAGACAGGTACCTTATGACTTAAAATATATAAAAAAGTTTATTTTTATTTTACATAAAAGTTTAAAAAGTTTAAATATGTAGTTCAAAGCAAAAGTGATTATAAAGGCAGTGCACCTATTCAAATAAACGAAAAAAGTGCTACGATTTCAATATAAATTTAAAGAAATGATAATAAAACGTGTAATGATGGTAATTTTGATATTGTGTGTTTTCTTATTCTCTCCTCAATTGGATGCTTTCTCTAATGCCATTTTCAAAAATTCATTTTTATTCCACATAGTTCGGAGTTATAACGGTAAATCGCACTCGAAAATTTTGAACCTATTCAATTGAACGGGAGTGTATTTATAGAAAATTTTAAATATATTCATCAACTTTTGAGTTAAATTGTGCTAATAGTTGAATTTAGGGGAGACTCAATCACTCCTTAAGTATGGAATTTTTGCCAAAGTTAGTTTTTTTTTTTGATTTTATGGTTAATTCTAAATAAAGATTTTGGGTTACGCCAAAGTCCCGAAATGGAAAACAATCCCGAAGGCCAAAATCCCGAAAGACAAAATCCCGAATGAACAAAAATCCGAATGGACAAAGTCCCGCATCGGCTGAAATCGCGAATGCCAAAATTTCGAATGATAGAATACTGAAATACAAAACTCCCGAATGCCAAAAACCCGAATGGCTCAGTACTGTTTTTGGTATTTTTAATACCATCTCCACTCCAATGCATTTGGGATTTTTGGCATTCGGGATTCTGTCCATTCAGGATTTTGGCATTCGGGATTTTGGACATTCGGAATTATGGCATTTGGGATTCTATTTTTTGTAATTCGGGATTTTGTAGCTTTCCCTGGTGGATGATGGCTGGCAATGAAAAAAGGAACAAATTTAGATGAGGTTTTTTTTTTATTAATTTTAAATCAAAATTGTGACACTGCATTATACACTCCTCGTCAACTGAATACGCACAAACATTTTTGAATATATTTTATCCATTTTTTCCAAACAGTGATGGTTATTATGCCATCTGTTGATGGTACAAATTTTCGTAACATATAAATAACAGAATTTCAAAGTTTTATCCAAAAACAACCGTGAGTTTTTCCTTCAACCACTTCCAAAGTGTAACTTATGCAAAGTAGAAGTTTTTTTTTGAGTCAACTGAATAGGTACAAAAATTAAAATTGGTATTGGAATAGAATGAAACAAGTTTTTGTTTAAGTTTAGTAGTGGGTACTTCCACCTTTATTTTTAATTACTTCGTAAATTCGATCCGGCATGGAATCGTATAGCTTTTTAATGTAATTTAACGAAATTTCGCTCCACGCTAATTTGATTGCAGAAATTAAGGTTTTCTTTGTCTTCGAACTGACGACCACCCTCATAAACTTTGCGTACTAACCATCCCCAGACATTTTCTATGATGTTTAGATCAGGTGAGTACGGCGGCCATTGAAGCAACTGCACTTGTTGCTCCTCTATCCATGTTTTTATTATGCGCGCTGAGTGAATAGGCGCATTATTATGTTGGTAGGTCCAGTTTATGGGTCCAAAGATGTTAGAAAATTTAGGAAAATTTCTTTCCAAAATTACTTTATACCCAGCTGCTGTCATTCTTGATGTTACAACCTCGAGCTCAACTGTTCCATAATAACTGACTGCTCCCCATATCATGACACCTCCTTCACGACTATGATGGCGCTTTAAAAATCTTTTTTCTTTTCTTAAGAAAATAGAAGTTGAACCCATCAGGGCCATCGAAATTAAACTTTTTTTCATCTGAAAAAACCACGTGATACCATTCTTTTTTCCAACTCATGTGAAGTCTTGAAAAATCTAATCGCAACATTTTCCGTCTCTCGTCAAGTGGTGGTTTTTTCTTAAGTTTCATTCGTTTAAGATGGCTTGAGTTGTTGATTACTCTTAATACTGTTGAGCAACTTGCGTTTACGCCGACTTTTTGTTTTATTTTTGCCACAGAATCAGAAGAATTTGATGCATATCTTAAAATTCTTCGTCTCTCAGCTGCTGTTGTTGCTGTTTTCTTACCTCCCTTCATGTTTTTGCCGTATGCATCTTTATTTTTCAAGTAAGAATAAACTACATTAAAACTTCGGCCAACTTTATCAGCTATTGCACGTCCAGTTAGGCCTTGGTCTCTAAGTAAATCGATTTTAGCTTTTTCAACACTGTTAAGACACGTAGATCTACCCATTTTTCTTAAAATTTGAAATCAAGAATTAAATTTTACTGAAAACACTAAAATCGTTAATTTAAACTGTCAAGCACTCCAAAAAACTTATAAACAACGAAGAAAATGGCGTTGTACCTATTCAGTTGACTAAAAAAAAACTCCTACTTTGCATATAAAACACTTTGCAAGTGGTTGAAGAAAAACTCACGGTTGTTTTTGGATAATTCTTTCGGAATTATCTGCTTAACATCTTAAGGGAATAGTTAGCATCAACAGATGGCATAATAACCATCACTGTTTGGAAAAAATGGATAAACTATATTAAAAAATGTTTGTGCGTATTCAGTTGACGAGGAGTGTATCTGCAAAAAAATAAATAAAATAAAAATATAAATAAATATAAATAAATAAACATAAATATGAATCAATTGTGAAATATTTTGTTTCACTTTCTTCTAAATTGAGTCCAGTAAGTATTTTTGCGGCAACTAAATTTACTCCATAAAGGTCCAATAGGAGCTCAAAAAGTGCGCTTTTTAAATTCTATGGACTATTATAATATAAAGCTTATATGATTGCAAGAAATGATTATAAGAAGCTTCTTTGGATGATTATTAGGGCAACATTGTAAGTTGGGAAGGCTTTCAATATTCCATGTTTAAAAATATTTTTTATTCTAAGGTGATAGAGGTATAGCCATTCAAATTTTACTATTTTTAACAATTTCTTGCAGTTTTGTTTTTGTCCGAGAACCTATTTTTGAGTATTACATGGCAAATTTCACATTCAGAAAAATATTCGAGCTCAAAACTTTAATCAACTATAATATTACGATTATAGAAAAAACTTAAGATAGAAGGTAAGCGAATTCTGTACCATAATATAGGCTTGAGGGCAAGAACTGCGAAAATTTATAAGAAATCGTAGAGTCTGAATGGCAACATCTTTGTCAGTTTCGAATAAATCCGACTGTTTTGTATATGTCATATGAAGGCTTCAGCCTTTTCTTTTTATTTGGCCTATTTTTTTTTTTTTTCAATTTTAAATTGAAATAAAACAAAGAAAAATGTAATAAGCCTAATTTGTCAGATATTTTTGTGCAATGATTGTTTGGACATAATTTCAAGTATGTGCCGTGTATACGTACCCACATGCTGTAATCTGGAATTCCATCACACTCTTCGCAGTGAATTAGGCTCTGTTTCGGCAGTAACGCATCATTAAGGCAAATTTTCCAATGCAAATTCCAACAACAACAAGATAACTTCACATTTGAACTCCAGTAACAGTAACTCTATGGCTGAATGTGGAACGTATCTTAATGTTCACATTAAGGAGGTCAACAAAACACGCCTTATGCCAATCAACATTATTTGTTGACCCAAACGCAACCCCGTCAAATGGATAGCAATCGACAAAATTGTTCAATAAACTCCATTTTAATAAAAATATTTGTAGGGTTTTAATTTCATGAACATAATTTATTGGTTAATCAATTTTTATTAGATGAAAAATGCTATATTTGTTGTGAATAAGTATTTAATGTTAATAATATCGTTTAAACTTTATTGTTCACAAAAAAAAAAAAAAAAATTGGTTACCCCCAGGATTCGAACCCTGAACCTTTCGGTTGGATCTTGATGTATCGATCAATAAATTCCAATCCACACAAATTGTTGCTACGAAAGTTTTTGACGTACACTAGCATGTTGATCGATAATGTTAACCAACAATGTTGCTCGGCAAAGTGTGAACACTCCTTAAGACTTTACATTTTCCACACCAGAGAAAATAATCCAGTGGCGTCAATTCACACGAATGAGGCCTGTTTCCATTTTTTTTATATTTAGCTCCAACTATTTATAATAATATTTAATAAAAAAAAATAATAATTTTAAGAAAAGTTAACGGATCAAATTGTGAAAATAATTGTTGCAACATTTTAGACCTTCAATTCGGCCATGAACAATTTTGTAATTATATCTCACTGTTTGCTCTAACGTTCTGACCATCATCATTTTTGACATTTTTAGGTACCGATGATCCTACCGGCCAATAAATGACACTAAACTGTGACTTTTTCTGGATGTGATGATTTTTTGATAGTATCTTGTAGATTATCATCGCTTCAAATGCTGCAATTCTGTTAACTAAATTGACATAGTGACTTAACGAAAAGTCTGGTTCATCACTGAATAAAACTTCCAAATAAAATTGTCCATCAATAGCAATACATATTTTCTTAGGCCACTGTACTCCTACAATGAACCTCGGTAAAGTTTTTAAAGTTATATTCCCATCCAGAGAGGACTGGGATGATGACGCCGCGTGCCGTGACGAGAGACTTCGACACAACTATCTATACTGATGGCTTAAAGATGGAGTGTGGTGTTGGTTCAGGAATCTTTTCTGAGTCTCTTAACATCTCTAGGTCCTTTCGACTACCTGATTTTGCTAGTGTATTTCAAGCAGAATTACTGGCAATCAGGGAGGCATGCAAGATACTTAAACTAGACAAAACCAAATTCGTAATGCAGATAATCTTACAGACAGTCAGGCAGCTGTTAAAGCCATTGATTTGGCTACAACATCCTCTAAATTAGTCCAGCAGTGCCGAGATGAGCTCACAGGCCTAAATATTAACCTCAGGGTCACCCTTATCTGGGTTCCTGTCCACAGTGGCATTAAGGGAAATCAAAGGGCAGATGAGCTAGCCAAGGGAGGATCAGCCCTTCACATCTCACTGTTGGAAAGAGTCAACATTCACCTTGGAGGGCAATATATTGTCAATCTTTCTTCGTTAATCCAATCGTAGGTGGAGCAGCTTAACCAATTGCAAAAAGATCTGGCCCGCCTATAATAAATCCTGAACAATTGATCTGATATGTAGACCCAGGTGAGACATAGCCAGGGTCGTTGCAACCTGTACTGGACACTGGCTAGTAGGGGAACAGGCGGTGAGGCTGGGTATTTCCTGCAATATTCACTGTCGTAGCTGTGGAGACCAGCAAGATAAACAAACAGTTCTTCATTTTCTCTGTAAATGTCCTGCTCTAGCCAAAATCAGCGCACAATCGTTTGGAGTTGCATTTTTTGACATCCTCAACGAACTTTCCAAAATGAAAATCAAAAATTGTCTCTCCTTTCTCAACGTGACGAAATGGATCCAAGACAAAAATCGATTTATTATGCACCATGTACCCCCCCAGATCACATTGACCGTGAGCTATCGGAACATGGGCCTCTGCTGGGTTTCATGATGCTCAAAGATAACGACGATCCAACGGCTGGACAGTTCGCGCTTCGGTGCCATTCTGCTATCTGCCGAGCTGGGATATCGTAGCTGGCATCCACAGGTCAAATGAGTTATTGTATCAAAACGGCGAGATTCAGCGCTAATCGGGCACTGAGCCAGTATGACGCCCGTGCCACCATTTCTACCTGGCTCATTCACCGAACGTATTGCGCAGCGTGCAAACCCCACAAAACTAATCTCAAAATAACCGAGAACTGTCAAATCAGCTGCCACAGAAAACAGTGTTTCCAATTTAAATTTCTCCATGGAAAAGCATCCGGTATTTAAAAAAAAAAATCTTCACTTTAAATGAAATCTATCTTGGAAACACATCCAATGCACCCACAACATAAATTTGATCGAAAACTACTTGTTTAATCAATATGTTTTTGTTTCCTTTCACGTTTAAAATCTGCTGAGGTTTCCTTGGTCTACAAAAATTGAAAACCTCCTCTGTATAGACAAAATAATTATTAACAATAAATGTAGGCCCTATATAGTAAAGAAAACTTTCCTTTCCTTGGCATTACTAAATCCCCCCTCAATTGACACATAAACCGAACATAACATTTTCTTATCTATAATTTGGCAAAGCAAACACTTCCTTCACAAGGGGTTTATACTTCAATGATATTTAAGTATCCCCAGATTATGTATAAGGGAAAAACCTCTTCAAATCAACACAAAACCAGCAAACAAAAAATAGACCCCAAGGTAAAAAAAAGTACAAAAAGGAGTTGCATTATGCGTATATTTTACTGAATTTTATGTTTATGATTAAAAGGAAGTCCTTTTTGTCATTGAATAATAGCACAAGGCTTATCAAAACTTCTCACTCTTCTTACATAAACAGAGAGATAACAACAATTTTCACTTCACCAACTCCACTGCCCCTGATGCCTTTGCAAATCTGATCGAAATCCATTTGAAGTGAACACAGTTGTTATAACATTGGGAAGAGATGGTTTGATTTTGATAATCCCCATCATGGAAGTATTCTCATAAAAAAAGGACTATTTTTCCCTAAGGGACAAAAATACCATGTACAAACCAAATCGAGGTTTTCGTTTCAAGTGCGAAGCGAAACAAATCATTCGACCATTTAAGGACTCTCATTGTTTCCCACACCATTCTGGCTTCTAGTGTCATCACAGGATTCGTTTTAGTTTTTAATTCTCTAGCATCATGTGAATGCCGGGGATCTTTTGTCATAGAAATTTTCACTTTTGGAAAATAAACCAAATTCAGTTGGGGGATTATTTTAGTGAATTCCGTTCAGTTCGTGAAATGCGAGTCCTTTTCCAAAACAATACCCAAATAGTAAAGCTCGCTCTAATAATCGCATCGCGAACGCACATTCCGTTAAATGTCACATTAGTGGCGGAAAGTTCTAACAAATATAATCCTCTTTGAATACCCCATCATACTTATTTTGACCCCGCAGTGGGATTGAAATTTATTTGAAGCTGCAATAGCCATAACCCCACCGCAAAATGGTACAATCGTAATGCAAATAATTTGCAATTTTCAGGAAATCAAATTTTCTGCTTTGGCTAAATATAGTTGGCTCGACCTATTATTTCGACTCAAATGCCACATAACACCCTCTGTTTCGAGAGCTTGTCTATGACAATTCAAGACCGAGTGCGAGTGGCATGGCATATGGTGGAACTGGAAGGGGTAATGGCGGGCTTTGGATAGTTTTTGTCAGCTAGAGGCACATAAAAAGCGAAGCGTATTTGTTGTAAGAGATATTGTTGGCTGGCCACGAGGAGGCTATAAAATATTTATATAGATGGATGTGTGATTGCATCCATAGCAATTTGGATACGTGCGGAATATTTAAGCGAAAATCGATTGATACAAGGGTATAGAGGTTACTCAGGGGGGGGAGATGCTCATTCCTGATGCTGAAGTACCACCATTAACATTACCGCAACTATAGCGGCCTCAAAAATGTGTATAAACCTAGCTTTAAGGGGATGATTGCGGTGATGGTGTGTACAAGGTTGTTGGCGTTAATCAATTTTTGAATGATTTCCAAGTGCACGCAACGAGGGCATTCAAGAGTGATTTAAGCGGTGAGGGGGGTCTAGGGAGGTGGAAAAAGTTGAAGCAAAAGATAAATACATCAGCAAACGTGATGAAGGTTTTTATATGTTTCTACACCACCAACCAACCACATTTACCGTTTCCAAAATTGGGGTTTTTAAAAAGAAATTTATCTTGTTTACTTGAGTGCTGTATTTGTATAGCCTTACCTTGGTTCGTGTACGTACAACCATCAGCATCACCCTTTGCGTAAAGGTATTCAAGGATATTTCCAAACGAACGTTTAGTATGGCAAAGAAAGTCATGCCCGTGCAAATTTGTTTGATTGGTTAAGAGAGAGAGCTGCTTGTCACTGCTTTCCCATCACAGCAGGTGGTGACGGTAAAGGTAAGAATGATATATTCATTTTTTGCGTTTTTTTTTATTTATTTGTATATTGTTTGTGTGTCGTGTACCTACTCTTCAAGCTTTTTTTATATTATTGAAGGACTTTGAGCTGAAGGTATACAGACATGAGATCAGCATGATGGTGAAAAATATCATGTTATCACTCATGCTTTAAGCTGCTAAAACCAAAAAAAAAAAAAAAAAAACAAGCAGAGGTAGGTTTTAGTTCAGAGAGACAAAAGAGTAATTGATTGAGAGACATTTATTATGCCGACACAAAGTACTTTGCATGAAAAAATGATGTCAACATATACAACAATACAAAAACGAATAGGATCTATTATTCTATTTATATTCGCATAAGGAAGCATATTTAGACAGAGTGGTTAAAGGAGACGAACAAAAAAAAAAATGATTGCCTATTTAAGATCGGAAGATTGTGTGTGAAATTGTTTTTCTGATGATTTTTGCTAAGCACCCATACTAAGAGGAATGTTTAATTTAAATTTCTGATTTATTCAAAAGATTTTTTTTAGAAGTTTTTATTTTACAAAAAAAAAACAATATTCTACAATGAATATATTAAAATATGGTGGTTTGAGGCTAAATTTGTGTTACAACGTGGTTAACACAAACCATTTTTCCTTTAAAGTGAGTCTTTTAGAACTTTCGAATAAATCTACATAGAATGACATGATTGATGTAGTTTTTCAAGTTTTGTAAACTGATAATTTCAAGCTAAAATTCTGTTTTAAAATCCCTTTTTTGATATATAACATCTTAATTATCGGTTTAAAAATTTCGTAAAATCCTACTGCCGAAAAAAATGAAGAAGAAGTACTTTGGTCAATAAAACAACCGTATGTATGTATATACCTGATTTGTATCCCATATACACTCCTCGTCAACTGAATACGCACAAACATTTTTTAATATAGTTTATCCATTTTTTCCAAACAGTGATGGTTATTATGCCATCTGTTGATGCTAACTATTCCCTTAAGATGTTAAGCAGATAATTCCGAAAGAATTATCCAAAAACAACCGTGAGTTTTTCTTCAACCACTTGCAAAGTGTTTTATATGCAAAGTAGGAGTTTTTTTTTAGTCAACTGAATAGGTACAACGCCATTTTCTTCGTTGTTTATAAGTTTTTTGGAGTGCTTGACAGTTTAAATTAACGATTTTAGTGTTTTCAGTAAAATTTAATTCTTGATTTCAAATTTTAAGAAAAATGGGTAGATCTACGTGTCTTAACAGTGTTGAAAAAGCTAAAATCGATTTACTTAGAGACCAAGGCCTAACTGGACGTGCAATAGCTGATAAAGTTGGCCGAAGTTTTAATGTAGTTTATTCTTACTTGAAAAATAAAGATGCATACGGCAAAAACATGAAGGGAGGTAAGAAAACAGCAACAACAGCAGCTGAGAGACGAAGAATTTTAAGATATGCATCAAATTCTTCTGATTCTGTGGCAAAAATAAAACAAAAAGTCGGCGTAAACGCAAGTTGCTCAACAGTATTAAGAGTAATCAACAACTCAAGCCATCTTAAACGAATGAAACTTAAGAAAAAACCACCACTTGACGAGAGACGGAAAATGTTGCGATTAGATTTTTCAAGACTTCACATGAGTTGGAAAAAAGAATGGTATCACGTGGTTTTTTCAGATGAAAAAAAGTTTAATTTCGATGGCCCTGATGGGTTCAACTTCTATTTTCACGACTTAAGAAAAGGAAAAAGATTTTTAAAGCGCCATCATAGTCGTGAAGGAGGTGTCATGATATGGGGAGCAGTCAGTTATTATGGAACAGTTGAGCTCGAGGTTGTAACATCAGCGCGCATAATAAAAACATGGATAGAGGAGCAACAAGTGCAGTTGCTTCAATGGCCGCCGTACTCACCTGATCTAAACATCATAGAAAATGTCTGGGGATGGTTAGTACGCAAAGTTTATGAGGGTGGTCGTCAGTTCGAAGACAAAGAAAACCTTAATTTCTGCAATCAAATTAGCGTGGAGCGAAATTTCGTTAAATTACATTAAAAAGCTATACGATTCCATGCCGGATCGAATTTACGAAGTAATTAAAAATAAAGGTGGAAGTACCCACTACTAAACTTAAACAAAAACTTGTTTCATTCTATTCCAATACCAATTTTAATTTTTGTACCTATTCAGTTGACTCAAAAAAAAAACTTCTACTTTGCATAAGTTACACTTTGGAAGTGGTTGAAGGAAAAACTCACGGTTGTTTTTGGATAAAACTTTGAAATTCTGTTATTTATATGTTACAAAAATTTTTACCATCAACAGATGGCATAATAACCATCACTGTTTGGAAAAAATGGATAAAATATATTCAAAAACGTTTGTGCGTATTCAGTTGACGAGGAGTGTATTTTATTTGAAAATTTGTATCTGAAACGCAATCTTTGAACTTATTAGATATTATTTAAGTTATGAAAATTACAAGGTACCGGTGGGATTGGAACCATGGTCCTCTTGCACTGAAAGTCCACCACGGTTAACGTCGGTCATGGAAGAATATATTTACAATTAAAAAAACTTATGCACTTTCTCCACACTGCTGGTTTGTGGCCTTACTCTTTAGTATATTGTTTTGTATTTTCACAAGTACAAATGGTTTGTGGCTGCACTTAGCAAGTAACAGAAACTAACATAGAGATTGTATAATAATTTAGCAGGATGACTATAGACGCGACAGCTCCGTCGTCATTTTATAAGAGCAATATAGAGAGATTAAAGAAACATTGGTATATCGCTTCTATCAAGCTTATATAATTTGCACCAGAAAATATTTACGGAATCAGTAATGCTCCAAAAAGGTATTTACTTCCCGTCAGAGGGGTAATAGGAGCGCTACAGAAACAAATAACACTATAGTGTCTGAAATGCGAAGCAATTTTGTTGGTTATGTTAGTTTCTTTTTTGTTTTGTGTAAGTTTGTCTTGAGCCTATCCTTGCTCCAAAAAATAAGAAATGCGCAATTTAGTAATAAAAATTATGAATTATCTTTGATTTTTCAAATTTTTGTTTGTTTTTTATTTTTAGTAACATTTCCTGCTCAAATGTTTTGACACTAAATGAACTTCAGTGACTTTGAAAAAATCTTAAAAACATCATTAAAACAAACAGGTACGTACAGTACACAATTCAAAAAAATCAAGGTAAAAATATTCTTTTCAATTTTTGTTTGTGTTTTTTTGAAGAACTATATCTTTGCGATGAGTAGTTAAAAAACGAAAGCATACGTTCGCTTTATATTTGTTTGCAAAAAATTTTTTTTGTTTAGTTCCGTTATTGCGTAATTGCAAGAAATGACACTACAAATATTCAATTATTTTTATAAATTTTTTTGAAGGTCATTATTTTGTTGGGTAATTTTCTTGTGTCAATCAAATGTAATGTACTTTTAATAAAAAAAAATACAGTTGTCTTTGGTTACCAATATCGAGCAAATAATGACGTCATACAAAAAATCAAGGACGGCTTTGGAAATTTTGTCCTGTGGCATTTCTTGCAATAAAGGCAATAACGGCATTGTTTAAAGAAATATTTGCGAACATATCTCACAATAAAAAGCATAAAGCTATTGATCAACTCAATATAACCATACGTCACAAGGATGGGAGCGCTGCGATATCCCGCAAACCAAAATCTTGAATAACGAAATCTCACATTTTTTTTTAAATCTCGAATAACGAAATCTCGGAAGTTAAAAATCTTGTTTTTCATAATCTCGCAATTACAAAATCTCACTTTTTACAATCTCGCATTTACATCTCGAACCAAAAAATCTCGCAAATTTCAACCAAAATCTCGCAATTTAAAATCTCGCAAATCAAAATCTCGCAACTTCAAATTTCATAGCAACGAATCATCGAATTCATCGAATCGAATCGAACATACCTACCCAAGAGCACTTTGCATAATTTTTCTTGCCAACTAATAACTATACCCGTGAACAAAAATTTGTGGCTGTCTTTTACGCGTTTATGAAGTATCTTGCACATGACATTTTACAACTGAATACACCATCTCCATGTTCTCTCTCTTTCTTGTTCTTTTGACAACAATAATATTGAAAAATCAACAGTCCAAATTAATAATAATAGTGTGGTCTAAAAGTACTCAGACACTGGATTATATATTTTGCGAGATTTTAATTTGCGAGATTTTGTTTTAAAAAATGTATTTGCTGCAATGCAATTCAATTTTGCAAGATTTTAGTTTGCGGGTTTTCGTTATTGCGAGATTATGAAAAGCGAGATTTTGTAATTGCGGGATTATGAAAAGCGAGATTTGTAATTGCGAGATTTCATTATGCGAGATTTCGATTCCGAGATTTTGACTTGCGAGATTTCGTAGCCAACCCCACAAGGATACAGTTCTTTAAAATCACTAAACAAATTCAAAAATCTGACCACACGTCACAAGGATACAGCTCTTCAAAATCACTAAACAAATTCAAAAATCTTGCGTTGTTAATTTTTTTAGTGGTGCGATCTCCCGCAAACCAAAATCTCGAAAAACGAAATCTCGCATTTTTTTAATCCCGAACAAAAATCTTGTTTTTCATAATCTCGCAATTACAAAAGCTAGCTTTTAATAATAATCTCGCATCAAAAAATCTGGCAAATTTCAACCAAAATTTTGCAATTTAAAATCTAGTAAATCAAAATCTCGCAAATTGAAATCTCACATCAAGGAATCTCATACGGCTTTTACAAAAATATTTTTTTTTAGAACATACCCAAAAGTATTTTGCATAAATGAGATCTCATAGACCTCATCAATCGTGAACGGGATTCCAAAAAATTTCCCAGTTTTGCTGTCAAATTACAGAGGAAACTAATTTTTGGACTCGCTTGCTCACTTTTTAACGAAACAAAATTAGCTGAGGGCTCTCAGATCTCCTTTTTCTGAGCACGCCTATTACAACTCTCTCTCTCACTCTGCGATATTTTGATCCAACTGAATTGTGTGAGATTTTAATTTGCGGGATTTTGTTATTGCGAAATTGAGTACCTCGTGGCATAATTGTGAGTCCGTTGCACTGTTTATCCGAGGTACTGGCCTCTAGCAAGGAACTGACAAACCTTCCAAGAATATACATATAATAAATAAGTGCTTCTCATTAAGGCATTTGGACTCGGAAAAAAAATGCACGTCCTCTCCATTCCTGCCAACAAACCGCACACAGGAATAGTTGAGAGTTATAAGTCACTAGGCCCTGGCTCTCCACGAGCTGTTGCGCCACCCAATTTATTTATTAATTTATTTTATGAGATTATGAAAAGCAGAATTTCGCAATTACAAGACTTAATGTGAGATTTCAAATGCGAGATTTTAATTTGACCATTTGAGCACTAAGTGAGATTTCAAATCCGAGATTTTAATTTGACCATTTGAGCACTAAATCTTCCAAATTAAAATCTCAAATTCGAAATCTCGCATTCCAAAAAGTCAGAGTTACAAAATTACTATTTTTATAATATCACAATAACAAAATTTTACTTTTTTTTATCCGAGAGATATTTTGGAGCGAAATTTAATTGCGAGATTATTAAAAGCGGGATATTGTTATTGCAAGAATATTACAAAAAAAAGTCAGATTTCATTATTCGAGAATAATGGTTTTTGGGATATCTTACCGCTCCTTGCCTTTCAAATGGTTTAAAATCTTTTTTGCGAATATCTCACAAATGAGGAGCCAAAAATCGACATAGATTAAAAAAATTTCTATGGCCAGCTACATAGCAGACCTTTTTCTGACCAATTAGATGATATACTTTTTTTTAAATATCTCAGATATTTGGTGCAAAAATCCCAGAGCCATGGCGCACAGTGGAACGATCAGTATACAAATTTTCTGGTCACTTCTGTGTTAGTACTCCATATATTGATCAAATTTGACGTTACATTGGATGAAAGTCAGAACAGAAAAAGTGGGTCTCGCAATACTGACTAATTTTCAGCTACATCATAAATGGTTCGTCGTTTTTCTTTGAATGTTGTATGTACTGGTACATAGCGTGTATTGGTGATTCTCCCGACAATTTTCAATTTTTTCTAAGAGCAAAATATAACGGTATATCTACTTGCCACAAAAAGTTTTTCATTTCAAATCATATCTTACGCAATTTCTTTAGTTAGATTTGTAATGGAAAACAAAACTAAGAAAAAAGTTCAATGTCTACAAAATTACTTCTGCGCCTTGCAACCAATTTTTTTTAATTTCTTCGTTTTTTTTTGCTAAACTGCACCTCATTGCAGATGAATTTGAAATTTTGACAACATTGCAAGGACTTGAAAATATGCAGACTGTTGTTAAATCATTCAAGGATTCCTTCTGTGTCAAGGAACCTCATCTGTTTTTGATATGGTTTGTGTTTCATTTTTCTGGAATGTTAGTTCGTTATTATAAAGAGCGGTCGTCCGTGACGAGTGAAGAAACTGTTCTGAGGTTCTTCTGTTCGAAGCATAACCGTTTCCAAAGTGATAGCCTTAATTTCTTACCCACATCTGTTACAAACATAATGGTCCTTCTCAAGATATATTTTCCATAGCCATCGTCCTTATTTTTACATCATTTTATTCTTTTTCTTCTTCCATGGCTAAGAAGTAAGAAACTTATTTTTTTTTTTTTGCATTTAATTTTTCATCTGCATTTCCGGGCGACTTTGAAGGATATATACTCATATACTTATACATATAGCAAAAAATGCCGTAAGTTCTTTTACCAAGCACACTGTTTCAGTGGATTAAGGAAAAATTCGATAAAACTTTGCTCAAGACTTATGCAAATAGTTTGAGAGTGTACTTTTCGAGATTTATTTTACTGGAAAGTGATCATCCCAATAAGGATTTTGAAAGTTGCTGCGCTAGAAAAGTTAAAAAAAAAATCAGCGTTGATTTTATTTATGCAAAGCTTATCCCTCGTGGGTAGTCGTTGTTGGGTGCATAAGAGTTGTACCTAGTAAAACATATTTTTAAAGTTTAACCAAGATTTTTTATTGTTTTTTTTTAATATAAATACAAGACTTTGAACGTTTAAAAATTATTTGGTTTATATTTTCTGCAAACATATTGGAACATAGGTTGCAAAACTTTTTTTGTTAACATATTATCCCCAATTTTTATTCAGATAGAATTGTAATGGAAATCAAATTGCTTTGGGAAGGAGCTTTATAATAGACGATAAAACCCATACAGGGGTAGTAATAACTCATCTTACAATAGCAGATCCATAATTTATGTATTTTGAATTCCTCATTCCAGTGAATTGCGATTTATTTGCAGATGGTGTGTTTGCAAAAACCAAACCCACAATTTCTAACATCACACAAGTATTGATATTTTATGAAACAAATGGTGCAATAAATCTTTTTTTTTTATTTGATGTCAAATATACATGTTTATAAATCAGTAGAAGAGGGGGGTGGGGGGGTGTTGAGGGTTTAGAAGGAAATAAAGTAGCTCAAGTTAAATCGATTGCATGAACTTGTGAACTTGTATTTTCTCTGCATATAGAGATGTCACTTGTTTGCCAATCGTTTTGGTGTTTTTTTTAAAATGAAATATATTGCTGGGTGGAATATTGAAATATGGAAACTTTCACTTCTTGAAATATGATTTACATATTTATTTCAAGTAGTGAAATTTCTCTTTATGCACTGTTTTCAAGTGCTAGTTTGAAAGATTTACACTAATTTATAATCTAGCCCCAAAAAATAACCTTATTCCCGCAAAAATCGTTCTTTCGGTTGAGAATTTTTAACCAAACATCCATTAGAAGTACAGATGGTTGGCGTTGTAGGGCGTGGGTAGAAACTGATTGGCGTCGACATTGCGACGTCCAGTGATGCAACGAAATCTACACGTCAACTGTGCTTATTTTACCTCCAACTGGTAGCCATCGGATACTGGTCTCGTTCATCCGGATTTGACTTGCTAAACTTAAAATCGCGAGTGTTGAACAAAAAACAAAAATAGCAACACTTTAATCTTCTGTCGGAAATGACTGGCTGTATAATTTGGCTGAGGTCTTGGACGAGTCTATCAGAAGCATGGTGTGCGGCGCATGAATTCAGAATAGAGAATCAACGGTGCCGTCAACGGTCTTGAAGACAAAAAGCGGCAAGAGTGTTCCCACTAAAGGCACCTCTCCTTTTATCAAGCCAGCAGCGGAAGAATTCTCCAGATGAAATCAACAGTGGCGTCTACAGTTCCATTAAGGTTGAACTACTTAGTAAACACCTTATACGGGATACTACGACATATTCTCAGGCCTTATGAGAGGTTAATCCGGCTCCCCGCCTTTGGAGTTATATTGTAAGAGTCTGGGCCTCCAGATTGGAGGTCGTGCCGTCGGGGTGACTCCCCGGCTATACGTAAAGCTATTAAGTTGCGAAGCAACAACAAACCTCAGATACGGACGGTTTAACTGTTGACGAACCTAGCAAACGAAATAAGGACAACGAACTTCGGATCTGCACGTGGAATGTTCTGTCTCTCTATAGACCACGTGCAGCTGAACATTTAGCGGAGGCCCTAGACTGCTACAAAGCAGACATCACCGCCATCAGAGAAGTGCGATGGGACGGGCCGGGCAAAAGAAAACTGAAAGACTGCGAGAACTAGTGGTGACTGTTACCGACCACAAGGGCAGCGTCTCTCTGGATGTGGATTCGTCGTTAGAGGCAGACTCAGACACGGAGTCTTGAGTTTCAACAATGTGAACGAGCACCTCATGACAATTCGCATCAAGGCTAAATTCACCAACACTAGCCTCATATGCGCGCATGCCCCCACAGAGAAGAAAGATGACGACACCAAGGATGAGTTCTATGAGCTCCTGGACAAGACATATGAGCAATGCCCTAGCTATGACTTTAAAATTTTCTTGGGTGATTTCAATGCCAAGCTAGGAAGAGAAGACGTCTTTGGTGGCACAATCGGAAGATATAGCCTGAACGACACCACCTCCGATAACGGACTCAAGCTAATCGACTTTGTTGCGGGGTGAAACGTTGTGGTAGCTAGAACGCATAGTTCCCATCACATCTCGAAATACACAAGGGCCGAACAAGGCGAATTCCTGGTAAATCAACCGCAAACCAGATTGACCACATGCGATGGACGCAAGGCACTCCTCCAGCATCAAGGATGTCCGAACGTTTCGAGGAGCCAACGTTGTCTCGGATCACTTCCTCGTTGAAGCCAAAGTAATGCTATGGATATCCAGACCAAAGCCAAAACAGGGAAATACTGTGAGGAAGTTCGACGTCGGACGGCTACAGTCGCAAGAAATCACCAGGTCCTTTTCCGATTGAGTCTCTACAAGTATCGAGAATCAGTGGAAGAACTGCCAGGAAGCCATCAGAGATTTTGCCTCTGACGTGGCCTCGCACGACAACCACAGCGAAAACCCTGCTTCGACGGATAATGCCGGCAAGTACATGTAGCCAAACAACATGCATACAAAAAGGCCCTGCATAGAAGGACTAGAGCTGCTCGCAAGTTCTACGAGACGAGCAGAAGAGGAGAGAGGAACACAAGCTTCTAAGAAGGAAAAAGAAAGAGAATGAGAAGCGTGCGGCGAGGAATTAGAGGGATGCCATTGCAGGAATGAAGTTTGGAAGTTTTACGAAAAAGTAAAAAGAACCTCCCAAGGTAACAAGGCCCGAATCGAAGCCTGCAAGGATGATCCGGGTAACATCTTGGTAGAATCGTAGTCGGTGCTGAGGATATGGAAAAATCATTTCTGCAAATTGTATAACGGTGATGAAGTACCGGATGCCGCTACCATGCAGATTGCATTGTTCAATCCGGACAACGTAGGCCAACAATTCCGTCCACCCACCGTCCATCGACGAAGTGAAGATAGCTATATCTACATAAACTTAAGTCCAATAAAGGATGGCTTTGCGGCTGAGCTATTCAAAGCGGCGATGAATTAGAAGTATGCACCAGCTCATCTGTAAAATATGGTCAGAGGAAAGCATGCCCGATGAATGGAACCTCAGCATTGTTTGCCCGATCCTCAAGAAAGACGATCTTCTGGACTTCACCAACTACAGAGGCATCACTCTTCTTAATATCGCCTACAAGATCTTCTCTGCCGTTCTTTGTGAACGCCTGAAGCCATTCGTCAACAAACTGATAGGTTCATATCAGTGTGGCCTTAGGCCCGGGAAGTCCACCATCGACCAAATATTCGTACTACGGCAGATCTTGGAGATAAACCAGGTGTTTCAAATCGATACCCACCACCTTTTCATCGATTTCAAGGCCGTGTATGACAGCATCTATAGCGACGAGCTATATTGACCAATGTCTAGTTTTGCCATCCCTGCCAAACTCATCCGTTTGTGCAGGATGACGATGGAGACTACACGCTGCTTCATCAAGGTCAGCAAAGACCTCACCGACACCTTTAATGTCAAAAAAGGTTTTAGTCAAGGCGACGCGCTGTCATGCGACTTCTTCAACATCGTTCTTGAAAGAATAGTGCAAAACTCTCACATCAGCACTAGAGGAACAATCTTTCAAAAGTCCGTCCAATTATTCGCTTACGCTGACGACATTGACATAATCAGACGAACAAAGCGTGATGTCAGTGGTACTCTTGTGAGTATTGAGAAGGAAGCCGAGAAGATGGGTTTAACGGTGAATGAAAGCAAAACGAAATATATGCTGTCAACAAGAAAGGACACCCAACACCGACGTCTAGGACGGAACGTCACTATAGACAGCTTTTATTTTGAGGTGGTGAGAGACTTTGTCTACCTAGGATCCGCTATACACTCAGCGAACGATACCAGTGTTGAGATCAAACGAAGAATTACTCTTGCCAATCGCTGTTTCTTTGGGCTAAGAAGACAAATGAGAAGCAAAGCCCTCTCTCGAGCAACTAAACTGTACCTGTATAAGACGCTTATCATCACGGTTCTGATGTATGGTGCAGAGGCATGGACACTGTTAACGGTGGATGAGAATGCGTTAGGCTGTTTTGAGAAGAAAATTCTCCGGGTGATTTTTGGTCCCGTCTGCATAGATGGGAAATGGAGAAGAAGATACAACAACGAACTGTACGGGCTGTACAGCGACACTGAACTAGGCACAAAAGTGAAAAGCCAACGACAAAGATGGTTCGGTCACCTAGAGCTGGAGATAGCTAGCTAGAAAATAAGCCGGCTGGAAGAAGCTGGTTGAGGCCCTGGTCCACCCCGGACTCTAGCGCCACCTTAAGTAAGTAAGTATCACAACAAAAACATAAATGTTAAAAAAGGAGCCAAGTTCTTATTTGCACAAGAAACCTGTGCGTAAAAAGTCAGCCAAAAAAAGTAATGAGATCTAATATATATGACAAGTTTTAAGTTCATGAAGTTTAATATCAAATATCTAAAGAAGAGTATTATCGAAACAATTCCAAATCATGACAGAAATTTGGTAATTAATGATTACTGATTAAAATTTGGTGGGTTCACTGGTCAAGTTTTCATACATTTTAAATTTGTGATTAAGTAAGTATTTAAGAGAAAACTTGCCAAGTAAATCCACCAAATTTTAATCAGTAATCATTAATTACCAAATTTCTGTCATGATTTGGAATTGTTTCGATAATACTCTTCTTAAGATATTTGATATTAAACTTCATGAACTTAAAACTTGGCATATATTTTAGATCTCATTACTTTTTTTGACAGACTTTTTACGCACAGGTTTCTTGTACACATAAGAACTTGGCTCCTTTTTTAACATTTATGTTTTTGTTGTGATTTCACTCCTTTTTGCAAAGACTAATTTTGCCAGGTGAAAGTCAAGCCCTACCGGTCTACAAAGTTTCATAACCGAACCGAAAATGCTCCATACAAATAAAAGCCATTCTGATAAAGTTGGTGGATGGCACCCCCCCCCCCTGCATGGACGATTCCAAATTTTCGATTTTTTTCCTTTCTAAGTACTTCAAGTCCTACCGACCTACCAATTTTCATCGTTCTACAACAATCGGAAATGCTTCATATAATTCAAAAGAAATTTTGAGAATGTGGGTGGATGCCACGCCCCCTGGACTGAAACTTCCAATTTTCGATTTTTTTTTCTTCTTAGTACTTTAAGTCCTACTGACCTACCAATTTTCATCGTTCTACAACAATCGGAAGTGCTCCATATAATTTATAAGAATTTTTAAGAATGTGGGTGGATACCACGCCCCCTGAATGCAAAATTCCAATTTTTCAATTTTTTTATTTCTAAGTACCTTAAGCCATACCGACCTACCAATTTTCATCGTTCTACAACAATCGGAAGTGCTTCATATAGTTAATAAGAATTTTTAAGAATGTGGGTCGATGCCACGCCCCCTGAACTGAAACTTCCAATTTTTCGATTCTTTTCTTCTAAGTACTTCAAGGCATACCAACCTACTAATTTTCATCGTTCTACAACAATCAGAAATGCTTCATATAATTCAAAAGAATTTTTGAGAATGTGGGTGGATGCCACGCCCCCTGGACTGAAACTTCCAATTTTCAATTTTTTTTTCTTCTAAGTACTTTAAGGCCTACCGACCTACCAATTTTCATCGTTCTACAACAATCGGAAGTGCTCCATATAATTTATAAGAATTTTTAAGAATGTGGGTGGATACCACGCCCCCTGTATGGAAAATTCCAATTTTTCAATTCTTTTCTTTCTAAGTACCTCAAACTCTACCAACTTACCAATTTTCATTGTTCTACAACAATCGGAAAAGCTCCATATAATTTATAGTATATTTAAGAAAGTGGGTGGATGCCACGCCCCCTGAATAGAAAATCGCAGATTTTCGATTTTTTCCTTTGTATGTACCACAAGGCCTACCGTTGTGCGAAATTTCAAGTTTCTACGATGTCGGGAAGTGCTCCATAATTTTGATGATCTGTCAGTGAGTCAGTGAGTCAGTGAGTCAGTGAGTCAGTAAGTCAGTGAGTCAGTGAGTCAGTGAATCAGTGAGTCAGTGAGTCAGTGAGTCAGTGAATCAGTCAGTCAGTTACGGTTTTTGCGATTTTTGAAGTCCTATATCTTGGGAACTACTAATGCTAAAGAGTTGAAATTTGGTGAGCCACCTGTGTTTGATCAGTTCAGCAAATACTCCGAATTTGAAGTTTCTGACTTTATTGGTATGGAAGTTAGAGGGGGGTTGAAAATCGCCTGAGTTTGTTCCTGTAAAAAGGGTGTAGGCCGCGAACTTGGCTGGGCACTACCGTGCCCTTTGATAAGTAATAAATGCTTTTTTCCAAATACTTCGAAATATACCTGTGCTAAGTGATAGGTTAAACTGGTACTGGTTGGCTTATCAGATAGATGCTGATGTACCGTTCTAATACTAGCTAGACTTTGGGCTTTGCCATCATCTATTTCTAGGCGCTTTATTGTTTATTTTATTTGAATCGGTTTTCATTCACCGACTGAAAACTGTGTGTCTAAGAAGGGTACAACAACATCTTACTGATGAGTCCAAGTGTTTTACCTGGGCGAAATGCATTTTTTTATTTTATATCCAAATGCTCTTCTTATTTTGTATAAGTTTTTGTATACAAATATTTATTTAAATTAGTTGTTAAATGAGAAGTTGCGTGATAGCAACAATGACTTTTGGTAAGTGTAGGTAGGTTAGGTCCGAGAAGATCTTACATTAATTCCATCGTTTTAAGATATTTACAAAAAAATTTTTTTTAAATAATTTTAAAAACCTTTAAGAATTATCATACTGTACCTCCAAAAGTCACCTAATTTTCTCTTTCAATAATGTTATTGTAATATACTTTTCCAATTACTAAAATTAATGTTCATTCATTGGTATTGGCCATAGCCCATAAATTATTACAAAAATATAAAAACAAAAAAATACATTTTCCTAATAACCCCTACAGACAAGAGGAAAATACTTTTTCTTACACCAAAATAACAAACACTATCAATTTAATTCAATATCACTTTAAATAATAATTCGCAAAGCAAAAACATAATATCAAAAGCAATAAAGACATAAAGGAACGTTTAAAAAAAATACTATTTCCTGTCTTTTACCATTCTTGGCTTAGAGTGTGGATAGAAGTAGCATGAAAATAATTGTTTCATATCCTCAATTTAAACAACTTGCCTGCAGCAACTTTCTGCATTTTACTGTGTGTGTGTATGAACGTTCTAATAGATTGTATTGGTGTTGATTGCAAAGCACTTTACTTTTTCTCTCTATCTCTTTGAAAGTTTTTTGCTCTTTTGAAACATGTTATACGATTATATTCTAAGTGGCCTTGTATCTACTTTGTATTCTTTTATTTTTTTTTTTTTTTTGTCTTCATTTTATTTGACTCAGGATCAGAATGGGTTATTTCCTTTTATTTTTCCTTTTTGTCTGTGAGGATACTTGAAGAATTTAATAAAAGATTACACATTAGATTTCAACTACGTTTGTCTGGCATTTATAAAATGAAAAAGAAAATCCATAAATATCACAAAGAACGACTTGGGTGATATTTGCTACATCAAAAAAAAAGAAAAATATTACGTATACGCCATACGTACTTACTTTGGAATAGGTTTGGTACATACACTCGTATTATAATTGAGAGAGCCATAAGGTTTCTACATAATAATTACTATTAAATCAACATTTGGGACTTTTTCATACAAAAATTTTATAATATAATGCCAACTTTTTTATTGCTTGTTGTAAATTGGGATTTATAATGTTAAGCCAATTGTAATGGGGTCTGTTAAAAATTTGTGACGATACGTGGTACAACAAATTTTATGGTATTTTCTTGTGTACGACTTTGGTTCACATATGTAAGTATAATAAATTCATAATTTTAAAATCCTTGGCTATAAATAAGTCGAAGATGACTTTGGGTTGATTAATATTATTATTGCTGTTGGTGGCACAAACTGAAGAGAAATGTTTGATAAGTTGTATAAAAGAAATCAAGAAACTAAAAAAATTTGCTTAGAAGTTTTGACAGTTTTGAAATATCAAATTGTTTTGCGTGCATAAGTTTTTTGTTTACATACAAAATGAATTTTACATTAGAAGGAGAGGTACTTAACTTGTACGATTAGAATGAAAAATTAAATTATTCAAAAAAAAACTTTCAATAGTTCAAGGTTAATTCTTTTAAAAAACTCATCTAACCATTCAGATTTTGCATGGTCCAATACTTACACGAGGTGTACCATCTTAAAGGACATACAAATCAATTTTTTTTAAGTCAGCGATAGAAATTTTGTGTGACCTCTTTAATTTAAATTTCAACTCTACTTGATCACGATGACCTTGAAAGCTCCTAAGTCAAGGACTGTTGGTGTCTAAGACGTTGATCACATGTTTATAGAACTAATCAGTGATGGTTTTGATTTTTAAAGATTCCATTTATGTAAAATTAGAATTTGTCAGTCCATGAGATGTAATTTACGGAGCTCCATAGTGATTTTTGGTGACTATGCCTACACGTTTTTTTTATTTTTTTTTTTTTTAGAAACAAAAATAACGGTACCTGCCATACAATTTTTTCCAGCAATTTTACATAATCGTATTTTTCTGAAAAACAGCTCGACAACTTTTCTTAATAAAAATTCAATAAATTTATTTTGGTAAAGACTTCTTTTGGGTGGAAAACCATTTTTCAAAAATGATTATTATTAATGGTACCTCCCAAGGAACCATTTTTTTTATTTTCTTCAAAACGGTACGACCGATTTCAATTAATTTTTTATGCAGAAGCCTCCAAAAAATATAATTAATTACCAAAAATTTTGAAAAAATATTGTTTGTGGATTTTTAAAAAATGTTTCCAAGTTTTTTTTTGGAAAATAAAATATTTCGATATTATTATAGTATACTCTCTAAAATATTTATAGAAAAAATATTACATTTATGAAAAAATAACGGTACATTCCATACCAAAGTTAAAAAACCGCAAAAACGACTTCTCCGATTTTGATTAAACTTTTTCAAGTACTTAAATTTGTACGATCTACTACCAAAAATTATAAAATTTTACACTTAGCAACTATTAATAGATAGTACCTGTCATAGAACGTATTTTTTTCTTTTGAATTTTCTCGTTATCCACTAAACATATTTGGATGACTTTTTGTATATACAAACTTCAGATAAAATTTAATAATATTGCATACAAAAAATAAAAAAAAAAAAGTTTTTGGATTTTTAAAAAAAGTTTCAAATTTTCTTTTTGAAAATTCGATGTCTCAAAAACGAGTTGACAATTTTTTTTTCAAATTTTGTTCTTATAAACACATAAATATATACTCTAGATTCGCATACCAAAATTTGTTGTTAAAAATGTTTTAAGAATTTTATATATAAAAAATTATTTTTTTAAAAAACGATTTTAATTTTTTTCCCATACAATCATATTCAATCAAGAACTAAGATGGCATTCTTTTTTCACCTCAAACTGTCAAAATAGTTGCTTTAGCCAATTTAAATGTCATATTTTATGCTTCTCGGCCATTGCAAAAATTTCGAAACCAAGCAACTCAATTTCAAATTAAGGAAACAAATATATTTAACTATGCCAATATTTAAAAAATATATTAGAGTTAACGAAAAAATTGTAAATATAAAATTTTACTTGTTGTTGTAAAATAGGAAAGTGATCAAAAAAAGCTCATACTTTATCTTTCGTATCTGGGCATTTTTCGGCATTTTTGCCGCTTTCAGTTCTCTATAAATTGTGATGCAAATGGTGACGTGCAGTTACGTTCTTATAAGTGTTTTTAAATTCGGAACTATTTTTCTGATAGGAGTGCTGTAAAAATAGTATTACGCTTCAAAATGACTGAACATTTCATGTCTTTTCCGTTACCGAAAAATGACTAAAGTTGGTATAAATGGCGAACTATATTAGTGTTTGTAAAATTATTCCGCATACAAAGCAAGACTTGAAAAAGGATTATGGTGGATTTTTTTTATAGATTTTTAAATCATGTCTTACTGTCTAAAACAGGGTAACGGAGAAGACAAAATTGCACTTTCTCATCCAAATTTCAACGACTCACATGCACTTTTTTTTTAAAGTCTGAATTTCTTTGACCCCCTTGCTTAAAATGGAGGCTTGGCAGTCATTTTTGAAAACCTGTCGCTTGGACGCCATGACATGAAAAAAACTTGCAACTTATTTTCCAAAAACGTGTTTGGCATCTGAAAGGGTTTCTGCTTCTTTTTTCATGTTCAAAAAATTAAATATTACCGAAAAAGTAGAGGTCCCACCTTTTGACATCAAAGAAGGAAGTTCGTGAAATGTGTCAACACTGACATTTTAGCAGAAGTCGAATCTACTCAACACGTATCGTTTAAGTCATCAACCATTATTTTATTCATGGATGTTTTCCAAGTAATTTACGATTTTTTTTATTTTACTACTTGGCCCATATTGGGCGCCATTTTTGAAATCGGTGTCCAAGCGTCAGGATTTCCACAGTGAATCTCAAGCTAAATTTCACACTTTGCATTTCACAGATAAATAATTAAAAATCAAAAAATAAGGTCAACCCGCACAAAATTCACAGAGATTTCGGTTTCGGCGTCCAAGCAACAAGATTACAAACACACATCCACAGCATGTAAGAAACGAATTTCAATCGTAAAAAAGGTCCCCTCAAAAAGTTCAGAGGATTCGGTTTCCTGATGGGGACTAGGTTTGGACTAACTAAGAATGGACACAATTAAAAAATGCTTCGGTATAGTGAATACTCGATGCACTCCTGGCCACTATTGCATTGTAGCTAACAAATCCACAGTCAAAGTAATTCAAATAACACCAACCTCTTTTCAAAGCTTTTTTAAGTTTTTCAAAATCAACATTTCAAATTATAAATCCACCCCTTTACATCCTGTACCTATGAATATTTTAAGTCAAAATGATAGATCACCCAAAATTTTGGAGATAATAGGCATGTTCCGGAAAATGAGATCTCAGAGCCCTCAGAAATCGCAGTCTCCTTAACAGGATTCCTCAGAAATTTCGCTATCAAATTACTGAGGAAACAAAATATTGGATTCGCTGGCTCAGTTTTTGACGCTGAGCCCTCTGAGATTTCATTTTCCGAAACACGCCTATCAATTTTTTGACAGATCATTAAAAAAATAAAACTATCAAATCACCTAATGGGTGGAAAAAGGTTAAAGGAGAAACTATTTAAGAACAATAATATATAGTACGGATGCAATGGATAAAAAAACTATCGTAAATTTCAGAACTGTCGAAAAGCCTTAGAATTTGTATGGTTTTATCTACGTTGTTTGAATACCCTTAGAATAAATATATTATTTTCAACACAATTTCCCTTAAACTAAAAAAAAAATTAATGTTGTATAGAAATGTTCGGATAACAACTCATTTATTCTGAGACTTTAATCGTTAACCAATGACCAGTGAAATTAATTACACAATGATTTCTTTTTCCCCCTAACCAACGAGATACAACTTTCTTTATTGCTTTTGTGGTGGTAGTGGTGGTGGTGGTTGTGAATCCTTCAAAATAAAATCAAAATCTTTCTCATCTTTGATATAACAAGGATATATAATAAAAAGCCAGCCCATCTCAACAACACAGAAAACACTGTTCTTTCATGTAATATTGATTAATTAACTGTATTCCTTTTTACGATATTGATCCTTAACATCTTCCTGAATTTTGATCCACTTGAATAAATAACAATCCAATCTCATTCCACCCAACACAAAAATATCCAAATAAAATTATTTGCAATTCTTTTGTTAACCAAATTCATAAACAACGTTGCCATAAAAGTTATGTACTTTCTGTATCTATAGATATAGAAGTTAATATCAAGGAGAAACTCTTACTGAATTTTCTTTTTTTGCCTTGCAAAATATTTGGTTATTTAGATACAAATCCTCAATCTAAGTCTCAATTAGCAATTCCTCTGTCGGTAGTTGTTTGTGTTTTTGCTTTTGCTTTTTGCTTTTTGCGTAAATCTTAATCTGAGAGAGATGACTAAAAGTTTACTTATAGTCCATTTGATTCAATCAATTTTTAATTAAAACAGGAAATGTGTTTAGTCCTTGATCAAATACCCTCCAGAATTTTGTGATACAATTTCATCACAAAAACTGACACAAGTATATCTAAATACCTACGAATGGCCATGGGCTTATAAGGAACTCTATGATCCCTAGTGTTAATTCAAGATACTCAAAATAAAAATAATAAATTTTTAATGAAAAGATTTATTTGAGGTTTTGAACTATGCCCAAAATAACTCAACTTGAAATTAATTTATATTTTGATGTAAGCCTTAAATAAAATACATCGTAATGAATTCTGTGAATTTGAAATGCTTTTCTCGAAAATTTAGTTTGTGTCGTTTCTTGTGTTTTTATGTTTGGAAACAAAATTTGACGGAATCCATGTTGTATTTGTTTTATACTATTTTTATGAAAAATATTCCAAAATTTTGAATACATAGAATTGTGTGCCAAATAGAAAAAACTATGCCTTGGAGTTTAAAAAGAATAATTTCAATTTCAATATGGTTAAGTTTGAGTGCCTCAGTGGCATGCGTAGGGTGAGCTTCTGCCACCCGGGGCGGTGGAAACATTTGGCCCCTTAACCCCACAAATTTGTAAATATTCAAATCCATAAAAAACTTTGTACTACAAAAACAAACAAATTCTACAAATTTTTTCGGCAAAGCTTAATTTATCATTTATTCATTTCCACTTCTTTCAAACTCAGTCAACACGCTTACGTCAACGTGTAATAACGGGCATAACAGAGTTGTAGAACTTACAAAAAAAGCTTTTCTAAAACTGTCTCATTTTCCGAATGAATTTTGTATCAGTAAATTAGTTTATGCTTTTTTTTTAAAGGTTTTGGTCCAAAGAAAATTTTGATTATGAAAAAAATATCTCAAATGATTTCTCATCGTCGTACTCGACATTCTGACTGATAGGGAAGACGAAAAAGTGTGTCTCACAATAATTCTGTCTGTCTGTTTGTTATTTCGGTTACAGCCTAAGGGGCCAGTTATGGCGATCAGAAAAACGAAACAGGAACAATTTTCGAATGGATTATTTACGATGCTTTCATTCGATTTGAAACACAAATGCTATACTAATCAATGAGAATTAACTCAAAGATTTTTTTTTTTGCTAAAAACATTTTCAATTTATTAATTTATTTTTTGTTTAAAATTAATTTATCTTTTTTCTTGATGCGAATTCATTTTTTGTGCCAGCTGATTAAACCAAATGGAACAAATCCAATTTTTTCCTGTTCCACTGACTAAATTGTGGACGAAAACATTTTTCGTATGATTTTCAATCAGAAAAACTATGCGGTAGGTTGTATGTGTGCATATTCACATGTGTTCAGCTTGCCAATTGACATATTTTTCCTGTTCGCTATAAACGACCATCAGGAAAAAGTATTCAATTTTATACCGTTACAACTTTTCCTGATGGACTTTCCTGATCGCTATAAGTGGCCCCTAAGGAGCAAGAAGGATTTTCCTTACACTTGGTATATAGTGGTTTTTGGTCATTCCCTTCATATATTTTTTCACTTTTTTTAACCAAAAGTAACGGTACCTGCGACCTGCCATCTGTCATACAATTTTTTAGCAATGTAACCAAATCTTATTGTTCTCAAAAACAGCTCAACAACATTGATTTCTGGAATTCTTGAAAATTGTGAGACTGATTTTAATCATTTCTTTTTTTGTATAGAGAAACTCCTAAAAAGTAAAAAAAAAAGTCTTTAGAGCCGAAGCTTTCAAAAAAAGTATTTTTTGGATTCTCAAAGTAAATTTAAAATTTTCACAATATCTATGAATAATAGCTTTTTAAACCCCTGTTTTCCCGTACGTTCAAAGTAAATGCAAAAACGCGAAAGTCAATTCTTTTTAATCTTTGAATCTAAAAGGTGCTGTCACACGGAGTAAGTAAAGTAGGTCCTTGCGGCAAGCAAGATTATTACTAAAAGTAAAACTTAAAAAGTGTTTTTATGGAGGATGGATCCGAAACTGTACCCAAGCGGACGAGACTAATAAAATCGAAGTTCGCAAATCTTTGAAGATGCAAATAAATAACGAAGCAGATGCTTAACGATAGGCTGAACTGCGAACCAAGTATCACCTAGCACATAAGATGGTTTATTGCTGTGTGAGACCTGACAGGAGGGTAAGGTTAGACGGTCTCGCAGAAAATGCGGAAAACGCTGCAAGAAGAGGAGATATGAGGGAATTGAACCAAATATCCAAAGAAGTTATGAGGAAAAAGGCAACACCAATCATCCTGTATAGTGGATAAGGATGGCTAACTTTTAGTACCAATTGAGGATCAGCTACGCAGGTGGACGGATCACTTCTGAGCCTTGCTAAATTAAGATTCCGTAGAGCAGAGTGCCGAAGTGCCCCAGCTAAATGAGATGCGTAGTTCTTATAAGGGCATTGATATCGGGCCCGCTTCAGTAGGGCAAATCCAATCTTTAATAACTCTTCTCAAAATCAACAAAGCAGCTGGACTTAATTGAATACCAACTGAACTCCTGAAGGCTAGCCCCGTTTGAACAGCTAGTATTCTACATCCGTTGATACAAACTGTGTGTGAAAACGAAATCTATCCCAGGGATATGGAGACCTCTTGTTGATAGGGGAATTCCCCCAAAATTTGTTGCCATTATAAGAAAGTCCTACAAAAATGCAAGATATTTTGTTGGGCAGCTATCCGACTCTTTCGAAGTTCAACAGGGTGTGGGACAAGAGGATGATCTATGGCCAATTCTATTTCTACTGCTGATTGGCGATATTTTAACTGCCAGCATTGCAACCATTTGAAAGACTCAGTCACTTAGCCTATGCCGATGGTATATTTTTCTTGGGAAATAACACAGCAGGCTGAACGGGATGTGTCAAGCACTCAAAGTGAAAAGAGCAAGGAGGAAATAGCAAAAACACACAAAATAATGCACACGGGTGGCTCCATACATCAGCGTATTTTTCTACAGGGGGTGCCAGTTGGAGAGGTTGAAGAATTTAACTACCTAACAAGTTTTGTTTCAGCAAATGGTGGTACTAATCAGGACGTTCAAATTGGAATAAATAAAGCTCGTGCTGCCTTCGGGTCTCTGTCCCAAATTTGGAAATCCAGTCAAATCACTTTCCGCACTTAGTTGGGATTCTTCGAATCCAATGCCAAATCCATGCTGCGGTGTCTACCATTTGGAGGAATTTGTAGGTTTTTGTGAATTGCTGTCTACACCACATCCTAAACATTCGCTGGCCATCAAACGAGGAATTGTGGCGAAGGACACGTCAAGAGCGGCTGATGGAAGTCAACATAAGAAAGCGAAAATGGCAATGGGTTGGTCACACGCTGAGGAAACCAAACGATGAAATTGCAAAACAGTCCTTTGAATGGACCCTTCAGGGTTCACGGTGGGTTGGAAGACCAAGAACAATATGGAAATCAACTGTCTTAGCAGAATCAGTATCCCAGAGAAAGACGTGGCCACAGTAAAGGCACTTTGCTGCTGACCGTGAAGGATGGAGAAGTTTTGTTGACGCCCCAACCAGGGTTACAGGACACGATGATGATGAAAGATGTCTAAATAAAAATCAAAAAACCTATGCCCCGGTTTTTTATTAAAAAATTTGTAAAAAATCGTTTAAATTTTTGGCTCCAACGTGGATTGGAAGATGTTTTTGACCCAAATCACTGTATTAGAAAAATAGTTCATGAAATTAATTGTTTCTTTCATTACATTGGCTTTGAATTTAGCGTTTTTTAAATAAATAAAAGATATTATTTAAGTAAAAAAAAATAAATTAAGCAAGAGTTTTTAAATTATTTAAAATAAAATCTTCTATTTATTTCATGACGAAAAAAATACGTTAAAATCTCCACTCTTAAATCAAAGTTTTTTAGTAATAAACTTACATTTTTAATTTTTTCGGACCTTTACTCTTGGATCTTTCCAAGACACCATTAAGGAAAATCTGTTTTTTTTTCGGAAACGAATCCCTCTATTAAGATAAAACTTAAAATAAGTAAGTTGTATACTTCTTAATATAAGACAAAAAAACATCTGGCAACAGTACCTCTTAAGATTTTTACTTGCGATATATGTAGGTACTATAGGTACGGTGACCATCCGTCCCGGTTTTCCCGGGATTGTCCCGTATTTCTATAGCCTGTCCCGGTTTATTTCTTAAGAAACCCGGGACGTACAAGTGCCCCGTATTCAGGTACTTATAGATTATTTGTCCCGTATTTGCACATTCTCTATGCAAAGTTACGTAAATCCTTATTCATAAAATATTTTCCGACTCATTTTATTTACTATACTCTTGTATCAAAAAGAGCACGAAAAAGATAAATCTATTACGTTTAAATGTCTAACAAAAATATCCGTATGTAGTCACTATTCTATTTAACTCAGAGTTAACTCTGCACCGAAAAACTGGGCCTTATTTTAATATTGAAATTAAAAATGTTAAGTTTATTTTTTTTTTAATTTTTAGTTATTTTGTGAAGACATTATAATTTATGTTAATGTTCGTTTTTTTCTGTTATTATGTTTTTCTTTAATATTTATTTTAGATATTACATAAAAATTATTGAAAAGTCCAATAATTTTTTCACGTTTTTAAATTTTTACTTTTTTTTCCCGGGTTTTGCTCACAGAAACATGGTCACCGTAACTATAGGGCAAGTTTTGGATTCGTGCAGAAAAAAAAATTCGAGATAACAATCAAACATGACATTACGATGATAGAGAACACGAAAAAAGTGGGTGGCACAATTCTGTCTGTCTGTCTGTATGTACCTGAACCTACAGCCTAAACCACTGAAGCGATTTTCTTCATATTTTGAATTTAAGGTTTTTTTGTAACTCTCCAGAGGGGAAATTGAAAATTTTTTTTTAGCTCAAAAAATAACGGTACTTGCCATACAACCGTTAAGGAAAAGCTTATTGATCTCAAGAACGGCTCCAACGATTTTGATAAAAAAAAAATCAGTGTATTATTGTAGATATAATGTACCTTTTAGTAAGAAAAAAATCACCAAAGACATTTATTAACGGTACCTGCCATATAACGGTTTTTTTTATTTTTGATTTCCTCATTAACCACTCATCCGATTTCAATGAAATTTTTTGCACAAAAGTTTTGTTAGAAAATAAATAATACTGCATACCAAAATTTTTGAAAAAATAAATTTTGGATTTTTAAAAAAATATTCAAAATTTTTTTTTCAAAATTCAATATTTCAAAAACGGGTTGATGAATTATTTTGAAATTTCAGTTTTAAATGTATATTAATATATACTCAAAATTGGCATACCAAATTTTTTTTTGAAAAATGTTACAAAAATTTTATATATAAAAAATTAATTTTTAAGAAAACGGCTCCAACGATTTTTAATTTTTTTTTTGCATTTATTCATATTTTTTCAAGTTTTAAACTTATTTCTCTTATAATTGAATTGCACGTATTCAATTTTTTAAATTCTAGGCATAACATAAGAACATTTCTTTTATTTTTTTTTGAGAATCTGGTATTCATTTCTTTTCTTCGCAAGCAGCTCTCTAGTAACTGTAAGCAGCGCTTCTTTGTATGACTTGTTAAGCTGTATCTTGCGTTTGCCTGTCAGCATTCATGGTCAAACCAGGGGTATGTTATGGTGGTTGTATAAATCCTAGCACTTAAGAGTGAAAATTTCATGCATCGCATCGATTATTATGTGGTCATGACAGTATTTGACATGACGCTCATTTAAAGAAAGGCCACAACACATATTTGGGATATAGGTCAGTGTAACTACAAACAGCTACATACATATGTGGTCATATTTTTTTTTTTTTTTTTTTTTTTGTTGATAAATAGCCGTTTTCGGGGCTCGTTCCTTATTACTCCTGTCCCTGTAGTGAAGTCCCGTAAAAATTTCCGTACTGATTTATCTAACCGCCAGAATCGATTAAAGTACATATTGGAGAGTCAGAAAAACTTGGGTAGACATCACCGTTTTCTGGAGGGGGTTTTTAAGACGCCATTTTCCAAAATGGCCGACAAATAGTAGTATAATTTGTATGGGAGAATGGAAAAATCTCCATAAAAACTAAGCCACTAAACCGATTTTGATGAAATGATCAGACATGATAAAAACCAAGATGAGAAGCCATTACCATTAATTTCCGCCCACTGCCACGCCCCTTTTTTGAAAAAAGTAATATATTCGTCAAAATTAATACACATTTGGATTTTACTTTAGTTAACCTTATTAAAATATTTTTGTTTGAAGTATAAGCTGTAAAAAGTTCCTACCACGCCTATTTTGTGGGCGTTTATTATTTTTTGACTTATATGGAGATCGTTTTAGTAAGATAAAATCTGAACCACTTCTTCCAGTGTAATGAAATTTTCACACATGATTGTATACAATTTTCGCCCATTGACACGCCCACAAAAGCACATCTTATCACTCTTCCTCATTAGCTGCTTAAAACCGAATGAAATGATATCAATTAAGATGCTTTGTGAAGTTTCCCGATTGATATTGACTAAAGAAAATCCATTATTTTTGATTTTTAGTTAAAAAATTATAAAAAATACAATTTCATATATTTGCACATCATTTGTATACACATTTTTCTCGTACATTGCTCACCACATTTGCAATACTCTGTGCATGTTAAATACTTAAACTTACATCTACACCTTTAATTTACACTTTTCTCGACCTGTGAAACTGTGAAATGAAAACAAAGTTATCATTTAATTTTCACAGAGTTTTATCATTTTATCACTTCACAAACACGCGCAAGGTGATTCCTGAACTCGTTATGAAAAACAGCTGTCAAAGTGAGTCTTAAAAAGTACTAACGTGAAAAATGCTATTACTTGCTCAGAAAAAGATGATTGTGACGTCATAGAAATACCAAGATGGCGAGTTGGGTGTATCAAATGAGCAGAATTTGTCGTTGTTTCTCATTTTTGTTTTCACAGGTTTTCAAAAAATGAAATGATTGTGATAAACGAATCATCATATAAGAACATTTTGGTATTTGTTTTCATTTTTTCACACTTCGAAAATCGTATTTGGCGTGAAGGCGTTATGATATTTATCACTTCACAGTTTTACAGATCGAGAATTAACCCCCAGAAGGCATTATGTTAAGGCACAGGTCGGGCTTAAGCACACCATTTGCATCTTTGGAGAAGCCATAACCTGTCAGGTACAGGCTTGAATCTGGAAAATAGCTATGTGATAGGCTTTAGTATTACCTTTAAACAAAAAAGCATCTTCAGATATGTCCATTTCTAATTGAAAAAGATGAGGGTGGTAACTCTGATATATGTTTTTCTTTATGTAATGAATAACGAAGCTCATCGAATGTCTTACACTTTGCTGATGAATGTAAAACTTGAACAAGGTATTCCTCTACTCTGTCAAGTATTTCATCAGATAAAATATTATCTTCTGCAAATCGAAGTAGTAACGGTTCTGGCGATGCTTTAATTGCATGATTTTGTTCCCATCTTGCTTGTGGTATCACAACCTGGGTGTCAATTCTCGATCTGTGAAACTGAGAAATGAAAACAAAGTTATCATTTCAGTTTTCACAGAAATTTATCATTTTATCACTTCACAAACACGCGACAGGCGATTCCTGAACTCATTATGAGAAACAGCTGTCAAAATGAGTACTTAAAAGTACTCAAATGAAAAAAGTCTACCACTTGCTCATAGAAAAAGATGATTGTGGCGTCAGAGAAGGACCAAGATGGCGACTTGGGTGTATCAAATGAGCATAATTTGTTTCTGTTTATCATTTTTCTTTTCACAGGTTTTCGCAGAATGAATTGATTGTGATAAAAGAATCATCATATGAAAACATTTATTTTCATTTTTTTACACACTCACTTTGATCCACAATTCTTGCAATCCCTCACTGAATAGTTCAAATATACATATAGATATCGAAGGATGAGAACAACGATATCAGTGTCATTAGATAACACTATAAGGCATTTTATGCATGACTGGACGGCATTGAACAGCTGGATTATAATTCTGCTATCTGCTACCTCCACAAAGGTTTGAAGGTCCGAGCACGTTTGAAGTTCTTTGTTATTGTTATTTATTTATTATATGCATCCCTGCTATCATTGTCACCTGTGAGGGTTCCACTTAGAACTGTAGTGAAGTCAGTCACTTTTGCCTTCTCAATGAAGCTAGAAGCAGCAGCTAGTTGGAGCATCTCTTTGTTTTTATCTGAAGACCTGAATCTATCCACCTGTCTATGAATAGGCGTCTTCTGTTTGATATTTATCAGTTCGATTGGATCTAGAATTTTTCATCTTTCTCTTTCACATTCGTTAAGTGAGTGTGGTCAATGTCAAAGTCAGCTCGCTTAATTTTCTTGTTTAAATGCTTTTTTGTTTTAAGGGAATGCTTAAGCCTATCACAGAGCTATTTTCCAGATTCAAGCCTGCGATTGACAGATTATGGATTCTCCAAATATGCTAATGGTGTGCTTAGGCCCGATCAGTGCCTTAACATAATGCCTTCTGAACTATTTATTCAGTGCAATTGCACAACATGTTCTACTTCAAGGTGTAAATGTAAATTTAAGTATTTGACATGCACAGAGTATTGCAAATGTGGTGAGCAATGTACGAGATAAATATGATATACATGATGTACTAATACATATGCATATGTAATTGTATTTTTTATAATTTTTAAATTTTGTTTTTCTAAAAAAACAAAAATAACAGATTTTATTTATTAAATATCAATCAGGAACGTTCAAAAAGCATCTTAGTTGATATCGTATCCTTCGGTTTTTAGAGTGATAAGATGGGCTTTTGTGGGCGTGTCAATGGGCGGAAATTGTATGCAATCATTCCCTATACTGTTCGCTATCATGTGTGAAAATTTCATTACACTGGAAGAAGTGGTTCAGATTTTATCTTACTAAAACGAACTCCATATAAGTCAAAAAACAATAAACGCCCACAAAAAAGGCGTGGTAGGAACTTTTTACAGCTTATATTCCAAACAAAAATATTTTAATAAGGTTAACTAAAGTAACATCCGAATTTGTATTAATTTTGACGAATATATTACTTTTTTCAAAAAGGGGGCGTGGCAGTGGGCGGAAATTAATGATAATGGCTTCTCATTTTGTTTTTTATTATGTCTGATCATTTCATCAAAATCGGTTTAGTGGTTTAGTTTTTATGGAGATTTTTCCGTTCTCCCATACAAATTTTACTACTATTTGTCGGCCATTTTGGAAAATGGCGTCTAAAAAACCCCCTCCAGAATACGGTGATGTCTACCCAAGTTTTTCTGACTCTCTTATATGTACTTTAATCGATTCTGGCGGTTAGATAAATCAGTACGGAAATTTCTACGGGACTTCACTACAGGGACTGTATTATATGTATTTAACTTTTATTACACGAGAGATGATTGGCATTTCATATTTTATTTTAACTCAAACAAAAAGCTTAAAAAAGAAAGCAAATATAAATATTTTTATTAATTCTGAAATTCCAAGTTCCAAGAACGCATATAATAAGCCAACATTATTATTACTCATATTGAAAAAATGCATATTGATATACATACCTTGCTAAGGTAACCTCTAGCCATCAGCTTTGGTATAAGCTTAATGTGTAAACTACTTTTATTCCATAAAATATTATAAAACTGTAAAGATATGCCATATATAAAAAATACCTCACATCGAATGGTTAATTTTTTTCTCACAAACTTTTTATAATGGGATTTTTGGGAAATCGGTAAAAATCATACTTTTTATACCATAGCGAATTCTTCATAATACTATTTAAAATCAATTTCATGCATTTACGTAAACATTTTTGGATTAAAACTTACACACACACATTGGACGAACATTTTACATGTGCATGAATTAAAAAATAAAGTTGTATAAATCCAGCTTTTAAACTTGGTAATAATATATAAACGCACTCAATTTGTTGTTACATTTAAACATTCAAAAGCTTAAACTTAACTCCAACCTAAAAAAAAAAAAAATTGATTCCCAAAGTGTAAGTCTATCATCGGATACATTTTCAGATTAAGTCGCCGAAGGGCATTTTATCTTCATTTAAGATAAAATTGATTTTTACAATTTTTCTTTCATAAATTACACATAAATATAATGCAAAATGGCTGTAACGTTACAATACAATATAGTCCCTCCTTCCATTAAATGAAGTTCAAAAAATAAAAATATTATCCTTGATGGATTATGCCTCTCTTACTTCTCATGAAGATAATCTCCCTTCGAACAAATTATTCTTACATTAAATTATCATATACCTTCAGTAGGGGCGTGATTTTCACTCGTACAAGAAGATATAATTATTATCAATTTACTGTTGGTATCTATATATCTGTGCGCAACTATAAATCTACCTCAATTTATAAATTTTTATTTTTCTCTTTTTGTGTAATTTCACTCTTCAAATTTATGATGTTAAATGGAAATTCATCACGTTGTTCACTTAATCCAAAGAAGAAATAAAAATAAAGAAAAAAATAACAATTTAAAAAGCCTATATACAATACAACCTGCCACACTTCATAGTCGAATGGCTTACACTTCGAGTCTTTCAGAGCCCATATTGTGTGCCATAGTAAATTAAAATTAATTCCAATGAACCTCCATACAGATGGTATACCATCTGTTTCCTGAAAATAAGGCAGCAAACGTCCTGATAAGTTATAGTTTGGGAGGTAGAGTTGCAGAGTTGATAAAGTGATTTTACTCTTACTGTTATGTTTGATTGATGGTAAGGATTGTGGTCATCTGGGATTAAATATTTATTCCATTAATTTATTTTCGTTTTAAGAAGAATATTAGTCATTTGTGTAAAATAATTTTTATGGTTAAGATATTAAGAAAGATGAAGAAAATGACACAAACTTTTTGCATGAACCATTTAAATGATGCAAACTTTGGGATGAGTATACTTAATTTAGAACAGCTCACTGAAACCGAATTAGCATGATAAACGTGACTATAACTTTTTCTCATTGACACTGGTAAATTTTAATAATATATTTTTTAAGATATTTACCTGTACATTCCCTTTCGAATATACTCTTTGATCTTCCTTCTAATGGGTGGTACTTAAAGGTGGCCTGTTCGAAAGCTTCTTATTTCGTATTGAACTGACAGCACTGATCCTAATAGTCTTAATGGCAGCTTGCAATATGAGTGGATGTTTCTCGTATAGGAAAGGCCATATGTAAATCTAGTAGGTGATTGAAATCACTTTTGATTAAGTTGATAAAAAAAAAACATCAGTTAAAAACAATACAAAACTCAGCAGGCAAAAGGCAGCTGTTGGTATTATTTGGCTTTTATCACCTGTGACCTGGCCCGCCTCACAGCATAGTTAAAGTTGTCTCAGTGATTAAATGGCAATTTAATCAGACTTACCACCTCGATGAGAAACAATACGAAAATGTTGGTCCCAAAATTAAAGCACCGTGCTTTGGCCACAGACCCTGATTTTAGGAAAACAAAACATCTTCCGCGGCATTTTTGGATGAAGCAGTTCGTCAGCTAAATTGCTGGACGATTCTATTGACACAAAGTCCACTAGGTGATATTGCATCCACAGAACGACACTCACAAGTGGATTTTTGGACTTCTGCTCACCGGTTATTATCCCCGTAAGCCATAAGCTTTTCTCCTGGGGATTTCCTTAAATCACTGGTCTATGCCAATAAGCCGCAAACAACTGGTGCTCTTAAAATCAAATCCCTTGAAATAACTCGAATTCAGTCTGGTCCATGGCGTACTACTGTCAAAAAAACATTTGTCATTTTGTCAAAATGACGTAAAATTTCGTCCCAAAGTTGTTTTGTCGTGTGATCGTTGACGGCTGCGTTGACACTCTCGTTGACACGAATTCAAGGGTCAATGCGTTGATTATTTTCGTTGGTCGTGTAATTACCCTGTCAACGCAGTTAGGACACTATGACAGACTGCTCACACCAAGTTGACTTAATCGTTACGTTGACACAGTGGATTTTTTTGCCATGTCAAAGTACCCTGCGTAGACTTTCATCTCAATCTCGAAAATTTGGCATTTTTTGAAGATTTTTAATACATCGACAGTTGATGGCTTGACATATGAGAGGGACGAACTTTTTTTGACGGCATAAGTATGATAAATTTTGTTTTATTTGGCAGAAATATATTAAAATCCAAATGTCACCCAATGTCCCTCAAATCACTTTTTTCCAGAGCAGTTAAATAATTTCAAAAGTTTCTGATTTCTTAGCTGTTTCTTAATCTATTGACATCGTAGCCATCCTTCAAAGGAATTTGTCAGATGATAGCTTGACAGATGAAAGATAAACTATATTTTGGCGGGAAAAGTATATTTCGATGAAAATGTCACCCAATTGCCCTTAAAAGACTTTTTCCGGAGCAGTAAATAAACTACAATTTTGTTTACGTTTTTGACTTTTAATAAGTTTTTTAAATACATCGACATCGTAACCATCCTTCAAGGGAATTTGTCAGTTGATGGCTTGCCAGATGAAAGACAAGCTATATTTTGACAGCAAAGGTATATTAATGTAAACTTTAGTAATTTTGTGTGAGAAAACTGAAGGGCTTTTGTGATTTTTGAATCTTTAAACGCAGGATAACATTTCGTTCCGCTATAGGTATATTTAAAACAATTTAGCATCACGAAGTAATTTACAAAAATGTCTGTAAGTACAATCATTGTTCTCAAAAATTTAAATTTGTTCAGTTTCTGTTTGCGGGAGTGGTATGATATCCCGCAAACCAAAATCTCTAATTACATAATCTCGCATTTTTTGATTCTCGCAATTTAAAAATCATGTTTTTCATAATCTCTCAATTGCAAAATCTCCAAAATTTAACCGAAATCTCGCAAATTTACATCTCGCAATTAAAAATTCTGTAAATTAAAATCTCGTTAATTCAAATCTCACAGCAACGTATTGCTCAGGGTTTCGCACTGAAAAATAAAAATCCTGCAAATAAAAAATAAAAGCCCGAAAACGACAAACTTTTTTTCATCTTTTATTGCTAACAATTATTTTTAACAATTTAAAAATGTAAGTAAAAACTAATTTCCTTATTAAAAAAAAATATTAATAATGTTTTTATAAAAAAAAATATTTATTTTTATTTTTGGTAAATTAATTATATTTTATTTTAAAGCAAGCAAAATGTGTTTAGCAATGCTTCACAATATATTCAATTTTTGACATGTGAAGCTTTCAAAACTTCATTTATGGAAATACAAAATACTTTCTTCCACACCAAATACTATTAATGCAATTTAAATATGACACATTACAACTGGATATATAATTTCTATATCCTCTCTTGTTGACTTGACAATAATTGAAAAATTACGGTGTGATCTAAAAGTCTAAAAAATTCACATATTTTACAAAAGTTAGGATATCTCGAAAAAATTAGTTGCATTGCAACAAATAGATTTTTTTAATCAAAATCTCGTAAATTTAAATCTCACGCGAGATTTTAATCTGCGAGATTTTGAATAAGAAATATATTCGTTGCAATGCAATTAAATTTTGCGAGATTTAAGTTTACGGAATTTCGTAATTTTTTATTGCGGGCTTATGAAAAGCGGAATTTTGTGATTGCGAGATTTCATTATGCGAGACTTTCAATGGGAGATTTTAATTTGCGAGATTTCGTACCCAACCCTCTATTTGTATTTCTTTTAAAGAAAAATCATCTCTTGGAATAGTGTAGTCTTGTTTTTGAACTGGAAAAAAATTGTATATACCTTTGCAGTGTGTAATCTATTCATTCATTGGAATTTAAAATAATTTATTTGAAATCTCTTTCGAAAAAACAACGTTCTCTCCTGAATTATAATAAGCAAAATAAGAAAAAAATAGAACTGTGGTGTACTGTTCTAAGCAAAAGTACTAGTAGGTTTCTCATTTTTGCATTTAAGTCAACATAAAAACGCAATATTTTTTTTATTTATTTTCATCCTTCTTAATGCCATGCCTTCTGCTACAACACTTTCTATATATGAGCACGAGAAACATTTTTATTTTATTTGAATCCTTCGAAATTTCTTCAAATATTTTTTGGGCAAGTATATCAACCCCACCCACTGCACAGCATACCTTTCTTCATACCCCAATTCAAAGAAAATAAAATAAAACGTATATTCTACTGCATTGCAGCAGTGTGCCAATGGACGCAACTCATAACAAAACTCCCTCCAGCTCAACCTCTAAATTGCGGCACAATGGCAACTAAATAAAAATATAAAAACAAAAATAAAAAAAAAATAAAAATAAAAATGGATGCAGAAATATTCAAATTGTGTTTTTTTTTTCTCTCTTCTTCTCTTCTACTAACTGAGAGGAATGGGGGTAAAATAAAAATTGCAAAAAAAGGCAAGACCATTTGAAAGTACATAGCAAAGTAGCAGACACAAAAAAAAAAACAAATTGTTCTATCGATTCAAAGGCATCAGCTCTAGGGTAAGGTCGTCCAGCCTTAGTGATGATCCCATGTGAAATGGAGTGTACTATCTGAAGAGAGTTATGAAATCATTTAAAACAAACCAAAATAAAAAACAAAATAAATAGATAAATCCAACACTGTTCTACACATCCTGAACTTTCATTTTATTTCTAGGAAGGATAAACCAAGTCCTATACTATACAGCACTGACCCACCTCGAAGCTTGATTTGCTGCAAAGTCAGAAGAAAATAGAATAATGTTTGCTTTATTTTGTTTTGGGTTATCTTGCAAAATACCCAGACAAGTTAGTTTACCTCAACACCCTAAACAACACTTGACAGCAGAACAAAATTAAGAACACAACTTTGTTGGACAAACTTGCTCATTAGCATGTATATAATTAGATCAAGACAAAAACTTGACACAGACTTATTTTAAGTAGGGAACAAAGCTTATAACGGGTGATTTTTTAAGAGGTTTAGAACTTTTTTTTAAAAAAAAACACAAAAAATTCGAAAAAATGAATGAAATATTTATTTGAATCGATAGTTTGAACCTTGCAATTTAATGTTTAAAGATAATTTCAAGCAAATGTTGACCGCGGCTGCGTCTCAGGTAGCCCATCCGCTGAGTCCAATTTTGGCATACTCTTTCACACATATCGGCCGGTATCTCACGAATGAATGCATGGATGTTGGCTTCCAGTGCGTCAATCGAAGCGGGCTTGTCCCTATAGACATTAGCCTTGACATACCCCACAAAAAATAATCTAATGGTGTCAAATCGCACGATCTAGGCGGCCAATTGACCGGCCCGAAACGTGAAATTAACTGTTCACCAAACTCGCCTCGCAATTGCGCCATTGTTTCGCGTGCTGTGTGGCATGTGGCACCGTCTTGTTGAAACCACATATCATGCAAGTCAAGAACTTCCATTTCGGGCAAAAAAAAGTTTGTTATCATCGCTGTAACAAAGGCCTAACTGCTGGGAACGGCGCCGAATCGACATTACGCGGTCTTCTGTCACACTAGCTGATACGGCCGCAATATTTTCTTCACTACGCACAGTACGTAAACGTGTTGGTGGTTTAATGTCCAACAAAGTAAATTTGGTGCGAAATTTGGTCACAATCTTCCGAATAGACTGCTCAGAAGGTCAAGAATGCCGACCATAAAATGGAAGCAGCGCGCGATGAACATTTCGAACCGAGCACGAATTTTGATAGTAAAATTCAATAATTTGCAAGCGTTGTTCATTTGTAAGACGATCCATGGTTAAATTGCAAACCAAACTGAAGCTGTTTGACAGTGACACAAGGTACTAAACACACGTCAGCTGTCAAAACCAGTGTTGCCAAAACCAAACCAGCTAAAAAATCACCCTATATAAGATTTTTGAAATGCATTCTACGGCTGATAGGTTTTTGAAATTCAGGTTAAAATGTGTGTTCTAAGAAGTTCTGGAACAAAATATCGAGCTTATTTTGTTGAAGTTATATCATCTTAAAAATATTTAAGTTCTTTAAGAGAACATACAGAGTAAGTTTTATGTTTTGATTAAATTGTAAATATTTTAACGAATGCATAACTTACCCCTAAATCACCTCAAGATATCATAATACAAAAACACTAGAAGGTGGCGGTTTGTTGGGATTTCTCCTATCTTAGAATATAGGAAATATGAATCCTCAGAGCAACGTGACAAGAATGGCGTATTATGTTTATTTATGTGTTGACAATTGCTTTGATTTTGTATATTCTACCTGGCTGCAGGGTTTATTTTGGATTGAAAAAGGAGGTGTGACTTAAATGAAAGGATTTCTTCCATAACATAATTTCAATTATGGCTGTATTTTGTTTGCTTTCTACTGGATAGCTATATATATTTTATAAGTAGCTCTATTGAGAAAAAAGATGGGTAATGATGTGAGAGTGTTATTTATGTACTGTATATCAAAAGCAAAAAGAAAGAAAAAGCTTTTCAAGGTTAATATGCAATTCTTTACAGGTGGTGTTTTGAGACTTTGGAATAAGTTATATAAGAGCTTTACTTTCAAAGAAAAGTTCCTATGGCTATCAGTCATTTAAATTGAAAAAAAATTGCCAAGCAATATTCAACACTAAACTTATTAAGAAAATATTGGTTTCTAGAAAAGGGCACAGTTTTCAAATAAATATCAGTTGAGTTGGTACAAGTATAATTAATTAAAATTCATGTTTCTTTAAGATGAATTTATTTTGAACGAAAAAAAACTTATATTTAATTAAATGAGTGCAACCCTTAGGCTTTAGTGTTCAAGCTCAAAATTAAAAAAAAAATGTTCATAAGACATAAAAATATTATAAGAAAAAAAAAATGAAAAGCAAGAAATAACTCTTTTGAACTGCTAAAACAACTCTAAGTTGAAATTGCACTGAATTTTTTGATATCTAAATTTTGAACAAATGCAACCGAAAAACAATCGTCTGTCTGTCTGTATGCTTGGCTACAGCCAAAACGGCTAAATGTATTTTCTTCCAACTTGATACATAGTAAAGTAGTAAAGTGTTAAATGATTCCCCCATACGTTTTTTTTTTATTTTTTAGAACCAAAAGTAATGGTACCTACCATAAAATTTGTTTTTGGAAATTTAACAAAATTTTATTTTTCTCAAAAACGGCTCCACAAATCTTATTTGAGCAACATCAATAGAGGAACATTCCATGATCACGTGCAGACAAATTCAACTACTTTTATGTTATCATTAACGTCTAGTTTAAGATAGGTTACTTAGACATGTCATATATTTATTTTATGTATAATAGTTTGTACATGAATCTTTTAGTATATGAATTCCGAAGGTATTCCTTTAAACGTTTTAGAAAAAAAAATAAGAAGAGCTATCACTAAGATTAGCTGGGTCAACCAATGTTCTAGGTTGCTATCTAAATGTTCAAATTTCAGCGAAACTATAAAGCGTCGATCACAAATATGTTAGAACCAAATTATGAAAATGAATCAAAAGCGGTATTAGCGAGAACAAAATTTCAAAAAAGCACATCGTTATTTTGTAAGCCATTTTTGAATGGCTTGTCACGTATACACACAAATCACATCACGTGTGCGACAGAGTTCAATTTAGTAGTAATTTTTAGTAGTTTTTTAATAGCTATGCACCAGGTTGTTTTCTGGAAGGGCTTTGGACCTTTGGCACCTCATATGAGGGAAATTTGATTAAAAAAAATAACCTAATTGGTTAGTAATTGGTCAGAAAAGATCAACTGGTCCCAGAAATTGGTCAGCCCTAGATAACTTTTATTCAAGGCTTAAACTTTCTCAAGGTCGCTTAAGGTCACGCGCGATTTTTGGCACCTCATTTGAGGGAAATTTGCCAAAAATCTATAAAAACTAAAAAACTAAAACTATACCTTCCCAAGGAGATATGGAATTAGCTGTGATCTGTTCATGTATTTTATTTTTTTTTAGTTACCTCTGCAGGCTATTGAATAGACCGGAAAATGAGGGGTATAAAAGAACAATATTAGCCTTAGTCACACGGCAATGCACCGCAAGTTTTTATGCAGTATAAATCCGTGCGAATGAGCAGTGGCGTATAAATTCTTCACACGACATTAGTACGTTTGCCGTTTGGATTTATAATGCAAAAAAATGCGCGGTGCATTGCCGTGTGAACAAAGACTAATAATTGTTCCTTTATTATCGAATATGTTTATTTGGCCCATAAGCATGCTTTAAACCGACAATGCTACTAAATTCAACCATGCATTTCTGACAGAATGGTCACACTGGCCACTTCTCCATATTTTTGGTATTACTCGGAAACTAAGCCAAATTTGACAATTTTTCTCTTGAAACTTTTTGTTCAAAATTAAATTTTCTATTGCAATATAGAAACTATGTATGTAGTTTAAAAAATTTTATAAGAAAATTGAATAGGAAAAGTTAACAAAAACTAACCAAAAAAATCAAAAAATTAAAAATTTCTAAATTTTTTAATAAAATGAATATCAAAGGGACGGTAGAGCCCAGCCAAGTTGGCGGCACTACACCCTTTTTACAGGAACAAGTTCAGGTGATTTTCAACCCCCCTCTAACTTCAGTACCAATAAAGTCAGAAACTTCAAATTCGCAGTATTTGCTGAACTGACCAAGCACAGGTGGCTCACCAAATTTCAGCTCTTTAACATTAGTAATTTCCCAGATATGGGACTCCAAAAATCACAAAAACCGTAACTGACTGACTCACTGAAAGATCATAAAAACTATGGAGCACTTTCCGACATCGTAGAAACTTGAAACTTCGCACAACGGTAGGGCTTATGGTGCATATAAAGGAAAATTTGAAAATCTCCAATTTTCTATTCAGAGGGCGTGGCACCCACCCACTTTTTTAAAGATTCGTATATATTATATGGAACACTTCCGATTGTTGTACAACGATGAAAATTGGTCGATCTTAGAAAGATAAAAATTCAAAAATTGGAATTCAAGGGGTTTGGCATCAACCCACTTTCTCAGAGTTGCTATTATTTTTATGAAGCACTTTCGGTTGTCGTAGAATTATAGAGCAGTAGGTTTTGACTTTCACCTGGCAAAATAAATCTTTGCAAAAAGGAGTAAAATCACAACAAAAACGTAAATGTTAAAAAAGGAGCCAAGTTCTTATATGTACAAGAAACCTGTGCGTAAAAACTCAAGCATAAAAAGTAGTGAGATCTAAAATATATGTATGCCAAGTTTTAATTTCATGAAGTTCAATATCAAATATCTGAATTAGAATAATATCGACACGACGAGATGATAAATGATGATCAAAATTAGTAGGATTTACTTGGCAAGTTTCTTGACCAGTAAGCTCACCAATTTTTAATTATTCAGCATTTAATACCAATTTATGTCATATTTTGGAGTTGTTTCGATATTATTTTAATTCAGATATGTACATATTTGATATTGAATTTCATGAACTTAAAACTGAGCATATATTTTAGATCTCATTTCTTTTCTTGGCTGAGTTTTTACGCACAGATTTCTTGTACTTATAAGAACTTGGCCCTTTTTTAACATTTATATTTTTGTTGTGATGACTTTTACTAAAGTAAGGATAGGGTTAAGGCATATTTAGGCAAAATATATTAAAGACTAAAGGCTTAAATACAGCATGCTTAAAAAGTAAATTTCGACCAAAATTGACAGAGATATGCTCATTCAAACTTTACCATTTCTTATAATTTTTCGCAGTTTTGGCCCGAAAGCCCCTTTCTTGGTACAATGTGGCGAATTTCGCATTTTTAAAAATATTCGAAATGAAAATTTTAATCAAATATAACATTACAATTACATATAGAGAATATTTAAAAAAAAAAAGTATGTAAGTTCAAATTTTTTTCGGCACTTTTTAAAGCTTTCAGGCCTACAGACTGAAAGGCCAGTCCAATTTATATAAGGTTTGATACTTGGTGCAACTAATGTTAAATTTGTCATGTAGTACCAAAATATATAGGCATTCGTGCAAAATCTGGAAAGAATGAAGAATGATAAGGAATGGTAAAGTTTGAATGGCTGTCAGGTTTTATGTAATATGGCTTTTTTAACATGTCATGTTAAGACCTAAAAGCTCTACTTTATATTATTTAGGTATGTCTTGAGCGTATCTTTTCTTCGAAAAAAATTATGAACAATTTAGAAAAAAAATTGAAAATCTTTGATTTTTCGTTATTTTATGTTGGTTTTTGCTAACTTTCCTGTTTAAGTTTCTTATTAAATTTTTTAAATTATCCATTTCGATAAAAAATGTAATTTTGAGAAAACAAATTTTAATAGTAAAATTGTCAAATTCAGCATATACTACATTTCCACATAACACTAATCTGAGATATAATTAGATTTACCTCAAATATCATTCAAATCTCGAAGATTTAGCAAACACATTATTTATTTCGGAAATATTGAAGATTAGAAATTAATCTCATTAAATCTTCCTAGCACAAATAGTTTTCTTAAATGGTCCTGAACGATTCATTCGGGACTCGATTCAGTTCTTGATTGCTTAACACGACTGAAACATTCCATCTCACTTGCACTTCATAAAAAAAAGTTGAAAAACCATTTGCATTTTGAAGGTGCTGTCTAACTTGATCTTTTTTAAATCTTTCTGTGCGGTCGAAACACCAACAAGATTTATTTTATCTAAACTGAAAATAACCTTTTGTGGAAACATAGCATTAGTTACAGAGTTATACCAAAAATATTGAAATGCAGCCAGTGTGATTATTCTCTCAGAAACGCATGGGTGAATTAGCATTTTCAGTTTTAAGAATGCTTATGGCCTTTTCCTTTTTAAAAGGTCTATTCAATAGGGTACTAGTAAGAAAGTTCAAAATCAAAATTATGGCCTAGTATAGAATTGATCTAAAATTTAATGGTAGAACATTAGCCATAGCCCTTAACAGTCATCGCGTCACCGTTGCATGCTTGCTGGATGTACACAAAGCATTCGATAGCTCTGGCCGATAGATGCCCTTATACACAAACTACATCTACCTCCGCCATTAATGAAAATTCTCTCTTCTTTATTACAGAAGAATATCAAAGCCGTAGTCACACAAGGTTTGAAACTTGGCCCCTTCTTCTACAGTGTGATAACATCTGACCAACCCATCCCAACTGGCTGTGGAAACCTGCTGTTTGCTGATGACTCGCTTAGGTACGCAACCTCAATGTCACCACTAGTCGCAGTCCAGATAGTGGAGGGAGGCTGATATGAACAGACTGTTTGATTTCTACCAGAAATGACGCATCAAGATCAAGAGATCAAATTCGAAGGAGATCCCGTGATGAACTTGATCAGCAGCCACTTGTAGAAACTTAGTTCCGAAGCTTCCAGATGGATCTTCGATTGCTGCCAAAAAGAACGTCAAACCTGCGGATCAACCTCAAAGAGTTACTAAGATTCAACCCACATTCAAAAAGCGTACTCAGAAAAGCGAACTCATTTAACCGACTGCACCCCTTGATGAGGGGAAGATCAGGACTAAGCCAACAGAAGATACTTGCGTACAAGCAACTCCTGCGGCCAGTCATCACCTATTATTTTCCAGTCTGGTTCACGATCACAAACTCAGCGATGAAGGAACTCCAAATCTTCGAGAAGATGCATAAAATCACCACGGGATTCCACTTTGACCGGCATAGGATAAAACATTACAGGAACAAGGATATCTACAGAAAACCAAGGGTAATCAATTAAAAAAAAACTTTCTGAATCATCTGCGAAATTATTAAAAAGACATTAGTTTAAAAAAAAATAGGTACATAAATTAATTTAGTTAAATTTAAAAAAAAGGTGGGATTTTTATCAATAATTTGTACTTTTACACACTTGAACATTAAACACTTTAATAAAACTACACCATTCATTAATAAATAATTGCCTTCGCTGCTGTCCTTATTTCATAATATGAGAATAAAAAAAAAACTATAAAAATGTATTTCTTATTATGTTCAAGACGACCCATAACAAGTATATATTGTTCAAGTGAGGGTGTAATATATACCTATACAATAATGTCCTCTGAAATCACAGTATGATGACAAATAATTAGTCATTCGTCGAACACATAATAAACAACCTAAGACATAGTATAGCTAGCTAGAGACACATAGTAATTGGCTTATGTCACAGCGGGATACTTAAACAATCTAACGGTTAGTATTATATAGCAAGGACAATCGGTCTTATAACGTTAATGTTCACATATACCTACCTCTATTTATATTGTGCTTCCTCTCAGTTATTGTCCTTCAGAAGGATATTATCACAATTAAGTTTGCAGCAATAATTAATGTTATTGATATGAAAATAATGTATATAATATACCAACATGCACGTATTTGAGACAAAGATAATGGCATGTCATGGAGATGTGTACTTGAACATGCACCGCGGTCAGTGGGTATTTATAATTTATTCATATCGTTTATAGTCTCATCTCTCATACTCTATATTTTTGTTAAAGGATTAAAAATAGAAGAAGGATCATCTAAGTATGCCCACAGGAATTCATATTAAAACAATGTCCAGAGATGGGGATAGTGGTTATAGTAATTAAATTTAATTGCAAACAAAAATGTTCATAACTTTTCTAAAAAATTACTATAAAGAGTTTCAAACTCTAATAAGAATTTCTATTTATTGTCAAAGAACAAAAGCCTGTAACTTAGCTCATAATCAATTAAGAAAAGCAATTAATTTTTTTAATTGATTGTTTACTATACAAAAATGGAAACATCAACAATAATAAAACAAAAGTACGTATACGCCACAGTGACCCACATTGACAATCTCAATGTGGTCTTTTTTCTTTTCTGAGCTCGTTTACCCAATTAAAACAATATTATGAATTCAAATAAGAGATTTATAGCCAAAGGAATAAATTATAACGACTTAAGTTTTTTTTCGATATTTCAAGAAGAAAGCAATTTCAAAACATTTCTTTAAAATTATTTTTTTAATTGGAAGATTAATTATTTTTCTTAAAGGATATAAAACAAGAAACAGTTCTTAGGTCAAATGAATGATTGTTTATTGTTTTGATATAACGAGTATTTTTGTTGAAAATAAAAATGAAATATAAAAGAATATTTAAAGTATTTAATTTATGAACCACTAACGGAATAAAAGAAGGACTTTGGTCCAAATTAAAATCAAAATTTACTTTTAAAATTTTGTTTTTTTTTTTTTTTCTTATTATTAATTTCAATCTAATAAATGGAACACAAAGGTCATGAATGATTTATTAAAATTATATTAAAATTTCAATTTTTTTGTTGGTTTTTTACTACCGATATTGTACTATTATTCAATCTAATGAAGGTCTTAACATGTAAATCTTCAAAAGCAGTTCAACTTTGGATATTTTAACTTTAATAAATTTTTATTTCAAGTGAAATCAACTTAAGGTGTTTTAAAATATATTAATTACAATCGGATTTTACGCGGTTCAACGATCAACTTTTTCTTCCTCTCTAGAACATGTATTGTTTAGATGTCAAGAAAAATTTCGAATTTGTAATCGAACTTAACATAAAGACGATTGGAAAGTCTAAAAAAGGTTTCATTACGCCGTCTGCTGGTCTTTGGCGGTTCGTGCGTTTGTTCGTATGTGCGTCTGTGCATCTACTCCAAAGTGAACCGATTTGCACAAAATTTGGTACAGAGCATTTGTAATGTAATATTCTAAATGAAAAATTCAAATTTTCTTAGGCTCATTTGAAACAAATGCAGCCAAACAATTTTCTCAAAAAATGGTTGAAACAATTTTGAAATTTCAAATGGTCATTTTGGCGATATCATTTTCTCAACTCGATTTTAATTTTCAAAAACTTTTTCCGTGAACACGGAGCCCAATTTAATATATTTAGGTACTATGTGGCAATCTATCTGTCTGTCTGTTCGTTTGTAGCACTTTACTACCCAAAGTCTTGGAAAAAATCTACCTGAAAAAAAATCACAATTTTCTTCAAAAAAAAATCAAAAATTTTGAAATTTAGATTCGCAAAAACTTTTTAACTTGATTCTCAAAAAAAAGTGGTAGATTATTTGCTATCAAAAAGTTATAGTAAATGATTTTATATGCTGTTGTTGACTTTTTAGTTTTTCTTTTCATTTTAAGTCAGAAATTGCCCCTTTTCGATTCAAAAATCATCCCAATTTTAAAGCATGAATTAGAGAACACCCTGTAAATGCAATTATTTAAATTCTGAGATACTTGAACATTAAATCAAACTCTTCATCATCATCGTGTCCTGTAAGCCTGGCTGGGGCATAGGGCGTCAACAAAACGTCTCCATCCTTCACGGTCTGCTGCAAGGTACTTTAGCTGTGGCCTCTGGGATTCTGCTTCCGCTAAGACAGTTGATTTCCATGTTGTTCTTGGTCTTTCAACCTGCCATGCACCCTGAGGATTCCATTCAAAGGACTGCTTTGCAATTTCATCTTTTTGTTTCCTCAGTGTGTGACCAATCCAACGCCATTTACGCTTTCTTATGTCGACGTCCAGCCGCTCTTGACTTGTCCTGCGCCACAATTCCTCATTTGATATATATAATTTGTGGCCAGCGAATCTTTAGGATGTGGCGAAGATAGCGATTCACAAAAGCCTGCAATTTCTTCGAAATGGTAGACGTGACTTTCCAGGTTTCACAAACATATAACAGCACGGATTTGACATTGGATTCGAAGAATCTCAACTTAGTGCGTAAGGAGATTTGACTGGATTTCCAAATTGGGGACAGAGTACCGAAAGCAGCACGAGTTTTATTTGTTCTACTTTTAACGTCTACATCCGTACCACCGTTTGCAGAAATAATACTGCCAAGGTAGTTAAACTGTTCCACTTCTTCAACTGGCGTCTCCTGAAGAATAATACACTGCTGTGTAGAGCGGAGGAGATTTATTAATGTCTGGATTTCCGATTGTGACTGGGGTTCGATGTCAATACCCCTATAGGACCTTCGCATCTCGTTTAGTTGGGGCACTTCAGCACTCTGCTCAACTGAATCCTCATTTAGCAGGGCACAAAAATGGTCCTTCCATCTGCGTAGGTGATCCTTAATTGATACCAAAAGTATGCCATCCACATCAATTACAGGATGATTTATGTTGCTTTTTTTCCCAATAATATCTTTGGCTATTTGGTTCTATTCCCGGATATCTTCTTTTCTGGCAGCGTTTTCCGCACTATCTGCGAATCCATAAAACCTCACCCTCTTTTCCCGTCTCACACAGCGATAGACCATCTTATGTGCAATGCGGTACTCGCTTCGCAATTCAGCCTTTCGTTGAACATCTGCTCCGGCATTTATTTGGATTTTCAACGATTTGCGAAGTTCGATCTTATCCCAGGTGTCTTGGGATATCCAAGAGTCTCTACGTCTCGTTTGCTTGGGTACAGTTTCGGATCCAGCCACCATAAAAACACTTTTGATTTCACCCCACATCTCATCAATTGTTGATTTTTGGATTCCGATTAATGACGAGGCTCTGTTTTAAGGGTGGTGACATAGTTTCGACATATGTTGGGATCATTTAAAGCATAAGTAATGAATTTTGAGCTCCTTGCTGCATCCTGCTCTGGTTTTTGTACGGCAGTGGTTCGTAGTTTGAGACTCATCAGAAGAAAATGGTGGTCGGCATTTCTTATACTCCGGACATCACACATTGACTCCCTCCATCACTGTTTATGCTTAAATACAGTCCCACCTATCACAAGACGATCCGCGTTACAAAAATCGACAAGAAAGTCATCATTTTCATTGCGTTACCCCAAGCCATTTCTTCTATTGTCTGAACTGACTTGGACATTGAGGTCTCCCATAACGACTATGATGTCGGTTCTCGGAACACTCGTGTTAACCGAGTTAAGATGAGTGTAGAACTCGGTTTTGTCTTCCTCGATCGCTTCATTTGTGGGGGCGTAGCACTGAATAATTGTGACGTTACGAATTTTTGAACGAAACCTTGATGTCATTAATCTCACAGAAATGGTCGCCCAGGAGATCAAACTCGCTTCTTCGTTCAACATAATCCCGACACCATGCAGTCTTTGGCCACCTTCTATTTCATCTTCCCCGGAATACAGCATTCTCGTCTGTCCAGTGTCTGATCTGTATTCAGCTCTTCCCCTCCACTTAGTTTCGCTATGCCCAGGGTACTGATCTTAAGGCGAAGCATTTCACGCCAACCTGCTCGTATCTACCTTCGCTGTACAAGGATCGAACGTTCCATGCTCCGTTTTTCGTACGTATGCGGTAGCCAAAAGTAACATTTGCGCTTCTTGAAAGACTTCTTCTATTTGTCAACGATTCATTTATTATTATGGCGTCTTGATTGATGCTCGTACATGAAAGAAAAAATCAAACTTTTACATGAGCAAAAAATTAGGTTTAAAATCCTAAGGCCAGTTAAAATTTTTGGTCATTCGCTAAGAATACCAAAAATTTAACAAAGGATACCCAGACGATCCCAGCTCCAAAATATCCGAAACGATACCGAGGTAATACCGTAATTTTTAGATCGAAAATCAAGACTATCGGTAGTATCACTTGGTTTCGGCAGAAAAACTGGAGTTTTGAATTAATATTACTATGAAAAGTTACAATACAACAAACAAAGAATTCTTTTAATTAGTTCGATTAGAACCGCCCACTGCCACACCCATTTTTGTATACATTTTTGTTTTGTTTTCTAGAAAATGGTTGCAACTATTCTTGTTACAAATTTTCCCAACTCATTCTCTCAATAACAAGCCATTAAAAATTGTTAAGTCAACAAAAAAAAAACGTATTTCATAATATTGACATTTTTATTAAATCTTAAAAATACCAAGAGAGCTCAACTACAAGATCACGAACATGCTAACAAGACGAGCATAAAAGGAGATGACCCACTTTTGGGCCCAGGGCGTACACTAATGAGACTAGTACCAAATGAAAGCTAACGTTTAGCCCAATCTATCTGCCAAAAATTTTCGGATTTAGCTCCGGATATTTTTAGATAATTGAGCTTGAAGTTGACCTTTGCAAATTAAAAAAATCTGGCTTTTTTGCAAACAATTACTACAACAACATCCTGACATTCGAAAATCCAGAGGCCTTGATGGTATATATAACCTATTGTCTTGAAAATGTGTTATTCTATCCTGACTTAACCACTGCTTAAGCTTTAAACCTTTTCTAATCTTTAGGTCACTTTCCCTATGGTTGACATTTTTGCAACCAATTTCTAAAATGAGCGATTCATTTTTTTCTTCCGATTACCAACCAATCGCTTTGACTTCTATTCTCTCCAAGGTCATGGAAACAAACTGATCAATCGTCAGCTTATAAAATATCTTGAAAAAAGGGATCACAATCTCTGCATCGTTTTGGGGAAAGCAAAATGATGTCAAAAATGCATGCAGTTTGTGCCAACAAATCACTTCTTTGCTGGATTAGTAATTACCTTTCCGACCAGTCAATCCAAGTTGTTTTGGAAGATTTCAAGCCAGACGTTCAAAAAATTAGCTTTGGTGTACCCCAAGGCACCTTATTGTGTCCAACACTATTTTTTTTTATTTTCATGATTGATCTCCTGTCTGAAACTACTAATTCACTTAACTGTTTCGCTGATGATAGAACCCTTGTTCTTTCATACAGCTTTCCAGATTCACCTCCCTGTTCTTCAAGTGAGGAGCTGCAACAGCAGAAAATGCATATGTCTACAGTCGTTAAAGTGAAATGTACCTTCTTTATCATTCTTCATGAATGGAACTCGCATCGAGGAAACTGATAAACTATATTTTGTTTAAAAGATTAATCACACATTTTTATTTATTTTACGAAATCGACGCAATATTAAAGAGACATTGATCTAAAGAATTTCTCCAGGACCTTTTACCCTTCATCGAATTCACACTCAATATACGTTCAAACTTCTATCAAATGTTACTAAATGCTTTTTTATCGATCAAATCATATCAGATAACACCTTTTATTTTTCTTTCAAAACTGAACATGAAGTGTTTCTTTGTATTCCAACACTCAAAAAAAAAGCATCGATTTTTCTTGATTTCACAAGGATATTTGGCATTTGGCACCACAGTGATGCGCACATCATTGTTTAGTTTTAATCATTTGAAAAAGGCATTCTGACTTCTATTGTCTTTGAAAATCAACTCATGATGTTGGAACACACTCGTCACACTCGTGAGCATTGGGTTGATACAGGGTACAGTATGGAGGAGCATTATATGGTTACGATTTAATGGGAACGTGTTTAAATGGAAATGTGGCTCTAATGACTGTCATACTTTGCCATTATTCAGCAATGGTGCCAGTATAATACCTATACTCTCACTTCTAACTTCCCTTCTGTCAGCTCACATCTAAATAATCCCTTTCATTCACATGTGAATGAATGCATGTTACGTGAGTGGTTGTGTTGATGAGGTTGTTGGTTTTGCTTTGCTTCTTCTGCGTTTTACTATAGATAGACCTTTTCTTTTTTTTTGTATCTCTCCTGTTGGAGAGATGTTCTCTGGTGTTTTCTATTTGGATGAGGCTGTGAAGCTGGAGATGACTCCTCTCCACGGATATGAATTGAAATGGGTGAGTTTCTTGTTGTTATTTGTATCGGTTTTTGGAATTCATATTTTTAGCACGTTCTCAAAAGTCACAAAAATATGCTGTTCACGAGTGCGAAGGAGATTTTTTCTTTTTTTGAAAAAGAAAAAAAATATAAATAAAAAGGCACAACATCAACATACAGAACACAACAAAAAAAAAATACTCATACGAAAGGATTGTGTCAACGACGTCCTGCAGTGATTTTTAAATATGTAGGTACATGAGTTTGTGACATCTATAAATATGCCACTCAAAAAAATCTTGTCATATTTTTTTGTGTTTTTCTTTCTTTTTAAAGCAACACTCATGCATAAAAAGGCATTATTGTGCCGTTGATGGTGCGGCCAGTGTGAGTGTATTTGAGATATGTCACAATTTTATATAAGATTCATGTAAATTGGAGATTTAATATTATTATTGTCAAGAATATCCTTTTTTAAAAAATATTCAAAAGCAATGGAGATTTAAAAGATGGTATTCATTTTTAAGCTCCAAAAGTGGATTTTTATAACATCTGATTTAGAAAATTATTACTTCAGTAGGTTCATACAAAAAAGTTTCAACAATTTCCCTGACGCCACTACAGCTCACAAGAATGCCAAAGCCTAGACACCAAAGCCTCTTATATTTGCTTACTGCAACGCCTACTGCCACACCTACTGCCACGCCTACTGCCACGCCTGGTTTTCAATCTCCAAGACAGCCATGAATGAGCTTCAAGTATTCGAAAGGAAGATTCTCAGAATTTGCACTGAACTGTACTTCGACCGGCAGCGGCGTAAACACTACAGGAACGAACATCTCTACTCCGAAGCCAACATAATGCCGCTGGACAAATACCTAGTCCTTTCAGCGAAGAGACTAGTACGGAACATCATCGACCACCCGAATCAGCTAATGAGAAGGATGACCACTGAACAACGACATCCGGAGCCAAGGTACCTCAGTGTTATGGAAACACTTGATGACAACATAATCATGGACAACGAGGAAGCAGTCTTGTTCTACGCTGACATTGGGTCAGCCTTCTACCGTGGCTAAACGCCAAAACTTCCCCCAACCTACACCAAAAACACCATTGACAACCGGGAATGAACACCCTGAGGACGATTAAGTCAGCCGACTTTTAATTTAAATTTTTTGACATGTAATTTATACATCTATAATTTGTTAAACTTAAGACATTGTATAACGTTAGGCCCCCTATGTGTACGGTGACCATCCGTTCATTATAATAATGAACTGTTCTGTATTTGAAGATTTTGTTCATTATTAATTATTTTGTTCACGAAAACATATACATAAATGTTCTGTATTTTATTAGTTGTTCATTATTTGTTCTGTATTTCTTTAATTTTGTTCAAAAACAATAACGCACACATTAGGAACGTAAAAATTTAATGAAAGAAACTGATGATGCTAACGTGCCCTTAGTTAGTGAACGAAGAAATAATAAATCTAGTACAAATTTATTTTTCTTTGCCGCCCTCTATCCTCTATCGCTTTTGGCATCAACTGTCATGTTCAAGTCAAAAACTATTCATGTCATCAACACATCAGCTGTCTGTGAACTGTGTGTTGTCTGCGTCTGCGCTGAAGAATTGAGATTTGTAAGTTTTATATGAAATTATTTATAAAAAAGCAATTCAATATTGAAAATTATTTTAGCTAGCCCTGATGCCACTCAGGAGGAAGTGTGTATTTAATAAAGAATTGAAAAACCAGCACAAATTCTTGAAATAAGTTTTTAAGTTTTTTTTAATTAAAACAATTGCAAATGCAAGAAAATTACAAGCAGCCATGCTGTAATGAATGAAACAACAAAAATAAACACGAAAAAACACAATTTTCCTTTTTTTCGCACACAATTATGATCTGGGTAATTAATTGTGTGCGAAAAAAGAGTGTAGACTTCTCCAAATAATCTGCTACAATTATCAATTTCACTCATCGAACAACGTACTGCAGAACGAAAAGTAGAGCTAAACTTATAGTTTATGATTTCGTTGTCATTTTTGTATGGGATTTTTCGTTTCGCATCAGCAGCGTACTAAGCTTAAAGCAAAGACTGTGAATTGATTAGAGTTTATTCTATTTTAAGTTAAGCCATTTTTCCTCAGAGAATATATAGACTAAGAGCCCACAGCAGATTTTGGGTGTGAACGATAGCAAAAAAAGAAGTATAGGCGTCGAAAGCTCCATTAAAGACTATTAAAAAAATCAAAGTCTTGCAGTCCACAACTGGGGAGCTTATCTAGGGAGGGGTTAAAACCAATTTCAGCTAACACTATTTTCCTCGAAGTTGCATTCATATTTTTTTTTCGATGCACTGTTCCTCGCAAAGGCCCCAGTTGTGGACTGCAAGACTTTGATTTTTTTAATAGTCTTTAATGGAGCTTTCGACGCCTATACTTCTTTTTTTGCTATCGTTCACACCCAAAATCTGCTGTGGGCTCTCGGTCTAATATATTTATTATTAAATGGAATAAATGATTGAAGTTTGAGTTGAATTTTGTTTCTTTTTTCTTTTGTTCATTATTCAGCTTTCTAAAATATGGTCACCGTACCTATGTGCCAACAAATGTAAATTTATCATAGTATCATATTAGCTATAAGCCAGATTGTATATATAATGTTCAATAAAAGAAATTGAATTGAACTACTGCCACGCCTACTGCCACGCTTACTGCCACACGTCTACTTTTCCAATATCTTTTTTCTTTATATCAGCATGTGTATGCCTAGACCAGCAGTCAATATATTTTACAGCAGAGCGCTCATGAATCTAATGGTGCGTTTCCATTTGAGAGTAAAATTGCTGCGAGCAACCTCCGGGGCATTTCTCCGGGGAAAACTTGCAAGTGTACACAACCTTCAGAGAAGTAGCTCACGATGAGTTATTTTAGGAGTATTTCACATACCAATTTGTCAACTACAGCAACGATCTATCCATGGTTTAACTCAGCATTTTGATTTATTCTTTATTTTAAGAATTGTGCCAGTATAATGTAGATTTAAGCTTTTTCTTGTAAGAATACATTTCATTTCTCCTACTTCCAAATGAAAACTAGAAAAATAAATTGAGTTATCAAGAGGACATGGCTATGAAAGTACTCTCAAAGTGCGTATACATTTGAGAGTACTAGTAACTCTCGAAAATATAACTGATTTCAAGTGAACTCAGTCATGAAATTAGCTCACACAGGGGTAGACTGATATCTGAGAGTTACTTTTGAGAGTTTTTTTAGTGAAAATACTCTCAAATGAAAACTCACCTTGAGAGTTACTATCGAGAATATTGTAGTAAAAGTACTCTCAAATCTCTCCATCTATCTCTCTTCTCTCAAATGGAAACTCACCTTCAGGTAATTAACTCTCAAAATTCAAACAGACAACTCAAAATCTCTAAAATTTTAGTCTCATCCGAGAGTATTACTCTCGAGAGTTTACTAGTGCATTTTAAAAGTGCGTTTCCACTTGTACTCTACTCTCACTCAAAAATTCTCAAGAGTGACTCTCAGATGGCCGTCTATCCTTCTGTGAGCTAATTTCATGAATGTGTTTACTTGCGCGATTTACTCACGGCAGCTACTTGACGGTTACTCAAAGCCTTTTAACTCTCAAATGGATACACACTTTAAAGCATGATTTGTGTATTTTCTTTTAAGAAAAAAATTTACTTTCAGTAAAAAAAACTATTTAAGTATTTTTTTTAAGCGTTGGATACAAGGTACGTGACGTATGTTATCTGCTTTTTTAGTCCTAATACCAGCATTATTTCTATGCGTTGAAGTGATACAATGCCCTTTGGGTAACGTTTGTTATGACATTAAAAATAACACCAGTGTTGAAAATGAAACGAAAAATCTTTCTTATCTATATTCCTGTTAACTTGGCCTACAAAAACATCTTAACAGTAAATCACGCACTCAAATAACCTTGGAGACCTTAAAGACATCAATCATCTTAATCCTGCTGTGTGTGTTGATGTGACAGAGGCATAAATGGATGGAAATCGGGTGAAAACATTTGGTGAGTTGTTTTTGATTGAAGGACACTTTGGGTGATGAAAACTATGGTGAGCATATGGACAACGACACGTGCTAGTTAAGCTGCAGGTGACAAGCTTATCTTTGGAGGCAACTACGTGAAGAAAATGACTTCCTACACTTTGGTATGCGTTGATGCGTATGCTTTGGGAGGAGTTTGATAGTCCATCCTGAGCAATAATATAAGTATTTCATCTAAATAAATGTAAAATAAAGAAAAGTAGAATTAATTTGACCTAAAACCATAATTTGTATGAGAAAGAGCTGATAAAATCCTTTTTTTTAATAGAAATTAATTTAGAATTTTTTTGAAATTATAATAAATTCCCATGGTATACCATTTATATTCACTTTCTTTTTGTTTATTTTAATAAATTAAAAACCCTTAATAGGTCATATTTTCACAGACTTAATAGAAGCAGACGCATCAGTGTATGTAAACCAGTAGAGTCGTAGTCGTTCTTAAGTTAATGTTTGTAAAATGAAAAGCAATGTCTGTGAATAGAGGAGTGACTGACTGACTTACTAACGGATATAATAGCAAAATGGGGAGAAAAATAAAATATCAGATTGAAAGGATTTTTTCATCATTGTGATAGTCATGTATAAATTTTGAATTTAAAATGTATTTAAGCCACTAATGAGGATATATTTATGATGATACAATTATTTTTAGTTTAAATAAATGCTTTATATTAATGCAGTTTAATGTTCTTCATTAATATTTTGAATATAATAATTCTCCAATGAATTTTTGAATGTATGCTAAATTGTGCGAAATATTATGCATTTTGTGAATATAAAGAGAATAGTTTACTATAATCACATTTTCTTTAACCGAAATAAAAAAAATAATGATTTTAAATGAAAATTATTTCGTTTTCAATCCAGACAATAGAAAATATTATGAAATTCATACAAAAATAGGACATTCGTAAAAAAAAAGGTTTATTGTAATTTACATACATTATTATTAGAGGAGGATAGAAGATGTGAAGCACACTTAATTTAATCAAATATTTTGAACGTGCTTATGAGTATGTAAATGTAAATAAAAATTTGTTATTGCAGTTCAAACCAAATATTGATTTAGGATAGGGAATATAATAATCAACCTCTAATTGATTAGAAAATTACTGCCTAAACTTTTTTGATAAATTAACTAACATAAAATATTACATTTATATTCAAATAGATTTTAAACATTGTAAAAGTGCTTTGATCATTGGGGAGAACATTTTGAGAACCAATTAAGCTGCATTTACAATCATAATATATAATTGTTATTTCATTATTATTGGCCAAACACAATTGTGTAGCATGTAGCTGCAGCTGTGACTTGTAGCACTATTACTGTCAAAGAAGAAACATACAAAAATAGTTCCAACGTGAAGCTGGGACATTTACACAGTTTCCAAAATGGTATCCAAGCGACAGGATTACAAAAATGCCTCCCAAGCAAAATTTCATTCATAGCATGTCAAAAATAAATTACATATATAAAAATAAGGTCTCCCATTAAAAAGTGCAGGGATTTCGGTTTCCTGACTGGAATACAGATTGGCACCCAATTAGAGAGTTATGGTAAATCAAACTAAAAATCGTAAATAACTTGGAAAATTCCTATAATCAAAATAACAATTTATATCTTACAAGAAAGGTTTTGAGTAGATGCATCTTGGAGTTAAATTTCGGTGTTGTCATTTTTCGGGAACATACTTTTTCTACGTCAACGGGTGGAACTTCCACTTTTTTGATAATTTTTAATATTTCAAACAAGTAAACAGTTTCAGAACCGCCTTTTGATGCCAAATGCGTGTTGGGAAATACAAATTATTTTGGAAAAAAGATTTTGAGTAGACGCAGCCTTGGTTAAAATTTTATTGTTGCCTTTTCTCAGAAACATACTTTTGTATGTCAAAATGTGGGAGTTCCCATTGTTTTGGTAGTTTTAAACGTGAACAAAGTTCCGGAAACGCCTCTGGACGTAAGACGTGTCTTGGAAAAATAACAGTTTATGTCTGGAAAGATAAGTGTTAAGTAGATGTACCTTTTGGTAAAATATTAGTGTTGCCACTTTTCGGGAACATACTTTTTTAGGACTTTTTAATATTTTAAACATGAGCAAAGTCGTGGAAAATAATTGTTGAATTCCTAGAGGAAAAGTGTTGAATAGCAGCACCTTCTAGAAGCTACTAAGTAAAATCTTATTTTGGTATTTTTAAGTATATATTTCGTTGAAAAGAAATTAATATTAAGATATACATCTTTTAGAAAACTAAGCCTTTTTTTTAACTATATGCCTGTAAGACCTAAGGACTTTTAAATGCAACCTGAATTGCACGGCACTAGTTAGAAAGAGTAGGAAGATAGGAAAGATTTGGCAGAAAAGAAAATAGTAATTAACATGAAAATGATAAACAAAACAATAAAAAAATTATAATTATGATGTTTCACAAAAATAAAACAAATTAAAAAAAAAAAAAATTGATTTAAGCTTCGATTTTCTTAAAAACGGTAAAATCCGTATTTATGTTTTTTTTCTACAAAGTTTGCATAGTATTACGCACTGAAATGTTCACAAAAACAGTGGTCAATTAAAGATGAAACAAAAAGAATTGTAAGTCTTCTTGTTTGTTCTTTTGAAATATGTTTGCAAATGTTTTTTTTAAGTACTATTATTCCGCAGCCAAATAAGAAATACAAGAGACAAAATATTTAATTTTTTTTAAATAGGCTCAATTTCATGGTTTTAGTTTATCAAATGTTTTTGTCAGATTACTTGTTTATTTATCTTTAATTCACTTTTTTCCTGTAAATTGTCAAATTGATTCATTGAACTGTTTTTTCCGGACCAAATGATCAAAGTCTTACAAACCAATATTAAAGGAACAAATTTTGTTTGTTCTTTATAATTTTGTGAAATCATCATCAAAATGAAAACAAAAATTAAAGTGCTTCTGGATTTGTTCACATTTTTTGCATTCGTGACTTGACATAAAAAAAGAAATTTTTCCAGAACAAAAATTTCGAATTTTGTTTACATTTTTAGTTTTTTTTATTTGATAGAAGCAATTCTCAAAACAAAAACATGAAGCTGTTGAATGCCTTTTATTACAACTCATAACGACCACTCTTTACAGAGATACAGCAGTAAACAAATTAAAAATGCATGTTCCTTTAATTTTTATGACTAGTGTATTTAAGACCAACCAACATATCCAACTGCTTGCATATTTGTCTGGATGTTCAACAATGCACAGATCTGAGACGTCAAACTTTCAATGACTCTTCCACGTAGACCAGGCTGAATTTTGGTGATGGTTTGAGTTAAATTGACTTTAAACTACGATACTAGGGAGGACAAAATTAGTAGGTCTTGCAATTCTGTATGCATTTCTTGTTGTCTTCAGCCTAAACGACTAGATGGATTTTGCTTAAACTTTATACATAGCGTTTTTTGTCATTCCCATGACGCATTTTTTAATCTTTTTAGCCACATTTAAGAAAATCTTAATTTTCTTTTAAAACAGCAAAAATTCAACAAACAATGGTGTGTTTTTTTTTTTTTTTGCATTTTGGAAATGCATTTTGGTGGAAATAGCCCCTTTTTTTAGGTCCCACATTAGTTTCCACAGATACAAATTGTGTGCTCAAAATTTGGAAATCATTTTTTTTTTGTATTTTTAAAGTGCATTATGGTGGTGAAAGTGTTGCGGTATTGCTGCCAGGTGTCTATCTTGTAGTTTGCACTTACGTAAATAATACGTCCATAAAATATGGAGCGGTATAAGGCACTGCCCAACTAACAAACTCTCCAGAGCTTAGGTCTTGTTTTCTCAAAAAAAATCCCATAATTCTCTTTTAGATCTTATTGCTATACTAAAGACATGATCTCTCATTATGAAACAAAAATTCGTCTTTTAGCGTTTTTATTATACGAGCTTAGCATTTTTCAAACATCGAATCGCTCTAATTTTATACCTAGAACAATTATTCTTCGTGTATGTAAATTTAGTGTCTTGTAATAATCTTGTTATCAAATTTAAGCCCTAAACGTCATTTTTTAATCTTTAAAATCTCTTATCAAGAGGTAATAAAGTAACAAAAACAAAACACTAACTATAGGATTCATATGAGATGAAATGTTGCACCCACAGCTGCTTATGCTAGGTTTCTACTTGTCATTTACAAACCGACCAAAGACGCATTTTCGCGTCAATTCACAAAATGACAAGTGGAAATACTCCAAAATTGATGGTCTTTGAACTGACAAACACTGTTTGTCAATGAAAGACAACAAATTTTAAAGACAAGTGGAAATAGCTCAATTGAAAAACGAAATGTCATTTTGTCTTTAACTGACAAAGAAAATTTTTTGGCAACGTGTTTTAGTTCTTTGTCAATGAAAGACACAAATTTGACAGCTGCTTTAGTAAAAATTAATAAAAATCCAATTTGAATGTGATTTCAAAAAGTGAAATTGAAGTGAAAAAAAAAAATGGGGGCTATCGTGAAAAAATTTTCCACGGAATTTTTCCCTTCGTCGCAAACTGGGAACGTGAATTGTGTTCGCAGCTTCTCTCGGAATTTATTGGCATCGAAAATGGCATGGCCACTGGGCTACCAAATTTGAACCTGCATGGCTGAGTGGAATATTGTTGGCATTTCCAATTTTAGAACATTAGAGAAATTCCGTGGGATATTGGGGAGTGATCTAAATATGAGCAACAATCCATCCTTTTAAGAGGATGCTTATGTCCTTGAAAAAGAAGAAAATAAATCAGAACATCAACTCTGGAGTGGACAACAGAAATTAACCATTTTCTGATACAAAAGGTCTAGCAATTCGATAATATTTGGGACTCAGGCAATAAGTACTATAAAAATAGACATATGAATAACAATTCGTGGGAATTGATTTCGAAGGCTCTGGAAATTCCCAAAGGTGAAGTTGTGTTGCAAAAACAAAATTGAAATTAGCTTTAGTCATGTGCATTCTTCCTTTAAAAAAATCTCGGTTCCTTGCAACACAGGTGCAGAAACAGATTTTGTAGGTACGCAGCAATCAGTTTTTTTTTTTGTTTTTTGTTTTCCTCTTGTTCCTGGAGCTCCGTTTCTTTGCCAACAAGCACCTCAAATGAAGCAAGAGCAATTTGTTTTTTTATAAGCATAATTTAACCTAAACAAAATATTTTAATTTTATTTTAACACAACAATTCAAAGTTACCTACCTTTTTACTGAGCAGAAACATAAAATAAGCTTTTCTTCTTCCCACTTAAACAATTTTCATTCAAGATAACTGACAGCTGTGAAAATTTGCTCATTGACAATGAGTGTCGTTTCATGAAAGACAAAGCAAATGGAAATAGGTGTCAATGAACTGACAAAAGCGTATGTCAAAATTTTCTTGGTCTTTGAAAAGACCAACGATTTTGTGTCAATTAATGACACGAGTGGAAATGAACTGGCAATTGTGTCGTTCAAAGACCAAATCGTGATCTGTCAAACTGTGTCAATTCAAAGACAAGTGGAAACCTAGCATTATATTTGATTTATACACAAGTCGTTCTGTTTCTTAAAGTTTTGTGTGTACATTGTTTTCTGACGTTCAGTTTTCTATTAGACTTGCTACCTGAATGGAAACATTGGATGTTGTATATTACAATTAAAAATTTATTTTATTTTTGACGAATGTAAACTTTCGGTGATTTATTTTCTTTTGTTTCGGTGTAATATTAGTTTTTTTGAAATTATTACACTTGTAAGTTTGACCAAATAATTATAATTTTGTAGCCTAGTGGAATGCTAATTTTTGATATTCTTTGTTCAGTTATTCCAACATTTATGACGCCACAAAGTAAATTTATCATTCTGAAACGGTTATGCACAAAACTAAACATAGGTATTTCTTACTTTGACATTTCAACTTTTATTGAAACATAAACAAAAGTAAACATTCGTTAGAAAAAGGAATGCATCACCAATATTTGTTTGTTTTTTCTTGGTTTGTTTGATAGCTGTCAAAAAAAGTCACATAGAAGCATCTCACTTCTTATAACAAGTGTTTGTTTTCATACCAACCTAAATGTTACAACACTCTCATAAAAATGCTTATTCAAGAGTTAAAATTATCGAGTGGACAGCAGCCATATTTCAATTTGAACGAAGTGTTGTTTGTATAGTTTGAGGGTTACCGTGATTTGAAAATAAATCTTAAAATAATTTATTTGCGTTTCCATTATGATGAATCTATTTATGATATATTTACCAGTATTAGTAGCCCTGTTTTTTAGCGCCTTTTTATCTTCCCTTGGCAAAAAGTTGCATGTTAAATACAACAACAATTTGGTATAACTCCGTATTGTTGTTGTATTTAACATGGTACTTTTTTCTAAGCGAAGATAAAAATGCACTAAAAAACAGGGCTAGTGTGTTTATATTAGCCCGGTTTTTAAGTGCATTTTTATCTTCGCTTAAAAAAGTAGCATATTTGAAACAACAACAATACGGAGTTATACCAAATTGTTGTTGTATTTTTCACACTACTTTTTTTTAAGTAATGATAAAAATGCACTAAAGAACAGGGCTATTGATGTTAATTTTGTCAACTTCTTTTTTTTCATTAAAACGTCTCTTAACTTCTTGTAAATTATTTGATTATAAACAGCAGGTATACAAGAATAACACCAACAAATCGACAAATTTTCTGCTATTATACCTTTTTCGTCATATAACATGAATAATTACCATAAATAATATCAGCATAAAAAGTATTATTCTGATTCAAAACAAACATCAAGGTAACCCTTTTTCTATTTCAAAATAAAAATAAAATAATTTAAATATCAATAATTTTGAAAGCGCTTTGTTATTTTTCGAAGTAAAATGTTTAAGTTAGTAGAAAAAGTTTCAATCGCACTAAGATTTAGCTTCTCATAATGTGACAAACTATAAATATATTAACGTCACCATGATATCAAAATATAAATGCTCTCACCAAAATACACATTAGTTTTTCGCCATGAGACAATGACGATGACACATACAGATAAAAGTAATATCTTCGTACCTACTTCCGAAAAATGTATAGACAAGGTGAAAGATAATTATGTATGCATGTGTATATGTTTTTTTTTTAATTTTGCACATACTCGTTCTCTTTTCATCAACTCCCACAAGAAGAGACGCATTCTCCTAGCAAGATTAATAGGGCGTTTGTCATCCCATATGAACAATTAAAATGTTTCTATAAGAGGAAAATTAACTCCTGTAAGTGGGCCATTTAACGCTTGTAACACTTTCATAAGAATGTTGGAGTAGTCTCCTAGAGTAACACTAGCTCCCGAAATATAGTCTCATAAGCCGCTTGGAAATTCTTATGAGAGGAAAATTGTTACTTGGGTGGAGCAAAACGTTCAACAGCTCTCGGTCTATAAGCGTGAAAATGCCGAATTCATAGAACAATCACTTTCGTCTAAGAATTAAAATGCTCATACGAAAATTGTTGGAAATCACATTTTCTATATCTGCGTACCACATTTTTTCCCACAGCAGCAGTCATCAAGGAGATATAAGGCAAAAACTTTAAAAAAAGCATACATTAAAACGTTTTTACTCTGAGAATATAGACTCTTTAAAAAGTGTTATATACATAAAAAAGATACTTAAATTTCCTAGCATTAAAATGCTGAGAAACAACCGTAAGGGAAAATTCTATTTTTCTCGCTCATAAAATTTGCTCCGCATGTGCTCAAATGGGTAAAAATTTTCTATAATTTGGCGTGAAATAAGGCCCCAGAAAATAATATCTCAAAGGAAAAATAAAATTAGTCTCCAAAAACAGCACCTAAAACAGCAAAAATTAAAAATTGGGGGTGTTATTGCTTTTGTTGGGGTCTTTTTCCACGTGGCTGAAAATGAGGCTTTTTTTGATGAGCTCTACCTATTCGCTAAAACAATTCAATTCATTTTTTATTTTTGATTTTCAGTTTCACACTACCAGCTTAATCGATTTAAATTGAGTTTGTCACACACAAGAAGCTTCTTAAATGCTTGAACGACATTGCATTATCAAAACTTAAAAAAAACGTTTATATTGTTTGTATTCAAAAATTTGAGTCTTAACGGGCTTATGATTATTTTTTTCTTTTGATTATTATTTGCTAGAGCTTTGTTTATTAAAATTCCTTCTTAAAAGTTTTAAGAATTTTTTATATAAAAATTTATTTTGTTTCAAAAACTCATATCAAGAAATCAGATTCTATTCGAATTTTTAGGGAATTTTAATGCATGGTAATGACGCTTAGGTATATAAAAAAAACTAACAAGATGGATTAAGTTATTAATTCGATAAATGGAATTCTTAACAACAAATTGTTGAAATATCAATTATATGAAAAAGGTTATAGTGACAGGTAATGATGGCATGGCAATGACGTCAAAGCATGTTTTATCTTTATGAACAATTTAATCATTGATATACAAAAATTCAATGTAACTTTAAATTTATTTTCATTCCAAATAATAAAACGAAGAAGGAACGATATTCAATACAACAAAAACCAAACCACATTCATTACACAAATCTTAAAATTCAGAACAGAGGTAAATATTTGTTTTGCAAAAGACACACATGAGAAAAGTTATTTTTTTAATTGAAATGCCATAGACGTATTGACTACAAACTAAAAACTTACTGTCACGGGAATGATGAAAAATAAATCAAGCTTTTAACTTTAAATAAATATTTTAGCAATTTTGTGTCTTTAATATTTGTATTAAAATTTGCTTGTACATAACCTTCATAAATGAAACACAATTGATTTAAAAAAAAAACACTTAAAAAAAGATATTGCGAAAATTTTGACTGTAGGTCACTATTCTGAATAAACGATTCCCGCTTTCAACTCAAGCCCACTGTCCCTATACTGAAGAATATTTTTAAAGATATTTAACAAGTATTATTTTAATTTTCTAAATACTATTTCTCTTTTAAAGGTAAGTTGTATATGTGTGTATTTTTTTTTCCATTGCCAATATTTTAACATTCTTCATGTTAAAAATCCTTAAATCAAATTCTTGTTATTATTTTCCCATTTGAAATAAAAATTATTTTAACATCATAGATTTTTCAAATGAAATGTTCTTCTTTCATTGATTTTGAAAAGTACTTTTCTTTTATTCGTAGAAAATCACATTTTAATTTCTTGATATTTAGTATTTGTTTTGCTTTCAAAACTTCTCAAAATCAAATATAATCGAAGTTCTACTTCATGCAAATATTTATTTAGGATGTTGTTACATTTTAACCCCTCTTTAATCAAAATTCAATATTGCAACAAAGTTTTCTGTTATCTTATTTATTCACATAAATAATTTCTCTTATTAAATTGAATGATGTAAAGAGGGTTAACCTTAAAGTAACTTTTAAACTAACAAACTGACAAGTTTTGCATCATGTTGCAAATTAAAAAAGAAAGACACAAAAAAAAATACACCCACACAGAACCACATAAAGCAAAATACAAAAATTACTAGCTCAAGAAAGGTAAGGAGGTCAACACTATTTATGTACATGACAATAACACAACATGAAGTTTCCCTCATTTTTTTTTGGTAAAGTTTTCTATCAAAGTTACTACAAAGGCTGTGCCACATATTTTGTCACACAAAGTCACATATAGCGAATGTGTAAATGGCAAAGGGCTCTAACAAAAGCCTCAGAATATGTGTTGGACACAAAAAAAAAGGAAGAAAAATTGCCAATGTAAAAAGCACCACATGTGGTTTTTTGACAAAAAAAGGACAAAAAATAGAAGATATTAAATTTGGTCTCCTACGTCCTTCAAGGTGTTTTTTTTGTCGTCTGGTTCTTTAGGTTGTCTTGTTTTTTGTTAATATTCAGGAAACGGTTTTTTTATTATACCAGCTTTAAGGCTTTTACAGGTCAAAACGGACTATTAATTTGCCTTCCCTCTGTCAAGTAGTATTAGTGCATAAATGTTTGGTATTTTATAAATTTTCTCTTGCTGTAAGCAATAGCATTTTCTGGAAAGCTCAATTAATTAAAAGAAAAAAAAAGAAAAACAGTGAATAATTTAAGCAGGCACATTGTTTATTACTTTACACTGGAAAATAAAACAAAAGTCGAGGCTTTAATTTAAAAAAAATAGATCTCACGATACACAGATCCCAATGCTGCGGAATTGCTAGAGGGGAAAGTACATCCTACCCATTGGCCTTATTGTTTTCATCTAAAATCTAGAAATATTCATTAAATATCACGGATTTTATTTCAAACTTCATTAACAAAGGACTTAGGACTTTTTGTTAAAATATTCAACACCACCACCAAATTATCTTTTTCTACTTTGACCATTTTTTAAGTGCTCTCCTTTTTTTACGTATCAGTTCTTTTATTTTCATCTTCGCTACTTAATGATTCTATACAGTGGCGTCCGCAAGGGTGCAGAAAGAGGAGCTTCCCCCTTATATCATACATATTATTAACTGCTGTACTGTAAGAACTTGCAAAATATTTCCCGAACAATTTAACTTTCAAAGAAAAAATAAATGTTATTGCTGCAGGTACGTTACATTCAAAATATCCTTCTGAAAATATTTAGGAATTTTTGTTTCTATCATTTTTTTTACTACTTTATCTCTCTGCCTTAACATTGTTTCATTATAATTCCCAGAAAGATAAATTTGTGTTTCCTATAAATTGCAATTAGATACCCAAGAATACACACAGAGAATTTTAATAAAAAAAATCTTCTAGGTAGGTTTCACGTGAACAAGGATATTTTGTGATTATTTAAGCAGTGATCAAAAACACGTATATTAAGCAATTTCCGGAAGAAAATACTCTTGTATCTACGAGTTAATTACATTTTTAATATTCTTTCAAATTTAAAGGAAAAAAAAAGAAATATTTTTTAATTACCTTCAGATAAACATGTTTATAGATTTTTTTTTGCAACCTTGAAGGTGGCTAGGATTACATTTTAAACCTTCAACATTTTTTCTTTGCTAGCTACATTTTTCTCTTTGGTCGTTATTTGATTTAATTTCTATAAATTCCGAAAGGATTTTAGAAGGACGTTCTTCAAAGTGATTTCCTTATACAAATTATAAAATGTACAAAAATAGCAAAGTATGTTTCCGCAGTCGTGTCCTTTTTTTTCACTGAGTAATTTAAAGATTTATTTTCAGTTTATATAAATTTATTATTCAACTTCTTCTTAAAAAAAAACTAAACACACGAATTCATGATGTTTATTAGTTTGTTATGGAATTCATGACCCCCTGCGAGAGTTGACATGACGAGATTCTAACACACTGAAATAAAAATCTTTCATACCTTCTATATCTACTTGTACATGTACAGTTGTTATTATGGAACCGCTTAAGAAGTAACTGGAGCACTCTGCCTTTGCTTGAGTTTCTTAAGCTCCAATAACCGTTTCGAAGGCCTCAAGGCATACATTAACTCTTTTAACGCTAATTACGTTGAACACTTTACGCATACATGGAACGCATGTCATGCATATAACAAACAACTCAAGAAAGCTCTCTGGCGTAAAGATTACAAATTACTTACAACCATCTCATCAGGGTATTTTTTTTCTGGTTCTTTGTGTGTTTAACTGAAGAATTTTATTTCCTGGGAATATATTAATCTTATAAACAAGAGTGGTGTTGTTAAGGTTTTCTCCTACTCACCCTCTTCTTTAGTGTTTTTCTTTTTTTTATTTATTTAAAAGGAACGAAGTTGACGTCAATGTACAAGTATATTATATTTTAATTATTTTAACACTTCTCTGAAAAGGATCACAATTTAACAGCTAAGTTTTGTTTCACAATGTCTGAGTAAAGTTCTGATTTGTTATCTGACAGTTAAATTATCCGCAAGCTAAACCCTCCAATTAACGAGCTTTTGCGTTTCACAACGATCGAAGTAAAAAAAACTTTGTGCCAAATTCGTTAGTTATTCCAGTTTTTCAAAATATTTTTGACTGATGAAAAAATTCAATAAATAAATTAATAATAATCATAAAATTTAAACTGAGAGCCCGCAAAAGATTTTTTGCGGAAACTAAACTTGCTGAAGGTTGTAAGAACGAATACTTCCGTATGCTGGCACCCAGTGAACAACTTGAATGTTTGAATTGCCAATTAAATTTGTTAGTCAATACTTTATGTGGCCATTAAAATATATTGATAGATATACCATTTTGTATTTTTTTTATTTACCGTAATAAAAAAGTTATGATGAAAAAGGTAAGAAAAGCCAAAAAAAACTGTCACCAGCGCCGTAAATATGCATCGATTTTAAAAATTGGAAATGGTAATCACCTTTTTCGAGACAAAATCTCGATACGCCATTTGCATTTTTACGACGATGGTGATAGTCCAAAAATGTTTAAAGTTATTTTTCGGCACTTCTTACTTTTTTCATCATAACTTTTTATGTCCTTAAATAAAAAAAATAAAAATGGCGTATCGAGATTTTGTCATATCATTTCAGTTTTTGAAATCGAAGCATTTTTACGGCTCTAGTGACGGTTCAAAAATGTCAAAGTTTTTTTTCGGCTCTTCTTACTTTTTCAACACAATTTTTTTATTACGGTAAACCAAAAGAAACAAAAATTGATTGAGATTTTGTCATGACAAATTGATTGCCGTTTCAATTTTTAAAATTGATGCATTTTTTCGGCGCTTGATTGCCGTTTCAATTTTTGAAATCAATGCATTTTTACAGCGCTGGTGACAGTCCAAAAATTTTCAAGGTTTTTTTCTCGGCACTTCCTACATTTTTCATCATAACTTTTTTTTACTACGGTAGTCAAAAAAAAAAAAAAAAGAAAATGACATATCGAGATTTTGTTGTGACAAATCGAATGCCATTTCATTTTTTTAAATCGAACCATTTTCACGCCACTGGTGACAGTCCAAAATATAATATTCATATCGTCTGCAAAGTTCAGGGTAATAAGTGTCTTTTTTACCCGTTAGTGCTTTTAATTGCTTTTGTTTGCCTTTTTTCACCTTTTCTTTTTTTCGTTTATTTATCTTCAAATTTAAGATGTCAGATACCTACAAAAATTCTTGCCAAAAGTAGCTACCAAATCGTTCCACACTCCTCATGAAATTTAAAAGACTACCAATTTTGCGCTAAAATCTATGGAACAAAGCTATTATTTTCATCAAGGAATATCAATATGACTGGAAAGTTTTTTTCAATTTTTAAGAATATTAGCGAAAATTTTGTAAGAGTTTTTGGTTTTAAATGTTAGTACGGTACTTAAAACTATTGAGCCAATAAATGGAAACGTTGAAATGAATGGATTTTATAGGATTTTAAATAAGATCCACTCATTTCTGCACTTTGAATTTTTTTAATTTGTAAGGTCAACAAAATCCTTTCCCTGATGATAAACAAGAAAAGTATGATTCATAATAATTAATCCCGTACGATGAACAGCTCACAAGATATTTGAAAAAACGTGTTTCCAAATTGTGGAAACTCCTCTAGTTTCCAAAAGATAAGTGTTAAGTAGAAGCACCTTCGGCTAAAATGTCAGTGTTGCCACTTTTCGGAAGCATTTCTTTTTGTATGTCAAAGAGTGGAATGTCCACTTTTTTGGCAATGTTAAATATATTGAACACGAAAAAACTTGCAAACTTATTTTCCCAACACGCGTTTGACATCTGATGGAGTCGTTTCTGTATATTATAAATATTAAAATTACCAAGAAAATGGAAACCCTTTGATATAAAAAAAAAGTATTCTGCTGAGAAGTGGCAGCACAGATATTTTATCCGTAGGTGCTTCTACTCGACACCTATCTTTTAAAATGCCAACCTCAAGGAGGCGCATGCTCTCGACTTTTTCATATATTAAAAATCACACTTTTTAAAGATATCAATTTTTATTTCCTAAAACGGGTTTGGCATCTGCAGGCGTTTCCGCAACTTAGTTCATGCTCAAAATATTAAAAACTATCAAAAATGTGAAGGTGACATAAAAACATAGTTTGTTGCCGAAAGACGGCATTACTGACATTTCTTTTGTGATTTTAACCAATTAATTTACACGTTTTTATTTCACCATTTTCCAAAGATTGGGCGCCATTTTTGAAAATGGGCTCCAAGCGACAGGATTACAACAAAGATTCCCAAACTTAATTGCATCCTAGCATATCATAAATAAATTTCAAATGTAAAAACACGATTCCCTCCCAAAAATTTGCAAAGATTTGGGTTTCCTGACCGGAGTACAGATTGAGCGCAGTTTTTCAAAATGGCGTCCGAACGACTGAATTACAAAAATGACTCCCAGGCTTAATTCCATCCTTAAAATTGAAAACATAAAAAGAAGGTCCCCACCAAATAACGCATTAGTTTCAGTTTCCTAACCAGAATTATTGCTTACCAAAATTTTCAAAAAATAAAAACATATCTTGAATTTAAAAAAAATCGAAAACGGAATGGTTAAGGGAAATCTTATTTTCCAACTCTTAACAGCATAAAAACATGAAATGGTTATTTAGCATCTTGAATTTTCTCATTTTTGGTTGAGCACCATTTTGTTAAACAAATTTCAATAAGTTGAAAAAATATAGCTATAAAAATTCTTAAAAAAGAAATGTTTGAAAAAAATTCAAATTTTTCTTTTAAAAATTCCATACCTCGTAAACGGGTGGATAATTTTCATATTGAATCTACCTTTTTTCTGGGAAGCAAGCAAAGTCCCCGATGGCAAAACAAAATAAAAGTCCCGAATACCACAATGCTGAACACGCGTAACCACCCCAAATGCCAATGTCCCGATTGAACAAAAACCCGAAAGCCAGAATACAAACCCGATTGACAAAAATCCTGAATACTTTCGGGAATGAATCCCGAATTTAACTATTTTTTTAATATTATTTCAGACATTTATCTCGAATGACAAAAATCAAAACTTGCGAAAGTACAAAAAACTAGAATGGCCAAAAATCACGAATTATTATAGAAAATGAACTTCGTCAACCTATTTTGAATACCAAAATCAACACGTACATATTAGAAGCACGAAAACAAAATTAAAAATTGCGAAAATTTCATTTTGAAAGCTAGAATGTCGAATAGATTTCGGCATTCGGGATTTTGGCATTCTGGACTCTATCATTCAGGATTTTGGCTTTCGGGATTTTACCCATTCGGAATTTTTTCCATTTTGAATATTTTCATTTGTGTTGGCATTTGGGATTTTTACATTTTTTGTGATTTTGGTCTTGGAGAATTCGTACCCAATCCTATTTTTCTTCTCATAATTTCCATATCTTTATACCCAATTTTAAATACCCGAAGCCCCTTGGACATAAAAGCAAATACGTGCGATCCAGCCGTGCACTTAATTTCTTCTTAATTTTACGATACGTTTACTATTTTTGTGTTCAATGCTCTATTAATCAAACACTAAAAATTGTAAACTTAAATCTAAAAATTATTTTTTCTAAAATTATTTACGAAAACAAATTAACTTAAAATTAGGAAATGAGTTGTTGAGTTTTAAAAAAAGTATAGCATGGCATTGTAAGAATTCCCCTTGTTTTTATATATTATTTTTTTTTTCAATTTAAAGTCATTTATACTATGTAAAACTGCACCTCCAAGCTTAGAGAGGAGGATAGGCCCCTCTCCTATATGAATCTTTTCTTGCCTGTACCAATCCTACATATTCCAGCTTTTTCTCATAACTTATGCTAAACACCCTGTAATTGGGTTCATAAATCCATCGGTGCTTCATTAGCTTTTTAGTTAGTAAGTTGTGTTGTCTTAATTTTGCAAATGAAGTGACATCAAATTCCTCTAATAGGTTTGGAAGCTTATCTTAAATTTGAATACATGAATAAATAAATACCAAAATAGAAAATATTAAAAAAGGATATTATTCACGTATTAAAAGCATGTACTGACAAATAAGAATTTGATTTCATATTGTAATGTTACTTCAATTACATTAGGTACATACCAAATAAATTGCCTGGAATATCATCAAGACTCATAAAGCAAATATATGTGTTTTGTGTATGTATGTTCTTATCATTTAAGGAAGCTGTTTTTTGATGATACTTCAGAAGAAGCCTCATGCTTTTTGAATAAAATGAAATTTCCCACATCTTTTGTAAAGCTGAATGACTTTTTTTTTAACATAAAATCAAGAATAGGCACTCTAACGACATACCATTGTATTATTTCTTTTTCAAGCGCAATTTTCATTTTATTTATTTGAAAAAAAAATAGAAAAAGATATGTACATTTCACTGAACACACACACACCGTTAGGTATACATAAAGTATTCTTCCTATTTTTCAGAATTAACTTTGCATCCTTCTATTAAAATCATTCTATTTACTACAGTGGGGTTCTCTTGATTAGATGCATTCTTTATAACATTAGTCTAAAGTCAACTTTTCTTAATTATTGGATTCTTGGTAAGATATTATTGCCTACATAGATTATACGATTTTGGTATCCATACGGCTCAAATTTAAATCATAAAATATTCAAAAATATTATTAAAATTTTATACTAAAATCTTTTTTAATCTGTAGATCAAGCCAAGCACTACTGAACTGATTTCGCTGCAATGTTTGATAAATATTTTCCTATAAAAGCTGATATAACTTAAATCTACCAAGGCAATACAACATTTGCCAGGTTCAAGCTTGTAGAAAATATAAAGTAAATCCGTGTATCCGTTTGAAAGCAAATACACACTTAAGTGCATCTATTTATATGATCCATAGTGTAAGAAGATGCAGAAAACAGAAATCACCCTATTATACATGTTTCTCGCGAGCATTAAATCTTTTTTATGGTGAAACGATGTAAAAGATATTTTTCTAAGAAATCGTATTCACAAATGAAACTCATTGAGTGCCTTACCTAGGGAAATATGTATACAGGATCTACCTCCAGGTTTTGTGCAATTTGTTTTCTATCGATCTTTTGTTGACTATTTTTTTTTTTTTTCCAGCTTAAGAGTATCAATCCACCTAAAGGAGTTTCTTTGAAAAAATTAATTTCATTGTATGTTGTTGGTGGTGCTGATGGCTTTTGAAATGCAAATAAAACATAGACGATGATTCAGTGAGTTGGGAATTTATTAAAAGACTTTCTATGCATACATTTAAGATAAACAATGGAATCAAATCGTTAACAAAGAATTTCACTTTCTTGATATTTTTTCATCAATTGGAGTAAATAAAAGTTAATTTAAATCCATTCATACATACAAAAATTTAATTTCCGATTGCTTGAACGTGTTCGCATACAGGGTATCAAAAAAGTCAGTTTCTCCTAGATTTTCTTATAAGGTAGATGCAACAAACCTGCCAGATGAGGCATGGTGCGCATCTTAATTGATTAGGAAGTATTTGGAGTTCTGGAGCTCCAAAATGTCATCGATGAGGCTCCGTTGAATTGAATTAACATTTTTACATTTTGAGCACTTGGACGTATACGTACTTTTTTAAACGTATGAAATTTAGCTAGTCTTTTTTTCTATTCTGGCAACCATGATTCAGACACAAATTTCATTGATAAAGCTCAGTTGAATTGAATTAACTTTTTATTTTTTGATCACTTAGGCGTATACGTACTTTTTTCAACTTTTGGAATTTAGCTAGTCTTTTTGTTATTATGTATGTATGTACCTTTCATTGGTAGGATGTGCATTTTATTTTTGTAAAGTTGCCTTATAAACCATCAAGCTATAAAATCAATACCTAGCGTATTTTTTTTTATTTGAAAACTCCATCTTTAAAATGTCTATCATTTTATCTAGACATTTTTATAATTTTTTAAGAAATTTAAATGTGTACCTACCCAAAATAAAAACTATTCCTTAACAAAGAATGATTATCTTTTAGGGTTAAGACATTTTTTTTTTAAATAGCCCTTGACAGCAAGACTATTTGTCTGTATCTCTAGGTCTAGGTAAAAAATAGTCCATTAGCATAATTAAACCATAAAGTTCTTATCATTATCTCATATATGGTGTCAGCTTGAACAAAAATTTACCAAATGTGCTATTTCTTGATACTTTCATTTCCCTTCTGAATATATATATGTATAAATGTACAAAGTCAAAGTAGATCTCAAGACAAAAGATATGATAATAATCAACTCAGCATAATAGCACACGCATCAAATAAAATTTATCTTAAGAGAATAATATTAGATATATTTTTGCCCTTGCCATAAAGGAAAACTAAATCGCACTAATTGTACGTTTATTTGTCCACAAAATGTGAAAATGTCTCTCTATTTAAACAGGGTGGTTCTTTGTACTATAGGGAAGAATGATATTGAAAAAAATTCGTTTTGAGCAAATAAAATTGCATAACTGAATCACTTAAATATAACGTAGGGCGAAATTGAATACTAACACACAAATGCAGTACATTTTGCGAAGAACTCATTAATTTATATTGAATAATATTGAGTGAACAACAACATTCTGTGTGTGTTATCACCAAGTTTAAAGGTATTTCATGAACGCTACCTGGATGTAGGCTTTCTCATATTAATTTGAACTCTTTTGCTGTTATCTGGGAGTGAACCATAAAACAAGCATCTCAGAAGAAAGGCTAGTCGCTGTTGCATTTGGATTGAGCGAATCATATGGCTTTAGTGGATCCAACCGAAGGGTTCAGGGCTCGAACCCTGGGGGTACCAAACTTTTTTTTTTTTTTTTTTTGTGAACAATAAAGTTAAAACGATCAAAGGGCACCGTAGTGCCCAGCCAAATTCGTGGAACTACACCCTTTATACAGGAACAAACTCAGGCGATTTTCAACCCCCCTCTAACTTCAGTACCAATAAAGTAAGAAACTTCAAATTCCCAGTATTTGCTGAACTGATCAAACACAGGTGGCTCACCAAATTTCAACTCTTTAGCATTAGTAATTCCTGAGATATATGACTTCAAAAATCGCAAAAACCGTAACTGACTGACTCACTGTTAGATCATCAAAATTATGGAGCACTTCCCGACATCGTAGAAACTTGAAATTTCCACAACGGTAGGCCTTGTGGTGCATACAAAGAAAAAAATTGAAAGGTTCTAATTTTCCATTCAGAGGGTGTGGCATCCACCCACATTCTTAAAAATTCGAATAAATTATATGGAGCACTTCCGATTGTTGTAGAACGATGACAATTGGTAGGTCGGTAGGGCTTGAAGTTCTTCAAGAGGAAAAAATCGAAAAATTGGAAGTTTCAGTTCAGGGGGCGTGGCATACACCCTCACTCTCAGAAATTCTTATAAACTATATGAAGAACTTCTTGAAGTACTTAGAAAAGAAAATATCGAAAATTTGGAATTTTCCATTCATGGGGCGAGACATCCACCCACTTTATCAGAATTTCTATTATTTACATGGAGCTCTTTCGGTTGTCGTAGGATTATGAAACTCTGAAGAGCGGTAGTAAAAAGGAGTGAGATCACAACAAAAACATAAATGTTAAAAAAAGAGTCAAGTTCTTATATGTACAAGAAACCTGTGCGTAAAGTTAGCCAAAAAAAGGAATGAGATCTAAAATATATGCCAAGTTTTAAGTTCATGAAGTTTAATATCAAATATCTTAAGCAGAGTTATATCAAAACAATTCCAAATCATGACAGAAATTTGGTATTTAATGATTACTGATTAAAATTTGGTGGATTTACTTGGCAAGTTTTCTCTTAAATACTTACTTAATCACAAATTTAAAATGTATGAAAACTTGACCAGTGAACCCACCAAATTTTAATTAAATGGAATTTGTTGAATATGCAGGTATATAAAATTACAGATTTCAATTTTTAGCTTTTCTTGAAGCAAATTGAATTTTCTATAATGTTCGAAATAGTTCCAACGAAAGCTAAAAAAAATGGAAATCCCAATTCGTCCCATAAAACAAAGAGAAATTGAAATATCTATTTTTGATACTAACATTTAGAATTTAGACTTGACGATATGTATGTACATATAAGGGTATTACATACATATAATATGTATATGGCAAGCTATGTATTCGTAAAAATATGTAACTTCAGATTTTGATACAAATTTCTTACAACGATTATTGAGAAGACGAAAAAATTAGGTCTCTTATTTCTGTGTGTCTGTTTGTCTGCCTATTGAACTACAGCCTAAGTTCCAAGCGGCTGGATTGATTTGCTTTAAATTTGGTACGTAACTTTTTTTTGTCATTTATCCCACGCATTTAATTCTCTTTTCTAAGAATAAAAAAGAACGGCACACCTACCATTTGTTTAAAGCTATTTTATATAGTCTTACTTTTCTCAAAAACGGCTCCACAAATTTGTATACATTATACAAAAATTCTTAATATAATTATTTTTTGTGAAATCTGAGCTTCATTTTTCAAAAAATGTTTTGGATATGGTCCCACCTAGAAAACAATGTTTTTATTTTCAATTTTCTTTAAAATGGTTTGATTGATTTTAATAGTAATTTAAAATCAGCTCCTTAAAAATATAATTACCCATAGTATTGTTTACCAAGATTCATTTTTTGTTTTTTTGAAAACTTTTTATTTCGAAAAGGCCATGGTCGATTTTTTTTAAGACTTTGGTACTTATTGGTTTTTAACATTCTTGAGAATATTTAAAGAAGATAACGGTACCATGCAAATAAAAAAAACATTTAGGAAATTTTATTTTTATAAAAATGGGGTCTTATGTACGATTTTGATCAAATGTTTTCGATATGCCTTAATTAGTACGATCTTCAACCAAATATTGAATACACAAGGCAACTATTAATGGTAGACCATGATGCGTTGTCCTTTATTTTGTATTTTCCCATTTTCGGCTCAACGGACTCAAATATTTTTTTATCTAGGGTGGTATGATACCTAGGCAAAATTATAAGAACAAAATTGTATAGCGGAAAGTTGTATCTCCCCCCCCCCCCCTCCTCCCCTTGAGGCAGGGGGCAATTTTTGGAACTTTGACTTTAAAGGAGAAAAATTAAAATACAAAACATGCAAACAAACATGTACTCTAGTTTTTTTTTGAAGTTAATACTCCATTTTTTTTTTATTTTTTTTAAAGTTTAAAAAAAATAGTTTTTGAGAAATAAAACTGCCAAGTCAAAGTCAAAATTGTGATTTTTTTTAAATTGATAGTTTTCAAAATTGTACGTTATTAACTGGTATTTTTGTTTTCTATATTCAAAGCCCTTAACAATTTTTAGTCAAATACCGAAAACCAAATATGAAAATCTTTCTTAGTTTTTGAGAAATTAAGAAAAAACAAAAGGTACTTTTCCCAAAGAAACCGGAAAACCCCGAAATATTTTATGAACCATCCTTAAATAAACCCTTTTTCGATTTTTTTTTGGGAAAAGTACCTTTTGTTTGTTCTTAATTTCTCAAAAACTCATGAAGAATACCGAAAAAATACCACTTATGTAATTATGAAAAATTTTGAAAATATCAATTAAAAAAAAGATTCACAATATCTCAAAAACTTTTCACTAAGCAACTTGATTTAAAAAAACAATAAAAGAATAGAGTAAAAGCTTTCAAAGATCTAAAGCACCTTATTATATGGCTTTTGTTGAATTCTAATATTTGTTTTTTTCATTTTAAGTAACTGATCGAATCTAGCCTAAAGTCGACTTTAATAATGACATCCGTAGAAATAAAACACAAATTTCACCACTAAATGCTTAGAAGCACCTGAAGCTAAGTTTAAAATGATCTAATCTAACCATTTAGAAGTGAAATTTGTGTTTTGTTCCTACAGATGTTTTTGTTAAAGTCGACTTTAGCTAGATTCGAATCTATTACTCAATGTTTCAGAAACTGTCCCCCGTACCTCAGTGGGGGAGATACAACTTTCCTCTATACAATTTGTTTCTTAGAATATGCCCAAAAATCATAACCTAGAATATTATTGACGAATTAAGGGACACGCCAAAATCTTTTCTCAAAAATGTTTTTAGAATTTAATATACAAAAAAATTATAAAAACCGCTCCAACGATTTAAATTTTTATTTTTCGAAAATTCATAAGTCATCAAGAAATCAGATGGCATTCTTTTTTACCTCAAACTATAATAGTAGTAATTTTAGCGAATCTGAATATTGAGTTTCATATTTTTAAACATTTTTTCCTCATAATTTCAATATCTTTATTGAATTCAATACATACTGTTAAAACCTTAAACTGTTGAATATAAGAGCAGTATGTGAAATTCAGTCGCACTGTAGGACGAGAAGTGTCAAAAGTCATTTCAAATGTGGTCTCCAAGATTCGTAATTTTTTTCAGGGACTACTGCTTATATTCGTGCCTGAAAAATTACATTGCCGGTTTCACAAAAACTTCATGTACATTTTTGATATTCATCGTTCGTTTCTGAGACGATTATGAATAATCTGGTTTATGTAGTAAAATTACAGATTTTTCAAAATATGGATATTGCTCCTGTTAATAACGGGTGATTTTTTAAGAGGTTTAGAACTTTTTAAAAAAAAAAACACAAAAAATTCGAAAAAATTAATGAAATATTTATTTGAATCGATAGTTTGAACCTTGCAATTTAATGTTTAAAGATAATTTCATGCAAATGTTGACCGCGGCTGCGTCTCAGGTAGCCCATCCGCTGAGTCCAATTTTGGCATACTCTTTCACACATATCGGCCGGTATCTCACGAATGAATGCATGGATGTTGGCTTCCAGTGCGTCAATCGAAGCGGGCTTGTCCCTATAGACATTAGCTTTGACATACCCCCACAAAAAATAATCTAATGGTGTCAAATCGCACGATCTAGGCGGCCAATTGACCGGCCCGAAACGTGAAATTAACTGTTCACCAAACTCGCCTCGCAATTGCGCCATTGTTTCGCGTGCTGTGTGGCATGTGGCACCGTCTTGTTGAAACCACATATCATGCAAGTCAAGAACTTCCACCAGCTGTATCTTAAAAGGCTTTACGCCCAAATCCTTCCGCAAAATTTTCCACGTAGTGCTGTAACAAAGGCCTAACTGCTGGGAACGGCGCCGAATCGACATTTCGCGGTCTTCTGTCACACTAGCTGATACGGCCGCAATATTTTCTTCACTACGCACAGTACGTAAACGTGTTGGTGGTTTAATGTCCAACAAAGTAAATTTGGTGCGAAATTTGGTCACAATCTTCCGAATAGACTGCTCAGAAGGTCGAGAATGCCGACCATAAAATGGAAGCAGCGCGCGATGAACATTTCGAACCGAGCACGAATTTTGATAGTAAAATTCAATAATTTGCAAGCGTTGTTCATTTGTAAGACGATCCATGGTTAAATTGCAAACCAAACTGAAGCTGTTTGACAGTGACACAAGGTACTAAACACACGTCAGCTGTCAAAACCAGTGTTGCCAAAACCAAACCAGCTAAAAAATCACCCTTTAGATTAAAATCTTCTAGAAAACTTTTTTCACGTTCGCCAATAGTGCTTTCATTAAAAATGAACAACTGCATTAAAATTCATTCACTGGTTCTTTATTTTTAAGTCATTTTATTTAAACAATTTGAATGTCATTTATTTTGGTTTAAAAATCCCTCAAAATACTGGAAAATCTCTCTATTTCTTTTAAATAAGCTAGTGTTTATAGTATATTTTTTTTTTTTTTTTTATAGTATATTTATTTCAACTGCAGACTGATGTCTAAGTTGTTAAATATTACTTGTACAATATAATAGTAAATTTAAGTCTACTAACACATATTATGAAACACTTAACAGGATAATAATATTTTTTTTAAACTATTTTTCGACATGTTAAAATCAATTAAGTTATATAAACGATTAAAATCATTGCACATAATGTTTAAAGCTGTGTTTAATCCATAATTTACTCTGGCAGAAGGTGTATACAAAAATGCAGGATTACGGGTTAACCTCGGACGGGAATTTATGTTCAGCATACTCAGAATTTTTGGAGAATGGATTGATCCCGATAAAAGTTGAAAAAGGAAAAGAACATTATTCACTTCCCTCCTCTTCTTTAGCGTAGAAAGGCTGAGCAGTTTCAAGCGATTGTCATATGGTGGAAGATGTTGATTAGGATCCCAAGGAAGATGACGGAGGACGAATAGCAAAAATTGTTTTTGAACACTTTCAATTTTAGTAATGGAAACCTCATAAGCAGGACACCAAACACAGCTGCAATACTCCAGGATGGGACGGACAAGTGAACAGTACAGGATCTTTGTAATATGAGGATCATTAAATTCTTTTGAAAATCTCTTGATTAATCTAAGGCGGCTTCTTGCTTTACTTGTTATCATATCAATATGAGGATTAAATGATAGTTTCGTGTCAAATAAAATTCCCAAGTCGTTAAAGGTGTCAATTCGATCAATTAAACTATCTTCTATAAAATATGAAGAGAATATTGGTTCTCTCAATCTTGAATATGACATTACTTTGCATTTCTTTCTATTTAATTCCATTCCATTTGACGTGCACCATTCGAAAACAGTATCAATATCGTGTTGTAAGAACAAGTATCCACTTGGATTTGTAAAACCATTAAAAAGCTTAAAATCATCAGCGAAGATTAAGATATTTGAGTAAAGAATGCTCGTAGTAATGTCATTTATAAATAGTATAAATAGCAGTGGCCCAATATGACTACCTTGAGGAACCCCGGATGTAACATTTATTAAATTGGATATACAGTTTTTGTATTTGACATATTGCGTACGATTTTTTAAATACGACTGGATCCAAGAAAGTATCCACTCTGAAAACCCATATCTTTCCAATTTCGCTAAAAGAATAGAGTGGCTCACTCGATCGAAGGCTTTACTTAAGTCAGCATAAAATACGTCGGTTTGTAGTCCGTTTTGCATATTACTGTTAACTTCATTAGTGAATTCGAGAAGATTCGTTGTCGTTGACTTTTTGAGGCAAAATCCATGTTGCTCAGGTACAATTAGGGATTGGCAATAAAACTGAATGTGTTTGCAGATTATATTTTCAAAAAGCTTTGGTATACATGAAAGTTTCGCGATGCCTCGATAATTCTCAGCCTTGTTTCTATTTCCACACTTATGAAGAGGTGTAATAAATGAAGACTTCCATAATTCAGGAAAAACACCAGATGACAGCGAACAGTTGAATAAATAGGTGATTGCAGAACAAATATAGGACTTACAAGTTTTAACGAAAATAGAAGGAATATTGTCAGGACCAGACGAACAAGTACTTTTTAAGCCGTCAATATATTGCACTACCTCCGCTTCAGTCAGTCTTAAATTAGGTATATCACAGTTTAATTGATTCCGGATGGAATTATCACAGTATTCAGGATTGCACGTATTATAAGTTTGTTGGAAAAAGTCAGCAAATATATTACTTATTTCTATATCACAGGAAGAGGTTTTGTTTTTATATTGCACGGTTGAAGGAAAAGTCGAAATTTTTCTTTTAGAACTTATGAACTTCCAAAATAATTTAGGGTTATTCGATATATTGCACTTAGTCTGGGCTATGTAGTTCTTATAAGTTAAGTTTAGTGAGGTATTAAACAGTTTTCTGTAGTAAGAAAACTGATTATAGAAAACTAGTTTATGAGTTTTTTTCCACTTTTTAAAAAATACATTTTTTAGGTTTCGAATACGCCTTAGATTTTTATTCATCCAACAAACTGACGACGAAACATGCAATTTATTTTTGATAGGAACACAGTAATTAACACAGTTTCTTAAAACAGCATAAAAGTTCTCAACACATTTATTTACATCATTGGAATTTAAAATATTTGTCCAATTCACGTTGTTAAAAAATAGTTCAAGTTTAGCTAAGTTGATTTTGTTAAAATTAAAATCTGACGACGATGAAGGGATAGCCATATTTTGTTTTTCATCAACACTTATTGGGATGCAACATTGAACAGCTATATGGTGTGGAACTTTTGGCAAAAGCCAGTCATTAACATCTAAGAGTTCACAGAAAACAGGACAATCGGTAAAAACAAGATCCAAGTAACGTGCAAATTCATTCGCCAGTCCATTGACTTGGCTAAGTCCAGCGAGCATCACAGTGTCAACGAAATTCCGTTCAAATTCAGGACCATGGATTGGATTGTAGGATATTTTTGTATCCTCATCAAATTTCCAGCTTATATTTGTCAAATTAAAATCTCCAAAAAGAAATACAAATGAATCTCCGGAATTTTCCACGATATCAGTTAAGGCTGAGGAATACAATTCATACACAGAAGACGATGAACCAGACGGAATATATACACCAGAAATTATGTACGAAGAATGCGGAACAGTTAACTTTATTGAAAGTAGTTCTAAATTTATGAATTTATTAGATAATATAAGTTCCGAATTTAGACAACACTTAACAGCAATCAAAATACCTCCTCCTTGCTTATGAATACTATTAGATGGATTTCTATCCATTCGGTAAACGTTATATTCTGGAGGACAGATTTCAGAATCAAGAACAGTCGAATTAAGCCATGTTTCAGTAAGAATAATAACATCGAAAGATCCACTGAAACAGTTCAGGTAAAAATTATTAAGCTTCGTCTTCATTCCTCCTACATTCTGATAATATACAATCAGTTTTTTGGAAATACAGTTTTTTCTTCAGTAATTGGTTCGGAAATGTGGGCTATATTTTTCTTCCTTGGGATATTTTTAAACTCATGAACCACTGTACATTTCGGCCAGAAATCAGGAGATAACATTGCTTGGATCACAGGGTCAGGTGCAAAAATTTTAAAAGAAGATATACGTCGTTCGTATGAAAAATGCATTTTGTGACATTTAATATTTGAAGTTGAAAGGGTGGATTTCTTCCTTATATAGCTGATAACCATATCACTTGAAGTTTCTGGGTGCAAACGCGATATAAAAACACATTTCTCCGGTGGTACTGCAACTAACTCGGCCGAAACACCCTCATCCATTTCGGAAGCTATTGGGCCGACGGTTTGCGAATCAGATACTGGTACACCAGAAGAAATGTCTTTTGGCAGTGCGTTTAGTATTGGAGAACTCGGAATTTCTTCGATGATGGTTGATGATGTCGAAAAACGTGCAGGTATCATAAATGAGTTACGTGATCCTGATGGTAAACAGATGATATTGTTTTCATCTTTCTTTTTACGCTTAGGTGATAACTCTTTATCTTCAAGCTCTAGGTTATCAAAGAGCGTCTCATAATTGGCTAGTTTTGCTTGCATTTTTGTGAGATCAATTGATATCTCCTTGAATGTTTTTTTTGTTTTCTTGAACATTTGGAATAATTCGGTGGTTTTCTTATTATTACATTTCTTACAAAACCAGCGCAAACCGTTACCAATTTTAAGAAGCCCTTCAATTAACTTCACAGTGAGTCCCGCACATTTCATGTGGGCAAAACCATCACATATCCAGCACATGCACATTCTTTCACCATCGCCAATTTTTTCGGTGCAATGGATGCAATTCATATTTTTTTTTTTGAATTTAAGTTTAAATAAAGTTTAAATAATTGGCCAAAAAGTATGCTTTTGTAAATTTGACAAAGACAGAAATTAGTTTTCAAATTTGAATTTATCGCTTAGCCAAAACAAAACTATGCAATAAATTTTGTCTCATGTAGGGATCCAAAAAGTATGCAATGAGAAACAAAGAAAAAATAGAAGCAAATTACTCACTCAATCAAAAGTAAACATAAACAATCACTATTTCGAAAATGAGAATTTAAAAGAGTATGCAATTTGTGAGAGAATTATTTTAAAAGAAAGCACTCACAGTAATTAAAAATAAAAAAAAAAAAGACAAAGAAACCAAATTTAAGTTAAAGTTCAAGAACAAATAATTTAAAAACACTATTTGCACTGCAAAACAACAAGTACACAGCACAAAATAGAATTTCACCAGTTCAAATGTAACTTGAAAATAATTAGCACTTGGTTTTATTTTATAAAATTAAGAAAAATTAATATAAATTAATAATGAAAACAGAGCGATAAAATAAGCAGTCAATGCCCGAGAAAAACTCACTCACTACCTCTGCCATAATTACAAAAATCGTTACCAACTACCACCAACTAAGTCAGGTATAATTCGATGTAATGAGGGTGTTCAGAGCCCTTTTTTGAAAACCTTCCATCCTCGTTTCAACACTTCCGGTCGCCTTAGACAAACAGAAAACTAAATCTAATTTTTTTCATCAAAAATGCACGAATGGAAAAAATAGTTTTTGTATGATTCAATCTTCTCAAAAGCAAGGAGGCGTACAAATATCAGGTTTCCAGAGCTCGACTTAAGTAAAAGTATTGAAAATTGGTAAAAGTATTGAATACTGATAACCAATCAAGTCTGAAAAATTTAAATTTATTTAAAACTACAATTACATCTTTTATTATTTTCTTATTTTTTTTTCAAAAATTATTCATTGAAGTAACTTCATTTTGAAATAAAATATAGGTTCAGATTTCTGGCTAAAGAGAAAGCAACAACAGTTCATTGCAATTGTTTTTTTTTTAATTTTTTTTTCTATTTTAAGTCATTTTTTTAAAAAATCCCCCTCTTATTTCGAGAAGTTGACTTAGGCTCCCTTTTTTATCTTGACTCTTGACAATTTCCTACATTCCATACTTTTGGCACACTAAAATCCTATCTAATCCTACTCTGAGTCCGGCATTTTATTTCTTAGTACTAAAGAAATATATAAGCTCCAGAATTACGAATCAATTTTTCTTATCCTTCCAATTCAAAACCACCCTGTATAAATAAAAGCTAAAAACACAAACACACAACAGCTATAAAATACAATTTACATCTCAGAAACAACAAGATGGTTTTCTTTCCCTTTTATTCCATCTGATGCCCATTTGACCTTATAAACCCCCAAAACAAAACAGCAAAGTATTCTCTTCGTGTTCTTTTGATGAATAGAAATGAACATGTTCATGTACAATGTCCATATTATAAATTACACATCCTAGAAATCTTCTTCTTTGGCCCACAAGTAGCTAGTATAGTGTTGGAGAGTATAAATGTACATATAAATAACCTTTTTGCTGACCACCTTAATTAAGGCATAAATTCCATTCCAACCTATATTCCAAGTTGGAGCACTCTGATTCTAGTATAAAATAATGAAAGGTAAATTACATTTCGCACAACATTTGACCTCTTATTGCAGTCATCATCATTAGCATCATCATCACCATCATCATTATCATCATTTGAGTGAGCAGTGAAAAGAGGTGTTTCCAAGACTAAATTGAGCTCATCACTTTAAAGAACTTACTCGTATTATATGTATGTATGTAAGGAAAAGTCACCAAAAGGAAGGAGATGTTGTGGTGAAAATTAATGAGTGTTCATGTTCGTATACATATTTTGTATAAAAGGTAAGAATACACAAGATATGTTTAGGAATAAATTTCCCTTAAATGAAGAAATATCCGCTATTAATTCTGTCTGAAAGGATGAAAGTATGACTCCTACATGACTTAAACCATAAACTGTGTTTTTTCTATTACTTGCTTTATACGGGAAAAGATGTTTACTCAATGTGACCAGAAATACAAAAATATAAGTAAGTGGTGGTTTTTTAGTGATAGTAAATTTTGTTCTATTTCATTTGAATGCAAAGTCCTGATTCATCTGCAATTTACATCAAAGGATGTTGACAGATTCTATTTACCTATTGCAATTTATTACATTTAATGTTAAATTTGTCTCAAATAATGTAAAATTTTATTAATTTATTTAAATTATAACTTTCTTAGACCACCCACAGGCTTCGAAAATACATTTTAAAAATTCAAAAATTCCCCCAAAAACGTCGATTTAAATTCCAAAAAAAAAAATCAATAATATAATAATGATGAAGAGGTCCGATAAAGGTGGTTTGAAAAAGTATTTAAAAACATTAAATACGATACTTAAATTAGCTAAAATAACTCTTTTGATAGCTTGAGGTGAAAAAAGACCGCCAGCTTAATTTTTTATTGAATATGACTGATTCGTCCTGACACCCTCTACAAAGGTCAGATGAGCTTATGCCCATTCTAGTCATGTGGGTTTCCATTAAGTTGTGACCCCTAAGAATTCGAGAGAGACAGTTGAGGTCTGCTTAGCTTAAGTAAGTACTTTGGTTTTTTCTTTAGAGATATCTGGCCATAGCTTCCTACTATTTGGCTCGGTACAAATGATAAACCGCTTTTGGTCAATTCATCTACCATTTTGCTGCCGTAAATATGGCTGTGTCCCGGGACCCACCGAAGGGTGACTTAATTTTTCTCGCTGAGTGATCGCAAATCACTACGGCAACGGTCAACCAGATTGGACTTTGTGACGATCGACGAAATAGCCCTGATTGCCACGTGGCTGTCTATAAAGATGTCAATGTTTTTTATCCGTTCACACGTGGAAAGAAATTTTGCGGCCTCATAGACTGCAAGCAATTCCGCTTGGAAGACACTGCAAAAGTTTGGGAGCTTTATTGATTTGTTTAGGGGTAGGTTAACTGAGAAGATACCTGACCCTACCCCAGCCTCCGCTTTGGAGCCGTCCGTAAGGACCGATACATGATTTACGTTTAAGACCCTGTTTTTCTTCCAGAAATCTCTCGTTCGGAAATCTGTTTATGCAACTGGGTTGAAATCTGAGCACGGTGAAATATAGTTCATTTTAACGTGTATGTCAGTAAAGTTCGGTATGGTTCTGTGTCCCCAGCGGCCCAGTTTCCAAACTCTCTAAGTCGTAGAGCACTTTTATGGCCGCCATCTCCTTCGTAAGTAAATTGAGTGGGGCTAGTGAAAGGAATGTTTCTCAGGCTGCAGTCGGAGTGGTTCTCATGGCACTTGTTGCGCCAATACACGCCAGTCTCTGAATCTTAGTCATGTTTTTAAGATTGGTTGCCTTTTCCAGGGCTGGCCACTAAACCAAACATGCGTACGTAAGGATAGGCCTTATAATAGCTATGTACATCCAATGAATGATTTGGGGGCCATCTCTTGCCGAAAATTCTCCTACAGGTGTAGAAAGCTTGTAGTAGATCGTACTAATATTAGCATACCAAAAAAGTTTTATAAAATCGTACGTATCGTTTTTGAGAAAAAAATTTCTTTAACGGTTTTTTAACTTTTGTATGGAAGATAACGTTAATTTTCAATAAAAATAAAATTTGTTCTTAAAATATTTTGGAAAATACTAAAAAACTCTCAAATATCGAGTTTTAAAAAAATCGATTTTATGACTTTCGAAAAATTTGATTTAAAAAAAAAAATTGAAACATTTTTCAAGAATACAAAAAATATGTTTTTGAAAATTTTGATAAAAAAAAATGTTAATATTTTGTATAAGCTTCTGTATAAAAAAAAATATTGAAATCATAAGTAACGTTTTGAAGAAAATCGAACAGAAAAAAGTGGTTCACTGAGAGGTAGCATAAATAACCATTTTTTTTTAAATGGTGCCTTTACTAAAAGAAATGTATTATTTTTTTTTTAAGAAAAGTTGTGGAGCCGTATTTGAGAAAAAAAAGATTGTCTGGAAGATACCGTTATTTTTGGATAAAAAAAATGAAAATAAAATGCAAGACTGGATCGCACGTACTTGCTCTTATGTGTAAGTTGCTTGAAACTTAAGAACATTTAAAATATGCAAGTCAGAAAAAATATATAAAAAAATATAAAAATGCATTTAAATCGCTCTTTAAATTGTATAAAACTAATAAAATAGCTTAGCGGTCAAAACCAAGTATATGAATGTGTTTTTCTAAAAAATAAAATTATTTAAATAAAGGAAATTTTAAAAATCAATTTTTAAACAATTTTAATCTATTAAAATTTTAAATGTATCACAACATAATTTATTTGATATAACAAGTGACGCGTTTCGGTTTCAATGAACCATCATCGGGCTTAGTTGTGATACATTTAAAATTTTAATATATTAAAACTGTTTAAAAATTGATTTTTAAAATTACCTTTATTTAAATCATTTTATTTTTTAGAAAAACACATTCATATAAAATACAGAACATGGAGACCACACCACAAAGAAACACCAAGTATGCCATTTTATTACTTAAGAAAAAAGAAATATATACAAAAAAAAATTAAAAATCATTGGAGCGGTTTTCTTAAAAACTACAGTAGACGCTCGATATAGTGAAATAATAAAAGCCATGTCTGTTCACTCTTTCGAGATTGTTCACATTTTGGAGCGGGGTTTCTAAAGGTGAATTCGATCCAAAATTCACATTTTGTTCAATGAGAATGTTCTTACATATTTAAGCGTTAAAAAAAAGGTTTCGTTCAGATTAAAAAAAAAAGAACAATTCCTCAGTGGTTTTAAGTAATCTTATAAGCTTGCGAGACATTTTCATACAAAATACATTTTTATATAAAATTTTGTGTGTTAACTATTTTGAGATTCACTAAATCGAGCGTCTACTGTAGTTTTGTATATATAAAATGTTAGTAATATTAAAAACAAAATTGGGATGCCAATTTTGAGTATTTATTAATATACATTTACAAATTTATTTTCAAAAAAAATTCAACGACCCGTTTTCAAAATATTGAATTTAAAAAAGATTTGTTGAATATTTATTAAAAAATCTAAAATTTATTCTTTTCAAAACTTTGATATGTAATTTTAGTGACATTTTAAAAGAGATTGTGTTCAAAAAATGTGATTGAAATGTGTTGAGTCGTTAAGGAGAAAATAGAAAATCAAAAAACTGTTATATGGCAGGTACCGTTAATAACTTACTTACTTACTTATCCGGCTCCCGATCCATGAAGGGTCTCTGCCTGAGATATTGCGGTCTTCCATCGGTATAGCGGTCCCTCGCACGCTCTCTCCAGTCGTTGAGACCAAGCGCTCTTGCGTCTGTGACCGCCTGGTCCCTATAGCGGAGGTTCGGTCTTCCTGATGGTCGTCTCGAACCTGGGGGCTGGGATTCGAAGATTTTCTTGGCTGGATCGTTGTTGTCCATTCGCTCGATGTGGTCGAGCTAGTGTAGTCAACGTGTTTTGGCTCTTTGGACTACATCCACATCTTGGTACAGCTCGTACAATTCACGATTGAATCTTCTCCTCCAATCGCCCTCTTCGCATATAGGAACAAATATCCCGTTAATAACAGTTTTTAGAAATTGTTTTCATTCCAAAAAGTACACCATTTATACAATAACACACTGATTTTTGTTATCAATATCACTGGAAAAGTTTTTGAGGTAGGTTAGATGGCAAGAACTGCTATTTTTGGAGCTAAAAAAAAATTTCAATTTCCTCTCTGGAGAGTTACAACAAAACCTTAAGTTAAAAATTTGAAGAAAAACGCTTCAGTGGCCTAGGCTGTAGGTTGAGGTACAGACAGACAGACAGAATTGTGCCACCCACTATCATCGTAATGTCATGTTGTCTGGAGTTTTTTTTTGCATGAATCCAAATCTTGCCCTATAGTACTAGTCAAGTAAATCTATGGTTTGACCCCGGACAGACTGTAACAAAAGAAAATTTTGTGCGAAAAGACTCAGACCACTGGTAGTTAAGACATATCCAAAATTAGCCAAAATCAGCCCATGGGAACATTGGTATTTAGTCGTTTCCAATATTGCATATGACAAAATGTATTCAGTTATAAAGCAGACTTGTGATACATCTATTTATAATGATCTTTCACGCTGATTCGAACTTGATATCAATTTTTACCAAAATTATTCTTCAAATAAATAAGGAAGAGAATCAGTAATTATTTCTCAGATCCTTACTTATGAGTAGGATCTCTAAATAGAGTTTTTTTTGTCATTTCATCAATTTAGTTTTTCCTTGTTTTTATGAGTAGGTACTTATGGTTTAGTTTAGTAGGTTTAGTTATTTGTTTATATCTTGAAAGATAAAAGTCCTAGGATTATTTGGTTTTTGGTGTTTGACTAAAAATTGACAAAAGCATTGAATATTAAAGTCAAAAATAGTACTTAATAACATAAAATTTTGAAAAAAAAATCAATTTGAACAATTTGTTTTTAATTATGTTTTCAAAATTTTGAAGTTGAAGGTTAATTTTCCAAAAACTATTCTCTTAAACAACTAAATTTAAAAATAAAATAAAGGAATGTATTTCTGGCTTTACAAAAACCTATGGCATGATATTATAAGTGTTGCCATTGTCTTAGTATGTTTTTTTTTCTAATTTAAGTGAATTTTTTGTAAATTGCCCCTCCAACTCAAAGGGGGGGCAGTAAGACCTCTCTTTAAAATGACTTCTCTCTTTATTCGGTACAACCTACATTCTCTCATCATGGTCCTGCAAACGAAAATATCATAAAAATGTTCAAAATAAAAACTAAACTAAAAACTCCGTAATTTTCAGTCAATTTTTCAAAAACTTAATCAAATCAAAAAAAGAAAAATTTTCATCATCTTCAAAAAAGAAAAAAGCAAAAATTTTAATATTTTGAGGTCAAATAACTATTTCTGGAATATATTCCTTAAAATTACTTTCCTTATATTCTTCAGCTTTATGACAACTTACCCATGAAATAGCAATAGCAATAGCAATAGCACTTTTATTCGTTTCTGGTCTTCAAAACGTTGTACTTTTGTAGCAAATGCTAAAAATTTCCCACCAAATTTCCATTGTCTGGAGGAAGATTAATGCTTAATATAGCTTGAGAACTTCTGACTAGAAAAGGATTTTGTGTTATTTCATCATCCATCATCATTAGAGAGAAGAGGATTTGTCTTATTTGAGCCGTTTTAATAAAAAAAATTTGTCAGCTCACAATTCGCTTTAGAAATTAATAATTTTTTAAATAAAATTTTTGATCTTCATCAAAAATGTTACCATTTCGATACAAATTAAAGAATTTATTTTGAAAAAAAAAAATGTTAAGCATCAAATTCCATAAGCCAGTATTTGCCCCTAAAAATCCCTGTCTACAAAAAAAAACAATCTCTAAGCAAAAAGATTTCAAAAAAGATTACCCAATCTTCATTGGGGAGCGGGGAATATTGGCCACTTTAATCGATTGGCAGACATTGCTTTCGTAATCTTCGTTACGTATCACTGGATAAAAAATCTATCCAAGTAGAGCAAACGGAAAAATGTAAAAGAGCAAAAAAAAAGCAAAAATAAAAATAATCATTTCACATCCGGTCGATGTCATTAAATTTCACAATGTTTTTCCATGAGAATTCTCTATATTATTAAAGTAGAAGTATAGTATAGTATAGTGTGTGGGAGTATTTCGATATTGCGAAGAAATATACCATCTTGAAGATAAAAATTTTTGCGGATTAAACGATTATTTCTTCGGATAGAGAGAAAACATAAAAACTGTTCAATCATTTTCTTCGAATCGATAAACAAGGACTTTTTATTCCGTATATACATCACACTTATAAGTTTGATTGATTGCACTGTGCCACAACTAATGCCAGCAGCATTAAACTATACATCTTTATACCACCTACCTACTTTTACTCATGTGTTTTATGTGTGTATAGTTAGCTGGCAAGGATAACATTGGTGTTGAGTCTCGTGTTGGTATTTTCATAGCATCATGGCACCTCAAGGATGAAAAATCTAATATTATAAATGTTACTGAAGGCTTCAGTTTTGCATTGCAAATTTCTTGCATATCACCACATGTGAGGGAAATAACAGGAGCAACTAAGAGTATTAGCGATATACATTATACTCCTGTGGTGATCGGGTATTTGAACGATGCAATTTCTATGGTAATCGGATAGTTAAACCAAGTGAATCAGTTTGTTAAAGAGGATTTTTTTGTAGGTTCAAGCAAGATAAATCTGTTTATATTTATTGGATTTTTTTCTACCAACAATATAATGTTTAATGATTTAATTTAAAACGAGTTTGGACTTTATTACACTTTCAAAAGCTGTTCAATAAAGTCCAACATTTGTTTTTTATCTCTATTTCATCAAATCGATAGCTGAATATACAGTCGAAATATTATTATGCGGAAACTTTCTTTTTCATGAACTTTAACCGTTTCCACTCAATATACAAAAAAAACAACTTACAAATCTAAAAGGCCTTCAACACAAACACAAGTCACACTTGATAGAATAAAACAAAAATACTTCTTCGTTAAATAAATAATAAATCCTTCTGCTTCATGTGGTCTTGTTGTGGTAATGAAAAAGTTCTCCATCACAACTATTTTCTTATGGCTCTTTCAATTTGAATAAAGGTTAATTTATTCAAAACGTAAAATGTTCATCTTTCTGCAAATGTATGAGTATGAGTATTTTGGTCAAAACCATATGATTATTTCCCACCGGTCGGTGGGTGGTGGGTGCGCCCTGTGCAATGTAACATAAATATTTTTTGTATTTATTCAAATTTAAAGAGGAATGGTATGAATACCGTTCTTTTCATCCATACAGCCGTCTTTAAAATCGGCATTTTCAAATGTTTATAAATTGTATGCCCGATTAGATGAAAATAACAATGAAATTAATTAGGTACCAACTTAAAAATTGTTTTATCAATGAAAACAACATTGAATTGTGCAAAATGTATGAACTCAGTCGTTTGATGTGTCTTGGTAGGGCATGGTCTGTTGATTTAAATAAAATGCATGACTGCGGGTCACACGAACTTGTATAAATAATAATTCAAGTTGTTTATTTAAAAATATGTAATTGTTTTGCATAAAATGCATGACAACGATAAAGCGTGTTGGTTGGGTCAACACAAGTGAAAAAGTTAGAGATTTGTAGATGGGGGAGTGTTGTTTTTAATATTCAATGTTCTTATCTATTTTTAAGTCAAGCACTTAAGGCCAAATAGTAAAATGCGGCTTCTCGGTTACTATTACTATAACTACTTCATCTTAAAAATAAAATGCACGACTGGATCGCACGTACTTGCTCTTATGTTCAAGTTGTGTGTGACTCAAGAACTTTAAAAAATTCAATTTCCCCTCTGGAGAGTAACAAAAAAACCTTAAGTTCAAAATTAGAAGAAAATCGCTTCAGTGGCTTAGGCTGTAGGTTGAGGTTTGGACAGACAGACAGAATTGTGCCACCCACTTCTTTCGTGTTCTCTATCATCCTAATGTCATTTTTGATTGTTATCTCGAAATTTTTTTTTGCACGAATCCAAAACTTGCCTTATAGTACCTACCTATAACACTAGTTTACAAAATTTTGGGTCATGGTAGGGTCCTTAGAAAAAATATATTTTCTAGACTAATTTTGGGTCACTGAACACGAAAATCAAAATTATTTTTTTCCAAAGAAGCGTTTTCGAGATATGCGAAAAAATCATTTTCTCAGCTTTTTTCTAGATATTCCCATAAATCTCGCTAACGGCTTAGCTAATTTACATAAAATGTGTATTTTCTGAATGATGTGATCTGTCTCCTTCCGACGATGTACTGTTTGTATAAGTCGGACAGAAATCTTATAAGTTACAGGCATTCAAAGTTTCAAAAACGAGTATTTTTGAAAAATTTCTAGTTTTTGGTTGCTCCATATGGATAGAAAAAAAAATAATTAAAATAATTTTAAGGACTCAAGTGAAAAACAATCTTTTTAAAAAAGGTTTGAGCTAAAGTTTTTCAAAATCGGACGACAAATGTAGAAGTTATTAAATAATTAGTGAAAGAAGGCAAATTAATTTTTTTCAATAAAAGTCATATAAATGTGCATTAGGGTGTTTGTTATTTCCCAAAATCATTTTTTTAAATCAGAAGCCCATAAAATCAAAATTGTATGCCCTAAAATAAAGTTTTTGACCAAAAAATGTTTGTCTAAGGTGATAAATCAGTGCCTCTTAGGACATTCTCTTTTCCATACAAAGGAGAATTGGACACACCAAACTCCAAGACCAATAATGACGTGATATCTATCGTTGGAAAGATATTTTTATGAACTACAATAGTTACTAAGAGAGTTCATTTCAAATCTCTAGGTGAAAAAAGTTATTCGCTAGTTAAGGATAGTTTTTTTCACCAAAATGCGCTGAAACAACTTCGTCATTTGAGAGTAAAAAGCAAGAAAACAGATTTTTTAACTTTTGACGAAGTTTTTAATATAGTGATATCTTTGGAACTATCACTCGTAGAAAAAAAGTTATATTTTCTTGTAGAAAGTTTAATATAAGAAGGTTTTATAATACAAATTCTATATAGGTACTACTTCCAATTTGTAGGACTAAAGGCCATAAAAAGCAATTTTGAATCAGAAAGTTTAATAGTCTAAAAACGTCGTATGAGGTTCAATCATTGTTCATGTGTTACAGGCGAAAAACAGACATTTTCGTCAAATAACGTTTTTTTTAAATGGCGATATCTCCTTTCTTATAGAAAATTATATGATCTACAAAATTTGTATGAAGTACTTTTTCATAGCACTCATCGTTCAAAAGTTATAAGGTGAGTATTCTTTATACCAAAATAAAGATTATTGCATTTCAAAACCTTCACTTGGATTTATTCCGCAGTGAAAGTACATTTTGACTGGGCTATATGCAAAAGCTTACAAAAAGCTTCAACAGTATTGTGTACCTACCGAGATTAAAAAATATTTATATAGTTTTGAAACAAATATTTGAAAGCACAATATTTGGAAAACGACATAATGGTTGATCTTTTTTTAAACTTGGTACTTCACCGTTTTTGAGCCCATTTTAGAAAATTAAAATTCATTTAATTTTAATGCGAAAATAATAGAAGGTACCTTCCATTCAAATAATTGAAACGTTAAACGTCAACCGATTTTGATATTTTTTTTTCTGAATTCTAAAATTAGAAATATTTTTGAGTTAAAAAAAAAAGAAAATTCGATATCTGAAAAACGGGTAGCACAGAAATCGGTTAAACTGATAGTTTATTTTTAGTCGTTTTGACAATAGCTATTGCTATCATATCTAAATATATGCAGGTACATATAGAGAAGGCGATCGTCAAAACGACAATCATTTATTTTAGCGATAGCTTTAATCTTACGCTAAAGTCCAGGCTTCCAAAAAACAAGAGTAATTCTCAGCATACTTTTGTGTGCTCAATTCAAATCGTTTATCAGTTCTCTGCTCTCAGCTCACGTTTTTGAATTATGTACATATGTAGTCAACTGAAGAAAAAAATGTGTGGATTTCTCTCGAGTAAAAGAGATGTCCAAAAGAAGATAATTTTGAAGAAGGAGGTAAGTACTTTTAGGAATTATTGCTATTTTTTTAGGTTCTTACATTACCTCAAAAGTAGCGGGGAAAGATTTTTGTTTCATTTTCTACGGGGATTATATTGAAAATCTGAGCTGATGGAGAAAAACGTATGATGACAAAATTACCTTAAGAATGACGTTTACTTTTCCGTGTCCAAGACCATGTTACACCAATGTAATTTACTAAAATTTTCATACTTTTAATCTAATTTCAACTCTTAATAAAACTTTAATTGTAAAATCTATTGAAATAGGTTCATTGTTTCTCGAGATTTATTCAGTGAAAACTTCATCTAAATAGCTTTTTTTTAAGGCTTTGGTATCTTAGTATAAGGGCCTGTTGCACAATGTCCAAGATAAGTTCTCATTAGTTATCTCATACATAACATTTTGGGCAGGATGAAGTCTAAACGTCGAAAAAATTCATATTTATATATGTTTTTTTTTATAACCCATTCAGGTGGTTAAAAATTTCGTCTTGTTGAATTATAACCCAGCAGCAATATTAGTACGTGTTGGATATAATCTATTCAGAACTTTTCCTATGCATTTGTGAATCAAGTCCTAAATTGTTCACTTCCAAAATAAATAGGTAAGTAAAATATTAGTGAAGTGATTCTCAAAAAAACTTAAATGTACTATTAGAGGGATACATGATTATGACGTGTGTATAATATAATAATCGTATAAGGTGAAGTTTTAAATATAAAAATTGTAACAGATATGTTTGGATATTGAACATTTAGTAAAATACTCAATAAAATAAAGACCTCAACAAAATTAGTTGCTTGACCTGTGTTAAAGGTCATTATATTTATCACATAACCAAAACCAACATGATTATGTGTGGTTTTAAATTTCTCAAATGAGAAATTAACACGACGTTAAGAAAAACTTAAAAATTAAATTCAGGACATTATCAAGGTATGGTCATTCCATGCATGAAGCACTTCACACGTTTAAAAAAAAACTATGTTCGTGTTTTGAACTTGTTAAGTGCACACAGTGGAGTGTGATAATTTTGTGAAGCAGCATGAAAGCAATTTAAATAAAATTGCATAATTAGGTCACACTAAATTGCTCTTGTATAGTTCAAGAATACAAGTGCCTAAGCTTTAAATATAAACGTAAGTTTTTAGTTGTTGGTCTAGTAATAAATAAAATGAGAGTAAGTATCAAAATAGACAAGAACACTAAAAAATTAAAAGTTTAATTTTGTATGTGTGCATAAATAACTATAAATTAAAGAACTCTCCGTTTAATTTGAGCAAAACCCGTAGATCCACTAAAGAAACATGCAAATACCAAAATAGTAAAATATATTTTCAAGATTATTCTAAAAGAAATATAAAAAATTTTTAGTAAAAATTTTGCTTAAAAACACATATTTTAAGTTATAATTTTGATAAATTATGAACTTTATTTTGGTATACTTTTATAACTAGTCCAACAGACCAAAATAAAGACTAAATTGAGCTAATAAATCGTGAATTTGTACTTGATTTGCTTTGGTAGGACTGCCAGGTCCTATATGACCAGTTCAAAATTTGCCACGCTAAACCTCTGTTTAAGCTTAATTTATTCCCAGTTACCTATATTGAAGTCAAATTATTTGAATTCCACCCTCCAAAATAACATTAGACCGAATGTCAAAACTCGGTCCTGTGTTGAAATATTCACAATTATTATTTGGCAGAAGATATTTTTGTCAGAATTTCATGAATTCAAATTTCAATATTAATTACTTAAGATGCATCTGAAATTTGAATACATATCAAATATGATTCCATGAAATTGAATCCTTTACAATTTAATCTTCAATATTGCTTCAAATATCAATATATCCAATAATTTAATCCAGTCAAGTCCTTAAATTAATCGACTTGTCGTCATGCAATATTGATATACAAATATTTTCCATGTCACTCACTACCTTTATCCCAGGTAAAGTCCCCTTCTCAATATATCTACACCTACAAAATGAAATAAAACATTCCATAGAAGTTGTTGGCTAAATTTATGCTTCATGCCAATGTGTGCCATGTGTCCGCTCACTTTTATCCTCAAAAGGTACAAGCATGACATTTAATATTCCGCACACGGAATTGATATAGTATAAAGCTTTGACACCTGTTTGACGTTAAAGAAGTCAATTATATATGTTGTGACATAATATATAAAGCAATAAATAATAAGAAACTTTGACCATAGACTTTATTAATTCAAAAGTTTATTTATCTGACACAATATCTATAGAATCCATTAGAAGAAAACATTAATATTTGACATAGAAGGATACAATTGCATCAGTTTTGACAGATTTTGTCCAATTGACAAGTTATTTATCAATTAGAGTGTGACAATCTGAGAGCTAAGAGTAATCCATCAATGTCACTTGAATGGCGTTCTTCAGATTTTATAAGTTTCAAGGACTTTTTCAAAGTGTCCCCATCAAATTTGAAGATTTATTTCAGATTTGCTATTTTTTTTTTACAAAAATTGGCAGTGGGTAAAAATATGCAGGCAGTAGGTATACCTCAGACAGATATTTTTTTTTTTTTTTTTATTCTGAGAAAAAAAAGTCTTTTGGCATTTCTCGATTCGAAAATCCAATTGCAAAAGTGTCCTTTTCCCGAAAACAAAAACTAACAGCAGGCATGAAGTCGAAATGTTATTATCCTTGTAGCCTTGTTGTATAGTAGGTAGATGATGATGGTACATGGTAGACATTTCCAAAATAGCGAGCAGGATTGCATGTGAAGCAAAATCAAGTTAAGTTTGCCAAAATTAAATTATCATATAAATTGATATATACAAATACATATACTCAGCATATCACAAGGGCGCACATTCAAATGAAGATGTATGTAGATGGGCATGGAGCACCTTATATACATACATATAGAAATATATTCGTGGATGATTATGATGTTACCCTGTTGGAGCATTCCATATTTCTCTTTTCATCTCCGAGAATTTTGAGGTTATTGTTTTGGAATGCGAAAAGTTTTGAATTTTACAAGCTCGTATACGTGGCAAATAACACACCAGGCGAGGTTTTCAAGTTGATTTTGATTAAGTGTGTTATAAAACCAAAAATATGGGAAAGAAAATTATTTGAATGGCACAAATTCAAAACAGCCATGGTTAAGCTGTTTTGAATTTTCGTCACATACTTTGGTTTGGTCAACAACAATTTGAAGAGTAAAATTTGATATGAGTTTAAGAGTACCTATGTGATATTTTTATGGCAACTTTTTAAATTTTTCAAATTCAATTTTTTTTCTTTCGTGTTAATGGAAAAAATAGTATTTTTTGTTAATTTTTTATTCATACAATGTGTTTCAAAGTAGGGGTTTTCAACAGTTAAGTCTTAAAGCCATTTCATTCGGAGTTAAGATACTCCAAACCTAAGTTTTGCTACTTCTTATAGGGAAGAGTCTTGGATTCCTTAGCCAATAAGAACTAGCTACACTCCTCGTCAACTGAATACGCACAAACATTTTTTAATATACTTTATCCATTTTTTCCAAACAGTGATGGTTATTATGCCATCTGTTGATGCTAACTATTCCCTTAAGATGTTAAGCAGATAATTCCGAAAGAATTATCCAAAAACAACCGTGAGTTTTTCTTCAACCACTTGCAAAGTGTTTTATATGCAAAGTAGGAGTTTTTTTTTTTAGTCAACTGAATAGGTACAACGCCATTTTCTTCGTTGTTTATAAGTTTTTTGGAGTGCTTGACAGTTTAAATTAACGATTTTAGTGTTTTCAGTAAAATTTAATTCTTGATTTCAAATTTTAAGAAAAATGGGTAGATCTACGTGTCTTAACAGTGTTGAAAAAGCTAAAATCGATTTACTTAGAGACCAAGGCCTAACTGGACGTGCAATAGCTGATAAAGTTGGCCGAAGTTTTAATGTAGTTTATTCTTACTTGAAAAATAAAGATGCATACGGCAAAAACATGAAGGGAGGTAAGAAAACAGCAACAACAGCAGCTGAGAGACGAAGAATTTTAAGATATGCTTCAAATTCTTCTGATTCTGTGGCAAAAATAAAACAAAAAGTCGGCGTAAACGCAAGTTGCTCAACAGTATTAAGAGTAATCAACAACTCAAGCCATCTTAAACGAATGAAACTTAAGAAAAAACCACCACTTGACGAGAGACGGAAAATGTTGCGATTAGATTTTTCAAGACTTCACATGAGTTGGAAAAAAAAATGGTATCACGTGGTTTTTTCAGATGAAAAAAAGTTTCATTTCGATGGCCCTGATGGGTTCAACTTCTATTTTCACGACTTAAGAAAAGAAAAAAGATTTTTAAAGCGCCATCATAGTCGTGAAGGAGGTGTCATGATATGGGGAGCAGTCAGTTATTATGGAACAGTTGAGCTCGAGGTTGTAACATCAAGAATGACAGCAGCTGGGTATAAAGTAATTTTGAAAAGAAATTTTCCTAAATTTTCTAACATCTTTGGACCATAAACTGGACCTACCAACATGATAATGCGCCTATTCACTCAGCGCGCATAATAAAAACATGGATAGAGGAGCAACAAGTGCAGTTGCTTCAATGGCCGCCGTACTCACCTGATCTAAACATCATAGAAAATGTCTGGGGATGGTTAGTACGCAAAGTTTATGAGGGTGGTCGTCAGTTCAAAGACAAAGAAACCTTAATTTCTGCAATCAAATTAGCGTGGAGCGAAATTTCGTTAAATTACATTAAAAAGCTATACGATTCCATGCCGGATCGAATTTACGAAGTAATTAAAAATAAAGGTGGAAGTACCCACTACTAAACTTAAACAAAAACTTGTTTCATTCCATTCCAATACCAATTTTAATTTTTGTACCTATTCAGTTGACTCAAAAAAAAACTTCTACTTTGCATAAGTTACACTTTGGAAGTGGTTGAAGGAAAAACTCACGGTTGTTTTTGGATAAAACTTTGAAATTCTGTTATTTATATGTTACGAAAATTTTTACCATCAACAGATGGCATAATAACCATCACTGTTTGGAAAAAATGGATAAAATATATTCAAAAATGTTTGTGCGTATTCAGTTGACGAGGAGTGTATGTACGTAGTGAGAAAACAAATAAATTAATAATGTTCTTAGAACGTTTGACTTTTCAATAGATTATTTTTGAGAGTCAACCGATGTTGTTTGAACCGTATACAAACAAACTGGGGCTCAATACTTCAAAACATTAAATCTTGAATCATTCAAGCAATTACGGGTGATTCAGTCTTATAATTGATTTTTATTCATATACATAGATGATCAAAATTTAAATAAAAAATTGAATCGATGAATAGAAGAAACAGTACAAATGCCAAGCTAAACTTTTAAGAAAAACATCCATAACCAGGAATAGAATATTGCCAACTTCGGGCCTTAGTGAGAGTCTATTCGAAAAAAGTCTATTTAACTTTTTTCTATTCTATTAAACTCTAAACTGATATTGCCTTAGACACAGTGCCGGATTTAGGGGGGGCAGCCGGGGCTACAGCCCCGGGCCTCCACAAAACAAGGGCCTCCACAATAAATGGAATTTCAAATTCCGACAAGTAAATAAATAATGCCAACAAAAAAATGACATTAGTCTTTGGTTTGACAGCAAATGAAAACATGGGATATTGGGCTGACAAAGGATTTACAGAACTCCAAAATTGCGATGAAGTATCGCGAAAAAGTTTCAAGTTTCTTCCACAATTAAAATCAAGAGACCGACTATTCTGGCTTTGCTTTCCTCCAACTACAGGGAAAATATATTGTTAAGCGTGTTAGTTAAGGTCAAAAACATCAAACTCAGTGAGAAGGCATTCTTCTGATCGTGTTTACGAATATGAATATCAAAGACTTTAAAATTTGAAATCGTCAAGAACAAGCGGGGAAAGAGGGACAAAAAATACTCAGAATATATTATAGTTAGTACCTGCTATCAAATTCATTACTGAATGCGGATTAGCCTTTCGAGGTGACAGTGAACTAAGGTGCCAGTTCAAGCTATAATTGAAGCTCATCATTGAAATTTTAATGATTGATTCAGAGACGATTGAAAGGGGAAATCAGTGGTTATTTTGATGCCAAAATAAATATTTTTGTTCCTTGTCAGACAAAATTTTTCACTGTGGCCTAGCCTTCAATATAAAATGAGGTTTATTATTTTAAGGATTGAACTCCCTTACCAATGATGATTGGCTAGAAATATTAATTTAGTCTTGAGCTTCAATCCTCTATCAAAATAGGAAATTACTTTTTTCCTAAACACCTCAGAATCGAAGGACAAAATTTTAATTGATCATTTTCAATGATAGCTATAACTGGGGCCCATCGAGAAATTAAAATTTTCTGGGAATAAATTATTGAAACACTCGACAAAAATGTTTGTTTTCATTTTATTTGGAATATAATGAAGGGCCAGGGGCCTCCACTCCTTTGTTGCCCCAGGGCCTCCAGACCTCTAAATGCGGCTCTGCTTACACAATAGAATATTGAAATAGAATCGACTTTCTAAAACAGACAAATAAAAAGCTCTCGGCTGGAGCTTTCGATTGAAATGTCAAATCTGCGTTAGTATCCTTCGAATTTTTGAAAATAAGATTGGTTCAATGAATCTTTGGCAGTTTTGTTTGCGTTAAGCAGGTTGTACTAACAGTCTGGGAGGCGACCAGAAGATTACATATCTCATCATGGCCACACAAAAAGAGGATGCCAACTGATATCTTTAGTCCAATCATTTACAAAACTACTGGTCGGAAAAGCAGACTCTTTTAGCTGTTGCGACGGTTTCGACCATTTAAAAAAAAATTTCTTTTTTTAACATTGCATGGGGAAAAACTGAGTAAAATCATATACAATAGCTCAAATAGCTAAGAAAGTGGCATTAACGATTTTTTTGTTAATTTTCATCTGAGTATTAAGATATTACCTAATTTTATTAAAGTGTTCGGACTCGTGGCGAAACCAATAAAAGTCTGTCTGGAAAAAAATCTTTTTTAATATAGATTCGCAATACCGACAGTAGACTTTAAGTCTATTCGACTTTAATTCTATTCTGAATAGACTCTCGCAATAAGCCCCTTAGTTTTTTTTGTGTATATTATCGAATGAAATTATCGACTCTATACAATTACTTTTCATTTGCTCTTCTGATTCCAAAAATTTATATTTTCTATTCCAATTTTTACATTTTTTATCCGTTAGTGCCTTCTTTAACCTTTTTTTTTGCTGTTTTTGCCTTTTTTCAAAATTCATTATTTTTAAAATAAAAAAAAAACTTACTATAAAAAAGTGGTATAGTTTTGATTGTCTGTGAACCTACCTACTTTCGCTTCATAATCATTAAACAAACAGCAATGAGAATAAGGACCTTTAATTTTTTTGTAATTCCTTAAAAGCTAAGAAAGCTTTTTACATCCGGTTTTCAGCACTTGACTAAGAATTAATAAATGCATTGGATTCTAAAGGTACAAAAATAGCACCTAAATCTTCAAAAATTTTGACTTTAAAATTTATTTTCTGAAAACTTTTCACAACTTGATTCAGAAAACATAAACAAGAATAAAATATTATCTTTCGAAATTTCATTATGGTAGGTACACTCGTTCGTTGATTTTATTAATAACAATTTGTAGCCTTAAGGATTTTGGCATGCTAAATCGAAATCCGAAGTCAAAATTTCTCTAGCATATCACGTTTTAAGATATTTCAATATGATCCAAAAACCCAATTTTAGGTACATTTGACATAGAATTTCTTCACCATTCTGATGTTTTTAAGAACAACGGTTTAAAATGTGAGTAGACATTGATGATTTTAAAGACAAATCTGGTTTCATGTAAAAGCTGAATTGAACAGAGAAATAAATAAGCTAAAGTCTAATAAAGCTCCGGGTATGACTTAATAACAGCGGAAATATTAAAAATGCTTCCTCATAAAGGATTAATTAACCACCCTTATATAATAAATGCCGCTCTTAGGCAAGAATATGTTCCAAGCCAATGGAAAGTTGCGGAAGTCATAATGGTTTTGAAGCCTGGCAAACCATCTCATGAAAAGAAGTCTTACAGACCGATTTTGCTTCTTCCAATAATATCAAAAGTTTTTGAAAGAATGCTACTCCTGCGCCTGCAGCCGATAATAGAAGAGAAACGATTAATACCTGAACATCAGTTCGGACTTGTTAGAAGCAAGCATTCAACAATTGATCAAGTGCATAGAATAACTGACGTAATTGAGAGAGCTCTTGAAGAAAAGAAAATCACAACAAAAACATAAATGTTAAAAATAGAGCCAAGTTCTTATATGTACAAGAAACCTGTGCGTAAAAAGTCTGCCAAAAAAAGTAATGAGATCTAAAACATATACCAAGTTTTAAGTTCATGAAGTTTAATATCAAATATCTTAAGTAGATTAATATCGAAACAATTCCAAATCATAACAGAAATTTGGTATTTTATGATTACTGATTAAAATATGGTTGGTTCACTGGTCAGGTTTTCATACATTTTAAATTTGTGATTAAGTAAGTAATTAAAAGAAAACTTGAGCACTTCAAGCCCTACCGACCTACCAATTTTCATCGTTCTCTAACAATCGGAAGTGCTCCATATAATTTATAAGAATTTTTAAGAAAGTGGGTAGATGCCACGCCCCCTGAATGGAAATTCCAATTTTTCAGTTTTGTTCTTTTTAAGTACTTCAAGCCCTACCGACCTACCAATTTTCATTGTTCTACAACAATCGAAAGTGCTCCATATAATTTATAAGAATTTTTAAGAAAGTGGGTGGATGTCAGTGAGTTAGTTACGGTTTTTGCGCTTTTTGAAGTCCTATATCTCGGGAATTACTAATTCTATAGAGTTTAAATTTGGTGAGTTTCTGACTTTATTGGTACTGAAGTTAGAGGGGGGTTGAAAATCGCCTGAGTTTGTTCCTGTAAAAAGGGTGTATTGCAACGAACTTGGCTGGGCACTACCGTGCCCTTTGATACCAATCTGGGCCAGATAAATGATACCTACATATTAATAATTCAAAACACAAACACATTATCTACAAGAAATTTTCATTTTAGATTCAAATAAATTTATAATCCACAAATTAACAATAAAAAAATTCAATTTTTCAAAATTAACAAATTTTATTTCTTAAAATTCCAAGAAACTGTCTTTTTCAGCTGAAAAGCTGAATACAAAAGAACTGCCGTTCTAATTTTTTTTTTTTTTTTTTTTCCATTAATCCTTGGATTTAAGTTTTTTATAAAGAATTCATAAATTGCTTTCATAAAGTAAATGCGGCCCTCGACATAATAATAATGAAATATTTTTATAAATGACTTTGGTGTGCATTTTAAATAACAGTTCAGATTTTTCTAAAACATCTTTTGTGTAAGGATTTTTCTTTTTTAATAATGATTAAAAATAAAGAAGCATTAGTGGGTAAAAAATTAATTTCATCAATTAAACAAAACCCTCAGAGCTTCGAGTCCTTTCCTATAACCTTGGCCTACATTTATTTTATAATAATTCATATCTTTGTCTTTTATTTAAGTGAACACTTGAATGAATGACCATAGTAACTAAGACAAATAGCTCTCTCTTTTATTTTTACAAATTCCTCAAAGTCATTCTGGGAAACACTTTTATCTTCCGAAGAGGAAATAAGACCTTTTGTTTGTTCGTCCCACAAATTTATTGGAATTTTTATTGATGGTGAAAAAGAATAAAGGTTAGAGGCAGCAAAGACAGAAAAAAACAAAAAAAAAACACCAGTCCTTGATGTCACAGCAAACAAAAAAAAACAAAAAATAAAATATAACCCTGTTATTTGGCAACGAATTTAATCCACCAAAAAAAAAATGACAATGATAAGACACGAGGATAATATAATGAGGATGATGATGAAAAAATAAAACGATGATCCTGATGGGAAGTAATAACAGATTAGTTTGCCAAGGAACTTAATAGAAAATTATAATGAAATATAACTATCTTCTTACCTTTACCATTATGGAGATACCATAGATTTAAAAAGGGCAAGGAGTAAACAATTTCAATTTATTTTCTGAGAAAAAAAAGAAAAAAAAATATTATGACAACTGAAAAAGAAAATTCTCCGCGAGATTTATCCATTTCCCTTTTTTTATATTCTTGATGCTCTTTTTCGGAATACATACTTTTGGTGGTATAAATCTTGAGAACGGAAAACCAATTGAATTCCATCCTTACAAGGATTTATTTTTTGTATGTGTGTTCTTTAAATTGATATTTAGTTTCGAATATGAAATGTTGGGAACTCGGAGACTGGGAGAAATAATTCAAATTATATAGCAAGAGTAGCAAATCAATTTAATATAATCTCGAATAACATTATATTTTTTTGATGAAATAAGCATTTTTTTTACCTAAATACAAATTTATTTTTCTTTATTTTGGCTGAAAATCCAATATCAACAATTTACGTTAGGTAGATGATGGCGCATGTTGTTGGAAAGATTTTTTTTTTACTTTTGTGTGTATATTAGGATTTGTTCAGGTTGAAAACACCACAGGTGCAACAATAGTGTATTGGGAGGGTTGTGTTGTGATCCCTTACTCTACCTATTTTGGAAAAAGTACAAGGAAGGAAATATAAATCCAACCATTGAAGTTCGAATGGAGGTGAAAATGGAATAATATTATGATACATGAAAAACAAAAGGATTTTGCCAAGGTCGCACGTATTTTCTGCTTTATAGTATATAAAGTTTAAATAACATTTTAAGAGTTTCGAAGAAGTCTTACAGAATTAAATATAAGATTAATCAGCATGCATAAGTTAAACAATCTATTAGTTAACAATCTTGTACGGATATTTTAGATAAAAGTCTTTAAAAACTGTCGTTTTAACAGGTTTATTTACGGTTTGTTTATAAAAATTATCCACAAGTGCATCAAAGCTTTGAGTAGAATATTTTTGGCAAACATATTCCTTAAAAGAATGCCAAAGATCACGAAGTTGCAGATCCGACAGAAAAGCTGATGTTTAATACTTTTTACTGTATGTCTTTTTTTTTCATTAAAAAACGGATAGAAAAATCTTTTTGAGAAATGAAAAAAAAACAACGAAAGGTAGTTAGGTACTTTTCCCATTGCTTGTTTGTTATGTTTATGACGAAAAAAAAATACAATTCATAATTTAAACCCTTTTTTGTCTTTTTTTTTGTAAATAGCTAGTACCTTTCGTTTCTTTTTAATTTTGTAAAAGCAAAAAAAAAATTACATCTGGTTTTCAGTACCTATTTAACTTAGAATTAGTAAAGGGCGCAAAACTTGAAACATTTAATACCAGCTCTAATCACTTTTAAAATGGGAGTCTGTTCTATATACTATATTTAGAGCTAGTCAGGTCTTTTGTAATTTTAAAGCACTCGGCTTACGTTTAATGCAGCAAAACGCTTCCCCATCTCATAAAAAAGTAACCTTTCAGACAAAAATTAAATTACTGGGTCGCACGTACTTGCTCTTATGTTCAAGACACTGCGGGTTTTAGAAAATTGTATATACAAATATGGAAATTATGAGAGAAAAATGTAGAGAAGCATGAAATACGACATTTAAATTGGCTAAAACAACTCTTTTGACAGTTTGAGGTGAACAAAAAGAATGCCATCTTATGCCATGATTGTATGGGAAAAAAAATTTAAAATCGTTGGAGCGGTTTTTTAAAAAAATAATTTTTTATATATAAAATTCTTAAAACATTTTTAAGAAAAAATTTTGGTATGCAAATCTAAAGTATATATTTATGTTATGTGTATATAAAAACAAAATTTGAAAAAAATTGCCAACCCGTTTTTGAGATATCGAATTTTCATAATAAAAAATTGAAACTTTTTTTAAAAATCCAAAAACTTTTTTTTTTAAATTTTGATATTGATATTGATTTATTGAATTTTATCTGAAATTTGTATATAAAAATTCGTCTAAATCCGTGTTGCCAATAACGATAAAATTCAAAACAAATAAAAATAAAAAATACGTTCTATGGCAGGTACTATTAATAGTTGCAAAGTGTTAAATTTTATAATTTTTGGTAGCAGATCGTACTAATTTTAGCATATGAAGAAAGTTTAATCAAAATTATAGGAGTCGTTTTTAAGCAAGAAATATTTTCCTTGGCGGTTTTTTAACTTTTGTATGGAAGGTACCGTTATTTTTTCATAAATTAAAAAATTTTTCTAAAAATATTTTAGAGAGTACTAAAAAACTCTTAAGTATCGAGTTTCAAAAAAATCGTTCATGTCGTTTTAGAAATATTTGATTTTCCAAAAAAAAATTTGAAACATTTTTTAAAATCCAAAAAATATTGTAATGACTTTCCAAATTTGAACTATAACGACTCCGAAAAGCAAACAAACGAACACAATAAAGCTTACGGTAGGGTTTCCAGAACATCTCTTTTAAAGAGAACATGTTCTCTTTTTTGACTCTGATCTTTCTTATTCTTTCTTTTTTCATCAAATTCTTTTTTTTTACTCTTTTTTATTTTGTACTCTTTTTTATCTCTTTTTTTTCCTAAGTGACCAAAATATTAATTTAACACACTCTTCATTAATTTTCTTTTATATTGTCCCCTAAAATATAAAATAAAGCATTAATACCAGAGAATATCAAATAAAGAAGCCAATCGTTCGTACGTTTCACCCTCCAAAACCCATTTGTTTACATTGTTGTATTTTTAATTTCATTTTGTGTCGAAGAATAGATGTGAATTGCAACGACAATAAGACCTGTGCTGAATGATGAGCTGAATGGGGAGTCGATTCTATGTGTGCGTTTTGTCACTGCCCAGCGGGAAAAATAAAAAAATTCATTGATGAAAAACCTGCCTTTTCCTTGAGGAATGGAAGCTGTACCTGCCACTTTTCAGCTTATTCCTTTGATGAATTTAACATGGGCGTGTCATTGGCGGGAAGCACATGCCACTTTCTCGATGAAAATTCACTAACGAATTCACTACTTCAATGGAAGTTGTTTATTCACCGACCCAAGTGATGAAAAACATGGTGACTGCATATTCTGTGAATTCACTACATACGGGTATTTAGCTTATTCATCAGTTCAATAATTTCGATGAAAAATATCATGAAAATTCAATAATGAAATCACCAGGATAGTGGTAGTTTCTTTTTCATCAATTAAATCCTCTTATTTGTATATTGTTTAGTAAATCCCAGTGGGAATTTTTCAAAAATTCACCGAGGAATCCCCAGCTTTTTCCTCCAGGAACAGCTACACACAAAGAATACTAAATTGTTAGTTATTGGCGTTTCGGCAAACGCAATTTCAATTGAGTTCAGTTCGTGTTACATAGACTTTTTTACAGAAAGTCACTGTGAACTGTATCCAACAAAATGAGAATTTATAGTTGCCAAAAAAATATAAACAACTTTGTGCATTACTATTCATCGTTGGAATCATCGATTACAATTTACCATGAGTTTCACTCACATTTGTTTTTTTTTTTTTTTTTTTTCGCCATGAACACTTTACAAAGCAGATGAGTGGATTCAAACAATGAACTGATGATCTTGTACATTACTTTTCCACAAATTTTTCATCACATACTTTTCACTTTTAAATTCACCGAAATAAAGGGTCGTTTCATAAACACAAAGCAGAAAGTGGAATCAAAGCTACGAACTGAGGAAACTTTGCATTACTCTTCACCTACTTAATCATTGCATGTCGTTTCTCTTATGATTTGGCAAGTGAATTCATTGATTATTTCAGCAATAAATTTCATTGAGGACGATATTTCCCGCTGGGTGTTTTTCACTTCCTTTGCACATCTTATACATCAGCTGTTCGCTTCAGCTTATAGGCCAATCAAATTGACAGCTGAGGAATGGCTTCTTTATTTGATATTCTTTGATTAATACACTGAAGTAAAGGATCGATGGATGAATTTAGAAAAGAAATAAGTATGGGAAGACTTGGACAAAAGTATCGACTACCAAATTTCTTAGGAAGTTTAACTGGATAACTCAAAGTTGTTTGACCAATTTTGCTATTTAAACAAGTTTCTTTCTAAAGAAAATGAAAATTTTAAAAACAAAATATCTGTTCAAAAGTGGCCCAGTTTATTTAGTTTGTCTACAAATAATCTAGAGTTTTATCCAGAGCTCTTAAAATGTGCCAAACCATTTTTGTTTTCCTGCGCAAAATAAGAACGTGGAATGTATTTTCTCGTTGATGGGTTCGCAATGGACAAAAGAATGAAATCGTTCGTAGGATTCTCATTGTTGCCTATAATTTAAAAGATTTTAGCTGTCAAAAGTTTTATGAAACCTTTTTATATGAAAATAAGTATCTTAATCAAATTCGGAGCTCCCAAAAATATGACACTTCGGATGAAGAAGAAAATTAATGCCTATTTTGCCTACATTTTACTAAAATTCTGCGGTATTTAGAATTCAATTAAGTGTTTATGTATTTTAGTTTTATTAGTTTGAAGCGCTAAAAAGTGTTATGAAATATACTGATTTATATCATAGATATGTTTTCTTAAAAAAGATGTTAAAATAAACTACCTATTTAGTATTAAAACTGCTGCTTCTTGTGTACCTACATATATACAATACTTGTATAAATATGTAGTATATTTATAAAATAAATTTAAAGTAAACTTTTGGTCATATTTATCAATTATTTTGATGATGGTGTGGTGACCGAGGGGGGATTAACAGTAGAAGTTTGAAGTTTTGAAAATGTCCTCTTTTTTTTTAAACGCGTTATGGACACCCTAGCTTACGGTCACAGTGCAAACATACCCTTAGTAGCTATAATTATAGCAACTCTCAAACGAAGGAAGCGCCATCTGCCGGATTATAGCAGATTTACCAGCTGTCAAATAAAAGCTTTTTGAAGGGAAATTATTGGGAAATTTCCCCTATGGAAAGCTCTGGAAGCAGAGACTAGAACGTTCTCCTTATTTCGAGAGTTTGGAAAACAAGTATAAAAGGCACATGTTTGAACGGCAGCGACACAGTTTGTTTTTAATCGTGAATGAATAAAGTTGGTTGTAATAAAAGTGAAAAGTAAAGTTTGTGAATTAATTCAGTGGTGAAGAATAAATCGTTTTGTTTGTAGTAAGAAAAGTAAAGTGTTTTATTTTGCGAAATAAATAAGTGGACGTTTTGAATAAAGTAAATAAGTTTTATTAAGGAACCTGAGAAAATTTTACAATATTTTTTAAAAAATTTTGGTACACAAAACTATTTATATTTTTTGGAAGCTTCTGTATAAAAAAAAATAATTGAAATCGCTAACACCGTTTTGAAGAAAATCAAAAATTAAAAAAATGGTTCTTTGGGAGGTACATACCATAAATAACCATTTTTGAAAAATGGTTTTCCACCCAAATGGAGTCTTTACTAAAATAAATGCATTTATTCTTTTTTAAGAAAAGTTGTCGAGCCGTTTTTGAGAAAAATACGATTATGTAAAATTGCTAAAAAAAATTGTATGGCAGGTACCGTTATTTTTGGTTCTAAAAAAAAATGAAAAAATTGTGTCGGCAGAATCACCAAAACCCACTATGTACCAAGTATGAAGAAAATCGATCGAGCCGTTTAGGCTGTAGACGAACAGACAGACAGACAGACAGAATTGTGCCACCCACTTTTTTGGTGTTCTCTATCATCGTAATATCATGTTTGATTGTTATCTCAAAAAAATTTTTTTTGCACGAATCCAAAACTTGCCTTATAGTACCTATAATCGCAAGTAAAAATTTAAAGATTTTTACTTTATAATAAAATCAGCACAAACATCCTTCCCCATCGCATTGTCTCGTTGACATTTAGCCAAGCCTCAGCTACTTTTACTAGCTCGAATCCGTATTACCGACTCCAGCGAATAGAGTAGTAGTAAGTGAATTTTATTTCATCATTAGATCTTTAAAATTTGTTTGACAATTCATTTGAGCATTGGCAGAAGCCGTCAGCCAGATTAACAGTTAGGATGATTAAATACATATATTCATTTTAAGTTTGCTTAAATTAAATTATGATTATACTTCTATTTTTTGTTTAACTGGAGGTAATCAAAACTCCATTTTCATTGACTTTTTTTTACTTAAGTGGAATACGATGGCATAAATCTTGACGTTTTGATAACTAATACGTTATTTCGGTTCTTATTCGAGGTCCGCGATTTGGTTCTTGATTGGTGTTGGCGATGTTTGGCAATTTTAATGATTTGCAACATAAAACTAAAGGACTAACCTTTGCTATATATCTAGTCTTCTATATAGGCAAGAACATCTGCGACGAAGTTACAAAGCTCTTTCCAGTTGGATCCGTTTAATATCTCTAACACTTCACTCATTGATAAAAAGGATTTATTCCAGTGGTGTCTTCTCGTTTCTTGCAGAATTGGACATCTACCTAATAAATAGAAGACATCCTCCTTCTCTCTTAAATTGCACAAAGTGCAGAGAGTTGGTAGTACGGTTCTATAAGGTCGAAAATTCAAAAGCAACAGTTCCCCCCTAGTCTTGAATATTATGCTAATTTGATGTGTACTTAAGTCTTCGTGGAAGTAGTTGCGGTCTAGCAGGCTGTGATTGAGTTCCTTGTAAATCAAGCGACTAGATGAATTACTTGCGTTGTCCAAAAATGCTGCATGAATTTTTTCATCTAGTTTGAGTAGAATACTATCTAGTGCTGTCCTCCAAGTTGCCCTATCCTCCCATCTTAAAGATAACTCCACTCCTAGATCTTCACTTAGTACTTGCCATTTCGCAAAGAATCCTGTATTCCTTCGAGGCAGATGCAGAAGAACCACTTTGGGTAGACGATATGGTCGGGAAGTTCCACTATTTCAAGGATGATGTATTTGAAATACAATCTCAATGTAAACAGCCGAAGTAATGGCAGACCTGTTTCAACATATCGTCGGCTTAGAGTGTAAAGCGGCTAACTCCACATTTTTTTGTCATTATAGACCACTTCAAAAATTGCTTAAAAATACAAAAATCTATCAAATCTTTTCAATTTCAGCGAATTTATCGAAAACGAGTGCTGAAAAATAATTAATGTAATTTTGGTTTTATTCAAATAATGCGAACACTTTTATTTAAATATTTTTTTGTAAAAAATGCAAAATAGGAGTTAGAGTTAGCTGCTTTTCACTCTAAGCCGACGATATATCATATAAGTGGGAGTATGATTCGGAAGCCTGAAGAGTTGCTTTATGAAATGCCTTTGAAGTTTTTCCACCCCATCATTTTCTTCATATCCCCTAACTTGACATCCATAGCACATTATTGCTTGGGCAGTTGCTTCAAAGAGTTTATATTTTGCCTTGCTCGAGATATCATTCCTATAGAGCACATTTTTTCATGCGCAACTCAAAGCTTTTTTCGATTCTTTCACTTTTCCTTGTAGGTGTAGATTAAACGTTAGTCTATGTGCTATCGTAATACCCAGATATGGATAGTTTTTATTACCTCCAAGGGATCCGAGCCTAAGTGCCATTTTTCATCCCTTGCGTAGCGAGCCGTATTATTGCGAAATACCATTATTTTAGACTTTGTTGGATTGATCTTCAGATTCCAGTGGTTGCAATAGTCTCCGAGCCTATTGATCATCAGTAGCATATTTGGTATTTCGGCAAGCAGGACAATGTCATTGGCAACCACCAATCCTTAGGTAGGTGTTGAAAAAGGTCATCAAGGAAAAGGCTAAAAATAAACGAACTGAGCTGACACCCTTGTTTGACTCCAGAAGAAGTGTTGAGCCATTCTGACAATGAAGTTCCATCCCATACTGCTGTTCTGTTATTACTATACATACTCTCTATTATATGAAGCATTTTGAAAGATATGCCAATATTGCTTAGCTTTAGAAAGAGAGCTCTTCAAGGATTGTGCTTGTGAGCAGCTTCAAGAGAGTGTTAAGGAACGAAATTCCCTGTAGTTTCTTGAATCATTGGGGTGTCCATTTTTGAAAATAGGGAATATTTTATTCTTCTTGAAGCGAATAGACGTCACTAAGGTAGCTTTTAAGAACTAATGCCCTCTTTCAACAGGGGTCTTCAATAATTGTAGCCATAATTTCTCATTTTGCTCACAATTCAACCCATTATCAACAAAAACAAACTTCAACATGAGTAGTGCCATTAAGGATGAGCTAGCAAAGACCGACGGACGTCATGTCGAAATTCACCTTTTTTTAATCATTCCATCATCGTACCGTTAGATTTGATTGAACCTAGTGATTTTCCTACAGTACCTACAAATCCGTTTTTATTTGATTTTTTTTTTGTTTGTGTATTCAAAGAAATAGGAAATTGTACCGATATGTATTTTAAGGTAGGTTTTTTGAGGTGGGACATTGGTATTTTAAGGTAGGGCACTGCTCCACAATGCCCTTCCGTAGGTACGGCCCTGCTCTGATCACAGATTACGGTATCCGAAATCAATATGGTTTATATTTCGCCTCACCTTGCCAGACCGTTAAAAAAAACTCGTTTTTCACTTCGAACTGTGAATTTCTATGCACGAAAAAATTAGAAATCATGGAAATCTTACAAACACACGTCTGAATCTATCCAGTCACAATAAAATAATCTCAACTTAACAGTGGTAAGTTTTTTTATGAAATTTCTTGTGACCGGGGGCGTTGTGTTGGTATTGCTATATTGTTACGCAACAAATTGATTTTCACGAAAACATGTATTCAAATAAAATTGATAAAAATTCCATGGAGACAAAATCATTTCAAGAATTTCAATACCTATTCTTTTTTTTTTTTGGGTGAACGTAGCCAAAAATCAAAATTAATTTTCCCAGAAACTTAAAAATAGTTCAATCAATTTCCTCGTATAGGTAAATCAAAAAATAGACAGAATATGAAATTTTCCATTTCAATATATGTACATAGCTTGGAACTGGTAGCCACCGTAAACGATTTTGATTAAGGCTACGATTGTCGATTAATTTAATAACTTTTTGTGTTTTTTTTTTTGCAAATGAAGCAGTGTTCTTAGTAAAAGATATTTGTTAACAAGTTATTTGTAGCCCTAAAATATATCATTTAGCTTTAAGCTGTAAATAAATAAATAATAACTAAGAATTTAAAATAAAACCTTCAACTTACGACTTTCGAGGTTTTGACATATAGGCGACTTTAAGTTGGTACCTTTAATCTTAAAATCAACCAAAAATCATTCCTTGTTATTTTTATTTCAAAAAATTAAATACATAGTCTAAATCATGAATACCTATATGTATATCTACTTATGGCTACAAAAGTTAAAGCAGGATATATTTGATTTCAAAAATATAAAATAAAAATTAACCCCAAAGCATTTCTAAAAACACTTAGCAAATCCTTAAATCCAGAATTATCCTCCTTTTAATATTAAAAGCTCATAAATATAATATTTATCTCATATTCTAAAACTTTTCCATTTTAACACAAACAAAAACTGACAAATAACTCTAAAGTATTGTCTCTCTTGTGGTTTCATCCTGCGATGGGAATATTAGATAGTTTCAAACAATGTATAGATACACTTTTGAAATAAATAAACTAACCAATAAAAAGTTTTTAATATCTGTTGCCAATGTTCTAACACACCTTTATAATTTCCATTTATATTTTCATTGTTATATCTTTCGATATGTTACACAAGTTGTTTCACATCACTTTGTAACATCACATCATTTGTATAAAGAAAAAAAGAACAAAAAAAACACAAGGACTTTACCCTGAACATCAATTGAATGGTAGCTTGGTAACCGAGCTAGTTTGTCTACACCTGTCGATGGATTGATATTTTAAAAAAATAAAAGAGATATGTATATGTTCTTGATTATTATGACAGAGAATAAAATACAGAGATACATTTTCCACAATTTCCCTCGTTTATTTGCATGAAAATCAGAAGTTGTAACGATTCTGGTGAATTTATGTTCTCTTCGAAAGGACATCAATCTTTTTATAGTTTTTTTTTCACTGCATGCAACACTACATACAAACGGTATGGAATGGAGGATACTGAATGGTTGGTATTCTATCAGTTTGAAATGATGGTATCCTGGAAAAAGTGAAGCAATCATTTTGAGCACTTTTGACGATAAAGTCAGGAATATTGCAGGACATGACATCGTACGAGTACCTATAGTCGTACAGGTTATATTGGAGAGGGAGAGATTTATGTATGTATGTTGATATGGTATGGAAAATTATCCGGAATTGTGAAATTGTTATTTTCTTAAGAGCATTGTACATTTTTTTTTGAAACAAGGGGAGCATCACAGAATAAATCCTTGAATATTGTTGCTTTTAAAGTGATTTCAGTTGAAAAAGTAACCATTCATTCAAGAGACCGAGGAAAACGATCCAATATTTGAACAAGCAATTAAATGCATAACAAAAGTGCATAAATTGTGGTGGCTTTGATGAATTAAAAAAAAAAATAGAGGGATTTACCTACCTATTGTTTGAAGAACAAAACAACAGCAAGAATGATAATATACTTTTTATTTTTTATTGCAATGATAAGGGAAGTATGGACGTTTTCTGTGAATGCTTATTTTGTGAACACTAAGGGTTATGATTAAGCTTAAAATGTTAAAGCACAGTGTAAGCTTAAATAAAATAGGATTAGAGTAAAAATGTAATATCGATGCACATTGGATTTGAATGTCTGAATATCGCCATGGGTGGACAAAATTAAGCCTGGTAAACATTCCACATTTGTGTTGTGCGACTTAAGAAAGAGCTTTTTTAACTTTACAGTATCTTACCTTTGTCTGAAGATGGCCTCAAGGGTGAGTGAACTGATGTGTGAAGTACGAGTACATATTAACGGTTGAATTGCTTCATCATCATCGTGTCCTGTAACCCCGACTGGGGCATAGGGCGTCAACAAAACGTCTCCATCCTTCACGGTCTGCTGCAAGGTACTTAAGCTGTGGCCACGTCTTTCTCTGGGATTCTGCTTCCGCTAAGACAGTTGATTTCCATGTTGTTCTTGGTCTTCCAACCCGCCGTGCACCCTGAGGATTCCATTCAAAGGACTGCTTTGCAATTTCATCGTTTGGTTTCCTCAGTGTGTGACCAATCCAACGCCATTTACGCTTTCTTATGTCGACGTCCAGCCGCTCTTGACTTGTCCTGCGCCACAATTCCTCATTTGATATTATTTGTGGCCAGCGAATCTTTAGGATGTGGCGAAGACAGCGATTCACAAAAGCCTGCAATTTCTTCGAAATGGTAGACGTGACTTTCCAGGTTTCACAAGCATATAACAGCACGGATTTGACATTGGATTCGAAGAATCTCAACTTAGTGCGTAAGGAGATTTGACTGGATTTCCAAATTGGGGACAGAGTACCGAAGGCAGCACGAGCTTTATTTATTCTACTTTTAACGTCCAGATCCGTACCACCGTTAGCAGAAACAATACTGCCAAGGTAGTTAAATTTTTCCACTACTTCAACTGGCGTCTCCTGTAAAATAATACGCTGCTGTGTGGAGCGGCCTGTGAGCATTATTTTTGTCTTTTTGCTGTTAATTCTTAGACCACTCGACTCTCCCTTCACTTGCAGTGTTTGGCACATCCCGTTCAGCCCACTGATGTTATTTGCCAGTAGACATATGTCATCGGCATAGTCTAAATGACTGAGCCTTTCGAACGGTCTCCACTGAATGCCCTGTCGCTCAGCTGTACCAACACTGGCCGTCAATACGTCGTCCATCGCCAGCAGGAAGAGAATTGGCGAAAGAACATCCCCTTGTCTCACACCCTGTTGCACTACGAAGGAGTCGGATAGCTGCCCATTGTGCAAAACAAAACACCTCGCGTTGTTGTAGGACTCTTTAATAATGGCAACAATTTTTGGTGGAATTCCTCTACCAAGCAACGATCTCCATATACATTCTCGGTTAACTCGATCAAAGGCCTTTTCAAAATCCACGAACATGAGGTAAAGCGGTGATTGATATTCCATCGACTGCTCGAGGACGATACGCAGGGTGTTGATATGGTCGACACACGATCGACCACTGCGGAAGCCGGCTTGATGCCTCTTGAGTGTAGACTCGATTCTATCCTTTATTCGCTCGAGTATGATTGTTGCCATTAGTTTTGGGAAAACGGACAAAACGGTGATACCACGCCAATTGTTGCAATTCTTTAAGTCACCTTTCTTTGGCAACTTAACAATCACACCATCCTTCCAGTCCCTGGGATAGCTTTCGTTTTCCCAAATGTTTTGTATCAGCGGATGTAAAATACTAGCCGCTGCTACGGGATCGGCTTTCAGGAATTCAGCTGGTATTCCGTCCAGTCCAGCTGCCTTGTTGTTTTTGAGGAGATTTATTGATGTACGAATTTCCGATTCTGACGGGGGTTCGATGTCAATACCCCTATAGGACCTGCGCATCTCGTTTAGTTGGGGCACTTCAGCACTCTGCTCAACTGAATCCTCATTTAGCAGGGCACAAAAATGGTCCTTCCATCTACGAAGCTGATCCTCAATTGATACCAAAAGTGTGCCATCCACATCCATTACAGGATGATTGGTGTTGCTTTTTTTCCCGATAACATCTTTGGCTATTTGGTACAATTCCCGGATATCTCCTCTTCTGGCAGCGCTTTCCGCATTATCTGCGAGTCCATCCAACTTCACCCTCTTGTCACGTCTAACACAGCGGTAGACCATCTTATGTGCAATGCGGTACTCTCTTCGCAAGTCAGCCTTTCGTTGAACATCAGCTTCGGCATTTATTTGGATTTTCAACGATTTGCGAAGTTCGATCTTATCCCAGGTGTCTTGGGATATCCAAGAGTCTCTACGTCTCGTTCGCTTGGGTACAGTTTCGGATCCAGCCTCCATAAAAACACTTTTAATTTCACCCCACATCTCATCAATTGTTGAATTCTGGATTCCATTTAATGACGAGGCTCTGTCGTTAAGGGTGGTGACATAGTTTCGACATATGTTGGGGTCATTTAAAGCATTAGTAATGAATTTTGTGCTCCTTGCTGCATCCTGCGCTGGTTTTTGTACGGCAGCGGTTCGTAGTTTGAGACTCATCAGAACCAAATGGTGGTCGCTTCCCACATCGGCATTTCTTAAACTCCGGACATCACACATAGACTTCCTCCATCGCTGCTGAATCATGATATGATCAATTTGGTTTTCGGTTTGACCATCCGGATGCACCCAGGTAATTTTGTTGCACGTCTTATGCTTAAATACAGTCCCACCTATGACAAGACGATTCGCGTTACAAAAGTCGACAAGCAAGTCACCATTTTCATTCCGTGACCCCACGCCATTTCTTCCCATCACGCGTTCCAGTCCGTAATTGTCTGAACCGACTTGGGCATTAAGGTCTCCCATAACGACTATGATGTCGGCTCTCGGAACACTACTGTAAACCGAGTTAAGATGAGTGTAGAACGCGGTTTTGTCTTCCTCGGTCGCTTCATTTGTGGGGGCGTAGCACTGAATAATTGTGACGTTACGAATTTTTGAACGAAACCTTGCTGTCATTAATCTCGCAGAAATTAAATTGCTTAAAAGAAGGAATATAGTCAAGCCATTAAAGCTTTTTGCTTCGGAAAAAATGGCGGAAAGCTGAATTTTGGTATATAGCCTCCTCATGGCATTCTTAGAAAACTGTAAAAAGTCCCCATGGATATGAGCACGGCTAATAATTTTATGGAGAGTCAAAGGCCCCCCAAACAGTTTTAAAGGAATATCTCCCGAACGGTAAGTCTTACAGAAAAAATGCCAATCACAAGTTTGTAGCTTAGAAAATTTCCGACAAAAAATGTCAAGTACTCTTTTTCCATAAGACTAACCTTGTTCGAGATAGTTTAATCGGTAGAGTTGCGGATTTTATGTTTCTGAATAAAATGTAATCTTTTACATCACCTTTGAAGTTGAGTGACAGTTAAGTTTCCTTATGTGGTATCCCCCAGGAAAATTAGAAAACATTTCAAAAAAATATATACAGGGATTTATAGGTTTTAGGAAAGTTCCCCATCGATTCGGGCTCCACTAAATTAATCATACCGGGTCGAAGGTCACGAAGCATGGTATTTCGTTGATACAGGGTGATTCGTATAAATATGATGAAAAGCTAGAGCATGTAAGGTGAGTTGAGAAAAGAAAAAAATCGTATAGGAGGAGGTTCTATTCTCCCTCGTTAAGGGGCACTTTTCTAAGAAATTGACTTAAAACAAAAAAATTATTAAAAAATAACGGTAACACTTACAATATCATGCTATGCTTTTTTGTAAAGCCAAAAATCTCTTCTCTTATTTTGATTTCAAATAAAATTGTTTGAGGAAATTTTTGTAAAATTAATTTCAAACTCACTTTTGTTCACATTTTATACGAATCACCCTGTATAAACGAAATACCATGTTTTGTGACCTTCGACCCCGTATGATTAATGTAGTGGAGCCCGAATCGATGGGGAACTTTCCCAAAATCTTTAAATAAATTCATGTAATATTTTTTTGAACTATTTACTAATTTTCCTGGGGGATACCACGCAAAAAAACTCACCTCATACACAATCTCAAAGGTGGTGTAAGAGATTACATTTTATTCAGAAACATAAAATCCGCAAAACTACCGATTGAATTATCTCGAAAACGGTTACTCGTATGGGAAAAAGTATGTAATATTTTCTGTCGGAAATTTTCTAAGCTAAAACCTTGTGATAGATATTTTTTTACCGTTCCGAAAATATTTCTTAAAAACCGTTTGACCCCCCGTAAAATTGTTAGTGGCGCTCATATCGATGGGGACTTCTTACAGTTTCCCAAGAATCCCATGAGGAGGCTTTATACCAAAATTCAGCTTTCCGCCATTTATTCCGTAATTTGGCTGATTTTAAGGCTTATGACTGGACTAATATGCAGACGAAGTTTTGTATGATAGTGAGTGGACACCACGATAGAAAACTTTTGACGCTTCTTTGTGCAAAAACATAAAATTTCATAATTTTTGTCAATTATTTTCTTTAAGTACATCGATTTGTTTTGCAATTTTTTCATGCATTACTTACTTCTTTCTCAAAATTTTAGTAGATATTGCCTTAAAAGGGCTTGAAAAGATTTTAATTTTACTTTTAAAACCAAAACTTAGTCTCTTGGTATATTTTTCTTGAACTACTTTTCTCACAAATTGAAACAAAAAAGTCATCATAAAATGATCTTTGTTTTTTTTTATTATTTTTAATAAGGAATCAACTAATTTCAATGAATTTCTCGATAGGCTTTGAAATCCTTTTTTGTTTCATTTTTATTGGCTTTGATAATATTATAATTCCTTTATTAAACAACTTCTATAATTTTAATTAAAATTCCATTCATATGTCCAATTGAATGAAAACAATAATACCCTGAATTATTTGACTCATTGAATCGTTAATAATGCAATTGAATTTTTGAAATAGATACGACCTTGTATCAAATTCATCAAATATTTATTTGGTCATCAAAATTAAATATTCAAAGTTTTGTCTTATAAAATATGTTTATTACTATATTTAAAAACTAAACAAAATAAATTAAACTATCGGACAATGCACAAGGTTATTTACATTCATAATCAACTTTTGTTTTGTTATTTTTAGTCAAAAATTTTACTTATTCAAAAATAATTGAATGTATGAGTTTAAATAAAGTAGTGAATATAACTTTGTTTGCTTATTTTAATTGAGAGTTTGCATTATGATAAATAAAATAAAATGAAAGAAAAAATGAATTCCTTTGAATTTATTTTTCATCTGAATTGTTTGAACTAAAGGGTTTGTTTTGGATTTATTAAAAATAAATTGTTCTTTTGAAACGATGATTTTGTTTGTTTTGTTTTGGTTGAATTGGCATCTAAGCAATAAGCCTACCAATGTAAGATTATTATTAATGGACAATATATTTATCATCAAACTAAAAAATATTCTGGAACAATCAAATATTATTGTACAATTTAGGGTGCAAAATACAAAAAAAAACACGACGATATGATTACCTTGAAACTAATCATCCTTTTTATGTATTTTCACGCTTTTTTTAAGTAAATTTTATATACATAATTATTGGAAGTTTTTGTATAAAAATCCAATTATCAAAATTTAAAATTCAGAATAAAAAATGGCATTCTAGGGGAGATACAATAATAAATATTTGCTAAATGTAAATTTTTCTTATATTGAATAGGAAACCGCTCCAATTTTAAAATAAATTTTTTTTTTTAATTAAAATCGTAGTTGGTAGGTACAGGCGTTTTCGACAAAAATGAGATTTTCTTTAACGGTTTTTTAACATTTAGTTCCGTTTTTTTTTTTAAAGCAAAATGTTTTTTTAAAAATATGTATTCTAAAAAGCGTTCAATTCTTTTGAAAACATCGAATGGGACGTTTTCGAGTTATTGAGTTTTCAAATAAGTGGAATCCAAAATCAAAAAAATGGTTCTTTGGTTGGTACCATTAATTAACATTTTCTGAAAAATTGTTAACCCTTCAAAAAATATCCTTTACTAAAAGTAGTTTATTGAATTTTTGAGAAAAGTTGTGGAGCCATTTTTGAGAAAAATAAGATTTTGTAAAATTGTTTAAAAAAAATTGTATGACAGGTAAAGTTATTTTTGGTTCTAAAAAAACATGAAAAAAGCATGTGGGAGGGACCACCAAAAACCACTATTTGAAGAAAATATATCCAATCGTTTAGGTTCTTCTTTTTCCCTTCCTTTTTTAGTCTTCCCTTCTCGATCATCCTAATGACAAGTCTGATCAAAATCTCGAGTTCAATTTTTTTTTTAACAAATGTGTAATTTTTAGTATGTAGCCATATATTGTAAGTGAAAAGCTTTAAAAGGAGGGTCATGCTTACAGTGAAACACACTTATAGTCACATGTTAAGGAAATATTTTGGAGGGGGAAAGTTAGGGGTCTGGGACTGAAATGTTTGTAGTGAGCGGATTTGTCTTGATTTGTTGGTGTACCGCTATTTTGGTTATAAGTCTGGCATCAAAAAGAGATTTTTCAACCACTATGGATTCGTCTGGCAGGGAGAAAACTGAGAGTAAGGGATCTGGGACTGATATATCAAGAAATGTTTGCTGATTTTTTATTGTAACGTACTTTTGGTCAAAAAGGGGGTTTCAACCACTTTGGGTGCGTCTGGAAGGGGAAAGCTGAGAGTAAGAGATGTATTTATTTTCATAAAGAAGTTTTTCCTGATTTGTTGGTGTACCACACTTTAAATTATACTTCTGGCATTAAAGCAGGGGGTTTCAACCACTTTGAATGCGTCTGGCAGGAGGAAAGCTGATAATAAGAGGTCTGGTACTAATATATTTAGTCAGGGGATTTTTCAGTGTGCCACACATTTAGTTATTCCGCTGGCATCAAAATAGGGTTTTCGATCACTTTGTGGGGGTCTGGCAGGGAGAAGGCTCAAAGTTAAATGTCTGGCACGTACATATTTTTAATTCGAGAGCTTTCCCTGATTTTTTTGGCGTCTTACACATTTGGTTATACCCCTGACATTAAAAAGTGCTTCTTTGAGCACTTTGTTGCGCTGAAGGGGCCTGGGACCTAGTATTTGAGACCAGGTCATTTGAAGTGGTTCAACCACTCACACAAAAATCTCGATTTAGTCCTTTATATTATGATTAAATAAAATTCACGACTGGTTCGCACGAACTTGCTCTTATGTTCCAGACACTACAGGTTTAAGAAAAATGTAGAGAAGCATGAAATACGATATTTAAATTTGCTAAAACAACTTCTTTGACAGTTTGAGGTGAAGAAAAAAAAGAATGCCATCTTAGTTATTGATTGAATATGAATGTATGGAAAAAAAAAAGTTTAACATCTTTGAAGCGGTTTTTAAAAAAAATAATTTCTTGTAGGTATATAAAATTCTTAAAATATTTTTAAGGACAAATTTTGGAGTGCAAATCTAAAGAATATAGGTATTTATGTATGTGCAGATAAGAACAAAGTTAAAAAAAAATTGTTAGCCCGTTTTTGAGTATCGAATTTTCAAAAAAAAAATTGAAACTTTAAAAAATTCAAAAACTTTTTTTTTGAAAATTTTCATATGCAATACTTATTATTTAATCTTATCTAAAATTTGTATAGAACAAAAGAAAATTCAAAATAAAAAAAAACTTTCTATGACAGGAACCTACTATTAAATAGTTGCTAAGTGTAAAATTTTATAATTTTTGGAAGTATATTGAACTAATTTTAGTATATCGAAAAAGTTTAATCAAAATCGTAGAAGTCATTTTTGAGAAAAAAAAGTATTTTCTTTTGTGGTTTTTAACTTTTGTATGCAAGGTACCGTTCCTTTTTCATAAATTTAATTTTTTTCACAAAAATATTTTAGAGAGTACTAAAACTCTTAGGTATCGAGTTTCAAAAAAATCGATTATACCGTTTTCGAAATATGTATTTAATTTAAAAAAAAATGTTTAAACATTTTTTTAGATTTTAGTACACAAAACTATTTATATTTGTTGGAAGCTTCCGTATAAAAAAATTATTGAAATCAGTCATCATAAGCCGTTTTGAAGAAAATCGAAAATTAAAAAAATGGTTCTTTGGGAAGCACCATTTATGAAATCGATCCAATCTGTAGACTGTAGACGAACAGACAAACAAGCAGACAGAGAATTGTGCCACCCATTTTCTTGGTGTTATCTATCATCGTAACATCATGTTTGATTACCTACTATCTCTATAATTTTTCCTGCACAGCACCAAAACATGCCTTAAAGTACCTATATCGTAAGTAAAAATGGCGCATTAGAAAAATGTAAGGGCACTTATTTCCTAACTTATACATAGACATAAGGAAAATTCAACTTTTTTCAACTTTCCTCCATGGGTCGAAAATTGAGGGAATTTTTGGTTTAGATTTTAATGCCCTTTGTTCCGTATTTGAGATGAAGTCATTTGTACCAACATTTAAAATTGTCTACCCTTATTACCAAATTTATAATAATTCAGAGTTTGATTGAACATTTAACATGGATTTTCCCATATAAAACTGCTGTCGTCAAAAATTTTACAGGATTTTTGTTTATCTATTTAGAAGAAATCAGGGGAGCATGCCAGCTTAAATCAAACAATGACCTTTCTAAGGACCACCTTAATATTGTTACTCATATTTTGGTTATAATGTACATCAAATCCCAAAATTTACTTTCGGATCTTGCACCTTCTATGAGGAATGTGTCCATTTATTCAATAATCGCAATTTTAGGTTAAAATTTTAAAACGTCAAAAACATATTTTACAAAAAATATAACCTGCTAAAAAGCTTTTGACTAAAGGTTAAATTCTGTTTTATAGGATTAATCAACACAGCAACTACCTTTATAAAATATTCCTTTTTTATCCAAAGAACAAAAACCGTTCAAAGGAGCACCAACATTTTGTTTTTAATTAAAAGTATATTCAAGGTGGTAGTTCAAAAGAATTCAAGTGAAATAAATCGATAAAACCTTTAAACCTTTCCTTTTCTTTAACATTGTAAAGCTCGCATGTCCTCTTCTTCGTCGTTCAATAACAAACTAATTATTATAAAATATAAGACCACCCACCTTGACTAGCCCAGCTGGCGGAGCATAATCCATGCGATGCATTTTCTTTTTTTTTTTTTAATTTTTCATTGAATGCACGACATACATTCAATGTATATCCGCCTTGTACTGGAACCGCAATTAACTTGTGACCTCAGGATGTAGAATGGCTTTTTAATTTTCTTTGGGCTTAAGCAAAAAATAATAATTACACAAAAAGCAAAACATTCCTGCTTCGTTGCAGTAACACAATATTCACATCCAGTCCTATCTGTGTATACATAAATATATGAACTATAAAAGAGCCACCATAGTGTGATGGAAAACCCTTAGGATATGTGCGAACTCAAGCGATTTAAAAAAAAAAAATAAGACAAAAGCCTTTCAAAATACTCGCAGGAGTAAGTTGTCTATTATATGTTTACGTATAGGTACATCCATATATCATCACCTGCTGCTCTTTCCAAGAATGTTCACCTCCTCCACATACAAATACTACGGCCTAGCTTCGTTTTTGCTACGTCTATATGGTATAGAGTTTGCGAAAGAAAAAAGCTTCACCTTGTGTGAATATCATGGTTGAATACATGTATGTACCTACATAAATGCGATTGCGGTTACCTTGTGTTGTTGCAAAGAAAAAAGTCTTCATTTCATCTTAATATTAATTTACCTTTGATAACACAATCGCAATCGCAATCAGTTAAGTAATCAATATTTTGCTTTTATTTGTTCTTGATAATAATATAAACATTTTGGTGAATTGAAATCGTAAAAAACAAGAAAAGTTATAAAAATAAAAGAAAAGTTCATAAAAAATCGTTTTATTTAATTTAAGTTACTTTAATATTGTCACAACACATTTTTTTTGGTGTGTGAGGGTTTATGCCGGGTATAGGGATAAAAGAAAACATAGGCTTTACGTGTAGCACGTTTTTACCTGTAGCACGTTTACGGATGGCACGTTGACGTGTAGTACTCTTACGTGTTGCACGATTACATGAATAGCACGTTAACGCCACGTTTTCCTTATATTGGCTACGTTCAATATCAAAATCTGAAAATTAATATCTGAAATTTATAACATGGAGGTACTACATTCATATGCAGGATCAAAAGATTGAATTGGATTGATGGGACTGGGTTTTCTACCCAGAGTTTTCAATTTGGCTTTAAGATAAAATGATGCTAATATTATTGGTATAGAAAGCTCCTATCAACACCGCATGTAAAGGTAATGGTCGTTGAAGCTAAAATCTGAAATTTGAACCATGATCTATTAGAAAATAGTTTATCTCTGTAAAACCATAACAATAAATATCAATATTTTATTGCTTTCCACTGACAGTTTTAAATAAGGTTATCACATACCTATCAATCAATGTAAAATTCGTCCCAAACCAGTTAAATCATATCATATAAAATGCACGACAGAATTGCACTTACTTGGAACTTAAGAACTTTTGAAATATTAAAGTAATTATATAAAAAATAATAAGAACAACAATTAAATCGTTCTTTTGACTGCACAAAAAACTCAGAAAATAGCTTCGAGCTCATTTTTTTATTAGATGTTTTTCTGTTTTCTACATTTCTCTCTGTTTTGTCTTGTTATATGCACATTTGAACATGGGATTATTATAACCCAACAAAGCAAGTATAATCATTATAACGATTTGATATAGATTAATTCCGAATACATTTGGGAATGACAGTATATAAAATTTTACTAACATTAAAAAAAATGTTGGTTTTCCAATTTTGAATATTTATTAATATGCACTTATAATATAAACCTAGTTTCCAAAAAATTCATTAACCTTATTTCGAGATATGTTTTGATTTTTAAAACAAAAATTTTTTTTAAATCCAAAATTTACTTTTTTCGAAATTTTGATATATTTTATATTTAGTTCGAAATTTTCTTCAAACTTGGTATATAGTGGTTTTTGGTGATTATATCCACACGTTTTTTTCATTTTTTTTTTAGAACCAAAAAGAACGGTAGGTACCTGCCATACAATTTTTTAACAATTTTACATAATTGCATTTTTCTCAAAAATGGGTCGACAACTTTTCTTAAAAAAAATTAAATATATTTATTTTAGTAAAGGCTTCCTTTGGGTGGAAAACCATTTTTCAAAAATGATTATTAATGGTACCTCCCAAAGAACCATTTTTTTAATTTTTTATTTTCTTCGAAACGGTACGACTGATTACAATTATTTTTTTTATACAGAAGCTTCCAAAAAATATAAATAGTTTTGTATACCAAAATTTTTGAGAAAAATATTTTTTGGATTTTTAGAAAATTTTTTGGAAAATGAAATATTTCGAAAACGATATGATCGAATTTTTTTAAACTCGATACTTAAGAGTTTTTTAGTACTCTTTAATATATTTTTAGAAAAAAATTTACATTTATGAAAAAATAACGGTACTTTCCATACAAAAGTTAAAAAACCGCAAAGGAAAATATTTTTTTGCTTGAAAACAACTCCTACGGTTTTGATTAAATTTTTTTTCACGTACTTTAATTAGTACGAACTACTACCAAAAATTATAAAATTTAACACTTAGCAACTATTAAATTTGCCTGTCATAGAACGTATTTTTTATTTTGAATTTTCTCGTCAAATTTCAGATAAGATTAAATAATATTCCATATCAAAATTTTCGAAAAAAAGTTTCAAATTTTTTTTTTGAAAATTCGATTTCTCAAAAATGGGTTGACAATTTTTTTAAATTCTATTTTATATACACATACATATATACTTTAGATTTGCATACCAAAATTTGTTCTTAAAAATGTTTTTAGAATTTTATATATAAAAAAATATTTTTTTAAGAAACCGCTCCAATGATTTTAATTTTTTTTCCCATATAATCATATTCAATCGAGAATTAAGATGGCATCCTTTTTTTCCACCTCAAACTGTTAAAGGAGTTGTTTTAGCCAATTTAAATGTCGTATTTCATGCTTCTCTTTTTTCTTTCAAATTTCCATTTTGTTATATACAATTTTCTTAAATCCGCAGTGTCTTGAACATAAGAGCAAGTATGTACGTGCAACCCAGTCGTGCATTTTATTTTTAGTTACAATAACAAGTAATGGAAATGGAAATTTTTTCAATTACAATTACATATGTATGTGGAATTGTTATGTAAAAGTTCAATTACTAATTACGTAATTGAAATTAAATTTGAAAAAAAGTACAAGAAATCTTTATTTTCCAACTCTGTTTAATATGAAACCTCTTCTGCTCCCCCGAAAATCCTTCATGATTATCATCCTTTAATTATCACCAACTTTAAAAGTAATGATATCATTTAAATAATTGCAGTTAGAAGAATTACTTGCGGACAAGTTTTGGATTCGGATAAAAATGTAAAGATAACACTCAAATATGACATTGCGATGATAGAGAAAGGGAGATCGAGCAGTACGATATCCCACAAACCAAAATCTCGAAAATAATGAAATCTCGTATTTTTTTTAAATCGCTAATAACAAAATCTCGCAAATTAAAAATCATGTTTTTCATAATCTCGAGATCAAAAAACTTTGCAAATTTATACCAAAATCGAAAATGAAAATAAAAATCCTGCAAATTGAAAATAAAAACCAAAAACGAAAAAAAATTTCAACTTTTATTGCTAATTATTTTTAACAATTAAAAATAGTAGGTACCTTAAAAGTGATTTCTTCATTTAGAAAAAAAAAAACTATGAATTTAAAAAAAAAGAATTATTTTTTATTTTTGGTAAATTAAATAATTTTTATTTTAAAGAAAGCGAAATGTGTTTAGCAATGCTTCACAATGCAATTTTTAACATGTGAAGTCTTCATAAATTTGTTAATGAACCTAAAAAATATTTTATAATTCAAGGCCAATTACGAAACATTTCAACTGGATATACAATCTCTTTTTTCTCGCTTGTTGTCTTGACAATAATAATAAAAATAGTAACAATTGATAAGAAACGGTCCAATCTACGAGATTTTCATATTTTGCAGAAGGTAGGATACCGCGTAAAATATAATTGCATTGCAACAAATGCAATTTTTAATCAAAATCTCGCAAATTAAAGTATCGCACGAGATTTCGATTGAAATAATGTATTTGTTGCAATGCAATTAAGTTTTGCGAGATTTTGATTTGCGAGATTTATTTATTGCGTGACTTTGAAAAGCGGGATTTAATAATTGCGAGTTTATGAAAAGCGGGATTTTGTAATTGCGAGATTTCACTGTGCGAAATTTCAAATGCGAAATCTTAATTTGCGAAATTTCGTTCCCAATCCAGAAAAAATTGGGTGCCACAATTCTGTCCAAGCCTTAAGCTACTGAAGCAATTTTTTTTCAAATTTTGAACTTAAGAATTTTTTGTAATTCCCTAAAAGGGAAATTGGATTTTCTTAGTTCCAAAAATAACGGTACCTCCTTGTTATAGAATCTTTAAGGAAAAGCTTATTTATGTTAAAAATGGCTCCAACGATTTTGATACAAAAAAATTGGTGTATTATCGTAGATATGGTGTAATTTTTGGTAAAAAAAAATACCAAAAACTGTTATTAACGGTACCAGCCATAATGGTTTTTTTTTATTTGCAATTTTTCCATTAACGGCTCAACCGATTTCAATAAAAATTTGTATGCAAAAGCTCCTTTGTAAAGTCAAACAAAAATTAATTTAAAAATTGAAGAAAAATGGATTTTTAAAAATACATATATTAAATTTTTTGAAACTGGTTTTGTTAATGTATATTAATAAATACTCAAAGCTGGCATACTAAAATTTTTTAAATGTTCCTAAAATTGAATACATATAAAATTATTTTTTAAGAAAACCACGCCAACGAACTACAAAAATCATCAACTACAAAATCACTAAAGCTTCTTTTATTATCTTTGGGGCCGAAATCGTAAATAAAGAAAGTGATTTTATAAAGATAAAATCTTGTTCCTTAGCGTTCAACTATTCTATTACTAAAGCCACAGTGCAGTGTACGTACTTTTCAGTGTCGTCTTTTCAGCATCTATTCACATTTGGGGCTTAGTGTTAAAAAGAACATAATTTTGTTTAAAAATTCAAAAATTAATGAAACGAAGACTTTAAGTTGTAGTCGCACAAAATAAAGAGCAAAAATCAAATTAATTAATTCGTCTAGCTCCATTCTCCTTCACGTTAACAAATTAAATAAGTCCTGTTTATTCTGACTCATTTATCCTTAAGAGAGTTTCTCATTTTATATTTTTGTTCAAACTAGATTCATACTTCTATAAGTAGGTATACATATTTAACGACCTATTAAATGTCAAAACAAAAAGAAAACTTTGTCCTACTTTTGAAGTACTATATTTTTCAACAAACTTTCTTTTCATTTTTCAACAAACTCACAAAACAAAAAATTAATTTATTTGCCTCAATAAGAAATCCAATCATCCGTCCTTCCTTATACAGTGATTTGTTATGTCATATTAAATAGAACTTTTTCACATCGTTTTTCAAACAAAAAAAACTTCTAGCTTAAATAAAAGTTAAAACAAAATAATGAGTCCAAAGTTCACGTGCTCACAATCATTTACAATACACACTCTACTACTTGTCTAGAAGTAGTTGGTATACGATTGATAATCCTGTCAATACCCAAGCTCTTCAAATAATTTCTTGATGTTGTAGTAATTACAGTAAATAGCCACTACTCGTGTTGCTATTACCGATGGTCATTGTTTTTTTTGCCAAGTCCAAGAGTTCGAAGTACCACAACAGAAACACAACAACAAAACTGGAAAACTCAAATAAATACTTAGGTAATCAAGAAAGCGTAACTTTTTGAACCTGTGTGATGTGGGCTTTCATGGTATCCCTATCTCCATTAAATGTATAGACAAAAATAAAAAGGATAAGTTTTCCTAGCCCCATTTACCTACATATACACACTCCATTGGCTTGGAACCACCTTAGCTTCTCCAGAGCTCTAGTCACTAATGGTCTTGGTCGATGGATATACCCGCTTCGGCACCCACCACCCGCTGATGGCCACCAGCCATCTATTGCATCGAAATAGTAATTTTTTTTGTCTACTCTGCTATTTTCTTTATTTCATTGTTGACAAAGTTTTCTGATGCTCGATATCTGCACACAGGAGAGAAAACTTTTGATTCCTGTTTCGTTGTAGTTTTCTATGCCATGGTTAAAGTTTGTTACAAGTTTTTCGTTCCATCCTTTAGATACACTTTTGGGTCTGAGACTTTAGATGTAGAGACATAGGTTAGGTAGATATAGCTTGTAGCAGGTGGGCTTATTCGATTTCTGTACAAGTTTCGCATGTGAAATGAGAATAACTCTTGCTGTTTCTGATGCTGCTGCTCATCCTTAACGTACGTGTTTTGGTTTATTTACTACGACAGAGAGCTAACACTGCACCACATTGCCGCCACACCGTTACCGTCAGCCGGATATGATTCGAAAAGGGTAAGGAATCTAAGCACACTACTTTTTTTTTGTAAAAGATCATGAACTTTGTTGCTTCCTTCCTTGGATCTAGGGGAGTTAATTTCTTTAATACAACGACAGCTGTATATCAGCAACAAGTATGTAGGTATATAAAAAGTTCATTTCAATGTTGAAGCTAGGCGTTTGCTAGTAATTAAGCAGAAGTTTATTTTCTTTTTTTTTTAGGAAAAAGAAACAGGAACTGCATTGTTACATTAATTAGTAAATTTTTGTGAGGCAGTGAACTTAGGTGGGATATTAAATCGCAAAGGAAGTATTTTATTGTTCTTCGTTTGTGCTGTTACAATAGAAGTAAGAAGTTACTAATGAGAGAATTTTGGAGAACAAATACAAACAATTGGCTCTACTTGAATTTGTCCACGAAACGTTGAATAGTTGATTGGGAAGGACCACCGTGTAATTCGTCAAATGGGTGCACCACAAGAAAATTCCCATTTTGATAATAAATATTTAGCATTTGCGTTGCTTCTCAATAGTGTTACTTTGCTTAATAATTTGGAAATAGTGGTTGAATAATACCACTGTTGCTTAGTTAGTCCCAAACAGTTTCAGACTGCCATGCCAGATTCATTGCGGACCAGTACAATTTTTCACTCGTGGAATGGGCTTGCACTAAATCTGGCAGTCTTAAACTGTTTGAAACTCGGCAAGGAGCACAGCTAGTAATAAACAATAGATGACAGACACCGCCTAAACAACATGGCCGCCACAAACTGTCAACCAAATGGTCCTTTTTGAAAAACCTTTCCCTTTATTGTGTAAAACCTTGCAGGCAATAACAAACTCCTTAGAATTTTAACTTCACCTTTTAAAATATCATTAATTATTTTTTTTTTCTTTTGAGGAAGAAAGATTTAAAAATGGATACTTCAAGGAAGGATCACTTGGCACTGTTTGTGGCTCTAAGTACAAAATTATTTAAATCCTCACTGAAAATTATATGCATTACTTGTTTGAAAATCTTTATGGCATCTATTAAATTTCTTAAGGTCAAAAATCTGATTATGATTCAAAACAAAGGTTCTCTGTTTTTAAGAGCTATAAACAAAAATTAATTTTCTCCTTGCTCCAAGCAGTAGGTATTGTAAATATGTACTCTTATTAACATAAAGTATACCTTTTTGCACTTAAAGGCATCCCTGTCTGCCTGTGATATAGCCTCTTTTCTCTTTTCATTATTAAAAAGATCCTTGCTTCGGGAAGGATTAAGACAAATATCGTATTTTAGAAATGATACTCATAAGAATCACCGAGGAATTATAAGAAGGCAGACACACCGATGACGAAAACGAAATCATTATCTACGTGACCATTTTTTTTTTTTTTTTTTTAATTCGAAAATTTTTTTAAGTTATTCATGAAGGTGCGCCAATACCTACAGATGGTTTTTTAATCTAGTTAGTCTCAAAAAAAAAAACATAAAAAGAGGGTATTTCTGATTAAAAGTCAGACAAAAAGGACACGACAGGTTTAACGAAGCACGTACCTCTAGGTATTTGATTTTATGGCTTATGGTTTACCAATTGACTTAAGATTAAACAAAATTAATTTATACTATTATACATTCTATAAGAGAATGAGAGTTTATGAGAAATTTCTTCTCTGGAGTCGAGTGTTTTAAATTTATTAAATAAATAATATTCAAATATTTTTGCACTTTTTGTTTGCACGAGAAATTCTTTTTGTTTTTATAGACCAGCTGTAAGGGGTCACAGATTGGATCAAGTGAAGAAAATAATTGAAGGTATATTGTAAAGAAATTTAAGAGGGAAATCTTCCAAACAAATAAAAAGGACTTAAAATAGAAAAGAAATATTAAAAAAGTCAACATCCACAAACAATATTAAGTGACGTTTTTTATTGTCTGGTATTTTCTTGAATTTCAAGTTATTTTATAGCTTTAACGATAAAACTACGCAGAAGAATTTGTAACTTTTACTTTATTTTTCTTCAATGTCTTCAATGCATAAACAAAATTGGCATTTCCTTCAAAGTTTTGCCTAGATGTTAACAAATAAAATGGATGTCTAGGTCACACTTACTTGCTCTAATGTTCAAGAGGCTTTAAAAATTATACATATAGACTAGGATACTATGAGGGAAAATCCGATAATTATTTTTTTCTTAATTTTTGTAAAGTTTATGAATAAAATTAAACTGAATTTTAATCATAAGCTCCACAAAAATTAAGAAAAGTTCGATATTTAAATTCAAACAACAATAAATGAACAATTGAATTGAAGCAACTCTTTTGATAGTTTTAAGTTTAAGGTGAAATCTATTGAACTATTTTGAAATTTATATATAGAAATTATAAAATAATTGTAAGTAAATCTGTTCAGCTGATAAAATTCAAAATAAAAAAAAACATTCTACTGCTAATAGTTGCTAAGTGTCAAATTTTATAATTTTCTGTAGTATATCGCCCACGAAAAAAGTTTAACCAAAATTGTAGAACCCGTTTTTGAGAAAAAAAAATATTTTCCTAAACGGTTTTTTAACTTTTGCATGGAAAGTACCGTTAGTTTTGCATAAAAGCAAATATTTTGTCCTAGAATATTTTAGAATGTGTTAAAAAACTCTTAAGTATTGAGTTCCAAAAAAAAACGATTAGGTAGGTATATCGTTTTTGAAAATTTGATTTTCAAAAAAAAATACAAAAAATATTTTTTGAATAACATAAGCTGTTTATATTTTTTAGAAGCTTCTTTATAAAAAAAAATTATTAAAATCATAAGTACCGTTTCGAAGAAAATTAAAAATAAACAGAATGGGTCCTTGGGAGGTACCATTACTAACCATTTTTTGAAAAATGGTTTCCTATCCAAAGGTAGTCTTTACTAACAAAAATTCTAGACTTTTTACTTGCGATTTAGGTACTATAAGGCAAGTTTTGGATTCGTGCAAAAAAAAACTTTTGAGATAACAATCAAACATGATATTACGATGATAGAGAACACCAAAAAAGTGGGTGGCACAATTCTGTCTGTCTGTTTGTCTGTCTGTCTGTCTGCCTGTCTATCTGTTCTCTACAGCCTAAACGACACGATCAATTTTCTTCAAACTCAGTACATAGTGGTTTTTGGTGATTATGCCCACACGTTTTTGTCATTTTTTTTTTCTTAGAGCCAAAAATAACGGTACCTGCCAACAATTTTTCTTAGCAATTTTACATAATCGTATTTTTCTCAAAAACGGCTCGACAACTTTTCTTTAAAAAAAATTCAATAAATTTATTTTAGTAAAGGCTTCCTTTGGGTGGAAAACCATTTTTTTAAATGGTTATTAAGGGTACCTCCCAAAGAACCATTTTTTTAATTTTTGATTTTCTCCAAAATAGTACGAACGATTTCAATTATTTTTTTTTCTACAGAAGCTTCCAAAAAATATAAATAGTTTCGTGTACCAAAATTTTTGAAAAATCATTTTTTGGATTTTTAAAAATGTTTCAATTTTTTTTTTTTTTGGAAAATCAAATATTTCGAAAACGAAATGATCGATTTGTTTGAAACTCAATTGTTAAGAGTTGCTTAGTACTCTCTTAAATATATTTGTAAAAAATTCCACATTTATGAAAAAATAACGGTACATTCCATACAAAAGTTAAAAAGCCGCAAAGAAAAATATTTTTTTGCTTAAAAACGACTCCTACGATTTTGATCAAACTTTTTTCATATACTTAAATTAACACGATCTACTACCAACAATTATAAAATTTTACACTTATCAACTATTGATATAGTACCTGTCATATAACGTATTGTTTTATTTTGAATTTTCTCATTATCGGCTAAACGGATTTAGATAAATTTTCTTACATACAAATTTCAGATAAGATTAAATAATATTGCATATCAAAATTTTCAAAAAATAAGTTTGAATAATTTTATATATAAACAATTAATTTTTTAAAAACCGCTCCAATGATTTTAAATTTTGTTTCCCATAGAATTATACTCAATCAAGAATTAAGATGACACTCTTTATTTCCACCTCAAACTGTCAAAGGAGTTGTTTTAGCCAATTTAAATGTCGTATTTCATGCTTCTCTACATTTGTCTCTCTCATTTCCATGTTTTTTTATATACAATTTTCTTAAACCCGCAGTGTCTTGAACATAAGAGCAAGTACGTGCGACCCAGTCGAGCATTTTATTTTTTTAACTCATGGAGCTGTTTTTGAGAAAAATGAGACTTTTGGAGAAAATTAAGATTTTTATGAAAGGGACCATTATATTTTAGTTCTAAGCAAATGAATCGAAGCATGTGGGTGGAATGACCAAAAACCGCTGCTATCTACTAGGTTTGAAGAAAATCGAATCGGCCGTTTAGGTCGTAGCTCAAAGGACAAACCAACAGAATTGTGAGAACCACATTTTTCGTCTTCCCTATCATCGTTATAAACAGTTTTATCGAAATCTCAATATTTTTCAAGTTGATTTTTTTTTATTTTACGTTAGTAAGTGTCACTGTTTTTTTCAGTGCTCTTATCAATTTAACTATTTTTGTCGTACGATACACGGCTCACGAGATATTTGAAAAAACGCGTTTTCAAAGATGGCGGCTAACGCTCGTATGCATGTGCTTTTGTTGACTTTAAGTATTTTTGTGTTTCATTTTAATTCAATTTTACAAAAACTGAACCCCCTGGCCTCAAAGGGGAAGAAATAATTTCCCTTCCATACAATTTTTTCTAAGAATGATGCCAGAAATTATTCCTCAAAATATCGACTACGAATTAAGGAGCACCCTAGGTATATGTATGTATAATGGACAAAAATAACATCTCTCTCATTTTAATTTTTGAATTAGTTCTGAATTTGCCACAAAGGCTGACCCACTGTGCTTCCTTCAGTCTGCGTGCCCAAGCGTCTATCCACAAACTATTAATATATATATCAAACAAAAGCCTAAATGGTGGTTCAGTGGAGCATATTTGTTAATTAAATATCCAGAGACCAAACCCTTCCTTGTTTCAGGTTGCATTTATCCACTAGAATAATTTCAAGTAAATACACGTGTTTTCTGGAATACCCTTGAGCAAAATTTCATACAGTCAATCATGTAGGTAGATATGGAGAAATCATATTTTAGCCACACTACTCATAAATTTGGAATGTTGTTACACACTCCTGTTTTTAATCATGCCATTGTTTGCATTTAGAAGTTCAAACCCAATATGCATTGGTATATCAAACCAAATCCTTTCCTGATTAATTTTCAGTAATCATTTTAAAATTTGTTTTCGTTAAAAGTTCACGTTTCCTCATTTTGAATTGAATTTTATCTGTCGTTTTTTTTTACCACGCAACAATATATCCTACTCTTTAGACACTAGCCAAGCCTTTTTCACAAAAAAAAAAATCATCTACAATATGTATGTATGTGATTCTTTACTAAAATTACATTCGGTTAAAAAATAAGCAAATTGAATTAGTATACATTTGTAATTGGTAGAAAACCAGATGCTGCTTCCGGAAGACTGAGTGTTAACGAAATATTCAAATAATTAAATTCTGAGTTTCTGGAAACTGACAATTAATTACCGGTTCTCTTTTAAATTTCTAATTGAATAACAATTGAATTTAAATATGTACATTATGTACATGTATACATACATAGCCGCATACACACACATGACTCTCTTTTTAGTGAAAATAATTTAATTTAATTGGTTTTTATTTTTGCAACAAAAAGACCAACGGAAGCTGTCTGTTTATATTTAAACTTCAATTAATTTTCTTCTTAAATGAAACAATTCAATTTATTTTTAAATAAGTTCTTAAAAGAGTTTATAGTTATAAATATATGTATATATTTTTATATAACAGAACAAAAATATTGTTAATTTTAAATGTTGATTTAATTGGTAACTATAAATTGTAGATACGTAGAATATTACGTTGTGGAACTACTGCACGAGTTTTTCAATTGGTAACTATTAATGAAAACTTCTTATCCTCGCACAAATCTAATTTTTATTAGTAAACGTTTTCGAGAATATTTATTCTCATCTTCAGACTAGAAATACTTTTATTAATCAGTATATTTTTGTATAGAATTGAATTATTCATATCTGTACAAATTTCTATATAAACACAAAAATGCAATGGTATAGTGAATAAAACTTATCAATGGTCTTTAAATTTATATAACATAACATGGCCCTGTAAAACACAGAGACTAAATGTTTTTCCTAATTGAAAATCTAATTACCATGACAAAATAAATTGGTGTCGAAAAATATAATTTTAACCAATCCATAAAAAGCAATGCAAATCATGTCGTCATAATTAAAAATTCGATTATAGATAGTGACAACAGCAATTAGGTATACAGTAGAGCTAGCTATTTATTAAAAGTTAATCAATACATCAATTGATATTTATTTAAATGCATATTCAGAAATGTGGTGATAAAATATTATTACTAATTTGAACGTGTCGATATATTCATCAGTTAATAATAACATAGTTTTATACTTACACGTACTTAAATTGAAGAGAAAAAATCGTTCTTTTAGAGGTAAATATTTGAATAATTTATAATTTTGTCTTCATGCTTAGTGTTAATAATAATAATATGCAAATATAAAATTATTTAAAAAACTGGACTGAACGCACTTAATTTTGTGATGCAATGTCAAGGCATTGAAGGCATTCGATTTTAGTTTTTCATTACAATAGCATAGCACTCTTAATGGAAAATTGTGAAAAAAGTACTAAGCATATGAAACTTATCTCTGAACATTTGTTTGAAAAATACAAATTCAATAATCAATCAAGTGAAGACAAAAGATTCGTTTGCTTTCGAGACAAAAACATTGTTTAATAATAATTGCTTGTAGCTTTTTTCTACTAAATTTATTAATTTATTATTAACTATTGTGTAGAATAAAATTATCGCAAAGCTAATATCATTATTTTTTCTTAAGATATTCGGCCGAAAAATATTTTTCCTCAACAATTTTTGGTCTAGATTCTTGTTGTTTGTCTTTATTTAAAATACAAATCGTCGGCTTAGAGTGAAAAGAAGCTAACTCCTATTTTGCATTTTTTATAAAAATTATTTAAACAAAAGTGTTCGCATTATTTGAATAAAACTAATATTATATTAATTATTTTTTAGCACTGGATTTTGCTAATTTTAGTGAAATTGAAAAGGTTTGATAGATTTTTGTATTTTTAAGCAATTTTTGAAGTGGTCTATAATGACAAAAAAAATGTGGAGTTAGCCGCTTTACACTCTAAGCCGACTAAATATTAAATGATTTTTTTTTTACACATCCTATCAATTTATCAATTATAACCCAGTGCTAAGAATAAAATTATCCCCAAGCCAATAACATTTTCTCTTCCCAAGATATTCAAACCGAAAACTTTTTTTCAACAATTTTTAGCAACCTTTTTACTTGCGATATAAAAAAGGTACTGTAGCAAGTTATGCATTCGTAAAAAAAATCGAACTCGAGATTTTGATCAAACTTGCTATTACGATGATGGAGAAGACGAAAAAAGTTTTTCTCACAGTTCTTTCTGTCTGTCTGTCTGTTCGTTGAGCAACAGCCGAAACGGCTAGATTGATTTTCTTCAAACTTTGTACATAGCGTTTCTAAGTCATTCCCTCCACATGTTTTTTATGTTTTTTAGAACCAAAAATAACGGTACCTGCCACAAAATTACTGTAGCAAATTTACATAATCGTATTTTTCTCAAAAAAGCCTTCACAACTTTTCTTAGAAAAATTCAATAAATTAGGCTACTCGTAAAGGAAACCATTTTTCAAGAAATGGTTATTAATGAGGTACCATTTTTTTTATTTTCAATTGTCTTCAAAATAGTATGACTGATTTCAATAATTTTTGTATGCAAAAGCTTCCAAACAAAAATAGTATTGTGTACCAAAATATTTAAAACATACTTTTTGGATTTTAAAAAATGTTTCAATTTTTTTTTTTTTTTTTTGAATCAAATATTTCGAAAGTGAATCATCGATTTTTTGAAACTTAAGAATTTTTTAATTTTTTTTAAAGATTTTAAGAAGAAAAATTACTTTTATGCAAAACTAACGGTACTTTCATATAAAAGTTAAAAAGCCGTTAAGGAAATTATTTTTGTTCCCAAACATGGCTCCTACGATTTTAATCAAAATATTTTTGTATACAATTTTACACTTAGCAACTATTATAGTTTCTCTCATAGAATGGTTTATAATACATTCTTATGGGAAGGTATCGATATGAGTTCCACTTATGTAACAGCCAAAAAACGCGGTGTTTTCCAAAGTCTTAAGACGACAGAAAAAGAACTAAAACCACATTTTCGGGGACGTTTATTAGTGTTCTTGGGACCACTCAGGCATCCGAATAACCATATTTATATTCAGTGAGTCGTGAGCGTCATACGCCAATGTGTTGATGTTTGAAGTGGTAGCCCTGACTTGTTCAATTTTAAGAAAAATTGTACTCTTGATGCGTTTTTTTTCTCAGTAACTGTACTACTGTGTGCAGGTAGACGGAGATAAATATTTTTGCGAGCTCTTTCTTAATTGGATGATTCTTATTAATTATTTTTTTGAATATTTTCATCAGTCAAAAATATTTTGTTTGAAAACTGGAATAACTATCGATTAGCTATTTGACACATAAATGTATTTATTAAATTTATTTAGTTTAATTATAAAATAACAAATCAGAACTTGGTAAAAAAACCCTTATAAACCCTTATATTATAACAAGTAAAAAATATTTCAATTTTGTCTACAACCTCAAAAAATAGCCATTTCCAAATCAGCATACGACTTTGTTCTGATTTCTTTTTTTTTTTCTTATTTTTTAAACGCTTCCTTGATTTTGAACATAAAGGTTTGTTTTATACATAAATGATCATTCTGCTTCGATCTTAACATAATTGATTAGAATTTTTATGCACGCCCTTGATTTATCGATTTTTATATTTCTTATTCATTATGTAAAGACTACAGCAGATTCGTATTCCTTATTTGAATAGTCTTTGCACAAAAATGTCAAATTTGAAATTTATCGACAATGTATCACCTTCTTTTTCTTAGTAACTGATGTTAAATAAAATATGGCAAAGTTTTGTATCCAAACGAAATTATGCTGGAAATTTAATCGATAATTCAAGTCATCCAATTTAACAAAGGAGTGGGTTTCATAAATTTGCTTATCTTTCTATGCCTTGATCTAAAATTTAGACTGATGAATTGATTTACTACAAATTTTACTTTATGCTTGTAGATTTAAGGAGTGTCCCTATAGTAGGAATACAAATTTGTGTAATGCCTTAAAATCTTTTTCAGTCATCCATACAAACATAACAGTATGCATCCAACATCCACTTAAGGTAAACACGAATTTTTGAACATAAAAGAACTTTTTCCTGGTGTGTGACATACATTCAATTTAGAATGAAAAACTGTTGTTGATTTATGAAAAAAACTTACACCCTGATCAAGCAAGCATTAAGTTACTAAAAATTGTAAACCTATGTAAAAACAGTTGGCTTTAACCAACGAATAAACTGTCAAAAAAAATCAAATAAAAGCTTCAAAAATTTGGTAAAATAAAAAGGTGCACATACGCCCGAGTATACCATTGATTCATATTATAACACAGACCTTAACATTTTCTTTTTTTTTTCTTTTTTTATTTCATTGCTCATTTATTGGGTTTTGGGACCTACCAATGATGAATTTTAAGTCGATTTGTTCTATCACATCAGAATTTTTCACAACATATACATTTATAAAAGTCATGTAAAAATAAAGGTATGCAAGAAAATAAAAAACAATAAAAGAAAAGAAATAACTAAACATTAGGTATTACTTGTACGTAACAAATCATTATTGTCAAAATGAATAGTTTTAAATATTACAAAGGTATATGTGGCACCTTTATGTAAGGGTTCTATTCAGCGATTATCTCTTTGAACCTGGTTTTGATCATCATGCTTTATCATCCAGGTGGACATCATGCTAATATTCCACTCTCCTTGGTACATTCGCTCCATTGTTCTAATATCTTGGTAAAATCTTTTGCTTTGTTCTTCCTTAGTCTCCAGGAAAGTAACCAAAATACAAATGGAGAAAATGGGCTCTGAGGTTATTGAGAGGTAACCTTTTTTGAAACTTTACAGCAGTGAATATAATTTCATTAAAATGTTGGTTGTTGGTCTGGGAGCCGCCCGTAAGATTACTTATCTCATCGCGGCCACGCAAAAATTGGATGCCAACCGATAGCTTAAGTCCAAACATTTACAAAACTATTTGTCGGACAAGCTTTAACGGGTCGCAATGGTTAGAAAATGCACTTTTCAGGTTGCATTTTCCACTAAATGTATAGGTACCTTGAATACAAGCAACTTATATATAAATGGGGTATCAAATGAAAGCTATGACTGTCCTCTACACGACATTGGTCGGATAGACTTTTTTGGCTGTTGCGACGAGTCCGAACATTTAAAAAAAAAATGGTCTTTTTTTAACACTGCGTCAGGGAAAACTGAGTAAAATTATATCAAATGGTTAGGAAAGTGGCCTTAACCACTTTTTTTCCAGTTTCATCCAAGGATGCACAAAATCCCTAATTTTAGAAAAGTGGTCGGACTCGTGGCAGCAACCAAAAAAAGTCTGTCCGACCATTGGTATCGTGTAGGTAGAGGACAGTCCTAGCTTTCATTTGATACCCCATTGATATAAGTTGCTTATATTAAAGGTACATTTAGCGGTAAATGCAACCTGAAAAGTGCATTTTCTATAACCATTGCGACCAGATAAAGCATGCCTGAATAGCAGTTTTGTAAATGTTTGGACTAAAGCTATCGGTTGGCATCCAATTTTTGCGTGACCGCGATGAGAAGGTTATCTTACGGTGGGCTCCTGGACTACTCTAGAGAGCTGATAGTAGGTCTGGTTTAGTACATGATGAAACTGTATATGTACTTATAAAAGTTTTTTTCTATTTCAAAATTTTGAAGTGATTAAGCTGATTCAATATTTGTTCCTCAGTTATCTGACAGCAAAACTGAGAAAGTTGGAAGTTGCGCATTTTTGGTAATAATCGGAATTATATATATATTTTTTCTTTGGTTCTTAGATTGTAAGTGATTTTGGTAAAACTAGTTTAGTTTCTCAAGAAAAGGTTTTTTAACAAATATTTTGAAAACCATTAACTCACTTTTTTCATGGTTTCCACTGTCGTTTATGTCAGATATGAATAATAATAATCTCGAGAGTTTAATTTATAGGGGAATTGAAAACTTTCGCTCTATAGGTAGTGCCAAAATCCCAAACAATGAAGTTTTAATTTAAAAAAAAATAAATCTCAAAAATTCATACCAATTTTTTTTTTTTATAATTCTAAATTTTGAGGGAAGTCTAAAACATTATCAAGTGTCTGTTCGTGTTCTTCCGAAACTACGAAATTCTACGAATTTTGGTAGATACAATTTCATTTTTTTTTTTTTGATAAATTCGTAGAAATTCGTTGTTTTGCGAAGTACGTGAATAGACATTTATTAAAGTAGAAAATTATGATATAATTCAAGTTAAATGTTTAAAGGAGCTCAACTTTTAACTTGAATTATATTCAGTTGCTCCACTTAAACAGAAGAATTTGCTTTTCAAATTTTCTTTATATTCTATTATTATGAAAATTCTGATGTTTCAAATTATTAGTTTAACAGCAAAAATAATAAAATAAAACAAAATCAAAATAAACATTTATTTTCTAGCGGGTGTTTATAAGCTGTCAAGCTCCTAATTTCCTTAAAGTTTTTTTTAGAAAATATTGTTCGCAGATATCAATTTCAATGCGATGAAAGAGAATTCACATTTTATTTTGTATTTCTGTTGACTAAGCAATTCTACGCATATCCATTATTCTGGATTTTGTATACTTACGTACATTTTAACAATTAATCCCAGTTTGTACAATATATGTACATCAATGCGAAGTAAAATCGAAATCAAAGTGAAATATCAATAGAACTCGTGTTGAAAGGTTTACAAATAAAACTAAGTTTGGTCGAATTTTTGGCTTATTTATTACCAATGATTTACATTTATTTCGAAGTAAATTTGTTGTTACTTTTTACCAAAATAATTTTATTCCAAATTTCACGCCAGTTACATATTTGTATGGTGACCTCCGTCACCATTAGTACAACAACCTTTTATTTGTAATACGAATATGAATAATAAATCAATTCGTAAAATGCAAAATAAGCATATAAGTATATTTTCATATTGTAAAATAATATTGCAAAATAAGCATATAAGTATATTTTCATATTGTAAAATAATACATTGAGCATAATAATAATCAAAGGGAAATAAATCTGATTGAACAAAATTTAATGATATATCTAGACTAACAGTCGTTAAGATACCTCGAAGAAATAAAGTCGTCGTTCGAACTACACTAAAAATAAAACTCTTTTTTTTAACTGGCGCAGTCGGAACGGAATCGAGTAAACGCGGAAAAAAAAAAATTGTAACTACAAATCAGTTACAAACATTTTTTTTAAATTGTTTTGTTTGCAGTCCACAACCCCTCCTCCACCCGAATAAAGTACCAACAACTATTTGTCGGGAATTATAAGAAAAAAAAATATATTAAGTTACTGTTGTAGACTACAAATCAGTCACAACAAAGAAACACAAAATAAAAAAAAAAAAAAAAAAAAGAAGAAGAACGAACAAGTGCAGTGCGAACTAAAAATCAATAGTGCTTTTTTGTGCGAGTTTTATTAAAATACATTTTTAAAAATTTCGCGACAAATTCTTCACGACTCCAGAAGGAACTTGCAAATAGAGGATACAAACGAAATGGCAACCGACCAAACAAATCTTTTAAACACAATGGCACGAGTTTTGTTGAGATTAGAGGCGAATTCTCAACAGCAAGCTGATAGTCGAGCCATAGTGATTATGAAAGAAATTTCATATATTAAAGAATTTTCCGGCAACAGGCAAGAGCTGACTCAATTTATAAACGTTGTCTATAATCACATGAGCTTGACTCCAGAAGACAGAAGAGCTGCAATGTGGACTGCTATTTCACAGTGTAAGGTGATAGGTAAGGCAAAGGAACTGCTACTTACCAACAACATGAGCACATGGGAAGAGGCGAAGAATATACTGAAGCTGTCATTCCGGCCAAGCATCGACCAAGGGGAAGTTACCCGCCGGATCAACAATCTTAGAGTGAGTTCGGTATTAGATTTAATTAACAAAATTGAATATTTACTAACAGATATTCATACTATTATTATGTATGAGAATAATAAAGATAGTCTGAAAACAATGTTATATTCACTAGTAATTAACAAAATAAGAGAACTAGCTGCAGGCAACTTGGCAAGAGAAATTAGGGATGAATATGATCTACTTAAAGTCAAGAGTATATTGTATTCTTATGTAGGGTTCGATGTAGGTAACGTCCTTACTAACGGAAATAATACTAGAAGAAACCATGATTTTAGGCCCGCAGAAAGGACATACCGACAGAACAACCAACAGTTACGAAACAATACTAATAACAACTCTAGACAGACAAATCAGCAACAACAAAGTACTGATTATAATTTTACAAGAACAAACGACACAGAGAGACGACATACATACAATAATTCTGGCCAGACAAGCCAAAACCAACTCAATAATACCATACAAAATAGCAACCGAACACGGAATAACTATAACTATAACAATAACAATTCCAGACAGACCCATAATAGACAGAATGTGGAACCAATGGATATTAATAATATAGATCAAGGATCTTCCGAAGTGGTTCAAGAAGAAATACATTCAATAGAAGCTCCGGTTTTTCTGAATGTAGCCTCTCTGGTAGGAAAACACAGGTAGTATTTGCGTTGAGAAACCAGAAACACATATGCTTACTAGATACAGGGTCTACAATGAGTTTAGTAAATACAAGTAAGATAGACTGTAGTTCCTATAACGTACTCGAAGAGCTGACTTTAAACTTGTCTACCGTAAACAGCCAAAGTATAGAAACATTAAAAATTTATCAGGTCCCAGTACCTACAGAATTTGGCTACCCAGAAAATGTCTTCGTTAGAGCATATGGAAAGCCATTAGGAGAACAAAAATATAGTCTCTTGTTAGGAATGGATGTACTAGGAAACATGGTCGAAAGCATTAACTTTATAAAAAAGGAAGTACTTCTACAAAACAAAACTATACTCCCAATGGTCATTGAAGTAGAACCATTCATAGAATGTTATGAGTTAGAGGGTAGTACTGAAGTTAATTTACAAGATTTGAAAGTATTCGAGAAACAAGAAATACAAGATTTGCTTCAAAAATATAAAAATCTCTTATATAGAGATGGAGATCAGCTTACTAATTGCGAAAGTATATTTCATGAAATAAAACTATCCACAGACCAACAAATAAATGCTAGACTGTACCGTCTGCCTCAAAAACACGAAGAAGAGGTAAGAAACCAAGTTAATGATATGGAAAGGCAGGGCATAATACGAAAATCAAACAGTCGATACGCTTCACCAATCGTAGTGGTCGCCAAAAAGCCCGATAGCGAAGGATAAGTTAAGTATAGAGTATGTGTCGATTATCGAGCTCTCAATGATATAACTGTAGACGATAAATATCCATTACCAAATATCGAAAGTATTCTTGATAAGCTAGGAAGGTCTCAGTACTTCTCAACCCTTGATTTAGCCAAGGGATATCATCAAATAAAGGTGCATCCTGATGATATACATAAGACTGCATTTGTTACACCAAACGGTCTATATGAATATACCAGAATGCCCTTTGGGCTGAAAAACGCCCCAGCGACATTTCAGCGTCTAATGAATGAAGTTCTCAGAGAGTACATAGGCAAAATTTGCATAGTTTATCTTGATGATATACTTATTTTTTCGACCTCATTAGAAGAGCACATAACATCGTTAGACAAAATTTTTCAAAAATTTGCTGACTACAATCTTAAGATACAACTAAGTAAATGCTCTTTTCTTAAGAAAAATACAGAATACTTAGGTCATATCCTTACTGCAGAGGGAATGAAACCTAACCCAAATAAAATAGAAGTAATCCAGAAATATTCACTGCCCCAAACAATTAAGCAGTTACAAGGATTTTTAGGTAGCACTGGATATTATAGGAAATTTATTGCTGATTACTCCAAAATAGCGTACCCGATGGTTAAATATCTAAAAAAAAGATATGAAAATAAATAGTAAGGACCCGGAATACATTCAAGCATTTGAACGATTAAAAGAAAATCTTATCAGACATCCAATACTCAAATTTCCAGATTTTAACAAACAATTTTCCCTATACACTGATGCAAGTAATTTTGCGTTAGGAGCTGTTCTAACTCAAGAAGGGCAGCCAGTATGTTATGCCTCCCGAACATTAAACGACCATGAAAAAGATTATTCTACAACAGATAAGGAATTTTTAGCAATAGTATGGGCTACCACATATTTTAGACCATATCTTTGGGGTCAGAAATTTAAAATAATCACTGACCATATGCCTGTAAAATATTTAAATAAAAAATATAATGGAAAGGAGTTTAGTCAAAGAGTCCAAAGAGGACTTCTTAAGTTGCAAGAATTTGAGTTTGACATTGAGTATATAAAAGGGAAGGAAAATAAAATAGCAGATTTCTTAAGTAGAATCCCAGAGGAAATAAACGAAACATCAGAAACTGTACATTCATCGAATGAACAACTTTTAGACCATATACAAATCAAAGAGGGAATTGTTAACATTTACCAAACTCAGCTAATATTGACTTATTCTGTGCAAAATGAAATAATAAAAAAACAGCACACTAAAACAATAATTCAGGTTGATATGACGAAAAATGACAAATACTGGAAAGATTTATTTAAAAGAACTATTAAATCAGGAACAGTAGGAGTTTATTCAGAAGTAGATGATGCTGAATACAATAAAGTACAAAAAGTTTTAATTGAAATGTATGGACACGACAAAGAAGTAAAATTCTACAAGCTCACTCAGAGAGCAAGAGATTTAGAAAAGGTTGAAGAGGCCCATAAACAAATATCCTTATATCACATAGAAGAGAGTACTCACTCAGGTATAGTTGAGACATATCATAAATTAAAAAACAAAATATATTTTCCAAAACTTATAAAAGAAATTTCTAGAGTAATAGGGAATTGTCAGACTTGTCAAGAAGGTAAATATGACAGAAAGCCAATAAGACCAAAGTTCAGACTAACAGAAACTCCAATTAAAGGAAACGAAATTTTGCATATGGATGTTTATCATTTCAATAAACTAACATACCTGACATTTATTGACAAATTTACGAGAAAAGCTTATGGATACAATTTAAGTAGTAAAAATTGGACAAGTAAATTAGAATGCATAGACGAACAATTAAGTAAATTCGGAAAACCAAGAAAAATTATCTGTGACAATGAATTTAATTCAGAAAATATTAAAGAATACTTTAGGAAGGAAGGAATTGAAATGCATATGACAAAACCAAATTCGCATACTGGAAACTCAGATATAGAGAGATTCCACTCTACATTACTTGAAATTTTACTAACAATTAAAAATACAGACATTTCCACCAATAGAAAAATTCATAAAGCTATTCAGATATACAATAGTAGGTATCATTCAACATTAGGTATGAGTCCAAACTCAGCAGAAAAGACAAATCAGTTAAATTTAAGAACAAAAATAGAAGCTAAAAAGGAAAAAATTAGAAAAAAGAGAAATATTTCTAGGGAAAATTATGATGAAAAACGCAATGAAGGCTACATAAGGAACTATAAACATTTAAGACATAAAAATGAAACATATTATAGAAAACATAATTTAAAAAATGTTGACCCAACAAATATTAAAAGACCAAATCAATTCGCAGGTAATCTTTTGGCTGTATCAGGTGATCTCCTGGCTGATAATAATGCAAATAGCGGAAGCAACACTCATAATAACACCGATACAAACCAATAAGGGATATACTACATTAAATTTAGGATCAGTAGAAATAATTAATAATAGCCAGACCATATTACACATAATAGATACTAAGGATTTATTTTCAACAATCGGAATGATAGAAGTTAATCTACAAGCTTTACAATTAGAAAACAATACCGAAATAAGTAATGAAATTTTTAATATAAAATCTAAACTTCAAGCAATAGTTCCACTAAGAAGACAAAAAAGAGGACTTATAAATATTATAGGAACAGGACAGAAATGGTTGTTTGGGACAATGGATGACAACGACCGACAAGATATTATCGGACATATGAACACAATTGATACTAATAATCATGCAGCCATAAAAAACCTGAACCATCAAATACAAATTAACGAAAAATTTATGGACTCTATTAATAAATTTAAAAAAACAATAGAAACAGATAGAGAAGTTTTATCCTATACTTACCAAAGTATTGCTTCGAACCAAAAAGACATTATTAGAAAACAAATTATTACAGACCAACTACTAAAACTTCAAATATTAGAAAGCAAAATTGATAGCATTCTAGATAACATAGCATCTGCTAAACAAGGTAATCTCCATCCAAGCATATTGACAGGAGAAGAAATAAGGACATTAGGGATAGACTTTTATAAACTTGAAAACGCTAGAATAGGACTTATGAAACTCGACCAAGACAGACTTATAATAGCTTTGAAACTACCAAAAGACTATATTTTGACTCAGTTAAAAATGATTATACCAATGCCAAATGATAAAAAAAAAGAAATAGATATGGAAAATTTACAATTTATAGAAATAAATAATGTACAATATGAGTATAATCCAAGAAACATTTACTTGAAAGATTTAAATATAAGTAATTCATGTATAATAAAAGATTCATGTACTTTTCGTTACAATAAAGAAATTAAAGTAATAAAAATTGACGACGATACTTTGATCTGCAAAAATTTAGAAAAAGAAAATGTTTATAATCACTGCGATGATAGAAAATTAATTTTAACTGGAAATTTCATGTTAAATATTAATAATTGTTCAATAAATATATTAAATGTAACTATTTTTAATTATCAACTAGAATTTATTCAAAAATTTCATTATGAAGAAGAAACAAATTTAAATGTAACTGACAAATTAAAGTTTGAAGAAATTTCAAAAATGCAACAAATTGAAAATTTACAAAAAATTAATGAATTAACATATCACAGAACTATAAGTCAAATCAGTAATATTACAATGTTCTTAATAATTATAAGTATTCTTATTGTAATATTTTTCATTAACAAATCAAATCGTAAATTGAAAATTAAAATAAATAATGTTACTAAGCCCCAACCAAATGTTAAAATTATGGAAATTCCAACGATTCAGGAGAATCTTAAGAATAAGGGGGGAGAAGTTACATATTTGTATGGTGACCTCCGTCACCATTAGTACAACAACCTTTTATTTGTAATACGAATATGAATAATAAATCAATTCGTAAAATGCAAAATAAGCATATAAGTATATTTTCATATTGTAAAATAATATTGCAAAATAAGCATATAAGTATATTTTCATATTGTAAAATAATACATTGAGCATAATAATAATCAAAGGGAAATAAATCTGATTGAACAAAATTTAATGATATATCTAGACTAACAGTCGTTAAGATACCTCGAAGAAATAAAGTCGTCGTTCGAACTACACTAAAAATAAAACTCTTTTTTTTTAACTCGCCTGATGGAAAAAAAATATTTTTATATGAAAATTTAATTTTCGCTTAGATGTCTAGGCTTTACAGCTTTTTTTTTTGTTTTGTCAAAGATTTATTCAATACTTCAAGAAAATTAACTCCGGAAACTCTATACGTCAGATATCATTAATTTTCATAGACTCCATTTTTTTAACTGGAACAAATTCATCAACCTCAGACATCTTTCCGGTGTCTACAAACTTCTGAGCTGTCTAAAAAAGCTATACAAATTTGAATGCCTAAAACTCTCCTGGAGGCGTTATACATTCTTCTATTTATTTTCAAACTAGGTACATTTCACCATTGCCCCAAACCATGGTGAAAGATATCCGGAAAAATTATAGGGGTGGGAACTTACGAGAGTTTTCATGTAGAACACCAGACCTTTGTGTATATATATTCCATAGTTAAGGACGATTTCAATGGAATATTTTTTGTTTCGTTGCCATTAAAATGTAAAAATTAATTTTTCTAAAAAACATGATTCCCAGCTTATTATAAGCACACTCCATTACATAACCACATTATTATCACCAGCATTTGTTGCAAAGAGTAAAATATAATATACATATTTTGGCATGACATCAAAGTGTGTTGTTGAGATAACTAACCTATTTTCCAGCTCGCTATGTTTGAGGAGAACCAACCCTAAAATTTTCCACCAGGAATTATTTACAACCACTTCAGCTTGCCGCGGGTCATTAAACAGCAAATAATATTCACCGTCCCATTTCCAACACCAAATTATACAAATTTTTCTAGATCATCCTTTTTGCCATAAATTTCATAAAGTTTCCTGCTCCAAGGAGACTCTATTTCAACTCAATAAATCATCCGGCAGACGACAAAAACAATACAAAAGCCCGACCTCGGGGTTTCGTTCGGTATAAAGTACCTAGTCAGCTCTCCCTAAACTAAGGAGTTATTAGTTGTTGTTATCCTTTCTTCTTATTTTTGTGTACACAAAGTCTTTCGCAGAACTGAACTCCATGCTATCTCACCTTTAGGTTTATCGACAATGGGAAAAGTATTTTTTCTAATGATTTATTATAGCACCCAGTCTTTCTAATCTAGGCAGACATAGAATTTGAGGATAGGTAGATCTATCTTTAGATATCTATATGTGTGTGTGTCTCCATTATTCAGGTATTTTGGAAGCGATAATCTTAATGACAATAGAAAACAATAAACCAATATCGAATCGAAAAACAAACTTCAAGGACTAAAGGTTGATGTATGTAGGTAAAATAGTAAAAGGACATACCAAAAGTTTTCACATTAATAATGAGAATCAGCAAAGTTAATCCATTTGTCAAACACATCCTGTGTGTTCTGCGGGGATATATTTATATTGCATTCACTTGTTCACCCTGCTGCTCCTGCTTCTTCTGCTGCTGCTGCTTCTGTTGTGGTTTCTGCTGCAGATATTCCAATTTTCCTGTGTTTGTTTGCTGCAGTTGTTTGTCTTTGCTGTTTGTACGTTGTTTACTTAGTTGTTGATAGTAATCCTTATTCATCAACATATTTTTAAACACACAACACAACAAATAAAAACTCACTTTGATAATTTTACACAAATGCAATATAAACAGCTGGGTTCACCCACCACTGTAATTTGATCCTTGTCACCGACTATGACTTTTTGTTTTAAATCATGATTTTATTTGGTCATGATTATGGACCAAGCACAGAACCAATAATAATAACTAATTTCAAGGACCACACTGCATTGCTATACAAACTGCATCGGAGCAATATAAGGATCAAGAGCCAGCAGGATGCATTCATCCGTCAATAACCGCATGCACCCTACTACACATATGATTACACGGTACGAAAATTTGTGTCCGGTATTTACACTAATTACACGCGCACAATGTAGATCCTTCCGCTTTGAGCTTGATGCTATATACGCACATTGTTAAACTAATTTTGAACATCATACCGAGAGTTGCACTTGCACTTCCATACACACTCTGTATATCCTGCCATTGAATACCTATACTGGCTCTGATATACCTTTAACGTTGACCAACAACAATAATAAAATGCAAATTAATAGAACAGTTTACACGAACGAAGACAAGACCGTCATTCAAAAATAGTGCAACGCCCGTGTTAAGTGATTTTTCACCTCCTGAGTGCGCTTCCAGGAACTTTGAATGAGTTTTCAAAACAAACAAAATAAAAGGAAAAGAGAATTATGAAAGTTACAATCCGTGTTTACTCGACAGGGGTAATTGGGTTTAATTTTACTACACTTACAATCGTGCTATACGTTACCGCCGAAAAGGTCTTCGTTTTCGTAGAGCTATATGTATGAACAAGTTCTCAACTCACGCGAAATTTCGAAATTTAACGTCCTCGTAGTCGTTCTCGTATAAGTCGCACGCAAACAAACAACAATCCAGAACAAACGAACTGTATTCATGCGGTGGTGAGACCGTATTAAAATCTGGGAGATTTATCGTGGTCCTTTCACCTTCATCTTAATGGTCCTTTTATCTTTATTTCCCATCTGGTTTTTGAAGCTTTTCGCCGTAAGCTTTATTTTTCAAAGGGATACTCCGAAAATTCATTTTTCAAATGGATTCCACAATTAATTTGTTCTCAGGAGGAAAGGAGCTTTTTTAAGGGGAAGTGGTAACACTATTATTCAACATGATTTTTCTACCCCACTCTATGAGTTTCTCCTTAAAACTTAACAGAGAAGGTGCTTTTTACCACTTATTCGAATTATTTTTTTATATTATTTCAGACTAAGGTGCTTTTTTGGGTTGTGGAACTCGAAGCTTTTTTTTGGCGGGTAGCTATCTCTCTTAGAGGGTTTTAGGAATTTTTACTTGCGATATAGGTACTATAGGGCAAGTTTTGGATTCGTGCAAAAAAAAAATTTCGAGATAACAATCAAACATGACATTACGATGATAGAGAACACGAAAAAAGTGGGTGGCAAAATTCTGTCTGTCTGTCTGTCTGTCTGTCTGTCTGTATGTACCTCGACCTACAGCCTAAACCACTGAAGCGATTTTCTTCAAATTTTGAACTTAAGGTTTTTTTGTAACTCTCCAGAGGGGAAATTGAAATTTTTTTTTTAGCTCAAAAAATAACGGTACTTGCCATACAACCGTTAAGGAAAAGCTTATTTATCTCAAAAACGGCTCCAACGATTTTGATAAAAAAAAATCAGTGTATTATTGTAGATATGATGTGTCTTTTAGTAAGAACAAAAATTACCAAAAACATTTATTAACGGTACCTGCCATATAACGGTTTTTTTGATTTTTGGTTTTCTCAGTAACCACTCATCCAATTTCAATCAAATTTTTTGCACAAGAGCTAAGTTAGAATATAAATATTATTGGATACCAAAATTTCTGAAAAAATAAATTTTGGATTTTTAAAAAAAAGATTCAAAATTTTTTTTTGAAAATTAAATATTTCAAAAACGGGTTGATGAATTATTTTGAAATTTCAGTTTTAAATGTATATTAATATATTCTCAAAATTGGCATACCAAATTTTTTTTTGAAAAATATTACAAACATTTTATATATAAAAAATTAATTTTTAAGAAAACGGCTCCAACGATTTAAAATTTTTTTTTTTGCATATATTCATATTTTTTCAAGTAATCAAATGGCATACTTTTTTTTGAGCTCTAAGTTATTTATCAGGCTGTTTATATAATTTAAATAACGATTTAAATATGCTTTTTATACTTTTTCTATAATTATTTGAATATTTTTTAAAGTTCTTAAGTCCCACACAACTTGAACATAAGAGCAAGTACGTGCGATCCAGTCGTGCATTTTATTTATTTTTACTTGCGACATTATATTTACTATAATAACACTGTGCTGCAAACCAAAAAATTGCACGAAATTTTAAAGTGACCTATCAGAGTAGAGGTTGTAGGTTTAGTTGAATAAATCATCAGAAAAAGATGAAGATAAAACTATTTATTCGAACTGATTTGTTTCGAAATTGTTCTTTAATAAACACCATTTTTGTGTTTAATTTTCAAGGCTCTTATTAACTTTTATGCCAACATTAAAAACCAGTTACTCAAATGTCTTCTAGTTTTTGAGAAACATGAAAATAACACAGTTTAATAGAATATTTTTGTTTTCAAAATTGAGAGTTTGAAAACTATTTTTCAAAAATTATTCACAAAATCAGCTTGATTTCAAATGAAAATAATTTTAGAATGTATGTATATGGAGTTTCAACAAAAATTATATAACATGATATTCTGAGTACACTTTGCCGTTTTGCTTCAAAACTTTTTTTAGAAAATTCCCCTTTCCGCCTAAATGAGGGAAAAAGAACTCCTCTTCCATACATTTTTTTTCTGTTTCGAATCAACCTACACTCTAGACTTCGGTGCAATCAGATGACAAATACCTTGTGTAAAACTAGATTGTTTAAAAATGTCCCTTTGAGCTTTTTTACTTGCATTACAATGATAGAAAACACGAAAAAAGTGGGTGGCACAATTTTGTCTGTCTGTCTGTCTGTTTGTATCTGGATCAACAGCCTTAACCAATGAAGCTATTTTCTTTAAATTTTGAACTTAAGGTTTTTTTGTAACTCTCCAAAGGGGAAATTGAAATTGTTTTTAAGTCTAAAAATAACGGTACTTGCCATACAACCGTTAAAGAAATTTATCTCAAAAATGGCTTCAACGATGTTGATACAAAAAATCAGTGTATTATTGTAGATATGGTGTACTTTTTGGTAAGAAAAAAAAATTACCAAAAACATTTATTAATGGTACCTGCCGCATATAACGGTTTGTTTCATTTTCGGTTTTCTCATTAACCGCTCATCCGATTTCAATAAAATTATTCGCACAAAAGCTTTCTTAAAAGATAAATAATACTGCATACCAAAATTTTGGAAAAAATAAATTTTGGATTTTTAAAAAAAGATTCAAATTTTTTTTTCAAAAACAAGTTGATGAAATATTTTGAAATTTTAGTTTTAAATGTATATTAATATATATTCAAAATTGGCATGCCAAAACTTTATTTTTTAAATTTTACAAAAATTTTATATATATAAAAAAATTTAAGAAAACCTCCAATGATTTAAAAAATTTGTTTGCTTATAATTTCTTCAAGTTTTAAAATAGCATACCTATGTTTGAGCTCTAAGTTTTTTATCAGGCTGCTTATATTAAAAGAACGATTTAAATGCTTCTTTATACTTTTTCTATAATTTCTTATGAATATTTTTTAAACCTCTTTAGTTCCATACAACTTGCACATAAAAGCAAGTACGTGCGATCTAGTCGTGCATTTTAGTTAAGTCCTAAGAACTAGTATTTTGAGACCACTCATACTGGATTTGCTTTTGTCACAAATAAAACATAAAACATAAAACATAAAACATAAAACATAAAACATAAAACATAAAACATAAAACATAAAACATAAAACATAAAACATAAAACATAAAACATAAAACATAAAACATAAAACATAAAACATAAAACATAAAACATAAAACATAAAACATAAAACATAAAACATAAAACATAAAACATAAAACATAAAACATAAAACATAAAACATAAAACATAAAACATAAAACATAAAACATAAAACATAAAACATAAAACATAAAACATAAAACATAAAACATAAAACATAAAACATAAAACATAAAACATAAAACATAAAACATAAAACATAAAACATAAAACATAAAACATAAAACATAAAACATAAAACATAAAACATAAAACATAAAACATAAAACATAAAACATAAAACATAAAACATAAAACATAAAACATAAAACATAAAACATAAAACATAAAACAAAAAATAAAATAAAAAATAAAACAAAACAAACAAAATTTTATATAAAATAATTTTTTCGCCTTTGCACTTAAATTAAGGCTTCATGGTGCAGGACAGTGAGGGTTTTTGACTCCTGAAATATTATTCCCTAGACTCAGCAATGCCTAAGACAAAGAAGGTAATACTAATTACACTGTAAATTGTGTTTTTTTTTTTCATAAAAAAACGGGTGTTTATTGTAGAAAAAAAGCGAAGCTAAACTTCATTTCCTTATGCCAATATCCTATGGGAACAATTGAAATTCTGACTTTGTTTGAGATAGTAAATGAATTCTCGAAAGCATATACGAGAAAATGCGATGCAGACTATAATACCTTGTATAGGTATATAGATATACATATGTAGTTTAAAAGAATAAAACACACATACCACTTTTGCAAAGATTTGGATTTTTGACCCACTAAATTCGCCAACGGCCTACTGCACCACACAGTGACTTAATTGTTGAATTTTAGCGACAAAACTCTTGGTACAAATTAATGAAATTCGGTACTCTTAATGATTTGAGAATTCTAAATTCAGAGGTACCGCCTATTTTTTTCTACTTCAAACAGGAGCTTCACAACTAAGGTTTCGACATGGTCCGAAATTTTAAAATTTAATTAAAAGTATTGTTGAAGTCAGGAACAGAGTGGAGTTAATGTTTGAAATGTGCTAAAATATGTGCTTTAATGTTTACTTTCATATGAAAATGACTCCAATTCAGATTTTTTGTACAAAACTAAAATATAGTCCAAAATATTCAGCAATGTTCCCAAGGGATCAGAACTAAATTTAGTGCTAAATTTTAAAAAAATTGCTAAAAATAAAAATAAAATAAAATAAAATAAATTAAATTAAAATAATATAAAATAAAATAAAATAAAATAAAATAAAATAAAATAAAATAAAATAAAATAAAATAAAATAAAATAAAATAAAATAAAATAAAATAAAATAAAATAAAATAAAATAAAATAAAATAAAACAAAATAAAACAAAACAAAATAAAATAAATTAAAATAAAATAAAATAAAAAAAAAAAATAAAATAAAATAAAATAAAATCGCCAACAGACGCGATTAGCCATACAAAATAAACCAATAAAATAGGTGCTAAATAAAATTTGAATTTAAGCTAATTTTGTATTCGCATGTGGATTACAAATAAGTGTTTGACAGTTTGCAGAAAGTTTCTTGTTGGTTGCGTAGAAAATACAAAAATGGTAAATTTTACAATTGAAGCATCCATGTCAAAAACAAGATAGCTCCACTTATTGATGAATATTTCAAAAAATCAACTATTTTTGTCGTACGATGCACGGGTCACGAGATTTTGATAAAACGCGTTTTCCAAATGGCGGCTGACTCTTGAGGCCCCTCATGCCGCCAACTTGGATTTACGTTCAGGGGATACCTCGTGGATATATTCCATCAAGAAAACCAGTTCAGTAATAAATTGCATTATATACCTGTTATTCTTGCTCTGGCTCTGGGGCTATTACTGTCAAAAGTAAGGGTCAGATTCTCTCAAAAAAATTTTTTTTTGGTAAATTCATATTTCGAACTGAAATTTAGTTATGTTTTCGTTTCGAATGGTATACGATTTCAGATTAATTTATCTTTGTCTAATTATATCCCATTGGAAGGCTTCAGTTGTCAAAATCTGTGGATATTTTGACAGATCTGAATAAAATAAAAATAAATTTATTTTTATCAGAAGAAAACCCCATTAGAGACTACACCTTTCATGCAGACATTCTGCTGAGCTTTTGAGTTTCGATCTACAGACAATTATTGATGTTTTGGGGTCTGTTTCAAATTTTATGCTCTCGAAAATCTTATGATACTCGTTTTTACCTGTTCCATATTCAATAATATAAATAATTTAAAAACGAATCAATTTTATAAATGTCTTCATATACCTACGTACATAAGTTACATTCAATTTATCAGCTATTCATTTCAAATGTGACATGTTAATCCAAGTGACTAACCCCATATTGTCAAAGTGCACAACCTAAACATACATCCTCAGGTTAGTATCATAAACCACATTTGACACATCGCATCATTAACACCTAATGCATCTCCGAAACAAGCCAAATATAATTTCCTTGGGTATAATTCGAATTTGCCAATGGCATTAATTAAGCTTACTTAAATTGACTACAATATTGGGCAGTACCACCAAAAACACAAACATGATTTTCCATCAAAGAAAACAAAAATAAGCCTACAGCATCTGCCACCAGAAACTATGTGGCTGCCGGCCGTCCTCGTCACTAATATTTTATTCCAGTGAAAATCACATTCCAACGTTAACATAAATTCAGCGAAAAGTGTTTGTTACTGACAATTTATACATCGGTATAGGTACCATATAAATATTCAAAATCACAAGCAACAACCTTGGAGGTTGCTTGCAAATGGGGCTGATGGTCATAGGTTGTATGGGATGCATGGATGAGCCAGAATATTATGGGTGGTGCTCCGCGAGATTTCAGTTGAATTCCGCATTGCTGGAAAAGACACGAACATGGTTTTTAACAGCCTTGTGATAAAAACACTCTTGCCAACTGAGATAGCAAAACTAAGTATAAATGTATAGACAAAAACTCCAATTTCTGCCTCAAATTTCTGGTTCAAACATAAACTTGTTTATGATATCATTATGAAGTCTCATTTTTAGCCAGATTTTCAAAAAATTCATTTTTAATTTTCAAGGATTAGTTTAAACTATTTACTGTTGTCAATAACTCACATAATAAATGGAGTACCTCAAGGTTCCATTGTTTTCCTGATTTTTTTTAATCACTCTGCTTAGCGTTTTTTGTTGTTGTTAAGCCGCGTCCACATTATGTCGAATTGTGTAGATCAACATCGCTGATCAACAGTGTTGAGTAAGTGTAGACGTGTCGATCGGCAAAGCTATTTAACATTTGTTGACCCGAACGTAGCCCGATTCAAATGGATAGCAATCGACAAAGTTATTCAACAAATTTCATTTTATTAAAACCATTTGTAGGGTTTAATTTTATGAACATAATTTATTTTTTTTGTGCGTTATTAATCACATTTTTATTAGATGAAAAATGCAATATTTGTTGTGAAAAAGTATTTAATGTTAGTAATATCGTTTTAACTTTATTGTTCACAAGAAAAAATAAAAAAAAGTTGGGTACCACCAGGACTCGAACCCAGAACTCTTTGGTTGTATCTTGACGCATCGATCAAAAAATTCCAAACCCCACAAATGTTTGCTATGAAAGTTTTTCACGTACACACTAGCATGTTGATCGACAATGTTAACCAACAATGTTGATCGACATAGTGTGGACCGTCCTTTAAAAACAAGTATTTGTACCTTTTTCTGTTTCAGATCTAAAACAAAAATTAAAGTACTTGGTAACAGTGAAAGCGCAAGGATGACGATGATATAGGATCTGTTACATATTTCACTATAGATGGAATCAGACGAAGAATTATTACTCCTCGGTTCAGTTGGATTATGTGTCGAAATTTCATTAATTCTTGCCGCTGCTTCCGGTTGTTGCTTGTAACTCTCATTGCAGGATTCACTCAATCCTGCAGCTCTTGTAATTACAGAGATACTCGTACATAAATTAATAAATAGAGGAAACCCATACCAGTATCTAAGGCCTGTGTATGTGATGTGATGAAAAACAGTGAATTTTAAATAAATGCATATAATTCTATAGAATTACGAACGATATATTTTCTGTCTTGAGTGTAAGTGTTTTAATAAATTTAAATGAAATACCGACATTGCATGGAAGAAACAAAAGGTGAAAATCTCATAAAGTTTTATGAACCAAGCTCAGGAAGACTACCTACCTATATTGAAAAACCATAAATGAAATGTTGGTATTCACACACTGGGAATGAGTAGGTAGATAGGTACTTATTTATCTGTAGATGCGCTTTCTGTTTCAGAATCTGAATTTTATTTTAAAATTATAAATACTGAAAAGCTGAACGAAGAGGGTCGAAGTGAGAATTATAAATTAAGAACTGACCGTGAAGTACGTTATTTGTAAATATAAGCTCCATTAAAATATTGAACTACTAGGCTCATTAAAACGAAAATTACTTTGTTTTTATGGTCAGTCGAGTTGGTACTTGAATGTGGTAAACAGAAAAAAAATAAAAGCAATCGACTTATAAAACCACAATAATTAATGAACTTGTGGCTTTGAAGGGGAATTATCGTAAATATGGAATTTGCTTTTATTACAAATATTTATGAGGTCTGAGCTCTTATTCATGAGAAATCGATAAACGATGTGAAAGCAAGAAAATACCTGGTTATGAAAAAATATTACATAGGTACCTATATTATATTGGCACATTATGTAATTACAACCTACCTACATACATACATAACTCTATAACTACAATAGTAAATTATTTATGTTAGAAGTTAAGTTAACAGCTTTATAGGGTGAGGATGGTTTCACATACTTAGACGCATAGACGATACTTCTCATATTTTTGCAAATGTATGCATTTAATAATGTATGTATGTGTTTTATTTAGTTAAGGTGAGGACTCTAAAGATGTTAACAAAAAAAAGTTTAAAAATTGATTTTATTTTTACTTGCTCTGCTCTGTATAGTAAGGGCATCAGTGCACGATATGAGGGCAAACCTTTCATTTCGGTTGAGCTTTAGTACACTGATAGTGCATGTAATTACTTTACTTTTTAGAAGTATTTCCCCTACCCAGCACTTTGAAAGTGGTTTTTAAAAAAACCAAAGCAGGTTTTCAATCAACTTTGGATGTAATGTAGTAGATTGTGAAATTCTGCGTCGACACCATCTTTAAATCTTATTAATAAAAATATTTTTCTAAGTTCTCTTAGCTTTTCAAATTTTCTTTCCCAAAACGACTTTTTGTTCACCCCCTTCGGACAAGGGGAGGAGTGGGAGAAAAACAATAATGTGGTCCTATGGCTTCAAGGGTGCTGAATCCAACGGGAGTTCTCGGCTCATCGTCCGACCCTTGGTTTTCAATTTATAAGCAACATTTCGGGATTGTGGCAACCCTTTTCTTGTCCTTCTGACAGTGTTGCCACCTTGGCAATACTTCTAAAAAGTAAAGTTAGGACATGGACTATTTATATACTAAAGCTCAACCCGTCAGGTCAAAATGAAAGGTTGGTCTCACTAACAGCCCCACTAGTAGGGCAAGTATTGCTTTCAAGTCAAACTAAATTTCGATGTTTTAATCAAATGTAACATAACTCTGATTGAGAAGTCTTAAAAGTAGGTTTCGTTATGAAGTCGTCCGTGCGCCTGTGCGCATACATATGTGCGTTTGTGCGTCCGCGTTCACATAACATTGAGCTAGAGCCTAAATAGGTGAACAAATTTTCTTCAAATTTGGACCAGAAAAGAGGAACAAATTCAAATTTTGGTTTTAGCTAAAAAAATCTAATCTAAATTTGGTTAAGCTTCATAATAATTGTTATATCGGTACCTCTGTTGCAACAAAACTGCATTGATTGGCAAAAAATGCACATAACAGAAATAAAATGTTGGCCTTTTTTTTGAGAAAATTGTCTTCATTTTGGGTTTTGTGAAGTTATATGTTTCTTAGTTGGTCGAAAAATTGTAGTGAAAACTTACACATATGTAATAAAATACTAAATACATATATGTACAAATATTTAAGTAGCTATGTAACTACTTTTTTTATTCAACAATTGAATAAAAAAATCTTTCCTAGAGTGTGGAAAAAGCTTAGGCTTCTATGTAAAAAAATGCTTCTAACGGTTTTGAAACAAAAAATTTCTTGTGCTAAGATATACGAAACATGCCTACCTATTTATAGAAAACTACCAAAATCTGTCGTTACAACACCTGGCATAAGACCGTTATTTTGATTTTTGACATTCTCGTAAACGGGTTTTACAGTTTCAATAAACTTCCGTTAAAATTTCATTACACTAACAGCCATATTATTCACTCAATTAATCCGGTTTTAAATTTACACCTTGGTTAAAAGTGAGTTAAGTCTCAAAAGTTCAACCCAAGCGCATAATATTCACTCTTTAAACTCGGTAATAAACCCTATTTATTAAACTTTGTCGCGTTTAACCCGATTCAATTTTAAACTGTCCTCCAGGGAGCTGTTAAAGTAGTTTAACCCGGGTGTAAACTAGATTTTCAGCACATTCACTCATTTTGGCCAAGCAAAGTCATATTTGAAATAAAAGCTACAAAATAAGGCTTTATAAATGAAATGGTGATGTCTTCGTCGACAGAAGATGCTTGTTTGGACCAGATGGAGAATCAACGGCGTTCTCGTCGAGTGTACCGCAAGTTCAAGCGGGCTTGCGCGATAATTAAATATTTAATATTTTCGGTTTGGAAAAAATTTTGCGATTCGACAATTTTTTTTGTATCAATTTATTAATTGAGATAAATTGATAGACAATAATTTCACTGTTTTGATTTGTTTTTCAAACGCCAAATCATGATTTTCAAATTTTGAAAGATAAAATTTGAAATACAAGAACAAACAGGAAACACATGCTGGCAAATGTCAAATTATTGACATTTCGTATGTTTAAGATCGGTGTATAGTCAAGTTTAAACAATTTTACACCCGGTTGTAATGTATTTTAAATCCACAGAGTTTAATGCGCGTTTTGAGTGAATATTATGAACAAAAGTTTAAATTCAAAAGTTTAAAAAATGCGAGTTAATAGGACAGGTTTAAAATTCACTTAAACCTTACTTACACCTGGAGTCAATAATATAGCTGTAATATTTCGAAAACTATTTTATGAATTTTCTTGATACTAGTTTTTCTTTTTAATGTTAATTAATTTTCATAAAACTACTTTAAAGATTTTTGATATTTTGTTTGTAAAAATTCTTTTAATTTTCTAAAAATATCAGATGGTATTCTTGTTTCCCAATTCAAATTGGTGATACGGAAGTCGGAGAAATTTTTAAGCAACATAAAGAATGAATTTCATACTTTCAAAAATCTTTCTCTCTTATACTTTTTTTAGTTTTTGATGGAACGATATGTATAATATGTTATAACCTATGTACATATGTATGTAGAACGACTGATTTTTGTATTAGGAAGGTTTTTAGAAAAGCTTAAGTTCAAATTTTCGGGTCGCCATGACCATGATAGTGAGACCGACAATTTTGAAGATAGGTGTGAATTGATGTAGAAAATTACTATCACCTTAATTGATTAAAGCGCAAAAATTATGTAGACCAAATTTCAAAAATCAACTTTTAATTTTATAAACATCAAGTCAAAAGTTACTAGGTTCTTTTTTTAATTTTTGGCAATGTTGCGTTATCCGGCACTCGAGCCCGAAAACTTGGTCAAATTACAAAAATCAACTACTATTTCCACCATCAGCTCAAGTTTTCGAAATATTCCCGTTAGAAAATGAAAAAAAACAGTGTTTTTGCTATTTTGATTCCTGAAAGAATTAATTTTCCTTTTTAATGTTTATTTATATCACTTTTAATATCTCTTATACCTACTTTTCGAGAAATCCTGAGTGAAGTTTTAGTTTTTATCGTTTTTTCGCTCGTTTGCGCGTTGTTGCATAACCCGAAAAATAGGGAAAACTGTTCTTTCTTGATCTTCTAACGGAATCATATGGGAAACCCGAGTTGGAGGGGGATTCGAATTCAGTGCTAAAAATTACTTTAAGATTCACTTTAAGTTTCTCATGTCTAAGCCCATGTAAGCCTGTGTTATTAGGCCAGTATCATAAGCTAAACTTACCAAAAAATCAGAGCTACTCGACTCTAACGGTTTTTATTGGTTTAAATTTTTTGCAGGTACTTACTGTACAATATCTACATATATGTTATAAGGTCGTTAGCTGAATTTCTTTATTTTCAATGTAGAATTTAGCTTTCTACATTGAAAATTTAATGACATCCATTTTTACAAAATACCAAACCCAACAAAAATGTCAGGTCAGATATACATACCTATCTATATGTATTAAAATAGGTGGTTTTGTGTCATTTTAGCAAAATTAATGAAAAGTTATAACTTACCTATAATTAACCCAGAAACCTTCAAAATTTTAAAATAATAGATATTCAGACAGAAAGATGTTGAAAACTTTTTGCTGTAAGGGTTTTCACCATTCTCATTTGGACAATGGATTTATTTTTTGCTAATTTAACGACTGTAAATGTGACTTAGGAGTGGCATATCACCTAAAAATGAGAAAAAGAACAATGTCAAGACACATTTTCATACTATACATAATGGGACAATTGAAAAGGACATTACACACACCTATAGAAGATTGTGAAAATAGAGGTAACTTTTGTTCTATTGCAACGTTAATATGTCATATACTAAAAGGTAAATGTTAATTAAACGAAGTTTGTTCTTAAAGATTTTTGTTTTTGGTAAATAATTTAAAACCATAACACTTTTGGCATAACATATACATACAAAATAAACGAACCACTGGAAACTGGATTTAAAGTTTCATTTGAGGAAGGTTTTAAACAAAATAAACATAAAAGTTATGGAGAAGTTCAAAAAGTAGTTTTCGCTATAGCGTCCGTCGCGTCGGTCCACTAAAATTCAAATTACATAGAACTTAATTGGTGGATCGATTTGTTTCAAAACTATACAAGTCCCTGGAAGATAAACTCGAACTTGTATTTTTTTTTTCAAATGGATAGGTATTTAAGATCGATCAACCCTCAGGTTCACAGAGGGAGTCTAAACTCCACTTTTGGTTTAAACTATATTTCAGCAGAACAATTGTACTCAGTTCAAGGTTTAAATGAGACTGTGAAACTCGGGGTAAGGATAAAAAAAAAAGTGAGCTACACCACTTTTGCACTCCCAGTCTCACATATTCTATTGACCACCGCCGCAATGTTTTATGTTTCTTCTTTTTTATATTATTTTATCGCTATTTCCATAAACATTTTTATATTGAAATAGCCAGTTGCATTCCTCCCCTAAAACAATACCGCCGTAATACTCGAACTTCTAGGAATGCACATCAGTTTACCCATGAAACCAACTTCGGACGTGCTGTCAAATACATAGATTCTTTTTTAGCCGTTAAGTCTCAATCCCTTTAGAGCGCGCACATTGTAAATAAAAATATATACATAATAATATGTATAAAACATCATATGCAAATCAGGTGATGAGTACCAAAACTCGCCATGTTCATTTCAGAAAAACTGTGCATAACCAAATTTAATTGTTTAAAAATAACTTTGTATATCCAATCATAGATTTTGAAACCTATTTGTTTTGGTTTAAAGGAAACTTATATTCAAAGATTCGTTGGAAAGATATTTAACAATTACCATTGGCTGTGACAAGTTTTTCTAGCATGGATATGGCGAGTTTGGTTCTCATCGCCTCAAATATATTTTATATCAACTTTACTTTAAGAAATAACATACTTTTAATAGGTACTTATATAGTTTTTAATGTCTACTCTGAAAAAAGTAGTTTAGTGAAATAAAGCTGCGTTTTTTTGGTGATAATATGATGTTGACACTGCGACTAATGTGGCCTTGAAACAAAGTAAAAAATCATTACAAAAATGAATGGCTAATCAATTACTAAAACTATTTGACCTTGAGAATAGGAAGATACAAATCCGCCATTGCAAGCGATCCGCCGCGCTTTCTAGAATAGCCCCCTCTTTTTGCGAATATCCCACAAATGAGGTGTCAAAAATCGTTCGTTACCTTGAAAAATCTTTACAATTGATTCAAAATTTTCTGTAGCAGACAAATTTCTGAAGTTAGTTGACCTATTTCTTACCAATAACTGACCCACGACGACATACGCTTTTTGTTTGCGAATATCCCAGATCCCAGAGCCCTGCAGTTCTTTTGCTTGCCAGTGATCAATTCCAATTGGATTTGAAATTATTGAATTCAGCCATAACATAACATCTTGTTTCCAAATCTTGTACAGTATAAAATATCTCTTCTCTCGCAGAATCATACTCACTTGTACCAAAAATCAAATTATTCACTATCATTCACCTAGTAACACCACAAGTAACTTATTTTTAACAATATGACTGGAACTAGAATAAGATTAAACCCATTAGAGCTTTTCTTTCCTTTTTCCATTTTTTTTTTAACAATAAAAACACAACATTTCTTGAATAATTAAACAAAAATCTCATTTATTACAATTTTTTAAACAAATTATAAAATGTTTATTATATAATTCTATAAAAAACAAACCAAAAAATAATAATGTTGATTACTAAGCAAATTTGTTAACTTAATTTATACTAAATTGTCATTATAATAAAGAGAACAGTACAATTAACTGGTAATAATGGTAAAGGTTCAGTTCTGGAAATGTTATACTCGTATATAATAAAATGTGCTGATTTTGGAACGCATCGTTTTTTTTTTTTTTTTTTTTTTTTTTGAGTCTTAAAAAGCTAAGTTATGTTTATTTGTTTATAAAGCTACAAATGACTGAAAAAAATAAAACATAAGAAAACTTCTTCTTCAAATGATCATGCAACACAAATTTTGTAACAATTCATTTCAATCATTCGTTCTTATAACTGTGATACTAATTATCTAGGCCTTGGGATAATATTTTTCTCGTTAAAGATACAAAATTTAGAGTGCATTTTATCCTGATTCCAATAACCAAGTTACACCGTTAAGTATTACGAACGTTTTTTTTATTTTAACGTTTATATTGTCTTAAGCTCGACACAATAATAAACACGAAAAAACCTTATCGCTTTAAATAAAAGATGTTCTTCGATAGTATAATGAGGTCTAGATGATTTCAAGTAAATTGCTTAGATTGCATACTACGTGCATACCCACTCTTAGACTTGGCACGAAGTATGTTTCGTATTTTAGTTTTCAACGAATGATTGAAATGTATAACTATATTATTGCATTTGAATATTGTATAATGGCCATATTTTCAATAAAAAAACAGAGTTATACGACTAATGAAGTGATATTCCAACAAACAGTAATTCAAAAGCCTGATCCTATCATCCAAATTAATTTAAACTTCTTCGCTCCAATATTCTTAGTTTTAAATTAAAAAAAAACATATAACTAAATATCTAAGATCAAGAGAACCAACCAGTTTTAAGGATCAAAAATGCACATAAATGTTTTCCACCGTAATCAATCACACAATTAATTTTTAGATTTTGTTTTTTTTTTATTAAATTTTTTGTTTACTTTTTATCTTAAAAAATAGACCTAAAATTTGTTTTCCACTTTTTTTTAATTTGTTTTATTACTTTTTGATGTGTGTAAAGTTTTTTGTTGATTTTTATTTTTTTCATTTTATTTTCTTCTATTTTAAATTTCAAATTCAATTTATTTATAATTCACTCTCGTTGAAGCGGATAATTTTCTATCCGAATCATTTCCGTTTCGCCCATGCGTCCATTTGTTGACTAAACTCATTAGCGTACTTGATAACTGCGACCTGTGTTTGATTTAGAGCTTTACCAAGATTTTCAGGCGATAATGTTCCTCTGTAACGAAAAAATATCAAATAGTAATTTTATTAGAATTAGATGTAAGGTAAAAATGATTAACTTACACAAACACATTAACTTTGAAGAATTCGGTTATTTTTCCTAAGCTGTCGGAAATTAGCACTCGTGTCGAAACTGTGACATTTTCGAGCTTCTTCGGCAGGCCAGGAATGTATGATTCCAACTGCAATGAAAAATTAATGTTTGATGTAAAAGTGGCAGCTACAGTTTTAAAAAAAATTTATCATACAGTAAAATTTAAAAGAATACTCAAAGATCGAAAATATCTTCGGGAAAATTACCACTTTCAGTAATAAGCTGAGAACTTGAGATTTACACTGAACTGAAACATTGACATTAACTTCCACAGACATAATAATTGTTTTTTTTTTCAACTCAATGCGAGACGAATGCTAAGGAAACTTGAAGTAGACTAATGACTGTTCACTAAGTCCAATCAATTATTCAATAAATTTCCGGCTAAGAAAACCCATCGCAGACACAAATGCTGAAATAGCTGATTTTATTCGTCAGTGAACGAATAGTCAATTTGTTTATTCAAAGGGCCATTGACCGAATTTCAATACTTTTGTGTTTTGCATATTATAAAAAAACATGCAAATGATGTCTACGCGGGCGAATATTACAAAAATGGAACAAAACGAATTGCATACAAATTAAAACTTGTGAGGCAAAGCATTTGTTGACCTAGGTGCAGTTTTATTATAATCAGGAAATGTGGATTACTCAATGGCATTGCAACATAATGTAATATAATTTATAAATTTAAGCAAGAAGTAGAAATTCAATGACGTACTTCAAGTTTGAAAAGAAATTGATACTTTAGGACTTAAAACTGCTTATTTCTTGAAGGAACTGAAGAAAAGTTACAAAAATCATGAGTTTCAGAAACTTATTACAATTGTGGAAATAAATTAGGCCCGGCTTAGTGAGTGATTATCGGTTGGGAGCTTCTTTTCCCTTACCTCACCGATTTGGAATTTGACATTTTTTAGCTGTCATCTCCATGTGACTTTTAGCTGATTTCACTCTACTATAACTGTTGGAATACGACCCAAATTATTCTTACGTCCACATTATATAGAGCTCGTACCTAAGCGGGTGAACAGAATTTTTTTCAAATTGTAAAATAATATTGTACGATCCCTGCATTCCTGCCTACTGTATGTGCTTGGTGGCATGTTCGAAAAAAGCTTAGAGATTGAAACTAAGTCAACAAGTGCATAAGCATTCAGACTTTTAAATCCGATCTTATAATTGCTCGATCAGTTCAGGTATTCCAGATATTCTGACCTTAACGGACAAAAATACCGTTTTTTTTAAATCTAAGAAAATTATCAGAAACAAACTCTATTCACAACAATCTCTGGATTGTTTCATCAACGAAAAATTCTTTCATTCCTTATGCAATGTAAACTGTTACAAAAGTAACTACTTCTAACTCATATATTATGACATCACTTTAAACTTTATAATCAACAATTGAAAAAAAAATCATACTTACAGCTGCCGACACTGCCGGCCATTTAGCCACAGCATAGTCTTTAACTATTCCACACACACTGCACACAGTATTGCGAGCTAGTTTAAACATATCGCATGCCAATTGCCCAACAGGTGCCATATATCCCGGCACCCTTTGTTCGGCCCACTTATAGCCGCGTGCTGTATTTGTCATAACAACAACATAAGCTTTCTCCACATGGGGCAGTACACCGGCGTTCTTAAGCATCTTTCCTGTTGCCGAATTCGCAAATACACCTTTGCCATTTGTGTTTGTATCATAATGCAGTACGCCAGCGATTACTGCTAATAACACAATACTACCAAGGAACCATTTGCATCCACATGAAGATTTCCCCGCTTCAGTTTTCTTCTTTTGTTGTGTTGATTTGTCTTGGACATTCTTAAATAAAAAAATAAAAAAACAGTAAAATAAAAAATATTTATTAAATAAAATGTAAAATGGGCTTATATTAAATTTTGTTTTATTAAATTATTACCTTCTTGGTCTGCTGTTTGGTTTGTTTGGCTTTTTGACTCTTTGCGTTTTGTGCCATTTTTTCTTATTTTATTTGTAAAATAAAGCTTACGTAGCAAAAATTAGTTCTTTTTTATTTTAAGAGATAAACTGCAAACATAAAATTGATACAGATATTGATTTCAAAATTAGAATAAGATTGTGGCATACGAATTACGCAGTTTTGAAAAGTGCTTTCTAGTTTGGTTGTAATTAGAATCAGAAGAAGAATCAGAATTATCTGGGTTCACTGGACAAACATAAGGTCAAGCAAAAAAAAAAATGGCTTAAGGTTTGATATGTTGTTTATAATGTATGCGCACTCAAGGGATTGTGGCTACCTTTAAAATGATTGAACACAGTGCGAACGTAAGGAAAATAGGGACGGATTTGAAAGGAGGTACCGATGCACATTAGTTTTCAAGTTCTGAATATCAAAATGGAAGGGAAAAATAGAACCGGGTAAGGCATACCACAATCGTGCTGTTCGGCTAAAAAATGAATTTCTGTCCTTGAAAGTACGTCCGAATTTGGGCTTAAGAGTAAATTGATGTTCATTCCTGCAAGTTCGAGTATTACGGTGGAATTGTTTTGATGGAAGAATGCAGCTGGCTTTTACACTAGGACACTGTTTATAAAAATAGCGTTAGAATAGGGAGAGATATGAAACAATACGACGATATTCAAGTGATTTGAATGTTTCCGTTATACTTAGTTCAATCACCTATCATTTTAAGAGCTCTTTTTTGAAATCTTTTTTTTTTAATTTAATTGTCATAGCAATGATTTTTGACAAGTAAAAGTATTATGCATCGATAACTACTTGCACAACCTGGTGTTTTTGTCCTGGAAATGAATATAAACAAGTTCATGATTTTTGAAACTAAATTAATTTGAGTGATGTTATTGAGGGCTCACAACTGTGCCGAACCAAGTCATCTTTTTTTCAAATTTTTGTGCAAATTTTTCAACTCAAGTTTTTCATTTTTAAAAGATAATAATAATGAAATTAAGAAAATAAATTTTACACTTGTCCTTTTTACGAGTCAAATATTCATTAATTAATGGCAGTTTATTTATCAAACCGCTTACTATCTTCGAATTATCTTTTTTCTGACTTGGTGCGGTTCAGCTGCAAAAAAGGAAAAATGACAAGTCTTGTTGGATGACTCTTCGTCTATATAATATTCACCTGTAGAGCATTTAACAAGTATTAAATTAATCTGTATTTTCTCCAAGTTCTAATGACTATGTATACTTATAAAAGCAAGTATAAAACCGTTTGAAAACGAATTTAAGTACATATAACATTATTTTATAATACGTGGTATGTGTCAAAGCACATGTGAGCTATTAATTGTTTGCCTTAGTTCTACCTACATATACATAAAAATAAATAAAAAAAAATTTTTAATAAAATAGAATTTTCAATTTAGAATGCCTGAGTATTAAGTTTGCCAAAAACAATATTTGATTTGTGCTGACAGTGTACACAACAACTGTTTTTGCACCTTATTGTTTTTTTTTTCTCTCTACGTCATACCTACAACTTGAATTTATACTTGTTTGCTCTGTTGACTTCATTATGTCATACCTGATACAGACTACATAAAGCAGGCAGGTGACCGGTAGATACATTAACCTTTAATATTATCATAAATGCAGTATTTTTTGCATAATTTAAAGATAAATTAGATTTACTTTTTTGGGTAAAACGAAATTAATATGTTTACCAAGATTTTCGCCAGCAGTTAATTTGAATATCGCAATAACCTATCGTCGTCGTTCAATGAAAACTCTCTAAGATACCTATCTGTACTTATTATCGATTTTTACTGACCAGAATTTGAAAATGTTGAATTTGGGTAGTTTTTCTTTTAGAAATAGACCAACATAAGATTTAGAGATCTTTTACAGAACTAAAAGCTCTATGTTTTACTAAATATATCGTATTTAGGAGAGGTATCTCAGTTCTGAAAAAAATGGAGTTAGGGAGTTTTGATCGAACGGCGCGGATATTGTATATTCATATAATGTAATTTTTGTATGTACATAACATTATGTTATTATTTTTCCACAAACCACCTACATACCTAAATAGAAATAAAATCTAAGATTTTAAAATAGCGTGTTTTTCCTAATAGCTAGCTAGTCATTAATTCGGTAGGTTCTCATTTAACTCTTTGGTTGGACATTGGGTTCGTGACGAATAGAATTTAGCAGTTCTAATCATCTTAAGCCTGGTACGATGCTTATTCAAAACGAAACCTCTCATGCCAAAATGCCACACGAATGAAATCTGAAAGAAAAAAATTCGTTTTTCAAAACCCTGTACAACGAGTGTAATTTAAAGTTGTACGAGATTATTTCGAGAAACTCTTTTTGCGCACTGAATTAATTGACTGGACGATTAATTGTGTGCGTAAAAATGACACTTGAGTCTTATTCGTTTGAATTTATTGTCACTTTCAATAAAGCATGCCTTCATGAAATTTTTCTTGCTTTTGTTCTTGAAATTAGTGAAACTTTTCATAAATACATATGTATGTACATACATTCGAGCTATGTTTTCGTAAAAACTTCGCGTCATCAGCGTACTAGGTTTAACGTTGCTTTGTTCGTCTGTACGCCTAGATTCTACATCGACCTCAAGCTTAATACGATTTGCTTCAGTTTTTACTTTGATCATTTTTATTCAACTCCCTAGCACTTTGACTGCCAAGCCATTTTCGCATTTTGGGTAAACCCAGGCCAAAGGGTTTTTTCTCAGAATTCTGTTTCTTGGTACCTTAAAAGTAGTTTTCAACCAATTCCCACTTTCTTTCAGTCATAACTGTGAAACTCTAACTATTTTTATGTGTCGCACGTATTTGTGCGACGTGGCCCTGTGATGGAAAAAGTTCCCGTGTATTCACATGTCGCACGAAAATGTATTGAATTATATTCAATAGTCCACAAAACATAAACAAAAATAATTCTCTATTATTTGCGCTTTTCTTCATATACCTAAATCATCAACTTCCATAGCCAATAGTTGAAGTAGCATGTTCTGTTCTTCGACTCACTGTACGTAAAGTAGGTAGGTATTTGAGATTTCATGTTAAACCTATTTATACAATTATTTTTCTACTCTAGTGTCAACTATAATCATTGATTACAGTTCAGGTTAACGAAAGAGGATTCGGTATGATAGATAACGAGATAGCAAACATTTGTTTTGAATTGTTTAATAACCAATTTAAAGTCGATTAATTATTGTTATTATATGCAGGCATAAATCTGGATTTGTATCTTTGTCAATTTATTTAAGTAGGTTTATGTACATTATAATGAACACGTATAAATGGATGAAAACTATTCAATTCGGATACAACTTCGATAGTAGGTACCTATGTACCTATCTGGTATCTGCAAACAAACGTAACGAATTGTTTGTCCCGGCAAGAGTATTTAATGAGAATAACTAACCAAAAGAAATTCCTCGATTAAACACAACACTATATGAATACCTACCTACCCAGATCTAGTTTCTATCAACGATACTTCAAAACAACAAAAAACTGCTTCGGATTCGGATGCGATTAGAAGCAATCAAAGATAAGTTACTAATTAACAAACAACTTGAGAACAAACTTATGTACATACATAAATATCCATGTACCTATAAGAAACAGGTCTTTTTTTTTCTAGTTGTAAAATGTAAAATCTATCCGGCGCAGGTACCAACCTAAAGTCGGTGGGTATAGCTAGCAAAATGAATGAATTTTTATAAAAAGCGAAAATGATATATTCTTATTTAAACATTATGCACAAACATTAACTACATACACATATGTGTATGTAAAACAAATAAAATATATGAATATGAATGTATCTATCAACAACAAATTGCAGTATGTAGGTAGGTACCTACCCAACCCATAGGGACAGACTAAATGACTGAGTTGTTTCCAACTATTCAATAATTTTAAAATAGCACATTTTAATTAACTAAATGTGTGTTGCTTGCCGCAGAAGATGATAACATCTGACCTGACAGCCCAGTGTTAATGAACGTTAATCTATTGCAGCAATTTTGTCTACGTAGGTACTTATACCTGTTTCTAGTGGTCATCAAATTCCCATAGGAATCTTCTTTATAAAATAAATAAATTTAACAAACTGACTTTTTTTGCAGAACATGAACAGACAATTTACATACTTTTCGCATGACCTATATTTTCAACGGTGTATGTATGTACAATACGAAAATGATTCCCAAGAATTAATCCTCCCTCCAAATTAATATGAAAGAAAATAAATTGATTAACAAAAGTTGGCACAACAGACACGCGCCAGACTTGAGAAAATTGTTTAGTTCGAAAATAAAATGCTTATAAGTGACTTTTTTCTTCTCTCCATCACCAAACTTTCTAACTTGAAAAAAAAAAGAAACAAAAACTTGTGCCACGTGGTGCAACTGTTTTAGATAATCCCAGATTTACAACAATTGCAATTTAAACAAGAGAAAAACAAAAAAAAAGAGGCATATGCACTTAGAAGAAGCATTTAAAAAGCAAGACAACTTCCCCGCCCAATTGAAGCATATCAGTCGACTACCTCATTTTAAACCAAGGGGCAGCACAAGCACAAGATAACAACCCGGCTTTTGCACTGATAGATTAGTTGTTTTCTCCTTGAGCTTCTATACTACCACTGGTAACTTTTGGCAGTGATTCTTATCGTTATCAAGGTGTTTTTAATGATTTATTATTTATTCACTCTGAAGGTTCAAATGCACAAAGTGTATCACCATTTGCCGCATTCAGAAGAAAAATATTCCAAATTTGGTTCGTGGTTCCTCCACGTAGGCACATTATTGACACCATGACGCACCGGGAGGAAGCAGCGAGTCGTCGTCAACGTATACTAATCTCGCTTATGCCATAGAAAAAAAAATAAGAAAAGAACGATGGTGGATGCTCGGATCGAGTTTTAATGATCTGAAAGAGGAAACGAGATTTGTTCATACAAAATCAACCATGTACATTATTTGTGGTATTTTTTGCTGACCAGAACAATAGATATAGAATTTGTAGATAGAAAAGATCGATAGGTTTTGCCTGATTTGGTTGAAAGTATAAATGACGTTATTACAAAAAAAATCATCCCAGAAAGCACTTTCTCATCACATCTTTCTTTTGCACAGAATTTATTTAATTTTGTTAGTTGTTCTTACGCACTTTTGTTGAAACTTTTTGTAGCAAAATTCCACTGAGATAATTAGCAGAGAAACCACGCAATTCGACAAGAAACACAGGAAAGATTACTTAAAAAAAATATATAAATGCAATTTTTTTAATTTTATATATTTTTAAAGTGTAAAATTTCTTTTCGGTGGAATTTAGTTAAAAAAAAAAACTATCTTCACCTCAGCTCACGTCAACTAATAAACGACTATTTTTTAGTATTTTTTTTAGTGTTTTCTACGGGGCGGCGACGGTGGTGGTAGTGGTGGTGAAATGAAACTCTTGAAGATGGCCGATGTTAATCCATTCAGCTGTGTATTCAAACGGCTGAATGGAATGGAAATTTAAATCGATAAAAATGGCTGGCACTTGCTTGCAACTTGCAATTGAATGAATTTGTTGAAATTAATTTTGTTGAGTTCATTTGTATTTGGTGACTGGGTTCGTGAATGAGGAAATTAGGAACTGGTATAAAAGAAATTCACAACAGATGGCGCTTTGCGAAATTCGTTGGAATGTTTGCTCTTTTAAATTTGAAATTATTTGTAATATAAAATTGACGTAAACATTTTCAAAATGGTTATAATTATTATGTATAAAAAAAGAAGTCGAAAGTTTGAGTAAAGGTTATTCAAAAAATTAAAATTCTTGCAGTCGATAACCGGTTTTCTTTAGTGATTAAATAGCTAGTGCATTGTAAACCAAATATGAATGCAATTTCGAGAGTAATCGTGTTAGTAGAAATTGGTTTTCTCCCCTCTTCCTACATAACGCTTCTCTGATCATAGATCACTGAATCTGAGACCATTTGAGTGTTTAAAATATTCACAGTTCAAGTTTTTCAACCGGTCTTTTAGGGCGAACTTTACACTCAAATCATTTCAGATTCCGTTGTTATAAACAGTGACGTCAATAGTTGTTCAAAATAGATGATTTTGTATTTTATAGTATGTATTTAAGTAAATGTCGTTGCTCCAGAAGAAAACCATTACAATCTAGAAAAAATTGATCCGTTAGAAAAACACAAGGCTAAAGTTCAATTCTTGCAACTAGGTGCCATTTTGATATTTTAGCAGATTACCTAATAGAAATTCAAAGGTTAAATTTTTGTCTGCTTTTTGTCTTCCTGTTTGTTTTTTTTTTTTCGGCCATAAAAGCAACAACAAAAATCAAGTAAATACAAAAATATTGTAGGTTGCATATTCTTGGTACGAGTGAACTCTAACAAAAATAATATTTTCTGGACCAATTTTGAGTAAACAAATGGCACTCATTTACTTTCCCAAAGAAGCTTTTTCGAGAAACACTGCGGCTCACTTAAATAAAGGATTTTTTACAAAACTGAGTGTTCTTGAGTAGAATATAAATTTTCAGAATTTCTGAACAGAATGGACTCTAAAGAAACATTTTACTGTACCGGGAAACGCGATTTTTCCAAGTTTAAGAATAAAAGTAGTAAAATAAACAACAAAATTTGATTCCTTTGAATAAATGTTGTTGTGAAATAATACGTGAATATTACTTGAAAAAACTGGTGCAACATTATAGCTTAGTAAAGTAAAGGTTAAATAAACAATTTAAGACCAAAAATGATGAGAAGACAAATTTTAAATAGAGCAGAGAAAGCGAAAATAGACGTTTACCACGCGGAAATTATTCAAATCGTAAAAAAAGAATTGGGCGTAGCGCAACTTCTGTTGACAAGAGGGTAGAGTAATAGTCTGGGGTGCAATCACCTATTATGAAGAGCTGGAGCTGAATGTATTGGAAGTGTTCGAATCCCTAAGGTTAAGCTGGGACCTTTTTAATGGATTTTGCAATAGGACAACGTACCAATCCATACTGGTCGCATTGTAAAGTCGTATATCGAAATGCAAAAAGTTTAAGTGATGAATTGTCCGCCATAGTCACTTGAGCTAAACATTATTGAATATGTCTGGGTAGGGCTTATGCGCAAGGTATACGAAAGAAGGAGGCATTACCAATTGCACACATCCATGTTATTAAGTCTGTTTGGGCTGAAGTATCGCTGAATTACATTCAGGGTTATTATGAGTTTCACGTGAACAACATTCCACCCGGAAAATTTGAATTTTAGCTTTTCGCCTATTGTGAGTTTCACCCGAAAGATGAAAATTCCCCTTTTTTGTGAGTACTCATTTCGGGCGAAATGTATCGTAATTGAGATCTTAAATCATCACTTATTTTTTGAAGGCGAACCGAAGATAAACAAGTGGTACTGGTGCCCTTTGTGCAAGTTTTTTGTTTATTTTAGACCAAGAGAAGTTCGGGCGAATCTCATAATAGCTTTAAAAATTCCAAACATTTTTCGGGCGAAATATTTTCCGGGCGAAACTCATAATAAGGCTGATTAAATCTTTGTATGATCGGATGTTTGAATTTATTTAAAAAAGTGGAGGTCATACGCACTATCACATTATTTGTTGAATTATTATTTATAATAATTACCAAAAAACAAGAATCAATAAAATCAAAATGGTGAACTTTTCCACAATTCTTGTACTTACTCCAGGCGGAAAAATTATCTAGAACGGAGAGGTGCCATAGAAAAGTTTAGATTTTTTGACATTTTAAGTTCTCGGATTATCTCCGTTAATAAATACCTATTTAGCGAGAACAATACTGTGCTCAACCCGAACGTTAGCTCTTTTTGTATCAACACTAGACTGTTTCAAAAAAATGTTTGCTTTCGGTTTTCTTGCCAACAAGCTGAAAAGTTTCAGTTAAGCAAAAAAAGGAGTCTGTGAAAATTTGAGCTCTTAAAATTCATGTTCAGACATGCCTCATCGCAGATTTCGGTTTTCCATACGATTTGTATGGGAGAAAACACCTGTTTGTATTTGGAATTTTATAACTTAATAATGACAATTATTTAAACTAACGGCATATGTTTTTCTTGTAGAAAATTGAACGTTCTACAAAAAAGGTCTTGACATGTTTTATCATAAATCCAGCCGTTTTAAAGTTACATTTTATGTTTATTCAAAGTATTGACCATGAATATTGACCAACTGTTGCTTATATTTTATATTTTTTTATAAAGTTGTGAGAAATTGAACTTACCCTTTTTTAATCAAAAACCAGCTGTATAATTTATAGAGAAATTTCAGCTAAAGAACAGCTCTTATACCTTCAGCCATTTTATAAACAAACTTTAAAGTGTCTTGAGAGGTGTTTTAAAAATTCCAGCACATCAACGCTATTTGAAGAAGAGTCAGGAATATTTGAAAACTGATTTCCTCTTATCTTAAAAAGAGCCATTAGAATAGTTTAAGTCAAAGTTTTCAGTACGAATTGATCTAAATCTGTGAAATTATTGATTTAAGCGGAAAGTTGTAAGCAATGAAATCGTGTTTTATCTGTACATACATGTTTTTTTTGGGAGGTGGTGCAATTTTTGCTGAGGAAATGTCATTTTTATTATTACGTATTTAGTTTTTCTTATTTTTTCCGTTCCTCTAAGCTACATAAACTGTCACCATCATCTTAAAGATGTAGCGATGATATACAAAAAAAACCATCAAAACCAATAGTTTTGGAGATATAGAAGCATACATGGATCATTTCATGTTTTTCAGTATGAGAGATTTCGTCATTGTCAAGACGTTCCAAAATCACAGACTTAAGCTTTTCTAATAGTCCTCCTTAGACACACAATCAGCCTTCGTGGATGACGGTCCACGAAAAATAGATCTTTCCCGTACTAACGTTAGTAAGATATTCAATGTAAGGATAAATTTATGGTCAAACCAAACAAAACAGAACCTGGATTATCAATTTATACTACCCTATACTTTAAGAATTATTTAAAAAGAATTTTAATATATGTTTGTGATTACTTACCCCGAACAATGAAAGCAAATCGTCCAAATGTGGATCTCTCTTCTTGGACGCAGTTAGATCCATATTAAGCTGCGATGCAACCACAAGGAATTCATCAAACGCTTTCGAATCGCGCAGTTTAATAGCTGATCCATCCCATTGTTGATCTGTTTCGAGATATTGATTCAAGCAAAAAAAAAAAATCTATTAAAATACTTCTTAGTTTTCTCAAATTGCAGTAAGGAATACAATTTAAATGAAACAATACAATTTAACCTAAAGTGTCTATGGATTAATGAATACCTTAGGCACATTATTCATGCTTAAGCGTTTTACAAAAACAAACACGCAAGCCAATTTTGCATTTTTGTTTGAATCTATGTATGTATATCTTTAATTATGTATTTAAAAACATAAAAAAATACTTACAGATGTGTTGTAAAAGCAAATACGATGGCAACACATTTTTCTTGTAGTTCATTTTCCAAACCTTAAAACATTCATCACTGATAGTTAGACAGTCAATGCACCCATCAATTTCAACTTGACTTTTTGTGGAATTCTCAATATCACGAAATAGATTAAGGAAGACATTTGTATGTTTCGAAGAGCTCTCGATGTATTTTTTCTGTAAAAACATAAAGTTAGCAAAGTCGGTTTATAAAAATGATTATTTCATCAAATAAAAAATATATCTCAAAACTCACCAAAAATAACTGAGAACTATTCGCTAGCACCAACTGACACTCCCTTGGAATGCTATATTTAGCCTTTAATGCATTATACAGAACAAAAAAGTCACTTTGACTCATAACTAATCTAAAAATTCAGAATCAGAAAAATATTAACAACAAATTGTTCAGATCGATAAGAAAGACCACTGAATGAAAGAAAAAGCATATAACTTACTTTTGGTTGCCACCACCGGATGATAGAACTTTTTCAATGTAATCGCAGACGTATCGTGAGTAGCTTTTCATTTCAATTACAGGAAGCATAATATTTTGCCAAACTTAGAAAAAAAAAATAGAGTATTTATTTATAAATGAAAGTAAATAATACAAATGTTGATAATTTATTACCTTTAACACCAACATTAATATCTTGAAAACCACCCTGTCCAACACCCCATAAAATACTCAGTCCAATGTTACTTCGATTTTGATAAGAATTTCTTAAAATCGCAGTCTTTGCCAGGCTATTCGTACACACCATTGGCCAATTTTGAGCAACAATTTGTAGAAGGAGCTGTGAAGGTGGCATAGATAAAATAATCACGAATATGAATAGAGAAATTTTATTCACTCTTCTTACCTTATAACCAACGACAGACTTGTTCTTCGATAGCTCTTCAGTCATTCTAGTTATCAAAGTATCATAAAAATAGGACAAATTAACGTCGCCCATAGTTTTGAAAATATCAATAATTGCAGTCTTGAGGTTTTTCGGAACAACATTGGTCGGATAAAGCACAGCTTTGCCCGAGAAAGTTGGATCACAATCGAATGGAAGGTGCGAGTTGAAAAATGAGGCAATCTATTGAATGACAACAATAAAATGGTTATAAATGTAATAAATATTCATTTGAAAAGTGAAGACAGAGATTTAAGAAAATTCTTGTATATACGCTTAGTGGACTTTTAGATTAGTAATCCTCTTCGGTGTTGTGAACGTTTACGGCTTCGATTCTAAAATCAAATCAACAAGCATTTTTTCTCTTTTAAGGAGAAGAAAGGCCATCCAATGTCGAATCGAAAATGCCAATTCTGAATATTACGAGTAATAATATCGATAAAAATGGAATGGAAACGGACACTAAATGAAAGACAAAGTAACAAATCTGATTTAAAAGAGAAAATACCATCCCATCAAACGTATAGGCCATGAGAGGATTTGGGATTCAAGGAAATTATCCTCATAAATAAGAATTTCGGAACAATAGCTACTGAATGTGAATTATAAGACAACAAAAAGTGTTTTCCATATGAAGTTGCACTGGGCTCATTTGTAGAAAATCGTCAGGACCGAATTGTACAGATTACACCACAAATTAATGCAGCATTCAGTGTGTACCTACTCCCGTAAGAAAGTACATAGATATTCTACAGGCTTTCGAAATAGAAGTCTCTAAAATATGTAAAAGCAAAATATCTATGTAAATCCAAGTGGTTAAACGTGTTTTTAGTTTCTCTCTTAGCTTCTCTAAAAGAACGCTGACCTGAGACAATTTTCAGTGCTACTAGTACTTGAACCTTGCTCATCTTATCAATACTTAATCAAATCTTATATACCTACTTTTAATCTTTTTAATACCTATCTAATCTTCAGATAAGTTTGACAAAGGCATTATTAAATTAATAAGTGCAAACATTTTCGAATTTTGTTCGTCTTACCTCTCTTAGCCAATACAATTCATTTCCGGGGAATGAAGTTCTCAGTTGCTCCATAAGTCCATTTAGCTCGTCTGGGGTTATCTTCAGCAAAGCAGTTTCCAAGTTCTTTGGCCTAGGCGGAGCTGCTGGAACTGCCGGTGCTGCGGATTTTTTACTCTCATTGTTGTTATTGCTTTTGGATTTCTTTGCGGGAGACGACTTGTTGCTGCTGCTCGAAACAGTCGTCTTCCTTGGAGATTTATTCTCCTTGTCCTTTGAACTTTTGCTAAAAATGCTCTTCAATTGATGCTGAGGAACTGTATTTGTATAAAATCAATTTTCTGTCATCAAAAGATCAAGCAAACACAAAATTAGAGAAACCTTACGAATTTCTTCCAAACTCGGACCGGCCAATGCTAGACGTTTCTTTTCAGTGTGCGCTTCAACTTTCTTTTCGAGATTGCGCTGTTTCTTTGACTTGGTTACCACTTCCCATTGATTCGAGGACATATTGGATGCGAGTATAGTTAAGAAATTAAATACAATTACTTAAAACAAATGGAAATGTTGAACAAATTTGCTTAATTTAAAGAAAAAGATAAATGCTGGCTCTACTGTGACGGTAGATTTTGAAATAAAAAAAGTAATGACGTTGACGCCTTTAGCTAGAACTATAATGCTCGGAGGGGCACTTAAGTGGTCGGAAGAAAACAAGCGAATACACGGCAAGCATTTGACGCGACTATAATTGCGAAGTGGAGCGTTTCGTCAAGTTTCGTTCAACTTTGGTTACGGAAGTGAGGTGCGCTCCCGAGCGCACCTCACTTAAGTAAAACTGACATTTGGTGAAATAGGAATGCCAAAAAGAGAAAGATGATAGTTACATTATGGGTGTGTTCCCCTTTTTTCGGTACGGAAAGCTACTTTTCGTTGGTTTTTGACATTAGCTTCAGTGCCCTTCAGACTATTATAGTTCTACCTTTTCTGTTGGCTTGGCGGTGACATTTGTGATGACAGAAATTCATTTTCATCCGAAAATTCATTTCCCGAATGAATTCAGCAACGTTTCTAATCACCCTGGGTGTGTTCGAAAAGTTACGTTTTTCTAATTATTTTTTTTTTTTCATAAAGCTAGAACTATAATGCTCGGAGGGGCACTTAAGTGGTCGGAAGAAAACAAGCGAATACACGGAAAGCATATGACGATGACTATAATTGCAGAGTGGAGCGTTTCGTCAAGTTTCGTTCAACTTTGGTTACGGAAGTGAGGTGCGCTCCGGAGCGCACCTCACTTAAGTAAAACTGACATTTGGTGAAATAGGAGTGCCAAAAAGAGATAGATGATAATTATATTATGGGTGTGTTCCCCTTTTTTCGGTACGGAAAGCTACTTTTCGTTGGTTTTTGACATTAGCTTCAGTGCCCTTCCGACTATTATAGTTCTACCTTAAATTTTGAAGAAAGACAGTGTTCATACAAGCGCCCAAAACAAATGTGAATAAATCTGGCTGATAGTGTACACGTTATCTGTCAAAAATTTTAAGCTCGGAATGGCAAAAATCGATGCGTACGAGATTTTCTGTGTACACAAAATATTATACGACATTCTTACATCATTTTTGACAAGTATAGTCCGACGACGAAAAGCTGTTGTATGCACGTGTTCCAAATCTTACTCCTTCTTGAAATCGGAAACAGAAAAAACCCTGTTCCTTATGGTTACTCCCAAACAGTTTCAGACCGCTAGATTTGGTGCAGACCAGCACAATTTTTCAAGTGTGGAACGACTTCGGACTAAATCTGACAGTTTCAAACTTTTTGAAAGTCGGCAAGGAACAAACCTGAAGACTCCGAAAACATAACTCGGTCCAGCCAATCGAAGGCTTTTGGAGTAGTATGCCGGATTTACACGATTGGAAAACTGGCAATATAATGACAAAAACAACAACAAAAGAATGGACAGTTTCATTGTGCCTGCTTACACCAAAAGAACGAAAGTGTTCAGATGTGAAGAAAATTATTCTGCAGATTTTGTTTTCCTCTTTGTGTTTTTCGTATTTTCACAATGAAATACACGATTGGTTGGATTGGATAGGAGAAGCAATACAAAAGAGAACGTCAATTTTCTACACCGAATATCTTCAAATATTTTAAAATATTTCATCCCCCTTTCTCTTCTGCAGGTAACCCCGCTCACTATCACAAATCGCAGAAAATGCTTGAATTTCTTCACGTGTGATCAGGGACATTCTTTTTGTTATTATAGTGGCAGCTTTCCAGTCGTGTAAATCCGTTATGTAGGAGCTAAAATGGAATGCTCCAAACGTCCAATTGAAAACGACATGATTCGCTAATATTGTTGAAAACTTGGTGAAAGCAAGATTGTTGTTGTTATTTTCGCACCAAGAGCTCTATAAAAGAATTAAACAAACGGCTTTTTTCGAAATTCGATAGTAGAAAAAAATAATTTAGGAAATATTAGCCGCATTTTATTATCCACATAATGATCGATTTTTAACGTGATTACAAAAACAATCCCGTTTTTATCTGGATCTATTTCAATGATCCAAAAACTACTATTGTGAATATGTCTCAATAGTGCCAAGAAAAGAGGCAACAGACACGTGAAGAATAAACAAACATACGGCAAAAAGAGACGGGTAACTTAAGATCCTGACTGTTGTATTTATTATGATCTGATCCGGATCAGATCATGAGGATAATAAAATGCGGCTATTAATAAATTGTGAACGAAATTTCTCGGTTTGACTTTTAACGAAAAATTTTTGTGAAAAAAATTCAAATTTTCAACATTCTTAAAGGGCCAAAAAGTTCTGCTTCCATAAACTGTTAAATAAGAAAGATATGCAGAGAAAGAGATATGTAGTTGGAAATGCCCAAGAGTGGTATTTCAAGTTCGTTGGTTCTGAGAGCATTATGTCTAATAAATTTCACTTTCATTAAATCGTTGTTGTTGTGATTGTGAAAGTAAAATAATTTCAATAGTTTAAAGGCTCTCCCAAATCAACGTGAAACATTCGCCGACGACAGTTTTTTGTTGTTGTTTAGCGTTGTGTATCTGTCATTATTTTGTACTATTGTCTGTCTGCGAATGATTCGCTATGATTTCGCATTGGTTTGGGAGAGTCTTAAGAAAAAAATTTTATAACGAATTTTGTCTAAACTTCTCTCACCCCGACTACATAGGACACAGGTGTCCAACATCGCAACAACAATCCAATCAACAATCAGCAGATATGTTCTCTCTCGGCAAATTATGTCAAGGCGTTTCATCTATCTCACCACTACTTCAACATTTACCCCCAGATACAACGAAAACCAGCAAAAAACTCATACACGCGTGAAACGTCAAATCTAATGGCAAAGCTTTGAACAGAGCGTTCATGCCTTGTTCAAAAGTTGGTTTTCTTTGACATATCGTCGGGGAGTAGACATGGATCATAGTTCATAGTCTTGGCATCGTTCATGGAAGGTGGAGCCAGCATGTAATAAAAATCCAATGGGAATGGAGCCAGAAAAATCCATGTCTTGTCGCCGACATGTCGAAGAAAACCAACTTTTGAACACAAAGAACGCTGTTCAAAGCTTGACCATGAGATTAGACGTTTCACGTGCGTGTGAGTTTTTTTTTCTGGTTTTCCTTGTATCTAGAGGTAAGCTGGATATTAAAAAAAAGTCTCTTTACTGTTTGGAGTCTAAAGGGCGTGTATTATTGCAAAAGATAAGAAAAGGGGGAAATGAAACGACATGACATGATTTGCCCAGCGAGAAAAAAATCTGCTGATTGTTGATTGGATTGTGGTTGCGATGTTGGGCATTTGTATGCCCTGTGGAGTCGTGGTGTAAGGTGACGCTACAGTCCGGGGTGGACCACTGATCTCTATGAGCCTGTTTAGATTGGGAAGATTGAGACTGGTCTCACGGCTGTTTTTAGACAAGAGAAGTGAAGGGTCAGAGCTCCCCCCACTTCTCTTGTCCAGAAACTGCTGTGAGGCCGGTCTCAATCTTCCCAATCTAAACACCGTCTATAATACACATAATGTATTATAGAGATCAGTGGGGTGGACCAGGGCCTCAACCAGCTTCTTCCAGCCGGCTCGGTTTCTAGCTAGCTATCTCCAGTTGTCTCCTTAAAAATCTCTTGTACCTTTCACACGAGGAAGCAAATCTCGAGGCAATTTTTGAAATTTCCTTTGAAAGTCTATTGGTTGAACACAGCTAACTTAGATGTGAAAGGAAATGTCAAAAAAATCTTCAAATCCTCGACCAGGAAGATTTTGTTCTCCTCTCTTTCGTCCTGTCCTTCTCACATTGGAACTAAAAGTTTCTGGCAGCTCCGTTTTCTCGTGTGAAAGGGGACTCAATAAAATCAAATCAAATCGTTCCGAATGTTTCACCCAGTCCCTCGAAAGAACTTCGCCTCCGTAGAATTGACATTGGTGGGTTCCGATAGTTATGAGATAGGCTATCCAATTCAGTTATCAGCGGTCATTAGATCTTTTTTACAAGGTTACAACACAAAGCCATCAAGAAAGCTGAGAATAAACATGCAAACATGCCCATTGACGTTGAGCGATCAGTGAGATATGTTATCGTGGGACCGGCCTATTTTCAACTTTTTTTTGTCTTTGGTGAAATTGAAAATATTTATTGCACATATTTTGAAGAACAAATATTTTCAAACTTATTAAAAAATCGGAATATCCTCGGTCGTAAAACCGTCTCTATTGAATAAAATGCATATCAAGATGTAACCGTAGTAGCCCCCAGGTATGAACATTAATATTCCAACCATAAGGAGAGGCCACACCCGGTCTTGATATTTTGCATCAAAGTAACTGGCCGATATGAGTATACTGAATGTGATGCAGATCTAAAACGAATAAGGAAAACTTCATCATAAAAATGTTTGTCTCCGCCTTAGGAAAAACTTACTGCGCCTAATATCATAAATCCTACAATAAGGATGATCTGTTTCCAGGGCACTCTTCTCCGGTACTGAGGTTCGTCATCAACATCTAACTGGTCAGCAAAAATTCCATCGGAAGTATCTTTAGAACGATCGATGCGGGTGTATTCTTTTCTATTTAAATTTCTTCGGCGATGATGCATACTGCTGGTTGATAAGAGGATTTTTGTCATCAAATTTTAACTTTCTGATACCAAATCACAAGTGCTGGTAGTTGGTTACTAAAAGTGTTGATTGCATGCTCTAGAGCTTTTTGATAACCTTTATTTTGAACAAATAAGGAAACTTTGTGTAAAGTTGAAGAACTAACTTTGTTTATTTGTGGAGCAAATTGAAATTAATGAAAAAAATGCACTTTTTTGTTTTGGAAAAATGTCATTTTTCATTTATTTCAAGTGTCAACTCAACTGTCATGTTGCACAGTTCAGTAGTGTTCATGGTTGAAGAAAATGAGGAACAAAATCCATTAAGCGGGAAACACAGTAGAAAGCTGTTACAATGCAGATCGTCAGTTCTGATGGTATGTCCCCTATGACGGTGTCCACATTGGGTATGAAAAAGTGAATTTTTAATGACTTTTCAGTATCTCGCTCCCACTCCTTCATTGAAGTGAGATGTGAATACTGAAAAGTCATTAAAAATTCACTTTTTCATACCCAATGTGGACACCGTCTATAACACGATGATTCTTTGCGTCTGACTCTTTTCTAACACAATGTGTGTGAAAGAGAAAAAGGATGAGACAGAAGACCAGTTGCAGTGTGAGTCATGGGCTAAGCTTTCCGCGACTCTTTTTGACTTTTTTTTTAACACTATCCGTATTTTCGTGTTTTCGTATACAGACAGTACAAACCACAGCAGCGACTTTCGCTGGAACTGTCAATTTTGCATCAAATGCGTATGCCTCACAGGATGATTTTCAAAGAAAAATTCGAAAAAAGAGTTGTAAAGAATTATCGTGTAACAGGGACTATATGCTTCCACCAAAGCTTCCAAAGTTAAAAGCGCTCCCAAACCAAAGCTAAACATACGCCGAAGATGCGAAATCATTCACAATAATAAATACAAAATATGAAAGATACACAATGCTAAACAACAACAAAAAACTGTCTTTGCGAATGATTCGCTATGAGTTCGCGTTGGTTTGGGAGAGCCTTACAAATGTGTCGTCGGTAAATGCGAATCATTCAAAATTTGACAAATACACAACGCGAGCAAAAAAAAAAAACTGTCGCCGGCAAATGCTTCGCGCAATCGCGCAATGAATCATTCGCAACGATACAAAATATAAAAGATACACAATGCTAAACAGCAACAAAAAATTGTCTGCGACCGATTCGCTATAATTTCGCCGACGATAAACAACTTTCGTCGGTGAATGTTTCGCGTTGTTTTGGGAGAGCCTTTATCCTTGATTATGCTATATTTCCACCAAAGATATATTTCAGTTTAGGCTAAATAAGTGTGTGTGGTGTTTCCACTTCAAAAACAGACTTATGGAAGGCCATTTTCGAAATGTCAAATTAAAGTCAATTTAATCGTCAAATGATCGTAATTTTTTTGGTGTTGATATTGCTATTGTCAAATATGCAATCGTCCTGCTTGTACCCCAAGGGGCACAGATTTGAATTTTGCAACAAGAAATTCAAAAATCTGGTTTCACAAGAATAACTCGGAAGTTTTTGTAGAGTTGTTGAATGCTCTCATTGTATTTTAAATTATTTGAGTTCCAACTTTGTTATATTCAGGTCACTGTTCTTATTTAGTGGGACTAAAAATAAATAGGCGTGGCTTAATAGTAACTGAGTAGTTATCCATTGTGTTTCAATGTAACCTAATTTTAATTAGCCGTTCTCAAAAACAAAATCGAAACTGTTTTGCGACTTTGATCTTTTGCTACTTCAAAGTAACTCTAAAGTGTCCAATCATTATGATTCAGTAAAACTAATATACAACACTTTTGTAACAAAGTGAAAAAGTGACAGAAATATTAAATAAAATCCTAAATGCAACCACATTGTAACTTGCTGTCAGATTCTTCAAAAATAACTACCATATATTAGGGTGTCTATTTCCCAACATATTTTTTTAATGATAGACATCTCCTTAGTAAAATATGAATGTTTAAAAAAAAATATTTTACCAAAAAATTGTGTCCGATTTGTCAATAACCCTTACAAATTTATATTTGTATAGGTATCGCTGTTTTCACATTTTATTTTTGTAATTACTGCAGTTATTCATTTTTTTTGTTTCTATTTGTTCTTTAATCCTTTAAAAGTCCCCACTCAAAAACTTATAAACAAGAATTTTATATAAAATATTATGACTTTTAATTATTTAATTAATAATATTATGACTTTTAATTCAATGATGATGAGAAATAATTTGTTTGGTCAAATTTGTTTTGGTCACTAAATTTTATTTAACCTTTAATATATTATTTTGGAAAATTGACGACACCCTAATGTAGGTTCATGTTAAAAAAATATCTTTTTGTTTGGATTGAAAACAAAATGGCAGACACAAACCTAAATGCAACAAGAAATACATGCACACGGTCACAAAACTGTTTTCGATTTCTGGAGTTATTGAAGGACTTGCATGCAACTCTAGTATGACAACTGTGTCTGTCACTTTCGTTGTTATTGAACAGTCACTGAGGGAAATCATGTTGTTTCAAAGGAGGTGCGTTCTTTTTCTTCATTAAATCGAACTTTTGTTAACGTTCATCGTTCATTTATTCCAAAATTTTTTGTATTGTTTTATTGGATTTGGAATTTATTTTGAATTTTTATTTATGTTTGTAGTTATTTTCAATTAAGTATTTTCTATTGTCGATTTTCATTTTTGATATTTTTTATTAAAATTTATATTTTTACCCATAGATAGTCCGACTTGGACAGATGTTATTATAATGGAAATTTTGCCCCTCCTTAAATGAAAAAGAGAGATATTAGTAGGCTTAATGATTCAATTTCTTATACAAAAATATTGATAAGGGGAATTTGATTTTTTAATTATATTGTAATAACTTTCCATATTTGAACTATAACGACTCCGAAATGCAAACAAACGGACACAATAAAACTTACGGTCGCAGTGCAAACATACCCTTATTAGCTATAATTATAGCAACTCTCAAACGAAGGAAGCGCCATCTGCCGGATTATAGCAGATTTACCAGCTGTCAAATAAAAGCTTTTGGAAGGGAAATTATTGGGAAATTTCCCCTACGGAAAGCTCTGGAAGCAGAGACCAGAACGTTCTCCTTATTTCGAGAGTTTGGAAAACAAGTATAAAAGGCACAGGTTTGAACGGCAGCGACACAGTTTGTTTTTAATCGTGAATGAATAAAGTTGGTTGTAATAAAAGTGAAAAGTAAAGTTTGTGAATTAATTCAGTGGTGAAGAATAAATCGTTTTGTTTGTAGTAAGAAAAGTAAAGTGTTTTATTTTGCGAAATAAATAAGTGGACGTTTTGAATAAAGTAAATAAGTTTTATTAACGAACCTGAGAAAATATTACATTGGTGTTAGAAGTGGAATAAAACTTATTTTATTTGTGCACTCAGTAAATTTATTGTGTGGAAAGTGAAAAAAAAAAAGACAATGGGTAAATCTTTGAATGATTTAAATTTAGTGGAACTAAAGGCAGAACTGAATAAACGAGATCTTCCTACTGCTGGAACAAAGAATGATCTTATAATTCGTCTGCAAGAAGATTTAAGAAGATGTGGAAAAAACCCGGACACGTTTATATTCGACATTGAAATGGGAGAACAGCAAGAGCAAGTAAGTACATCGGGCATGACCAATATGCTGTCTCAGCTGCTTGCAAAATTTGATAGTCAGGAAAAGAATCTTCTCGAACGTTTCGAACAACAAAGCCAAGAACAACGGAGTGAACAAAAGAATCTTTTCGAACAACAAAGCCAAGAACAACGGAGTGAACAAAAGAATCTTCTCGAACGTTTCGAACAACAAAGTCAAGAGCAGAAGAATCTTCTAGAACAACAAAGCCAAGAACAACGGAGTGAACAAAAGAATCTTCTCGAACGATTCGAGCAACAAAGCCAAGAACAAAAGTGTCTGCTGGAAAAACAGACAAACATGCTCGAATGTAAGTTAGATGCCTTTGACAGTAGAATTGTTGCCCTTGACGAGCGTGTCGATAAACAATTTTCTTCTATCGATAAACAATTGTTAACTCTCGATCAACAATTGTCTAATGTCGATAAGCAATTGTCGACAGTAGAAGCAAAGTTCGAAGATAAAATCGAATCCATTACAAGGGAATTAGATAAAGTAAAGAAAATGAAGGTTCGAGAAAGTTCTGGCGACTGTCCGAAGAAAAAAGAGATGCATCCACCAACCTTCGATGGGCAAACTTCTTGGTCAATCTACAAGAAGCAGTTTGAGGCAGCCGCAGCAACAAATGGCTGGGATGAGGAAGACAAATGCATAGCTCTAACGCTTGCCCTCAGAGGACCAGCTGCTGAGCTGTTACAAAGCATACCAGCAGATAAAAATGGCAACTTCAGTGCTCTCGTTCAGGCCATTGACAAACGTTTTGGAGATGGCCATATGCAAGAAGTCTTCCGCGTCCAGCTCAATTCCAGAGTCCAGAAAAGGGGAGAAACTCTGCAACAACTCCAAGCAGACATCGAACGGTTGGCGCACCTGGCATATCCAGCTGCAGGAGATGAAATCATCAACCAATTCGCAACAGAAGCCTTTGTTCGTGCTGTATCTGACATCAACCTTCAGCGAGCAATTCGAACTGCTGGCAAACGCACGCTTCCTGAAGCACTAGCATTCGCCCTCACTATGGAAGCAGCAGAGCAGGCTTCTCAAGGAGTCCATCGGGTAAGAGAAATAGAAATTGAGGAGTGCTCTTGCCAGAGAACAGCATTCCAAAGGAACCAACGCGATGGACCTGCTCGATGCTGGAATTGCAATAAAACCGGACATCTCCAACGCCAGTGCAGATTGCCACCTAGAAGATCTGCTTGTCAACATTGTGGAAGCAGAAATTTTAACAACAACAATGTCAAAACTCCTACTCACCCCGTTTCTCAACCGGGAAACGAGTAAGAACCAACTTCGAGGGGCAGAAGCTGGTTTCTGGTATCGATGGCCCCAGAACCACCATCCAGGTCTCACAGACGAAACGAAACAACAAAAGTCTGACTGTGGCGGCAACACTTAACGGCAAGAAGCAAGTGGCTACGATCGACACCGGTGCTACTGCCTCCATTGTTCGAAAGGACTTGGTGAAGATGACATGGCTGCATAACACCAACACTTACCGTCTGAAAACAGCAACAGGAGAGGCAGCCAGAGTATACGGGGAGGTTCGTCTTACAATCCGTTTGGCAGAACTGGAGTTTTCACATCTATTTCTGGTAGCAGATATATGTGACGAGTGCATCGTTGGAATCGACTTTATGAAAGAGCACGGAGTAATTCTCGATATCGGAAAGCAAGTTCTCAAATACCGAAATGTGGAGATTCCTATGGTTTATGGCAATGAAAATTCATCAACTCTGAGGACTGTCATAAAGGAAGATATTTGCCTGCCACCTTCTTCAGAAGTGTTCGTTTGGACAAAAATAAAGGGAGATTTGGGTAGCCATCGATACCTAATGGTGGAACCAGACTCTGAACAGTCTTCTCAAAGCATCATCCTAGGGAAGACCCTTGTGGCGCCAAAGAACAACATGGTGCCCGTACGGATACTCAACATCAAACCGTACGAAGTCAAGCTTAGAAAAGGAGAAGTTGTTGGAAAATGTGAATCCGTATCCGCAATAACTAAAATTACAGAAGTTGATACACAAGAATATGTGGACCTCAGGAAAGTGAACACTATGAAGTCAAACATTCTCAAGTCTTCAAAATTAAGTGAATATCAGCTAAGTGTTGCTGGAAGCCTCCTTCATGAGTATGCTGATATACTCTCTTCACCCAATGGGCGGTATGGTCGAACACAACTGGTGCAGCATCGAATCGACACAGGAGACGCAAGACCTATTCGACAACCAGCAAGACGTCTCCCATTAGCCAAACAAGCCGAAGTTGAAGAGATGATATCGACCATGAAGAAAGATGGACTAATCGAAAACTCTAAAAGTCCATGGGCATCCCCAGTTGTTCTTGTCAAAAAGAAGGACGGAAGTACTCGATTTTGTGTGGACTATCGGAGGCTGAACGATGTGACAAAGAAAGACAGCTACCCTCTGCCAAGAATCAGCGATACTCTGGATGCGATGGAAGGAGCTGAATGGTTTTCAACATTGGACTTGAAGAGTGGCTACTGGCAGGTAGAAATCCATCCTGAAGATCGAGAAAAGACGGCTTTCTCCACAGGAAATGGTCTGTGGCAATTTAAAGTGATGCCTTTCGGACTATGCAACGCTCCGGCAACATTTGAGCGTTTGATGGAGTGCGTTTTACAAGGACTTACTTGGAAATCTTGCCTAGTCTATTTGGACGATGTCATTGTTTATGGTAAGACATTTGATGAGCATTGTGGAAACCTTAAGGCCGTGTTCCAGAGGCTTCGAGAAGCAAACTTGAAATTGAATCCAGACAAGTGCGAGTTTTTCAAGTCTGAGGTAAAATACTTGGGACATATCATCTCTTCCCAAGGAGTGAAGACTGATCCTGAAAAAGTTGACACCGTAAAGAATTGGCCGACACCACAGGATAAACATCAACTCCGGAGCTTTCTTGGTCTAGCCACGTACTATCGACGATTTGTGAAGGATTTTGCTGGGATCGCGAAAAGTTTGCACCAGCTAACAGAGAAAAGCAAACCGTTCAAATGGTCAAGCGAGTGCGAGAAAAGCTTCCAGGAACTTAAGCAGCGCCTATGCAATACACCAGTTTTGGCCTATCCGACACCAGGGAAACCTTTCATCATCGACGCTGACGCAAGTAACGTAGGAATTGGTGCCGTACTATCACAAGTCCACGAAGGAGAAGAGAAGGTCGTTGCCTATTACAGCAAGGTGCTCTCAAAGCCAGAAAGAAATTACTGTGTGACCAGAAGAGAACTTCTAGCTTTAGTATCGGCAACAAAACACTTCCATAAGTACATCTATGGACAGAAGTTCCTTCTTCGAACAGATCATGGCGCACTTAATTGGCTGTTGAACTTCAAAAATCCAGAAGGTCAAGTGGCAAGATGGATTGAGAGATTGCAGACATACGACTACCAGATCCAACATCGAAGAGGAAGGTTGCACTCAAATGCAGATGCTTTATCTCGGAGACCATGCAAACCGGACTGCAAGCACTGCACACGTCAGGAAGAGAAGGAGGTTGCTTCCATCCAGCGATTAAGAGCCGATCCCATTTACGGTTGGAGTAATGAAGAACTGAGGACTGCCCAACAAGAAGACTCGGATATTGAACCCATTCTGGCGTGGAAGGAACACCAAGAGAAACCAGAATGGGGTGACATCTCCGATAGAAGTCCAACTCTTAAAGCGTATTGGGCACAATGGGACTCGCTTCATGTACAAGAAGGAGTACTAAGACGTAAATGGGAATCCACAGACGGCAAATCATATGTGATGCAGCTAGTCATACCTCGTTCCAAAGTTAATGACGTTCTGCAAGAGCTGCATGATGGAGCTTCCGGAGGACATTTGGGTGTCAATAAGACACTGGAAAAGGTAAGACAGCGATTCTACTGGCTACACGCAAGAGAAGACGTCGAAAAATGGTGCCGAAAATGTGATACTTGTGCTGCAAGCAAGGGACCAGGCAGAAAAGTCCAGAGTAGAATGCAGCAGTATAATGTGGGCACGCCCTTTGAGAGGATTGCAATAGACGTTGCAGGCCCTTTTCCAGAAACCGAAAACGGAAACCGATACATCCTGGTAGTAATGGACTACTTCAGCAAGTGGCCTGAGGCATTTGCCATCCCAAACCAGGAAACCAAAACAGTCGCGGATCAGATTGTTTTCAACTGGGTAAGCAGGTTTGGTGTACCTATGGAACTCCATTCAGATCAAGGGAGGAACTTCGAGTCCAAAATTTTTCAGGAAGTTTGTACACTCCTTGGCATTAAAAAGACGAGGACAACACCACTTCACCCACAATCTGATGGGATGGTTGAACGATTCAACCGGACCCTTAAAGAACACCTTTCCAAAGTTGTAAGCGACAACCAACGAGACTGGGATCGGCATATTCCGTTATTCTTGATGGCCTATCGAAGTGCGGTACATAGCTCAACAGGACATACACCATCAGAAATCCTGCTCGGGAGCACAATACGACTACCAAGTGAAATCAAATTTGGATGTTCTACAAGTGAGCCACAAGGAATAGACGACTACGTGGACAACCTCAAAGAAAAGCTAGTTGACATTCACGAAAGGACGAGGGCAAATATAAAGCTATCGAGTGATCGGATGAAAACAAGATATGACGCAAAAGCCACAACGACAGGATTCCAAGTGGGAGACCTTGTGTGGTTTTATAATCCCCACCGTCGAAAGGGACTCTCACCGAAGCTTCAACAAAATTGGGAAGGCCCTTATACTGTTGTAAAACGAATAAACGATGTCGTCTACCGCATTCAGAGAGGATTAAGAGGCAAGCTAAAAGTAGTTCACAGCGACCGTTTACATCATTATAATGGTGATGGAAGTGGTGGATTTGCTCGGGACGATCAATCCTAAGAGGGGGGCAGTGTAATAACTTTCCATATTTGAACTATAACGACTCCGAAATGCAAACAAACGGACACAATAAAACTTACGGTCGCAGTGCAAACATACCCTTATTAGCTATAATTATAGCAACTCTCAAACGAAGGAAGCGCCATCTGCCGGATTATAGCAGATTTACCAGCTGTCAAATAAAAGCTTTTGGAAGGGAAATTATTGGGAAATTTCCCCTACGGAAAGCTCTGGAAGCAGAGACCAGAACGTTCTCCTTATTTCGAGAGTTTGGAAAACAAGTATAAAAGGCACAGGTTTGAACGGCAGCGACACAGTTTGTTTTTAATCGTGAATGAATAAAGTTGGTTGTAATAAAAGTGAAAAGTAAAGTTTGTGAATTAATTCAGTGGTGAAGAATAAATCGTTTTGTTTGTAGTAAGAAAAGTAAAGTGTTTTATTTTGCGAAATAAATAAGTGGACGTTTTGAATAAAGTAAATAAGTTTTATTAACGAACCTGAGAAAATATTACAATATGAATATTTAAGTACTAATTGTATGAATATTTGAGTACTTAACTTTTTCCTAAACCAACTCGAAATCATAGCGAATCATTTGCAACGATGCAAATAATGCAGATACACAACTCTTAATAACAAAGAAAAAATATCATAAGTGAACAACAGGTTTTTTGTATGACAAATTAAAAATAGCTAAGATTTGTTAAGAAAAAGAACGCTCTATTAATGTTTTGTTCGTAAATGTTTCAAAGAAGTTTCTGAAACTTCTTTAGAACTAAACTTTATGTTAGTTTCTTCACAGTTTCATAAGGATCATTGTAGGCAAAGAAAAAGAACGAGGGTGAGTGAGGCAGTAAGAAAAAAAAAAAACAAATAGAGATTGATGAAAAATTTTCGCACAGGGACGAATTAGTTTTTGTTGGCGATGGCAAGACGTTCAAATCCATTTAGCAACCATAATGCGAAGTTATTTTTCAACGTTTTAAATAAAATATTTGTATATGTCTTTCTGCTGTTGCCCGTTTCTATCTTGTCGGTTTTGTATCTTTGCCAAGAAGTGTTCAATAGTTTAAAAGTATTCTACGATAATTTATTTACCTAAAAACCATCACCTCGCATAACTTTATGAAAAATATGAGACAAAACTTACCTGTGAAATGAAAATTTTTTACACCGTATTATAGTCGTGTTTACAGGAATTTATGCAGCATTGCATGTTCTTTTATATATATTTTTCATAAAGTATTGCATGTAACATAGCTATTCACTATATTTACATTAATTTCACCCTTTTATTTAGTTTAGTAAGGTTTTTAACTAATTTAACGATTTAAAATTTCTGTACACTTTCATATATCTCGGCAAAATGACGGAAGGATCTCAATAATTTTTTATCTTGCTTCCTTTGGGCACCCCAGCAGATAAAAGCCTTTCCTTTAAGTGCATTTGTATCCTCGCTTTTTTCAAGCGAAGATAGAAATGCGCTTAAAAACATGGCTAATTAGGCTTAAATTTACACTATTCCACAATCATTAGTCCTGGAACAAAAATGATTATTTTGTGTCAAGAATTAATTAATAATGATATTATCTGCTGTCGTCATTGACATCAGTATCCTGAATTTCACTCATGTGAACCATTCCACTAAATCCGACCCTGAACTGAATTAAAAGATCAGTTGCTATTGGGTTATAGAAAGGAAACTTTTTATCAGCCATATTTTTTTTTCTGAAATAAATGTTTTTATCTTAAAAAAAAAACAAGAAATTAGATGTTTATAATTGTTTTTTTAATTTAATATATTTAAACCATGATTTTCTACTTTCAGAATTTATAAAATGTAATAATATTTTAATATTTGATAATAATTTCAAAAAAAAAAATCTTTTAAAAAATAGAAGGGCACTAATTTTTTAACAAAAAAACTTTAAATTCAGTCAATTTTACGAGCGCGCAAGTTTTGAAGGGGGTAGCAATGAATATTAGTTGATTCAACTGCGAGCGTAGTGAAAATTAAATACTAACAACCTTGAAAATTAATTATTTAATATAACCTATTTCAATTAATTGATAAAAGAGGAAAAAAAACAGTTGTCACATCACAAATGTCTGACTGCATTTTTAGTTACATATTTAAATAAGAAATACATTTCTGAAACTGAAAAATATTTATTTGGAACTAGTTATGTATGTATGTCAAAAAACTTAAAATATAGTTACGAAAAACTTTTCAATAAATCTTCCGTAGGTTTCAGTTTAGTGTTCATAAACTCCCCTAAGACAAATTAATCTGTTGCTATTAAGTCAATAAGAACTTGACTGAAACCTTTCAAACTTGTTGCAATCCAGTATAAAGAAACTTATTTTGAACGATTTACATTGATTACACAAGTGTTACGTGTAACTACAAAGTAACTTGAATTTAGTTGCACAATAGGACCACCCCTGCGCTTTTTTGGTTACAGTGGTGTTCCTGTGACTAGTTCTTTTTTAACAAATGCAACCGTCACTATGTTACTCAGAAGTCACCACAACTTATCAAAAACTTAACGTGCCCCTTGGGCACACAATCAATTTGTTCAACGTCAGTCAACTTGCAAACGCATTTGACGTTCGATCTATGGCTTTTAAATATTTTGTTCATCAACTCGATTTTTTACCGCATACTGCTCTGCAGATGATGTTTTCGAAGATGTGACTTTGGCAAACCTCATTGCATGTTGTTAATGCAGTCAAATTTGTATTTGGGTTTTTCAACAGAAGACTTTTGCAGCTTGCATTCAAGAACATTCTGCAAATGCATTTTTGACACAGATGACGTTCGAAAATGGCTGAATATTTGCTTTGACATCACCTTTCAAAATGCTACATTTTTTGTTATGAAGTGGAACTCAGATAGAATATGTTCCATTTTTGTCGAACTATGAAGAACTGGAATCCATCCTCGAATGAATGAAGAATAGGCAAGTTCCATTTATAAAACTTTTTGTGTTATTTAGGGCCAGTAGTTCTAAAAACATGGTTAGAATTTTGATCCAAGGTTCAGCAATTTTTACTCTCTGATTTCGGAGTACTCACTGAGGTTGAACTATCAACTGTATGGTTATGTGATATGAGGTATAGTTTCATGTTTGAACCATCGTTGAACCTGAACTTGGTTCAGCAATTTTTACTTGTCGATTTTTACTCAACGATTTTTGCAGCATGCAATAATTGGCTACAATCACCTACTTGAACCAACGTTGAACCTCAGTTAATACGCCGAAATCAGCGGGCTAAAATTGCTGAACCAAAATTTGAACCATTGTTTGTATGATTAGGCCTCACCAAAACCGGTGAATTAAAATTGCTGAACCACGGATCAAAATTTTAATCGTGATTGTACAACTGACCCTACACAACCAATTCCGGTGGATAAGCTGATGAAGTTTCTTTTTGGGTACTCTGTCCCAGTAGAGTTGTAAAAAATCGTTACTTTTGAGTAATCGTTACTTTCGTTACTTTTTCCAAAGTAATCGTTACTTTTGAGTGATTACTTTGATTACTTTTTTCGTAAAAATTGATTAATATTTGTTGTTATTTTGTAACGTAAATCCTGTAGTTCTAGACAAAAACAGCAAAAAAAGTGGTTTTTGGATCAAAAATGGCAACTAAAGAAATGTATAAAAAAATAGGTATGATTCACAAAAATTTAATAACTTTGTATTATTTTTCTTCTTTTTTAAATAATTTATAATTTATATTTATTAAATGATCATTGATATAGGTAGTTCAATCATTGAAAAAATAATTTTGTAGGAAAGCTTGAGACAAAATGATTTTTTCCAATAGAAATAATATTTTAGTCATGAGTTTTTTTTTATTTATTTAATTTATTGAGTTTGCTTTATTCAAATCTGAAAATAATTAATACAAAATTCAATGATGAGTTTCAATGAGATCTTTACCCGGTCCCAATCAAAAAAATATTCAGTTGATTTTTTTCATTTCATTTCACTCTTCAAATATAATTCAATTGAATTATTTCATGTTTCATGTTGTATTTCACACTTTTAAACAGCATTATGAACATTTTGTTAGATATTGTAAGAAAAAAGAAAAATGCTTACAGCTTTTGTACATGTATAAAACGGTGCAGGGAACTAAGTCCCCGGGAACCAAGTCCACCGAGGGACTTAGTTCTCATTTAATGGGAACTAAGTCCACTTCAGCAAAGTGAACTTAGTTCTCATAGAAGGTGGGAACTAAATTCCTCAAAAACTGAGTGGTTTTACTTCCCTTTAAATGTGAATTAAGTTCCCACTTCCAAGTAAAAAAATCAATCTTATTAATAAAACAGAAATACTTTTCACAATATTGTTGGATATATATAGGATAAATTCAAAGTTTCTTTAAATCCAGATTCTCTAAATGCAAAAGAAACTTTGCATACACCCAGCCTCACACATACCCCAAATCCTATAGTGAGCCCAAGCAGGGGGGTTGCAGGGGGGCAGCATGCCCCCCCATACATACCTCACTGTTTATTCGCCGTAAGGCTTTGTCTTACCACAATACAGTGCTAGCACCCAACATTACGGCGAATAAACAGTGAAGTATGTATGGGGGGGCATGCTGCCCCCCTGCAACCCCCCTGCTTGGGCTCATTATAGGATTTGGGGTAAGTGCGAGGCTGGGTGAATGCAAAGGCTTTCACGCAATTTCGAATGCTTGTAATTTTTATCGTTGAAAGTTAGTTCCCTCTTCATATTTCAAAATTGGTACTTAGTTCTCATAAAGAAGTGGACTACTTTCTCACCTTACCTGGGAACTAAGTCCACTTCGTTAAAGTAATCGTTCTTGGTAAGGTAATCGTTACTCAGAAAAGTAGACTACTTTGATTACTTGAAGTAATCGTTACAAAGTAACGATTACTAACGATTCCTTATACCAGTCACGGGACCACGACAACAAAACTTTCGATTTTGTCGTTGTTCTACTACAAATAGAGAGTTGCCCTGTTTTTTAGTGCATTTTTATCTTCGCTTGAAAAAAGTTACATGTTAAATACAACAACAATACGGAGTTATACCAAATGGTTGTTGTATTTAACATGCTACTTTTTTGTAAGCGAAAATAAAAATGCACTAAAAACACTAAACTAATAAGGGTATTCATGCAACAGCGTAAACTTGTCGTAATCGTTGTAAAGTTTTAAACTTCGCAAATCTGTCAAATTTTCCATACAAATTGTGACAGAACTACGAAGTTTTATAAGGCTCTCCCAAACCAACGCGAATTCATAGCGAATCATTCGCAAAGAAAGTTTTTTGTTGTTATTTAGCATTGTGTATCTTTCATATTTTGTATTATTGTGAATGATTGACAATAATACAAAATATGAAAGATACACAATGCTTAGCAACAACAAAAAATTGTTTTTGCGAATGATTCGCTATGATTTCGCGTTGGTTTTGGAGAGCCTTTAAACTTTACATTGTTTACGACGAGTTTACGCTATTGCATGAATACCCATCAGTATCAAAACATTTTGTGAGCAAGCAGTTTGTAGTTGTGAGTGTCAACCCATCATTCAGCGTGTGCACATTATCAGTTTTGATTGATATCCAACACAGGAGTCATTCAGATTTGATAATGTGTTTAACACTTAAAAGTTTAATGTCACATGTTCGTTTGACATTGTGCGTGCCACGCGTGCCACCAGCACCGATAGCTAAATAGGATATTGAAGATAACGTGCGAACTTCTTACGTATTTATTGGTGACTAGTACGTCCAGCCCTCGAAACTCGAGTGCTAATAACACTATCGTCTAGTTGGCGAACTTCTAGAAAACCGTTCAAGAAACGATCATCAAAATGATTCAATCAATCGACCTTCTATCATTTTCATTTCACTGAATTTATTACCGATTCAAAAAAGGGTGATTTTAAGGCAATTGACATTTTGATCTAAATATACTTTTTCTGTCAAGAATAGCTTGTCTCCTATATTTCAAGCCATCAACTGTCAAATTCAATTGACGGATGGCTACGATGTCGATGGATTTAAAACTACAAAGAAATCTAAAATTTTTGATGAATATTTACTGGTGATTTTAGGGCGATTGGGTGACATTTGGATCGAAATACACCTTTACTGTAAAGATACAATTCATCCACTCTTTCAAGTCATAAACTGTCAAATTCCATTGACGGATAGCTGCGGTGTTCATATCAGCATTACGTGAAGTGACTCATTTTGACGTCTCTTATTTTTATCTCACTCTTATCTCTTGGAAAGAGATGTGAGGCAGAAGATTTTAATTTTTTTGAAAATTTCCACCTCACTTCGCCATCTCTTTCTTTCCAATGAATAGGAATGAGATAAAAAAGAGAGACGTCAAAATGAGTCGCCTCACGTGAAGCTGGTATAAACACCGTCAATGGATTAAAAAATCTTTATAAGAAATCTGAAATTTTTGATGAATTTTTGGTGCTCCAGAAAAAAGTAATTTTAAGGAAATTGGGTGACATTTGTATCAAAATATACTTTTCTGTCAAAATATAGTTTACTCCCTACATTTCGTGCCATCAAATCAAATTCTTGATGAATTTTTACTGCTACAGAAAAAGATGATTTTCAGGCAATTGGGTGACAATTTGAGCTGGTGTGTTGAGCTAAGTGCATAGATTTCTCGGCACATAACTTAAAAGCGGATACAAACTATGTTACCGGCGTGTAGTAGGCACTAAAAGTTTACTTGTCAACGCGTTGACAGTTCGCAGCAAAATTGACGTTTGCATAAAATTGGGGCTAAGTTGAACCAAGAGAAGTGGCATTTGCATACGATTTATTGATTACAAATTCAATCACGGAGGTAGAGGATAACCACTTCGGGCTAAGGTAAACTAAGAGAATTATCAGCGCTTAACTTAAATGTGTTAACACAAAAAACATTTAAGTTATAAGCGCGCTGACAACTTATAGCTTTTTTGCAAGCATGGATGAAGTCGGTAGAAAAAAAACACACCGGGGATTACCGACGCCATCACATAAAAAACAGAGTTTCCATTCAAACTATCGATAGCATATATGAAATTCATGCCTGTAACACAGTTTTTCTCCGTGCTTAAGTTAAGCGCCGGAAAATCTCTGGGCTTAACTTAGCCCGAACACTTAGGGCCAGTTTGTTCACAGTGGGTTAAATCAGCAATTAGATTATCACTGATTCTGTTCAACCCATAGTTATGAATCTGTGATAATCAGAGAGTGTTTGTTCACTCAATTTTCAGTTTGATTAATAAATCATAGTTTTTCCAATAATCTTTCCATTTTCCAGTCTATCTGTCAATCAATTGTCAGACGTATTCCGTCATTAACTTATTTCAGTGTGAGTGAGCTTTCGAAAAAAAACATTTTTTGTGCAAAAAAACACGGAAAATCAGTGCTTGAAATATAATTTTGTGTTCAATTTAAGATTGTTTCCGGTTAAATTACTATATAATATATTATATTATATTTTAATGCGGCTGATTGATTTTGTTTTCCAAATATATAGTTGAAGTGTGAAGGTAGTGATGGCATTCTGTGAAACCTAGTCATGGGATTTTTTCCCAGTTATAGTTTTTCTATGCAAAAAAGCACTTTATTTTTGGATAGTAAATAAAATAACTACAACTTGTAGTAAAATCAGTACAAATTGTTTATTTTTTTCTTGCAAGATGGACGATGCTTGGTTTCTCTTCATTCATGTTCTTTGTTCGAAGGAATTGGATAGAATTTGTTTCTCTTTTTTATACCTACGCTTAGGAAATAATCAATGATGAACAAACAAAATTCCAGAAAATCTTTGATTAAATCATGCTAATCAGACAGAATCGGCGAATTAGTTATTTCTCCAATTAAGTGCTAAAATCATGGATTCTCTGTTTAAAATGTTGATGAACAAACGCATTCAATGATAACCAACTGGAATAATCATTGATTTAAGTTGACAAGGTGTGAACAAACTGGCCCTTAGGCTGATGAGCACCGACATCATTTCTTTCATCCAATTCCCTTCGGGCTTGCAAAAAACCAGGGCTATTATCGATCACGAACGACAGTCCACTTTTAACAAAAATTGGCGTTTGCATACAAATTTTTATAGCAAAATGAGCCAGGGTATTTGGATACGATTTTAAGTCGTACTCCAACATTGAGTGAAAAATCGCAAGAATAGTTCCATCGTGTAAAAGCAGTCTTGATCGTGTAAAAGAACTGAGGTACTTATCATTATTTTCTGCAGCACTGAACGCTGCCATCCGACATTTCCATAATCTTTCCAGTCGCGCTGGAAAATTTGTTGGTTGGTGGGTGTCAAAATCAAAACGTCACCGACCAAAGTAGAAGTACTTCTTGTTCTATGTCACTGGCAAATACAAATAAATTAAAAGTGAATATTGAATAAAAAAGATAAGAATACAAAACAATAAATAGAACAAAAGAAAAATGTTTGGAAATATATCATCATATTATAAAATGGCAAAGACGAATCGTGTATATATAAAACAATAGTGTCGTGAATTTTAAAGTAAAAATATCAAGAAATCAAAAAATTAAGTGTTGTGAACAAATACTCGGTCTCGCTCTGGCTCTCGCTCGCACTTATTGTGCAATTTTCTTTTATTGTTTATTAGTTATTGTGGTGCAATTTAATAATAAATTTTTGCATTCTGCACTTCTGTGCAAAAAAACCTTTTCAACGATATATAATTTATATGCCTTCGGCTTTTGTAGACCGCGTAAATTGTACCACAAAATTCGTGTTTGCCGTTTTATAATATGATGATTCTCTTTATGAAAAGAGTCGAAACGTTTATAAAATAAAACAAAATAAGGTGAGTTTCACAGCACAGTTTTTTTTATTGAAAGTGTTTCTGAAAGTTATTAATTAATACAGGTTGCTACAATATCTCTGTTGGGAATCTTTGACGGACTCATTACTTTTGAAACGAGGTGTATTATGCAGATCCTTATTCTGGAGTTGGATACAGCCTTTCGATACGGCTTTCGAAATCTTTGCTAATCCACCATCTTAACACCGCCATTCAGAAACATTTCACGAACATCCAGAGACCTTGTTTTTGTTAATAGGGCTTGCAACTGCAAAAACGAAACAAAAAAAGGATTCTTGTCTTATTTTTTTTGAAAAAAAAAAAAAAAATCAACGAAGACAGCGAGACGAAGAACAGCATGGAAAAACGATACCTTTTCATAAATACCTATGATGGCCGTAGACGACAGAGTCAACGAGTCAACAAATGGGACCGCACCGATCCAAAATTGGTCGTGTGTCGGGTGGATCGGCTGTCGCCGCCGCCGATGCATTTGGATTTGTAGTGAAAGTGAAAACCGAGCTTAGAGGAGTTTAAACAACAGAAAATTTTGTATGTGCTTTGTCATTTGTTATTTGTTACGTGTTTTAAGCGTTGAATAAAATAAATATTTAAACAATTATTTACATTACTAATTTTCATTATTGTAAGTGAACGAATTTTCGTTTCCTAGGTTTGCCATTATATTGGATTTTTGGTGCTTGTCAGTTTGTCACTGAGGTAAAGTATTGTTTGTACGTTCAGAAGGCAGTCCTGTGGGAAACGAAATTAAATTTGCATTTGTCTTTCTTATAGGTATATATTTTATTATTTCTAAAAATGATTTTTGAAAGATAGCTGTCATAAATAAAACTTCTCTTTTTGATGAAATTTGGTGTTGGTGGTTTGATTTGGTTTCATAAATAGAAAACATGGCTTTTTGAAGATTTTTTTTCAGGAATTGCCGATAGTACCTATGTAGCCATTTTTGCTATTCTTTTTTATACATAATATTCATTTTATCAATGGGGAAATCTAATTATGGCTGCAGATTTCCAGGTTGGGTTGGTTTGGCCACGTTCCAACGCCATCGGCAGTGCCTCGATGTGGTGATAGTCCGTCCGATGGCCCTTTTGCATTTTCCCTCTGGGCTTATTTATAACGGGTGATTTTTTAAGAGGTTTAGAACTTTAAAAAAAAAAAAACACAAAAAATTCGAAAAAATGAATGAAATATTTATTTGAATCGATAGTTTGAACCTTGCAATTTAATGTTTAAAGATAATTTCATGCAAATGTTGACCGCGGCTGCGTCTCAGGTAGCCCATCCGCTGAGTCCAATTTTGGCATACTCTTTCACACATATCGGCCGGTATCTCACGAATGAATGCATGGATGTTGGCTTCCAGTGCGTCAATCGAAGCGGGCTTGTCCCTATAGACATTAGCCTTGACATACCCCCACAAAAAATAATCTAATGGTGTCAAATCGCACGATCTAGGCGGCCAATTGACCGGCCCGAAACGTGAAATTAACTGTTCACCAAACTCGCCTCGCAATTGCGCCATTGTTTCGCGTGCTGTGTGGCATGTGGCACCGTCTTGTTGAAACCACATATCATGCAACATGCAAGTCAAGAACTTCCATTTCGGGCAAAAAAAAGTTTGTTATCATCGCTCGGTAGCGTTCACCATTGACAGTAACGCTGCGATTCGCATCATCTTTGAAGAAATATGGCCCAATAATGCCGCCGGCCCATAAACCGCACCAAACAGTGGCTTTTTCGGGATGCATTGGTAGCTGTTGCAATGCTTCTGGCTGATCTTCACTCCAAATGCGGCAATTATGCTTATTTACGTACCCATTCAACCAAAAATGAACTGAAATTCAACCAGAAATGAACATTTCGAACCGAGCACGAGCACGAATTTTGATAGTAGTAAAATTCAATAATTTGCAAGCGTTGTTCATTTGTAAGACGATCCATGGTTAAATTGCAAACCAAACTGAAGCTGTTTGACAGTGACACAAGGTACTAAACACACGTCAGCTGTCAAAACCAGTGTTGCCAAAACCAAACCAGCTAAAAAATCACCCTTTATTTTTGTTGCAGGTGTGAGCTGCCACGTATAAAAAACCGTGGGTACCTAACTATACCTATGTATGATGAAAAATTCGTGTGCTTGGCGTGTAGGTTGGGTGAAAAAAAAAAATGACAATTTGTATAGAAAATTTGACAGATTAACGCAGTTTTCAACTTTACTATAGGTCTGTTCCTTGCCGACTTTCAAACAGTTTGAAACCGCCAGATTTAGTCCGAAGTCGTTCCACAATTGAAAAATTGTACTGGTCCGCACCAAATCTGGTGGTCTGAAACTGTTTGAAACTGTTTGGGACTAAACCATGGAACAGGGTTTATAGGTTTGTTCGATGTGAGCACTGGGGCGCACTGGGTCGCCCTGAACTCGCTCTAATGTGTTTTATGTGACACTTTTTTCGCCCCAGTTTATTTGCACTGTGTTCGATGTGTGTTCGGGGCGAGCACTGAACTCGCTCTTACGCACCCCAGGTTTTTTCTCAGGGAAAGAAATCAGAGCTGCGAAATTGAAATCAGCTGTTTGTAAAAGTTGAATGTCAAAGGGAAAGGATTAACTTTGCGAATTTTTATGACGATATAAATAATAAATGTGAAATATTTTGTTACTTTTTATTAATTTATATATTAATAAATTAAATGCTAAAGAAAATATATGTATATCTAGTGCTTGCATAACCCCTTGAACAGAATGAACGTAGCTGCAGCTGGTAGCAAGAGTTGAATTTAGTTTAACTTCTGCTACACCATACATTCCTTGCTACATTTACAGCTTCTCATTGTGGCACTGTATACTATTTTTGTATCTTTCTACTTTGACAGTGCTACACGCGACAACTACAGCTACACCATTCTGTTCGGCCAGTAAAGATTTTGAAGCTGCACAAAATAGTATCCAAGCACCTCAACATTTTTATCATACAAAAGTAACACTGAGGTGTTCGATGTGAAATCAAAACCCGGGCAGTCGCAGTCCCCAGTTTTTTGACATTTGAATGACATTCCCCAGTGCGCCCTGGGGCAGGGAACAGCGAACAAACCTTATGTTAACGACGACAAAAACTAGTCTTTAAGGTACACACCAGAGATTAAAATGAGCGTGTTCGAATCAGTTCGAACAAAATCCAATTTCTGTTTATGATCGTTCATACTCGATCGTTCCGCCTCTATACTCGTAAGTCATTTTATCCACGAGTAAAAATACTCATAAGTCAAGTCAAACAAACTGATCGAACTCATGAGTATCTGATCTTTGTATATGAACTTTATAGTAATATCATGAAGATAAAGCTAGAACTATAATGCTCGGAGGGGCACTTAAGTGGTCGGAAGAAAACAAGCGAATACACGGAAAGCATTCGACGCGACTATAATTGCGAAGTGGAGCGTTTCGTCAAGTTTCGTTCAACTTCGGTTACGGAAGTGAGGTGCGCTCCCGAGCGCACCTCACTTAAGTAAAACTGACATTTGGTGAAATAGGAATGCCAAAAAGAGAAAGATGATAGTTACATTATGGGTGTGTTCCCCTTTTTTCGGTACGGAAAGCTACTTTTCGTTGGTTTTTGACATTAGCTTCAGTGCCCTTCCGACTATTATAGTTCTACCTTAAATGTTGACACACCGTCCGATGTTGACACACCCATGTTGACACACCCATGAATGTTGCTTGCCACATGTTGAAACACCATGCTTGCCTCCTTGTATATTTTTAGTTGTCATTTTCATTTTTACTTTTTAGTTGTGAAGCCTGATTCACAATGCGACGAGGAAACGAGACGTGAGCGTGACGAGATCCCGTCGTTGCTGTCAAACGAATTTCAAACAATGAAAGTATATGGAGATATACACAATGAAGCGTTTCTCGTCGTCACGTCACGCCAAGAATTCGAAAAATTGAAAAAAAGACGCGACGAGACGACGATTTTATTTTTTGACAAGTTATTTACATAATGGAAGTATTTTTTTTAAAGAAAAAATACGATAACTTGAAATTAAAAGATCAAGTAATTCCTAATCTGTTGTCTTCAAAGCTTTTTTGGACAATTTTTATTATTTTTTATTTTTAACAAAAGAGTTTTCGTTGTAAAGAATCTCGCCGCATTGTGAATTGGGAAACGATTTTATAACTAGAAAAAGATGACAGCGAATCACGTCACGCTCTCGTCTCGTTTTCCCGTCGCATTGTGAATCAGGCTTGAAGATGCTTTGCTGGGGGAAGGTTGTCGTTCTCTTCCCTTAATAAGCAAAAAGAAAAAGAATGCGTTTGTTCGTGTTCTAATTATAGGTATGTATGATTGTAGGTAGATAGGTAAGTATCAGGGTTGCCACTTCTGAGAAAAATGTTCGCAGTATATTTGGAAAAAAAGTGCAGTAGATTAAATATTTTGTCCTAGATATCTTTTTTTATTTATTTTTTCAAAAAACTTAATATGTCATTCGAACAAAACTGATAAATAAATAGAATACATATAAAATTTATTTTTCTTCAAAACATAAGAACAAACAAAATAGTTATAAATTAAATATATCATATTATTAATAAGGCGTGAAGTGTAATTTTTCAAGTGCAATAGATTTTATTTTAAGGCAGCAGATTGATTTTGAGAAAAAAATGCAGTAGATCTACTGCAATTTCAGCAAAGTGGCAACTCTGGTTGTCATTTAGTTAGGAATGTATATTTTATTTATATACAAAGACCAGGCCGTTTAAAAAATTCAAAATTCTAAGTGAAAAACGGTTTTTTTAAACAGTGGCAGGGCGAATCAAACACACAAATGATCTCAAATTCCGTGATATGGGATGCGTGGAGCTTATCTAGGGAGGGGTGAAAACCAATTTCGGGTAACACGATTTTCCTCGAAGTTGCATTCATATTTTTTTTTCGATGCACTGTTTCTCGCAAAGGCCCCAGTTGTGGACTGCAAGACTTTGATTTTTTTAATAGTCTTTAATGAAGCTTTCGACGCCTATACTTCTTTTTTTGCTATCGTTCACACCAAAAATCTGCTGTGGGCTCTCGGTCTAATTGTATTAATACTTCGATACACAAATGGAACTTAGAACTCTGTCATTAAAAAGTTATAGTTTTTGAAGTTAAAATTTCCTTATTTTTTCCAATAACAATTTATACCTACGCAAGATGGCGCTCTGCTTGAGTGTCCATTTTTTTTCTAAACACTGCAATCGTTCAAAAATTCATTGACTCAACCAGGAACATGTACATAGGTATGTAACGAGAAAAATGACTAAACACAATTAACGTTCCACATCAGACGGATTGTTTTTATTTTTAATACTTTCTTTTAAATCAGTTTTACACAATTACATATAAATTGCTTACACATTATAATAATGTTTTGGTTTTTCTCTATCAGAACATAGCACACTATAGGCAAAATAAATAGACGATAGGTTACATCCGAGTTTTTGAAGATCAATAGATAGTAGTAGGTATAGGGAAGCAATAAAGAGGAACAACAAAAAAAAAACATCAGAAAGATACAAAAGTATGACTAAAGAATGGAAATTATATGAAACTATTACTTAGTTTTTTTTTTAGGTATCATTGATTTTCTCGTTATTGCTCTTCAAGTGTCGAAAGCAGCTACGTTTGACATACAAAAATGCACAAAAAGCTGTAACCAGGAAGATCACTCCCACCGCACTGCCTATAACTACAGCTCTCATTTTGCGATGAGATGGCACCACTATTTCCAGCTCATTACTTGGTTCCTTGTCACCATTGATGGATTGACTATTGATCTGTACCTTATAGATGGCATCTTCCTTTAGGTGTCTCAATTGATAGTAGGTGTCAATAGTTTCAGCCGATCCAATTAGGTAGTGTTCTGGTTCCCGCCACCATTGTATCACATACAACCGAAGGCTATCCAATCCATGAACTGGAGGATCCCAATGTAAAAGATAGCCATGAGAGTTTTCCAGAGCAGTGAGATTCCTAGGTGGTCCTATACGAGATGACGGTGCTATCGGGTCGTGAAACTGCTCCGGCTCTATAAAATCCGAACCTTTATTAATTGAATGAAATAAAAATAAAAATTTAAATACACCCACATAATATATACATAATTTATGTGTACATATACCTTTGGTGGAATAACGGAATAATTTGCTAAACATTCCGTCCCCATATCGATCCTGACTGAGCACCATAAATTCATATTCCCGACCGGGTATGAGATTTTTGATTGTTGCCTCCATTACGTTTTTCGTAAGGATTCGCATTGTGCGCCATTCAGCTGCATCCGACAGTCGATACCAAACGATATATTCCAAATTAGGTCGCAGATAGCCTGTGTATAAAGAATACAAAACAAATGGATGAAATGTGAGTTGAGTGTATAATAAAGTTGCTCGCCATACTCTATGTTGGGTGACGCGACGCAACGTCCGAACCAGACACGGACAAATCATCTCACCAGTATTGTACCCAAAAACCGAATATCATCATCCTTGTTAGCTTAAATTTTGTTTGCGTCATAATATCCATTTAGGGTATTGAACCATGCATCATATTTTGTGACTCTTGCTTCAGGGTGCACCAGGGGCCATTAGCGTTTTGTGGTAACAATTAGCCACAAACGATTTATGGCTTCTACTATGATTGAAGGGGGTGACACCCGGGCTGAGTTATAAGCGAGTGTAGGATGAAGGATTCATAATAATTTTTAAATATTTCTAAACCTACATAAAATACGCATTGCATATATGAGAGTATCTATAGAGTATGATGTATTAAGGCTTTTGAATTTTGATGGATGACCTACAGCAGCGTTTCCCAAAGTGTGTTCCGCGGAACCCTGGGGTTCCACGGGAGAGTTTTCACGGTTCCACAAATTTCTTGAAGAATAAACAGTAAAATAGAAACAATAAAAGACAAAAACTTAAAAATTTCGACAAAAAATATATTGAACTTTTTTTTTTTAAGTTTATATTTTTGAATCGAAGTGTGAACTTCAAGGTCATATACTGTTTCATGATTAAACACATCATTAATTGGGGAAAATGTATTGATGTATGCAGCGACGGAGCCGCAGCAATGGTGGGAAAGATTAAAGGGGTTGTTTCAAATATACTTTGCTCCTAGAAGTACCAGCAGTCATTGTATTTTCCATCGTTATGCACTTGTTATGAAAAGAATGCCAACTGATTTAAAAAAAGTTCTCGGTGAAGCTGTGAAAAAAGTTAATTTTGTAAAGAGTCATCCTCTCCAATCGAGATTGTTTAAATTAGTGTGTAAAGATATGGGAAGTCAGTACGAATCGCTTCTTCTTCATACTGAAATCCGATGGCTTTCCAGAGGAAAAGCTTTATCCAGGTTATTTCAACTTCGTGATGAGTTAAATGTGTTCATACTGGAAAAAAATATGTCTTCAACTGCAAACCTCTTTGATATTGCATGATGAGCAATGGATTACAAAACTAGCTTACCTTGCAGACATTTTCGAGAAGATCAACAAAACTTCTACAGCTCTGCAGGAAAAATCAATAACAGTATTTTTTGCGAGAGACAAACTGGCAGCTTGGAAATGAAAAATTAATTTCTGGCTCTTAGTCCAGTTAATTTGTGCTCAAAAAGGCTCTTTGCGAGCAAATTGTGGGGAATTTGAGATATTCGAATCTAAAGATTAAAAAAAATGCATTTTTGATGCAAATTTGAAGTTATATTTTTTCGAGGTATTTTGTTTAGAAAAAATGTTTATGGACATTCTGAAGTGTGAACATTTTACTTCAAAACTCTATTTGAATCCTTCAAATACCTCTGTTCGTCTTCGAGAACGTTGGTTTTCGTCTTGCTACCTTAGTAAAAACGAAAACCAACGATTTCTCGAAGACGAATGGACGTATTTGAAAGATTCAAAAAGAATTTCGAAGTATACTTCGAAATGTTCATACTTCAGGATGACCATAAACATTTTTTCGAAAAAAAATCTCCAACTTTGTATAAAAAATGCATTTATTTTTAATTTTTAGATGTGAATAGCTACCTCAAAAACGTGACGTAATAGAGCAATTTTAAGGCCAGATTCGAACTCAGCGCGTCAAAGACCATCAGAGAAGTATGTCTTGGTTCATGTTACAGACAAAAATTCAAATTTTGTCACACAAAGTAATTTCTTAGAGCTTTCGAGTGGATTTTCGAAAACATTAAAAATACATGAATTTTTGACTAGCGCTTGAGTCCAAATGGGTTGTCGCAGAAGAAAACCTTAAATATGCAGTTTTTGGAAATTGTGTATGCTTTCAATGGTAGCTTGATGTAATTTTCGAATAGTTGGAAGTTTTCGAGCCATTAGTGAAAACTCCCAAAAATGCATTTTTGCATCATTTTTGGCATTTTTTTCCATGTTGCGTCATGAAATTTTGTTGGCAAACCTTAGATTCGGATTCAGTACCCCGAAAACATAAAGGAGCGAACAAATCAAAACTACCCCACAATTTGCATGGTAAAAATACATGACTGGACCTCATGTGTACAAAAAAAACAATTTTGTGTGTTTTCCAGTTTTACATGAATTCTTGCAAGAAAACATGCTTGAACCCAGAGCAGATATTAGCAATATTATTGCTTTCCATTTGGTTAGTCTCGAAACATTCATGCTGGATTACTTTCCAGATACAAATACTGACATCGAGTGGGTACAAAATCCATTTCTAATGAAAACCATCAAGCCTATGACTACGAATCCCTGATAGATCTGCAGAGCTCCTCTTCATCAAAATTTGTATTTGATTCTGTATCATTAAACGAATTTTGGATCGGTATGAATTCCCTGAGCTTGCCAAGAAAGCTATATTAAATTTCCCACCTTTTGTTACAACGTACCGCTGTGAAGTAGGCTTTTCAGCGTATACTTATACAAAACTAAATACAGATCGAGGCTGGACGCTGCCCCAGATAAGCGAATACAACTTTCGGACATAGAAGCTAATTTAAAATCAATTGTAAATCAAACAATGAAACAGATTCATTCTTCACACTAAATAAAAAATTGATTTTGAAATGTGTTGTTTTTCAGTTTTTGCTATTGTCAGGATGGGGTTCCGAAATATATTTGGTCATTGTTTAGGGTTTCACAGTTTAAAAAGTTTGGGAACCGCTGACCTACAGCATCGCTGATTGTATGAGGAAAATTGACGATGCAAATCAATGAGTGCATATGTACGTACATATGTATGTACCTACGTTCATATTGTTTATTAAATGAATTAAGGCCAAATGGTTATTTTCCAAAATAGTTGGAAATGCATTTCCCTATGAATTTTGAAAGACTAAGTACGAATAATTTACACAGTTTGAAAAGTTGAAAAAACAAAATCAAAGAAGTAAATACAGAATAAGGGGCATTACTTTCAACAAAATTGGAAGGCTCTCAAATTTTTATGAAATTTTTTCAGAGGGAAAACAAATTTCCGAAAAAGTGTGGAACTCTGTACCAAATGTGTCAATTTTTTGCAACAATTTTCTGCTTCAAAAATAAGTTTTTTTTTTTTTAATTTATCTGACATCTGACCTCTACGTTAACCTGGCATATGACAGATCAAACAATTTTTGTCCATCGTGAGCGCTTTATTTTGTCCAAAATTACCCAATTATTAAAGTGGTATTTTTGGATAATGTTTGGAACAGACCTTAGAATAATTCATAAGGGCCAGTTTTTCAGTTGAGTATTAACTTAATCTTTCAGTTGTCAAAAATCTTCAGAAATCGATGTGCGACACTATGGATATCACCGTTTTACGCCTTTCAAGCATGGAAATACAGATGGCACCACAACATAATTGCACTGACAAGCACTTTTATTATCGAAATCACCAAATTAGGTGCGTTAACCTGGAGTTAACTGGATTTTAGTTGACTGTAAAAACGTTTCTGGAATTAACTCAGGTTTAACCCTGAGACTATAGGATGATCCCGCAATGAAAAACTGACCCTAATCTGACTTTGACAATGTTTAGACTCTGATTGCTCAATTGACGATGAGTAGGTTACATCGGTGAAGAGCTCTCTTCTCAAAAATAAATTTGAAGTTTAAAGTCTGTAGTTTTGAGATCTTGAGATGAAAATTTTTTCAAAGTAACTTGGATCACCCAATCTTATAGCTGCATTTAGAACTTCGTTCTTCATTCGGTGAACGTTATTCGACAAACAACGAACAAAGTTCATCGAAAATTTAAAAGGGCTTTGAATTTCGTGGTTGTTGGTGTTCGGTGTTATCATTAACACCCTCGTTATTCCGCTTCACACGTATGCGCAAAAACGAACAACGAAATGTGGCTTACTGGCTTTGATTGGTATCTTTTTTCAAAAAAATGTGTAAAACCTGTCAAATTTTGAAAAGAGGGGACAATTCTATCAGAGTTGGGGAAATTTGAAAAAAGTTAACAAGCACATTGAAACATGAACCACACCACTTTTTGTTAGAAACGTCATTTTTGTGTATAAAAAAAAACTACTGCTTTTAAATCGAGTCTACTGCACTTTTATTTTTCGGAATAGTAAATTATCATTCATCAAAATTCAGTCCCCAAATTTGTCAATTCTATTCTAACGGCTTCTAGCTATAGCCTTGCTTTTATAACATTCGTGACATCATAATTAATAAAATTATGCTATTTTTAATTTCTTTTGTTCTTCTATTTTGAAAATAAAAGTAAAAATTCGAATATGCAGATCTTCTGTGAGAAAACTAAATATACTACTTTTGTTTTTTTGAAAACCTACTTCGGAAAATTTTCCGATTAGTGGCAACGCTGTGACAGAAACTGACCACCACGATTTTTGACAGTAGTGGTTACATTCGTGTTCACAGAAATTTGTGTTGCAGAAAATCGCAAGTTTTCCAACGGAGGGGAAATTATTTGCTCTCTCATTGAGCTCTCTCGATGCAACTTTTTGAGTTAACAAACAGGAATTTGTGACAATTTGTGAGAATTTGTGATAATTTGCAAGAAATTTCAAGATAACAAACAGACCTACTGCATGAACAGAATGGTCAATTGAGCTGGAATAAATGTCAAAGATGCTGCAGTACAGTAGATGTCAAAAATGCTGTAGTAAAAGTTTTTCAACTCTTGCAGCTCCAGCTGCCGCATTTTTGACATCTATTCCAGCTCCGTTTTGCATTCCGTTCAGACTGTTTTGTAAACGTGAAATTTTCACCAAGTTTCCCAAGCTTCCCAAGCTCGGGTTTTTTCTCCTATGGTTTCTGACAGCAAATTGTGAAAATTTGCAATAAATTTCAAGTTAACAAACACACCCAGTTATTGAATACAGAGTGAACAAAAATTTGAAATTTTGAATTTTTTTGAAATTCTTGAAGATTTTTTTGTGAAAATTCTTAATTTTGGAAAGGTTTGTTAATTTCCTATTCAGCACTGAAAACCCCAACTATTTTTAAAGCACCGTTTGTTAGATATTCGCATCTTACGGACTGCGTCTACATTCAGTAAAATAACTTTGTGTGCAAATATCTAATGAACTAGACGTTGCAAAAAGCTTTTGGTTTTCAGCTTATGAGTGTCTAGTGCTGAGTTTGAAAACCGAAACCATTTGCAAGGCTTGGTGGGGGAACTATATCTAAAGGCATTTGCAGGCTAATTCCAAATAATTTAATATGGCATTAGATGCTTTACATATTTCGAGAACTAGATATCATAGAAAATTATAGTTTTCAATTTTGGAAAGCTCTTTTTAATTTGTGTATCACCGCATCCTTCTTAGGTGGGTAATTTAGGGCCGAAAATCAGTAAAATCGCTTTGGATACAAATATTTCGTGAGCACATACCATGAAAAAAAGTTGGCTTGGATGTGTCGATAGGGTTTTTTTAATTAACGTCACGATTTATTTCATTAACTTTGAAATGGTAAGGTAAGTAATCTATGCTCTTAAGAGCTCATTATAGTTAACGAAATGAAAAAAAAAAAATCCTCAGCTTTTTCACATTTTTTTTGAAAATATCGAAACTAAAAAAAAAAATAATTTGGATTAATTTCAGGAAAGTTTCAGGTAAAAGAATAAAAACGAAGTTTCGAAGAAACGGTGACCACTCCTTTTATAGAGAATTAGTTCAAGATCTCGACCTCCCTCCTTTTCTGTGTGCAACCATGTTGCTATAGATAACCAAGACAAAACGATAGTTTTAAATTCAAAGTTCGATATCTCAGTGGTTGAATCAAGGTCTCCAAAAAAATAGATTGTAGTTATTCGGCCCATAGTCAAACAATTCGACATCACCGAAAAAATGGTGTTAAATTTGCTTGAAAGTTACCGTGTGGGGTAGGGCAAGCCACTTTAGTTGCTTCGTGCTTCGAGCAACTTAAAATTGCCGGTAACTGCATTTATAAAAAAAAGATCCGACGATGTATCGCAAGTAATAATGCTTTCAATTAAAAGTTCTGCGATTATCTTTTTACTTTCGCCTTAGACCAAGCATTGTTTATAAAAATAAAAACATTACGTTGACGGGGAATATGAAAAAAGTGGTTTTCGTCATGCAGTGTGTCGGCTTGTGCTTTCGCGCGTCTATGCGTCTCGTCGGTTGTTCTGTTTGCCTGTTCATCTGTGCGTCAGTGCGTCCTCTGTACCTACATCAAGCTAGATGCTACAGCGTAAATGGGTGAACTGATTTGCTCAAAATTTTGTATAGAGCATTTTTATATAAAGGTAGAACTATAATAGTCGGAAGGGCACTGAAGCTTATGTCAAAAACCAATGAAAAGTAGCTTTCCGTACCGTCAGAAGGGGAACACACCCATAATTTAATCATCATCTATCTCTTTTTGGCAATCCTATTTCACCAAATGTCAGTTTTACTTAAGTGCTCGGGAGCGCACCTCACTTCCGTAACCAAAGTTAAACGAAACTTGACGAAACCTTCCACTCCGCAATTATAGCCACGTCGTATGCTTTCCGTGTATTTGCTTGTTTTCTTCCGACCTTTTAAGTGCCCCTACGAGCATTATAATTCTAGCTTAACTCTTTAGATAGAACATAAGCGGAGTTTTGTTTTAGCTTTAAACAAATAACGGAATTAGTATTTTAAAGATTTTTCAGAAAAGTTTTGTTTGGGATATTTGACTATTTCGATGATTGCAATACAAATTGTATTCTCATGCAATTGACTTATAAAGTTCAATAAAAGTTTCGTATAACTCATGACAGAGTTGATTCAGTTAAATTACGAACAAAATTCAATGTAGAAAAGAGTGTATACACCACAAAGTATTCACGCTTTTGAAATAGAAGACTATAAGGGCCCTTGTATTCCCGATATTAGTTGGGATATTTACACCTATCTTCACATTTTGGCAATCAAAATCAGATGCTGGTGGTGTTTAAAAAAAAAAAAAGAAATTTGAGAAGTTAACGTGAGATTTCACAGAGCAATAAATTCTGAAAACCGAATACCTTTGCATCCTTTCCCCCTCAAAATAATTGTTCTAAGATATATGTATGTATAGTAAATTTATGTAGGTATGTAGGTATTTATATATTTGGCCAAAAGCTTACCTGGTTGCCATCGGACCGTAATTGCTGTCTCAGTACTGTTTGCTGTCAAATTATGCGGAGGCCTGGGGGCCACGTTTTCAATCATCAATTCCGTGTCGGCTGTTATAGTAGCAGCACCATTTGTTGCCGAACACTCATAGATGCCGCGATCTGACTCAACTATTCCCTCGATGGTCAAATTGCCCCCTTCGATTTTGTATCTTCCCTCTGGCAATGGTATACCATCTTTCTATACATATAATGCAGATAGAATGCGTGAAGCAGACAAATCCCAATCAAGTGGAAAATTCGTGTGCATCTTAAGTAAACACAACAACTACTATACTCACCCTAGTCCAGCCCATTGTTGGCAGGTGATTGCCGTCACGTTCACTAGCCTCACACGAAAGTTGGGCATTTTCTCCGAGTTTGTGAATGTAAATCGGTTTCGGGCTGATGGTAAATATTGGCGGCCTCTGAACAATCACATTAATGATTGGTGATGGGCCATCGGTGCCTAACTCATTGTATGGAGTGCATGTGTAGCTGCCAGAGTGATTCTCATCTACTTTGCTGAAGAACAAGCTGCCATTCATTTTATAAAAGACACCCTTAGAGAGGGCAAAGGGAAAACATACAGAGGAAGCGCGCATGCATTAGACATAACAAAATCCTTTGAAATATTCATAAATTCTGCGATACTTACTGGTACGTTGTATGAATCGAAAAGTAGTCCATCCTTTTCCCAACGAAGATTCTTCAAAGGCGGATTGGAACGGAAGTGACAGTCGAGCACTGCCGGTTGACCATAGGGTAAGTACACTTCCGGCGGGGAGTAAATCACTTTTGCTTTGTCTATAGTTGATAGGATTTCGAAATTTAAATTCACCATCACATCGGTGCGAATATTTTGTGTTCGACTTACATTGGATGTTTAGATATGCCTTGGCAGTCTGCACCTCCCCATCGTTGTTTTTCACGTTGCACTCATATTCGCCCAAATCACTCATCATAGTGGGGTCAATACTCAAACTACCATCGGGACCCATACGTGAACGACGTTGAAGGTCTTGTTGTTCGTTCAATGATACAGCATCCTTGTACCATGTTACATTCGAGGTGTTGGGGTATTTCATGACACAGTGGAAAAACGCAGTTTGTCCTTCCATTATGGTTTGGTTGATGGGTGGGATTTTTATTAAAGAACCACCTTCAACTGTGAGCTGGAAAAATGTACCATTGTTGCGATAGCTAGGTGTTCGATTTGGAAATATGATCTGGCAGTGGTAGAGACCTTGATCGGATTCTCGTATGGAAGTTAGATTTGCTGAAGCTTTTCCATAGTCACCATGATTGTCGACCAAACTCAAACGACCTGAGAATAGTTCACTGGTAGAAACATCGCCATCATACCATGTGAAGATTTTCTTGTTCTGCAATAATTTAAATATTTAAAAATTACTTGCCAGCTTTTTAATTTGAGAGATTATTACTATTGATTTGTGGTTGCTTGTATGAAGAGAAGAAAAAATCGGATATAAGAGTAAGAAAATGTAATAAAATTTGTATGGTTTGAAGAGTGGGATGGCTACATAAGCTGCGTGTGCTTAATTTTATTCACATGAAATTTAGCGTTTAGTCTAAAAGAAATTGATATACAGCAGTGTTTTTGCACTAACCCACATCGTTTTATGAGCGATAATGAAACGCTGGTATTATAGGCTAAGATATTAATACCTCTCTATATATTTCATGAGCATATAAAGTTATACCTAATATCAAGAATTTCAATAATAATCAAAAGATTACAACAGACTTATTTGAATACGGATCGGAAACCGACCGGAGAAGGATAGAGAACAGATATGAAAGGGACCGGATACAGACCGGGCCTAGATCAGTAACAGAATAGAGACGGGTACAAGGTGGATTGGAGATCAATCAAAGACGAATGAGAGTAACATGTAACGAGAAGTGAGTAGTCTACTTTTCCATATTACACGATGATTTTTTGGCGTCTGACTCTTCTCAAAGTTGTATGGGTGTGAAGGTGAAATTAGACCTTTTTTCTCCTTTCTACCCATGAAAATTTGAAAAGAGTCAGACGCAAAGAATCATCGTATCAAAGAGGCTAACAAGTTTCTGAGTAATACTAGGTTACCACTCGCCATTTCCCAACTGACAAAATACACATTTTTACGTCATTTCACAAAATGACAGGTGAAAATCCTCCAAAATTGGTTGTCTTTGAAAGTTTTCAGACAGTCTTCACGTGAGGCAACTTATTTGGACGTCTCCCTTTTTTTATCTCACTCCCCCTTTTAAGGAAAAAGTGATAGGCAGAGGAGCGAGGCAAACATTTTTAGGATTTATTTGCCATCTCTTTCTTTTTTTCTTTCCATAACGGTGTTCCCATTGAACTGAAAATTGTTTTTTTTTTGACATTTCACTATTCACATCTCCCTTCAATGGAGTGGAAGTGAGATGCGGTGGGAATAGCTCAACTGACAATCGAAATGTCAATTTCTCTTTACTGACTTAAGGGCCCTGGAGACGCTCGAACATGGTGCGAGTGAACATGGTTCGAGTACTATGTTCGAGTTGATTTTACTTGTCTGCGGGCTGGTTCGAGTACCAATTATTTGGTGTCACTAAACAAAACTTTGGTCTCACCAAAATCAAAAGCAGTTTGATATTTTTCGATGTCCGAGGGCGGGGCTAATCGTTTGTGGTACCATATTCGACTGTTTGCGGACCGGTTTCATATGTTTACTCGAACATTTGGGTTTAATTTTGATTTCAATATTAAAAATAAAAAGAAAAAATGTCAAATAACTGAATAAAAATAAAATAAATGAGACAGTGAATATTTTGAATGACATATAAGTCGTAAGAATAATGAAGTTCGAGTAGTTTGGTTTCTGCTTGGTTTCAGTGTCTGCGGAGTTTAGTCGAGCTATGTTCACTCGCACCATGTTCGAGCGTCTCCAGGGCCCTTTACCCGGAGGCCACACGAGCGGGTACTCGCTAGCGAGTTGGGTACATACATTAACTATCAAATCACTCACCGCTCTACTCACTTCTCAACTTTGAAAAAAGGCAAGCCAGTTGAGTAGTGAGTAGGAAAAGTTTCAATGTATTTGTAGCTCGCTAGCGATTACTCGCTCGTGTGGCCCCCGGGCTACAAAAAAATCTTTCGGCAACGTGTTTCAATCCTTTGTCAATGAAAGTCACTTATTTTATAGCTGATTAAATTCAATTTGATTGTAATTTTGAATAGTTTTGACAGATTTTGTAATACAAGCCACGAATTCTTTAAAAATAAACAAAAATAATAGGCCGGTTACTTTTCATTGAATATCTGTGATTTCCGTGAATTTTTGATAGTTTTCAAAAGTTCTGTCAATGTGCGTATGAACAAATTATTTTTTGGACTTAAAATGACAGAAATTCAAATATCAGTCATCATAATTTTTTCACTACTATGCAAACATTTCAGTGAAGATAACTGGCAGCTGTGAAAGTTTGCTCTTTGACAGCGAGTGTCAGTAAATGAAAATAGCTGCCAATCAACTGACTTGGGCGTTCGTCAAAATTTCTTTGTTTTTGAAAAGCCAAACATCAAGTACTGAGTAACGAAGAACAAGGAACAAGTAATGAGTAATGAGTGATGAGTGACGAGCTACGAGTAATGAATAACTAATAACAAGGAACAACTAACAAGTATGGAGTCACATGTTTTTTATAACGAGTAGTAACAAGTAAGTACAGTGACTAGGAGACGGATATTTTTGTAATAAATACAGCCATTAAGCGTTTGCTTGATTTTACTTACATTAAGTTTATCGTAAGCTAGAAGTTTCTAGTTATTAGGCGTGTTCAGGAAAATGAGATCTCCGACGGCTCAGTGTCAAAAACTGAGCCACCGAATCCAATATTTTCTGAGGAATCCTGGTTCACGAGACTGAGGACTCAGAGATCTCATTTTCCTGAACTCGCCTATTGCTTCTTTGGCTTGCCTCAAATTCAAATCAATTTCAAGTAACACTATTTGTTACAAATGTTTTATAAATGTTTTATTAAGTCCAACACAAATAAATCAATCCAATGTACGTAATACTAACTCAGGAAAAGTCTACTACTCTAGCCTAGGTGCCCAGGCAATTGGCCCTGATGCTGTCCTTTGTAGTGTACAATGTCAGACTCAAACCCCAAAAATGGAAATTGGCCGAAAAATATGAACAAAACCCAACATTGAGTGGAACATAAAGAAGAATACAAAAGATATTCTTTGTTCTTAATTTTTCGCGTTATTTTCAGGATTTCAGCTTGACAAAGCAATGCCTTGAAAAATCTAGTCTAATCCAAAATCACCGTGTTCATTGTGCTGTTTAAAAAAAAAACAAAATAAGTTGCTTCTTTTCAAAGATTTTTTTTTTAATCACAGGCGTGAAAAACAATTCTTAACAATGCCTTTGTTTTGATATCTTTATAGCTTGAGTGTGTTTTTTAATTAAATAATTCTAAATTAATTTTCTCTGTGGCATTTTACATTCACTATCCTAAGTGAGTTGTTAGGTTAGGTTAGGTTAGGTTAAGAGGGGCGTGCACAGCACAGAGGCTGTTGCGTACACGGGGGCCTATTGGTCCATTGTGATCCCCTTAAAAAAAAAAAGAAGGCAGAGATGCACCCAAACTAATGGTTCACATAGACTGGATCGTTTGCGAACCAGCCTGTGCTTTCTATGAATTTTCTCATGTTTGCCATTGAGACCTGTGCCAGATCTTCCAGTTCTTCAAAAAACCTGTTTCCAAAATAACGGAGTCGATTTGTTTGGAGGTTTGGACAATCACAGAGCAGGTGTTGAATGGTTTCTATTTCCTCTACGTCTTGACAGCTCCTGCAGAAATCGGGTGCAAATACACCCAGTCTGATGGCCATTGTGCCAATGGCGAAATGGCCCGTTAGTACACCTATCAAGATTCTAATATTCTTTTTACTCAGTGATAAAATATACCGAGATTCCTTTTCATTAATTCTAGGCCATAAACTTCTAGAGATAACACAGTCGTTCCTAGTCCTCCAGGATTTATTGATTTGCTCTTTTGTTATTAGGTCTATTTTCGTTCTAATCACGCCGATCGGGATGTTAAGTCCCATATCTAAATGGCTACTACTGTTTCTATTTGATACTGACCCTTTCCTTGCCAGTTCATCTGCTATATCGTTCCCTTCTATATCGCTATGTCCAGGAACCCAGCAGAGTTTGACTCGGTTAGTGTCACAAATATCATTCAGTTTGCCTCGGCATTTTGCTACAGTTTTGGATCTTATAGTCTCACTGGCTAAAGCTTTGATAGCAGCTTGGCTGTCAACGAAAAATGTGATCTCCGACGAGTTCAGTTTCTTCGTTTGTACCATTTCTGCCGCTTTTTCAATAGCGTAAATCTCAGCCTGAAAGACACTACACTCATCTGGGAGTTTATACGAATATCTAATATTCAGAGCTTCACAAAACACCCCAGCTCCCGTTCCTTCTTCCATTTTCGATCCATCGGTGTAGAATGAGATACCCTGTTCCCTGGTAAGTGAGTTGGGTTCCCAGCCATGCCTTTGGGGTATTAAAATAGAGAAGTGTTTATTAAAATCTATAAAAGGTGGTATGTAGTCAGTCGTCACATCAAGTGCGGCCACTGTGTCATACCTCTGGAGGATAGACCCATGACCATAGGTGCTTTGCTTCCAAGAGCCCAGTTCTTTGAGTCGAAGTGCGCTCTTGGCTGCTGTGCATCTTATGTACTCGTCAAGTGCCGGAAGATTTAAAATAATTTCCAGCCCTGCTTGTGGCGTAGACCTCTGAGCCCCCGTTGTTCCTATACAGGCTAGTCTCTGTACCTTGTTCAGGTTTTTGAGATAGCTTACTTTTTCAACAGCCTTCCACCAAACAATAGAACCATAGGTTAGTATAGGACGAACAATCGCCGTGTACATCCACTGGATGACGTGCGGTCGCATTCCCCACCGTGTACCGAAGGTTTTCTTGCATGTATAGAAAGCGCATAGTGCTCTTTTCATTCTTTCCTCTGTGTTCTGTTTCCATGTTAGCTTGGAATCAAGGATTACGCCAAGATATTTAGCTTCTTTGGAAAGTTTCAAAGGAATGTCATTAAGCCTTGGAGGAGTAAAGTCCTCTAATTTCTTTTTATTCGTGAACAAAACTAGCTCAGTTTTTGAGGGGTTAACCCCAAGACCGTTTTGTACTGCCCACGAAGATAGTTCTTTGAGTGCGGATTCCATAATGAGTTGTTAGTTATTTGTCTAATTAAATTACCCCACTAAATTTGTTAACCTTTCGTCTATTTATAGAAAACATAAAAGTACATAGCTCACAGATATTTTTTTCAGAATTGTCCACTCGGGCGTATGTGGAACTTCCTACCCACACAAACGCTTAAATTGATAATGATACTACCGGCATTGATAACAATTCCAGGAAAAATTAATCGATCATAATCGGTCCCCCGGTTTACAAAAAAAAAAAAAACAAAACAACGTGGATGGATGTGCTCATCTAGAAATAAATCCCATATGAGTAAATACAAATTTGCATTTCAACCATCTTCTCCCGCCAACACAAGAAACATTCCATGTCCCAGAACAGCCCATTGGGACATTTTATTATTCATAATCCTCTCAGACGTTGTTCATTTATCTTCCAAGAACTTCTCTCATCACTTGAGTTATTTCCTTTGCTCTGGCAAAATAGAAAAACAAAAACAAAAAAAAAATGTTCCCATGGCATTCAGCGTTGGCAGAACCATTACAACCCCCCGGTCGGTGGTCTTTCCCCAAGTTGCTGTCATAAGTTGCCTCAATGAAAATTAATTTATGGAAATATTCCCCGCTAGTAATTTGCTAATCAAATCGCAATTATCATAAACAAGTCCAGAAAATAGCATAGCAGGCCTGTTGTACTACAAAAGCACTCACTATAATACTGACAGTATATGACAACCGACCTGCAGTTGACCCTGACAGTCATTTTACTCATCAGAAGCGATCCGAACGTTTAGTCGTATATGTCAAATCTGGCTCTTGGCACCACCCGCTGATTACCTGAACGAGTCCAATTTGCCAACTACTAGCGGTGTGTACGCCAGTGATGTCAAACTTTCTCTCAAGTTCAGTGTTATGCAACTGTCAGTGCGGGTGGTACAAATGTAGGCTTAATTTGATTCCACATCAGTTTTGTGCTCTCTTCATTATTCGACTCAGTGTCTTTGGGGCAGTTTTTAAGTGTCCCCTTAGGCATATCGTGTGACATCGATTGGACATTATATGAGCTTTGTTTTAGCGTAGAGTGACGATTCCATTCATGCTTCTGAACTAAGATATCTACTAAATGCATCCACGGAGCATAATTCCCGCCCGCTATAAATCATAAAAAGCATACCTTGCTGCTATGCAAATTATTCAAATTGTGATGAGTCGAACGGAAGACCGGCCCGGTCTCCACGTGAGTAGAGGCGACACGTCAAACTCAAGCATAGGCAGTGCGCGCATTGCACTAAAGTGCACTGGTCACTTATTGCCTATACATAGCTTTATAGGTTTATAAGACTTATTATATGAGCCGGTGGTGGCAGAGGTAGCGAGTTGTACAGTTGATATAGTGTGTTTGAGTAGGAAATCATGTGCGGCAAGCATTGTGGGGCAATATTGCGGAATCTAAATTAGTCACAATCAACGCGTATTGTGGACAATGTTTTGAGTGCTTGGTGTGTTTGTTATCAACTTGCAACATCATTGATGGCACGGAGGCCATTTTGATTTATAATCATGGCGCTGAAGGGAGAACATAGGTAGGTATTATAGAGGTATGCATGCATACATTTCTCGATGCAGCATTTCATCACTTAGAGAGAAGTATTACAATGAAATATATCGTGACGTGGAATAAGGAATTGATTGCTGGAAGGTAATTTTTTTTTCTTTATAATGCATGATAAAGGGAAAAGGTATTGGTTTTACATATTGTTTTGAGATGTGCGTTTCAAGATGTTGCGTTTCACGGATTTATGGTTTTAACGGTTGCTTTTATAAACACTTTCTATGAGACTTTCTTAATTTGGCAAAGGTCACTAGGACAATTTTGAAGCACTCATACATAGTGCTCAATTGATTTTCTGTAAAAATGGTCATCTTACATTTGATGACAGCTGACAGATGACGGTGTTCACATTGAACTGAAAACTGTATTTTTTGACGTTTCAGTATTCTCATCATCCTCCTTTACTGAATGAGTGGGAGTGAGATGTGAATACTGAAAATTAAAAAATAAAGTTTATCAGTTCAATGTGAACACCGTCTTAAGTTAAATATTGAGCCTGAGCCTTCTTTTGGGTTATTTTTGAATAATATGCTATTTTGACAGCACTATGCGATACAAAAATGACGTCTTATACTGAAATAGGAAATTAATCATTAACAGCCCTATCAATAAAAACTGCCCAAATATCTTCTAATTCACAAATTAACTAAAACGTCAATCAGAAGTTAGTTCACGAATTAAAATTTCATATCAATATTTATATACTGCTAATCCACGTTAAGTTCAAAAACTTAACGAAAATCTACTACAATCAACAAGAACTCTGCTCTTTCCAAAGACTATTTATGGAACTGCACATACACTTTCTCACTAAATGTGAACTTTCGCACATACACTCTCTCATTTGAGGCTGTAGATAGCATGTGTGTCACAAGCGTCTGTTTCTTTTTATCTCTAGTTTTTGGCAACAATGACAGAATAATTTTTAACTTAATTACTCGTTTAATGTACCTACTTTGGTGAGTTAGTTTAATGCCATGAATTTTGATTTATTGATATGATTTGACACTTAACTCACTGATTAAAGATAATTTGTGTTTCATTTGCGTTTATGAATACCGGGGTAAATGCTTAAAAAAAAGTTGGAAGACCTAACAAAGCTACTTCCGTTTTCCGTAGCAGATGGCGTGTTGCCGAAACAGTTTGGTCTGGATTGCTGAATGACTCATTCAGGGGGCTGTCTCTTTCCTTAAGAGGATTTTACCAATCTTAGGGAGAGGTAGCTCCGTCAGCTCATTGACGCTCACTTATAATAAATTTCAGCAAATTTTTACTTGGACTTTTAGAGAGTTCCTCCAAGTCGTTGAAGAAGTGTGTCCCTTGGAGACTGATTCTTAGATGATATAGCGCAGGGCAGTGACACAGGCAGTAAGGAGTATCCTCGTGTATCTCTTCGTCACCAAATCGTCTGCATTAGTCGTCCATTATGAGTTTCATCTTTTTCTGTGGTAACCCAGGTGGTTGTGACCAGTGATGATGCTGCAATAGTTGAACTATATTTGTCCCACAAGCCATCCAACATTGCTTGCAATAATCAATAATCGTGTTATCAGTCGTTTATTTGATGTTGCTTGACGAATCGTAGTGCCGTATAAAAGTTATTAAAAGAAGATTCCTCAATGACTATTTTGTGAAGAAAAAAAAATAAAAAAAATCCCTAACCTTTAAACTAAGAACGCGGCTAATGCGAAACGAAACATCCCATACAAAAATGACACAGCGAAATAATAAACGAAAAATTTTGTTCTACTTTTCGTTCTGTAGTATACGCTTGACAAGAGCGAAGTGGATAGTAATTGTAGAAGATTTGGAGAAGTCTACACTTGTTTTTGGTCTTTTTTCGCACAGAATTAATTACACAGACCATTTTGTTTTGTGTGCGGAAATCTAACATTTGAATTTTTTCGTATTTATTTTATTTGTTTCATTCATTTCAGCATTGCTGCAAGTTATTTGCTTGCATCTTTTATTCTTTTTAATTTTTTGAATTTGTGCAACTGTCAATGAATATTTTTTCGCTTTCTTTTTGTGACTGTTTCGTTGTTTTGTTGGAGACCAACTAAAAATTTCACTTCGCATCAGAAGCGTACTAGACTTAAATGCAATTTCTCAAAAACGTACAAATTGCGTATAGGGACAACAGAATCCCTTTGCCAGATAAAGCCTAGAACATACTTCCTCGTGAAGTGAACAATCACCAGTGAAGAAAGTGATTTTTTGACTTTGCTCACTGGTACAGAATTTTTTGTGAAAGTTTGACGTTTAAAGCCACAATGCTTCCTGTGAGGCATTTTTCTTTTGTAATTGAACTATCAACTGTTCACCAAGAATTCCCATATATTTTTCACGGGAATTGCTCGTGAACGAAAACTGGGCTCTTAGGCTAGTACATACTTGTGAATCATGTCGTGAATCCATACAAAATTTGTATTTTTATTCACCCGTGAACGTGCTCGTGAAGCTGTGCGTGGAGTTTTGTTTACGAGTAATTCCCTTGCAAAATGTACGGGAACTCTTATCAAAAATTCACTCTCCACTGGCGATTGTTCACTTCACGAGGAAGTTTGTACTAGGCTTAAGAATCTCCTTTTAGAAGACTTGTGGGAGTGGTTACATTATAACACATGTGTTGCTTATTGAAATTAATGCAAAAGAATAACAAGTCCAATTTATTTTAATTTTGATTATTATGAAATAATATTAAATTGGTTGACGACTTTGATGTTAAATTATACTAACTATCCTGTTGATAATTTTCATTACTGTTACTCAACATAACTCAAATTCCTTTTGGTTGAATTGCAATGTTAATTAATGCAATTGCTAGATACATTACTCATTAATTGTTTTTTTCTACTAATGTATGATTCACTAAAACTTACACAATTGATGACTTTTTTTTTAATAATAAATGGAGATATATTACAAATTCTCAAATTCGGTACATTGTTATGCCGCATTTACAGTAATGCCGAATTGTCATTACTTCTGTCAGAAAACTGGCAAAATAATGGATAAATCCATAATGACATACATTCACACGAAGAAAAATAATGGTGCTCTGATGTTCTGTCATAAAATTGAGCAAATTCATTCTGTATAGAAACGACAAATGTGAAACTCCTTTTGTCACGCTCAAGGATGTAAGAAGCATGTGTCAAAATAAGTTGTCTAACAAAAAAACACCAGAGTACGATCTAATAACTGCTCAGCTTTTGAAAGAAATGCCTTCAATAGCCTTGAAAAAAACTCCAATTTATAATAAACGCATGCCTTAAACTAAGATATGCATGTGCCACAACATTGGAAAATATGCAGAATTCATTGTTATGCCTAAACAAGGAAGGCCACCAACAGAAGTAACATCCTACAGACTTACATCGCTTATACCAATCATGGCAAAAGTTTTCGAAAAACTGCTCCTGAAAAGGCATAGCTAAATAAAATAAGAAAGATGACTTGTTCCAAGCCATCAGTTTGGTTTTAAAAATAAACATTCCATGGCACTTGAAGTAAAACAAGTATGCTAGGCTATATTCTTAGATGCTGGTCAAGCCTTTAACAAGGTTTGGCATTTTGGTTGGGACTTGAATACAAACTGTATATGGACCTTCCCAGGCAGTTTTACGAAATACTGAAATCCTACGTTACAAACCGACTGTACGGTACGATCAAAGAAAATTGAAGCTGGTGTACCACAAGGAAGTGTCCTAGGACCAACCCTGTATCTGTTATATACAAGGGATATTCCAGTGGACATCAACGCTTTCATGGCCAACTTTGCTGATGATACTGCAATATTGGTGCCCGATAAATCTGTTAGGAATACTGCACAAAAGTTGCAAAATGCAGTCGATAAAGTAAATGACTGGACGCAAAACGTATCAAATTAAATGAAACAAAATCGTTGCATATAAACTTTACAAACAAAAACATAAACAATATTCCAATTTTTATGAACAGTACAGCAGTACCCAACTCAAAAACCGCCAAATACCTTGGAATGACTTTGGATGCAAAGTTTAAATGGAAAGAGCACATCAAAATGTAAAGAGAAGGACTAAACTTGAAGTACAGAACAATGTACTGGTTACTAGGAAAGAAATCAGACATATCTATCCAGAGCAAACTAATGTTATATAAGCAAGTACTGAAACACGTTTGGACATATATGGCATCCAAAATGAATGGCCCTTGGTATATAAGAAATAGCGATCTACATCGTGACCTTCAAACTGAAATGGTTACAGAAGTTATTGAAAAACACGCTGAATCAAACAATCAGTGACTGCAAAGTCATACCAACACCAAAATGGAGACCGTCTTAAATATACGAGACAATGCGTTCGGAGAAGAAGTAAGAAGAATCAAACCTCATGACCTGATGGTCTAAAGCTGTGGGAAAGTGTTACAACTTTAAACTTCCCCCAATGAGATATATGTACATACATATAAATAAAGACAGACAAATTATCTGTCGATCTTTCATAGATTGGTCCTGATTCACCAGTGGTTTTAGTGCGGAAGGAGTCCCAAACTCCCTGGTACCGATTCTCACCGAGTGTCTTTTGAAGATTTCCATCGGGTAAACAAAATTTTTGATGACAATTGGCTCTATCATTTTATCTAATGACCAAAATAATGGGAAGTATTTGAACCATTGACATGATTATGTCATATTTTGACCCAAAAATTTGAAAAATCATGAAAATCTGAAATTTCATATTTTCAGGTGGTGGCAATATCAGAAAATTCCATTTTGTTTGGGAAGAAGAATATGATCTAAGGAAAGACAAAACACTATGGAATTGACAATCGCCTAGTTTTGTTCCTCACGAATATGAGATTGCCAACAGATGGCACTACACTCTCAGACTCACTAAATAATATAATCCGATCTTTCCACATTATCGATTGATACAAAACGGTTTCGTCCCAATATTGTGCGGTCAATGCACATACTTTGTACATGATCCAACTTCGTTCGAGAACCTGTGGACTGTTGATGGTGTACTGTGCGCAACATTTCGAAAAGCCTGTTAACGGATAAATTTGCTTTCCAAGGATACAAATAAGCATGCAACACTCGTCAATGCTGCAGTATCTGCACCTGCAACTCAAGTTCATACATTTATTCGCGATACGTAAAGTCCGAAGTAAAGAAGCTGCAGCTGGCAGTTGGTAGATAGAAACGGGTAAATTCTGCCAAATTTTGTGAAGGTTGACGGTGAAAAAACCCATGAACTACATCCTCAAAGCCATCTAAATCAAAGGCGAGGAAGCTCTCATTCCAAAAATTCCGATGAAGTTACCTTTTTTACTAACAGCTAACTACATATCTAATGAAAAAGTTTTTAGCTACATTTGATACCACAATAAACATTGTGTAATTCTGTAAAAATAAATCAACAAACGCAATTATTCTGAACTGTGATTGAGAAATAAATCAAACCAATTAAAAAGCGTACCGAACAATTATTTCCAAACTAAAAAAACTGGGGTAAGTAAGTAATAATAAACAATCTGCTCTTCCGAGGTACTGGTTCCTCTGGTTTTTCATTTTGTTACACACCCTAAGCTGTAAAGGGTGTAACACAATACAAATAAACACTTCAATAGAAGAGTATTTTCTGACGCAGATACTATAGCACAAAATGGTATGTCAAGCCCTCAAATGAAGAATCTTTTTTTTTTTTTAATTCAACAACAAAACAACATGAGTGCATTCAGAGGCAACTATCCATCGGTTTTTTGTCCAGTTTCAAGTACCATCCTCTGCAACCGTTCCCGACTTTCAAAAACCAAATATCACTCGAAAAAAATCACGCATAAAGGAAAAGTTTATCGCGGGTGATGTCATGAAAGTGCTATGAACTGTGAAATTCCATGGACCATTGGTCCAGATTGAAAAGCGGATGAGTGATGGTCTTTTTTTTTTTGTATTTTGCTGTCGTGCTTTGCTGTGTAGTATGTTCCCTGATTCACGAATGTCCAATTGTTGGTGGCCATTGTCAATCAGAGAATTCGAACGCGTACGCGTATACAAAAACTCTCGCGCTTTCTGACGCTGCCGTCACACCGCCGAAGCCAAGTGCCGCACCGACCGCGCGCCGGCTGATGGTTGATCCGTCATTCATGTTCACGATTCTTTAATTTATTTATTTGATGCATGCATTGTCGAATGTCGGGTGCTCCGGCTAATGAATTAAATTTAATTCAATCGACATGGTGTAACGCAATTTGATAATATCGGTTGCTGCGTAGACTTTGTTGCTTTGTTTGCTTGCCGGCTGATTGGGTTTAGAATCTGGTTAGCCAGGGGGCACACGAGATGTTATGACACTGGGAGCATGGGCCCAGCCTTTCAATTAACTTAATCATTGTCCATTTCGACAACGTCTGATTATTTTGATGTTTGATGAAATATGTAGCTGAAAAAGCCCAGGATATGATGTGTGATTCACTAATCGTATTGGATATCCTTAGATTGAACATTATATAAGTGTGTGTGTGTATATGTACGTATATTGTATAAATACAATGAGAGGATGATTCTGATGATAAATGCAATAATAGCTGTGGGAAATCGTCGGGAAAACAGCGGCTAAATGTATATAATTTAATGAGTTTCTTCGATCAATTTCTGGAAATTAATTGAAAACAATAGCCGAGAGCGGTTTTATTAGAACTATACTTGCACTTAGTAGAATATGAGAATGAGATATTATCAATTAATATCGTAGGAGTATTTTCTAACGTTCATAATTCATATACATACAAATTTTGATGCAAAGGTCAGTGGACAATTTAATTGTAAAATTAACTAGAGGAATTTAAAATGCCACAAATTTTATAATTATAAGAGTCAGAAGCCTCTGTATATGCAACAATACTGTGATATGTACGAGTGAGGGTTAGAAAGATGTTTAGTTTATCAATTATATAGACTAACAAATCTTGCCTTTGCGCATTTGGAGAATCAAATCATTTTTTTTTTTATTAAGTCTGGTGTTTCATTTGATAACTTGTGAATTTTTTGTTTGTTCATTTTTCAACTGTTCTAATAAAATTTAATACAAAGGCACTTGATGAGCTTGTTTTTGGATAAAATTATGATAACAAAGAATGTCAATCTTTATCAAAAGTGGTGTTTTTGCACTGTAGAAGGTTATATGTATACTCATATATTGTTTGCATAACAATTTAAAATTGAGTAGGAATAAATAAACCAAGAACCAAGAGCTTCAAATTCAATTTAAAAATCAGACTCACTTCCAGCTAACTCCTTATGATTTTGATTAATGAATGTTTGTTTTGAGTTTAGTTTCTTAACTAATTGGAAACAGGGTCAATGAGATTTCTATATGGAAACCAAGTAATAGATACGATTCAAATCTCAGCGGGGCAATATTAAATAATATAAAGGACATCATTTTGGAATGGAATAAGGAAGTCATATATTCTAAGAACATCACTATTTCCTCTCAATTTTTGTGGGTTGACTCCAAAATGAATGTACCTACATATTTTCAATGTAATATAAAACAGGGGGGCCCAAGAGAAACCAAGGGGTTTGAATAGTTAATAACTTGACACCTTAAAACAGAAATGTTTTATCCGATGTACTACCTCTTGCGAGGAACTGAAAATCCTCCAAGAGTATACTTGTCATGAATAAGTACTTCTCACCTAGCCGTTCGAACTCGACAAAAAACTGTAGGTGACATCCATACCCGCCCACAACACGCACACAGGAATGGTTGAGAGTTGTAAGTCACTATAGGCCATGGTTCTCCACGAGCTGTTGCACCACACATTTTTTTTTTATTTAACTTCTTTAACTAAGCAACGTTCAATCTTCTTCACACCATGCGCATATTACTATTTTTGTATCTGAAAGCTGGCGCGCCATGGCGTCGCTAATCAACAATAAATCGTTTGAATACTCATTTTCACCAACAAGTTCAGTATTTAATTTGGTGAGTATATGCAAAATAGAATTTTATCTTATCCACCTATATTTCAGTGAATATCTAAATTGGTTAATAGCTCATCTTTAATATCTGATTCTCGAACTGAAAGACAACAAATCACACCCAACGAAGAAAATATTCAGGGAAATCTGGAGAGTGTGCTCGAAAATTCAATAACAAAAAGACGTTCACCGCAACCTCAAAGTTGTCGCGGAGATATATTCCACGCACTTAGCTGTAAACAGTTACCTAAAAATATTATTTTCAACCAGAAAGAGCCACATCATACATACAGACACATTGATTCTCTTAGGAGACATTTTTTTGAGTGCATTTTTAATGGGTTACTGAGTTCTCTGGACTTAACGCGAGCGGTACGATATCCCACAAACCAAAATCTCGAATAACGAAATCTCGCATTAAAAAAAAAATCTCGAATAACGAAATCTCGCAAATAAAAAATATTACTGTTCATAATCTCATAATTACAAAACTTCACTTTCAACAATCTCGCATTTACATTTCGAACCTAAAAATCTCGCAAATTTCAACCAAAATCTTTTAGTTCATTTCACAGCACCGAAATTTTAATTTGCGGGATTTTGATTAAAAAATATTTTTTTTTGTAGGTAATGCAATTAAATTCTGCGAGATTTTGATTTGCGGGATTTTGTTATTGCGAGATCAAGAAAATCGGGTTTTTGTAACTGCATGATTATGAAATGCGAGACTTTGTAATTGCGAGATTTCGCTATGCGAGATTTCGAATGAGAGATTTCGAAGCCAACTCGGATTTAACCGCTCCCGATTTTTTGGAAATTTTTAAAAAGTGGATTATATTTGAAAAATGCATAACCAATATTTCAACTAATAACAATATTCAAGAAGAAACTTGAGCGATACCAACTGACATTTTGGGTAAGGCCATGGAGTAAGTCTTGGAAAGAGACAAACTTTGCAAAGCTTAGAATAGATTTAACTTACGCAACCATATTTTCTATGTTTAATTTAAACAAATTCCTTATTGATAAAATTTTATGTATTTAGGAAAAATTAATGCTCCCATTGAGCATTTCTGATTGCAGCTCTTCTGTGCAATTATTTTTCTCATTTCGAGTGCGCAGATCTCATTTGTTACCATTTTTCTGAGGCATTAAATAAAACCAACTTCAAATTGAAGAAAAAAACTATTCCCAAGAGAATTACTTACCGAATATGCATTTTTTAAACAATTTTACGATAGTTTCTAATTATATCAAATTCACTTCCGATCTCATTGCACGCCGAAATTTTTTGAAATGTTCCGTTTCTATGCATTTTACATTGAGCGATAAACAAGAAATTACTAGAACTATAATGGTGCTCTCCGACTGGGTATTTCGCCATTGCATTGTTATTGGTTTAATATTATTAAAAGACGCGAGACAAAAAATTAAATATTTTTTTTCATCGTTTCTAATTAGTTTTCCACCACTGTACATGGGCTGTTTCTTCAAAATGTTGCAAAAGTCTTACACAATGATTTTCTTTCTAACACCTTATTTTCCTCAAACTATTTTTATATTTTAGCCCATGTTTTTAATTTATAGCATTTTGTCACTTTACGAAAGGGCCAATAGGTCAATTTGTGAAGTATTTTTCCAAATTTGTTGAATATTTTGAGAATATTTATATTTATATTTATATTTATATTTATATTTATATTTATATTTATATTTATATTTATATTTATATTTATATTTATATTTATATTTATATTTATATTTATATTTATATTTATATTTATATTTATATTTATATTTATATTTATATTTATATTTATATTTATATTTATATTTATATTTATATTTATATTTATATTTATATTTATATTTATATTTATATTTATATTTATATTTATATTTATATTTATATTTATATTTATATTTATATTTATATTTATATTTATATTTATATTTATATTTATATTTATATTTATATTTATATTTATATTTATATTTATATTTATATTTATATTTATATTTATATTTATATTTATATTTATATTTATATTTATATTTATATTTATATTTATATTTATATTTATATTTATATTTATATTTATATTTATATTTATATTTATATTTATATTTATATTTATATTTATATTTATATTTATATTTATATTTATATTTATATTTATATTTATATTTATATTTATATTTATATTTATATTTATATTTATATTTATATTTATATTTATATTTATATTTATATTTATATTTATATTTATATTTATATTTATATTTATATTTATATTTATATTTATATTTATATTTATATTTATATTTATATTTATATTTATATTTATATTTATATTTATATTTATATTTATATTTATATTTATATTTATATTTATATTTATATTTATATTTATATTTATATTTATATTTATATTTATATTTATATTTATATTTATATTTATATTTATATTTATATTTATATTTATATTTATATTTATATTTATATTTATATTTATATTTATATTTATATTTATATTTATATTTATATTTATATTTATATTTATATTTATATTTATATTTATATTTATATTTATATTTATATTTATATTTATATTTATATTTATATTTATATTTAAATTTATATTATTTATTTATTTATTTATATTTATTAACATTTGAGGCGATGAGAAGTGAGAACCAAAAAAACTCGTCATATCCATGCCAGAAAAATCGTCACAGCCAGATGTAATTTTTAAGAATCCTTTTGACGAAGCATTTGATATAATTATCCTTTAAAGTTTAAACTATACAAAATAGATTTAAATTATTTTCTTAGTACTTTTATTTAAAAGTTATTAAAAAATTTAATTTGGTTATGGAGATATTTGGTTCTCATCACCTCATTTATATCGTTGAATGACTGATGCGAACTGAAAAACTAAAAACTGGAACCTGCATGAATGTATGCGTAATGAAAACAAAGTCAATGGACTCATTAGTGAAAAATACTGAAAAACCCAACGTGTGTTAATGGAATATTATTTACCAACTAATATCACTATTTTAAGCTTAATATTTTCGCTCTCATAAAATGTTTTAATTAGAAATTTAATTATGCTGTTATGTTTCAGTTATAAGGAAATTTAAATGGCGCCCAACGTTCAGTTTTGAAACAAAATTATATAATCTACCAACATTTCATAACCGCATGCAAATTGAAAAATAATAAACGCTCTTTTTGATATTTTAATAGAAATAAAATATTAAATTTCAACTACTACCAGAAGAGCAGAAGACTTTTGGCCACAACAAAATTCTAAATTATTTCCGAGAGCCTTTTTCAACATCCATCATCAGCACATAACCAAAAAGGCAAATCATGTATGGTATGTATGTAGTACTATATCAAGTAATTTGCACCGAAAAATAATTCACCTGAATGAACTTGATATCATTTAACAAATAAAAGATTCTTTGAAATGATAACTCTGGGGTCTGGGGTTGGGGTCTACACCTAAAACCATAGATATCAATGAAAAATAAAATTTTACACACAGAGGTAGACCAATAAATTGTACCGCAATTAGAATGCCGCTGATGTCACACTTTTTGCGTGTCAAACGTGTTGATGGAAATGGACATTTAGGAAAAATCTTTATAAAAATTTGAATGGTGTCAAATGGAGTGACAAATAAATTTTTCAAATAAATGCAATGAAATTCAAATGTATACGCGTGTTGAGTTCAGCCCACTATGTATATGAAAACATTGATTGCTTTTGTCAGGTTTGAAGAGGTAGGGGTGCGTGTGTCATTTAATAGTGCTGTGGCACTTGGAAACTTTACAAAAACCCACCACAATTTAACTGCATCTATGATCTGCATCTATATTTAAAGATTTATTTAAATCAAACAGGGTGTTCATACAGAAGACGAAAGAAAAAACATTAACCAAGATTTAGTTCTACTGGTGCAACCCATCAGAAGTGCAAATAGCTAAAGCCTCATTTTATTAAATTTGAAACTACACACGGTCTTCAACTACAAAAGATGAGAGTCATTTCATCATGATGACAAGAGATATGTACTCTTGGAAGATTTGTCTCCGCTGGCAAGTTGCAGTACCTCCGAATTTACTAGACTTGAGTCCGAATACAGCGAACTCAAGTATGTCAATTCTCTTTTGATCTGCCATTTCTCAAACCATTTCTGTAAGCAATAAGTGATAGAGACCCGTCTCTTTCATTAAATGAGCAACAAAACTAAAAATACTTCACATAAATCCTGATAATGATTCTGACTATTATCCTGAGAAACAAAGCTAACCAAAATTCAGTTTTTGCCCATCACTAGCTTATGAGACACCCTGTTTGCATATAATTTTATTGATACTTGATCTAATATTTGAGAGAAACAGAATGATAGTGAACAATCAGCCATTCACATTAACAGTCCCCGGTTGATATTTTATCAGTTTTGGAACCTGACGACATGCGGTAGCCATTGTAATTCAATATCCAAAATGACATAATTTCCAATTTATTTTGAAAACGCAGAATGAATTAAAAAAAAAAGAACAAACGATGATAGAGTTAGATTTTGTTTACACATGACAATTTATAAAACTTATGTATGTATGTAGGCACATAAATAGAGATAGATGAAAAATTAGATAGAGATAGAATTTTTTTTGTAGATATAATAAAAGTCAAACTTACTTACATCTTTGCTCCAATGGACAACATATGGGATGTGATAATCGTATGGAAAGTCAACTCGACAGTTGAACACGACATACGATCCGACCTTGCCTTCCAGATTCATTGGACTTGAGTGTTCTCTGTTGGCTTCGACACAGGATATATTAATTAGTAGAAATAATAGTAGACCAACGACGACGATGGTATATGATGATGATGGGGGTTGAGAAGACGCTACTGGTGGTTGTGTTGGTGATGATGTTGTTTTTGTTGACAATAATGACATTCGACTTGTGTCGAAGTTCAACGTCATGGCTTTTTTAGTCGGACGACGACATGAACTGTCAAAATTATTACTTTTCGATGACGTTAATGATGTGTTGTCTTTTTGATAGTTTCGAAATTTACTGTCACTTTTTAATGAGTACATATTCGATATTGTACTTTGAGTATTTATTGCACTGGCACTAGGACACATATTTGCATAGTTTTTTTTTATTGTTTTTACTTATTGTTCGAAATTTATTAACACAGATAGCAAAATTTTCATATAGGTCAGCCCAGACCTATAGCAAACACAATGTCGATCAAAAGATCACTTATGGCACAAATAGAAATTTCCAAGACTGACAAAACAAAAATTTGATAATTCTTTTGAGATAAACTTATGGACTTTTTAATTGGTATTCTATGTAACGACGGTTCCATACGTTTGAATTGTCCTGGTTTCGATTCTAAAATAAAATCCAGGAGCATTTTGCCTTCTTTTCTGAACAAGAAGTGTCATTCAGACACCAACTATAAAGTCCATTGCTCTTATTTAACCATAAACAATTTACTAAAACAGCAGATATGAAGAAAGTTGTTTTTTAATCAATAGAGTCAAACTAATAAAACACACACATATGTACATGTGCAAACCTACTTACTCGTGTATCAACGAATCTTTGAATATTTCAGATTTACTGACTAAAAATACGTAGTCATCGTATGACTGAGTAGCTAGGGAACAAAAAAAAACTTATCTACAGTAAAAGCTTTTTCTGTGTTTTTTTTTATTATATTTTGGATTCTTAACCTTAGAGACAGGTTAAACGTAAAATTGATTCATTCGAAATTTTTGTTTTATTGATTATTAATTTTTGAGAAATTTATTATTTTTGAACTATGCATCCTGTATTAAAAGCTGATTGTAATCACACCCGAGACATTACAATTCAAGAGATATAGAATCAATGATTGACCTTATGTCCCCTAGACGACAATCATCCGTTATTGTTTTTGTTATAATTGTTTTTAAATAACAAATAACTATAAATAAATTGTTGTATCCATATGTTGTTTCACTAAAGATTAAACTACATACATATATGAAAAGTATTACATTTTGTTGGACTATCAAAGGACACTAGCTCTATACCTAAAGTCCTACACAATAATATCAAAGAAAAAAATCCTTTTTATTAGTACTTTTTTCATTCGTTCACCTTACAAATTGGCATTTTGTCAATCTCACTTGGATTTATCAGTGACTAAGCAATAAGTTCAGCGCCAGCTTAATGATGTTGAATCCTTATCTTGTTGGATAAAGTTCACAGTGTTTTTTTCTTATAAAATCCATGTAAGATGAACAGAATTGGGCTTTAATAAGCAACGGTACACTGTGGCGTATGCGTACTTTTACCAAATACAATTTCCAATTTTTTTAAGGATAAGATATGGTTTCCATTCGAAAGAAAACATACGCGTAAATATCAATCTTGATTGGCATGACAACAGACAAAATATTAGAAAAGGCGATAGCTATGAGAATAATATAAAATGGAAAAACATTTCGATAAATGATTGAAGATTGAAAACGTTTATTGATTGATTCCAAGTACAATACAAAATGAGAAAATTGTGCATGACAGTAGGCAAATTTAGCTTATACTCTTCTTTGATCTTCCGCAAGACAATTGAAAAAAAAAATGTAAATTTCATACTTATCGGTCAAGTTGTTTTCAAGTCTAAAGTGTACCAGGGAAACTCATTTTATTTTAAATACATTACAAGCCAGTAAGTAAGGTAAGAAGCAGACAAGCAGAGCAGAAAGAGAAGACAAATTTTTAAGCCATAAGAGAGATTGATTATTATGCCATAGGAAAACCTTACTTAACTCTTCAGGAAAAAAATTTAACGGCATCTAAGAGAAAAATGTCGTTGTTAATTATTTTAAGGACTTACATATTCAGCAATACTGCGATGACTGGAAGATGGAAATCAACTTTCAGAAATCAGAAACTATCTTCTTTGGGATTCCGTTGCATGGAGCCACAAGGGAAACGAGAAAGAACTGGAGCAAGCTGGTGATCGTGAGCGAAATGACATCCACTGGCGAGTATAAGTGTAGTAAAGTACCTTGGCATCTGGGTGGATCAGTATTTGTAATTTGACAGACACAAAAATGCTGCTCTGAACATGGCTAGGGGACAGGGTTCGAACCTCAGTAACAAAATTTCGGAGCGGATTTGTAAAAAAAGTGGAGTAAATCAAAAATTTCCGGAGCAGATTATAAAACGAAGGGAAAACTCAAGTTTTCAAAATTTGTACTTTTATCTAACAAAAAATATATTTAACAAAAATGAAAAGTAAAATAAAAAATAAAATGCACGACTGGGCACGTAATTGCTCTTATGTTCAAGACACTGCGGGCTTAAGAAAATTGTTTATAAAAACATGGAAATTATGAGAGAAAAATGTAGAGAAGCATGAAATACGACTTTATACGATAATTTTTATGTATAAAATTCTTAAAACATTTTTAAGAACAAATTTTGGTATGCAAATCTAAAGTATATATTTATGTGTTTATAAAAACAAAATTTGAAAAAAAATTGTCAACCAGTTTTTGAGATATCGAATTTTCAAAAAAAAATGAAACTTTTTTAAAAAATTCAAAAACTTTTTTTTGGAAAATTTTAATATGCTGCTTTGATATGAATATTATTTAATCTTATCTGAAATTTGTATATAAAAAAATTAATCTAAATCCGTCAAGCCGATAACGAGATAATTCAAAATAACAAAATACGTTCTATGACAGGCACTATTAATAGTTGCTTAGTGTAAAATTTTACAATTTTTGGTAGTAGATCGTACTAATTTTAGTAAATGAAAAAAGTTTAATCAAAGTCGTAGGAGTCGTTTTTAAGCAAACAAATATTTTCCTTGCGGGTTTTTAGCTTTTGTATGGAAGGTACCGTTATTTTTTCATAAATATAAAATTTTTTCTAAAAATATTTTAGAGAGTACTAAAAAAATCTTAAATATCGACTCTCAGATGCAAACCTTCAGATTTCAGAGTCCAGAGTTGGTTGTAAAATTGAATAACACAGCCTTGTCATTTAATTTCATATGGTTTGGCCGAAGAATTTTCAGGTTGAAAAAAAGGAGTAGATCTCAAAAAAGCGGAGTGGTGGAGTATATTTGTTTTCTTCCTCAAAATTGGAGTAAATTTGCTCCGATTGGAGTAAGGTTTGAACACACACTGCTAGGGGAGCTTTCGCCGTGACGAAACGGTTGTTTTATAGCGACCGGCTTGTTAGCAGGGTGAAGGTGATTTGCTACATGGCCTTCATCCGGCCGATGATTGCCTATGGGTCCTCGGTTTGGTTCAACGTTGCCCCATCTCAAATGAAAAGATTTGGGTGTTTGACAGGCAGTGTCTTAGATGCTGCCTTGGATTGCACAGAACACCAGAGTCGAAGTACAAACATTACTATTCCAACTTCATTCTATACATCGGTGTCAGCATAAACAGGATAGATAATTTCTTGTTCAAGTATATTCGAGGTCACATTCCGAGAGTGATGTCCTCGACCAACAGCTTAATTTTTGGGCCTTATTACATTAAGAACGAATACTACAAGAGTGTGCGTCCAAGCGGCTTTATTCCGCCCAGTGCATTCCTCCATCTAGACAGTCGAGGGCTGATCCAGGATAGAGCGGCGGTTTATCGGTGAAAAATAAAACCAGTATGAATTCTAGTATTAAGATAGTTCTGAGGCCAAAAAGCATTAGCATTAAGTTTTATAGCTTAACTTAGAGCGTCCGATTGAGGCCAATAAGTTAATTATTGGATACTGATAAGTAGGCAAGTTTTAATGAATTTTTGTCTAGCTTTAACATAATTATAAGATGATAGAAAAATAAAAATGTATTTCCAAAAAGAAAACTTACACAAAATGAAGAAAGAAGACTGTTTTTATTTCTTTTTGGTCTGCTTTGGAATGATTTGTTTTTGTTGATAATTTGCGCAGTAACCAGCAAAAGCAATATACTTACTGACTAGTATCTATGGAAAATAATATTTTCATTTTTTTGTTTAAGATTTTGACAACCTGGTGCCCTGCGTGTCCAAAATGGTTGTTTTCGTTCCAAAAATAATAGCTTTTGAGCGCATACAGATATCGCTTCAATTTAGTTTTCTGCTTGAAGACTTTGAAGGAAACTTCTAAAGCTTTAAAAATAGTAAATTTTAAGAAATTTGCGGTACTGGTTGTTCCGGAATCCTTGGCAGAAATAAGATTTCCTTAGAGAAAATATTAAACAGTCAATTTTGTGGAAAGATTTTACTAATATTGACACACAGTGACACAGAAAGTGGTTTGTTTAATACTTGGAAATGGTAACGTCATTTTATTTATACTTTATCGCCAGGGGATAGAATTTTTGGGAAAAATTGAAAATAACAAATGGAAATGTCGATTGAAATATATGAAATTCCATATAACGCTTCCTTCTCTGCTGCGATGGTAATAAAACATGAGAAGTGTATAATTTCCATACAATCTGTAACAAATTTGAAGTCAATTGTTCTACGCATTCAGGCTTTTAGTACGAGAACTAGCAACTCTCATGTTTACAAGAATGGGAAGAACTATGAATCACTCAATCGATTTTGATGACATTTTCAAGAATTGCAGATAAATAAGACGCATTGGATTAAGTTTCATCTTTTATTTTTATTCACCCCAACTTGATGCCACTGAGAGAAGATACAACTAGGATATATACGGATTGTACACCGATACTGACTTTTTGAAAAAGAATTAAGAGCCTAACCACAGAGATGAATACGTAATTTAGAGTTGATGGACACTACTGTTCCGGCTTGAAATATTTAAGTCCATAATTTCACACAGTAGAAGAAGACTTCACACAGATGGCACACTGAAGTCAAAGAGGACATCAAGTAATTTGGCTTGTTAGGGAACTGGATACCGAGTTTACTGATTAAGGCACAGGTCCACACATATTCGCTGCAGTTGCCACCTCCTTAAGTATGTAATATTAGCATAATCACCAATGAGAGAATAAAGACACGGGCAAAAGGACTCATCAGGTAAGTTCATTCAAGGAGATACCACCAAAATTGGTAACCTATTTGGAATTGGTTTCGTATAGCTTAACAAAATTTTGGGTTTTAATCAATCTCAGATAGAGGTCTAACGAAGCGATATTCGTTCTACAGTGTGCTCAATGGCCTGTATTCGTATATGTAACTAACCGAGTGTCTGTTTTCCCAATGTTCATTAAGCTAGAGTCTATATACGGGTGGAATAATCTTCTAAAAGTTTTTGGCATGGCAAATGGAAATGGAAAATTCGAATGTTTATTTTAGCTTATCTAGAACAACTAGCCGAAATCCCAGAATTTTATTTTATTTTTAAAATTTTCTCTGAAACGGTTTTTAGTAAAAACTGTTTTTATTTTTTAATTCATTTTCACATTTGTCCGTGAATATTTTTTTAACAGTGTTTGATAAAACAAATTAGGCTGAACTTGACGTTTGAAAATGCATTTATGTTAATTTTTTCTTAATTGTGTTGATGTTTAATTAAGTTATTGCGACTGAACTTTTACATAATTGCGATGAGTATGACAACAAGATAATCTAATCTGAATAGAAAATATTGCAATGTTGTTACATATATGCTTGTTCATGTTCATTGCTGGTATTTTTGTTCATTTATTAATTTAAATTGTAAGCTGTATGTATGATAGTTGTCTTATAATTTTTTTTTTTAACTGCCCAATTCGGTTTGAATTTTCATTCAATTATAATTGAGCACAGCGTAAAAGGATTGTCTTTTGGGATAACTGTTATAAGATACTACTTGATCTGTTTGATTTGCTTAATTTCACAAGTAGGATAAATACTTATGTGACACAGTTGTTATCCTTTAGTATTATTTTGAAAATGATCTTGCAACGACGATTCACAACATCCGCAACTTAAACTCGGTCAAGACTCGTTCGTTTGTTCGTAAGAAAAAAAAAAACAAAACAAAACTCAGCTTATTTCAATCAATTCGCGTGTTTTTTTTTTTGCAAATCTTATTTATTCACTTACACAAATAGTGTAAGTGATCACAATATAAATCTGCAAATTGTTCGTATTTTTTTTATTCTTCACAATCATACAAATTTTATTAGATTCTTTTTGTATTTTTTTTTTTTGTTTTCTTATTTTGTTTTTGAAATTCTTTAACGACTTTCAGCCTAGTGCCTGGCTCACAAATTCCAAACTCATGCAACCGACTACAACGAGAATACAACCGAAACTAAACTAACTGCTAGTGAATGATAAAATCTTCTATCCGATTAGATACTGCTGATTCGCACTTATTACCTCGGAATCTGTTTATAACTTCATCATCAACATGATGATTATGCTGACGATCATCGTATTGCATTTTGGAGACAAATACATTTATATCAAAATGCTAGATGGGGATGCTCAACTGACATGATATTGACTTGAGCTTTGTGACTTGGATTTAAGTTTAAACTTGAGCTAATGAGTGAGTGAGTTTTGATGGCTTAAGATTTATTTAGCTTGATGAGCTTTGATACAAATTGTGATCAGCAATTATATTAAGGAAGCAAAAAATGTGACACTGATTGTGACGAATTTTTGTGTCACTTGAGTAGTAATACCTATTGTTTACAATATAATTAGGGTACAAAAATATTGATCAGGTAAGGTTGAGAAATTTCGAAGACAATTTTTAAAAATATCTTCCTTTTTTTTTGTGCCGCTTTATGTTACGACACTTGTCACTTATTTTATATCTCCTTTGGGAAATTATTCTGAATCAATTTCATTGTTTGTTATATTGGCCTTATTGTTGGGAGGTGATCTCATAAGCAATAAGTCTGATTTCTAAAAATGTAGAAAATGTGACGAAATGAATAATGATATAAGTCCAAGTGAAATCGTCTGAACGAAACGCCTACCAATATGGACTAAATAGCGTTGAAAGCTATTTTAAATCACTAGCTCGTAAGTTTCTTATAAGAAACTGAGTCACATACAAAGAAGTGTATCTAAACTGATGGAGATATACCCACTAGAAAAACTCTATTGTGTACGATACAAAACGTGTCATATGTGACACAAATTTACAAAAAACTTTATTGCATTGGAAAAAATATCTAGATGAATTTCTGATGATAGTTCTTGACATAGCTATAATAGTGACAAATTTTTCTTACAGTGTATAGACAAAATAGGTCATAGTGAAATTTAGATTAGGAACATTTCACTATTGAATTTTTACTCTCATCTTTGGGTTGTAAAGCAAATTAAGAGGTAAGATTTGTTTTTTCCTTTTATTAGATACAAAAATTTACTATCGTCAACGATATAATTCAATGATCTTAACTATGAATTAGGTTTAATTTGTCTCTTTAATGAGCCAAGTTTTCGTCTTCATTTAGTGTATGTTCCATCACCAAGGCGAACATTTCTTTCTAACATTTTTAATTGTTTTTCTTCAAATTCTGTGACCTCTTTCTTAATTAACTTATGTTTACCATATCATGTAAGGGAATTCTAATAATTGATGTAATTCAAACTGTACGTACACCCACATAATTGTAGCAAAAGACAAAGCACAACAAAAAAAACTAAAACTAAGAGACATTTCAAACATTTCATAAAATAAGGCAAAATAGTTTTTTGCAAGATGATGATGATGGTCTTTTTTGCTCCAAAATTACTGTACTAACATACTTTCAGTAGTTCAATTAAGAATATTAAATAGAGCTAAAACAAATAAAAAGAAAAGAACAAGCTAAATATTACTTAACCGAACTAAGAAGACTCAATATCCAAAGAACTTAAATCGCCTTATCATATAGAGGCGTACATAAGACCGTCATTGTCAGTTTAAAGTGATTATACTATCCTCTTACTAGCACTGTGATTATATACTTAGTTTAGTTTAAATGATGATAAATCTACAAAGACAGACGATTTTTATGATTTTGTTTGTCTTATTGTGGCTTCTTATATGTTTGATATGCTTATAGCCTATGCTATAATAATCTTAGAAATACCTAAGGTTTCCGGGTTCTAAGAGGTGTGCTGATTCAAAAACAATTATTAGGATACAAAATTTTGCATAATTTTTGTAATATTTGTCAGTATAGCATAGTTTACAGTTCCCATGCGAAAAAATATCAATATTTTCAAAACGATTTTCCATCTATTCTGTGCACCAAATTGAATAATATTCAAGGCAAAAAACGTTTGCCTTGGGCTAAGCCACCCATTGAGTCATTAATTTACCCTTAATTAATAAACTATAGGCCTAAAAATGGAAAATAATTATTTTTGGATGCAAAAACTATTTGCATGCTAATAAAGCCTTGAGGTGAAAAAATTTTTTTTTTTGGAAGTGTAAACCGACCATCAAAAAAAAATATTTTATTCACCACACTTTTTTCGCATGCAAAACAGTTGCCGGTCCATTGTTTTGCATGACATTCCATGACAGAAATGTTGTTTTTTTTTTGCATGAAACTGTAAGCTAATCATGCAAAAATAGTTTTGCCTTTCACCTCAATTATTTTTGGCATGCGATAATATTTGCGTAGGTTTTTTTTTGCACACGGGAGCTGTAAACTAGGCTTATAAAGAAAATAAAATTTGCTTAGACTAGAAAGGCACTTGCGGTTTTCTGTCACGCGATTATTCAGTTGCGAAAAATAAAACACATGAGTTTTAATGTGAATTAATGCACATGAAAAAATTATACTGACTTGCGATCATTTTTTTTTAGTCACTGCGACAAAAAAACGCAAGTGAATTTCTAGCCTTACGCTTAGCTAGGGCAACACTTACGATTTCAATCGTATGCAAAAAATAATTTTATTTTAGATTAAATGAGAATGAACGCACATGCTACCAAAGAAATCGCTACGATTAAGGCACTTGCGATTTTCTGTCACAGCGACTAAAAAAAACTGTTGCAAATCAGTAGAATTTTTTGGTGTCATGAGCATTTGTTCATATTTAAACTCGTGTGATTTATTTTCGTGACTGAATAATTTCGCGACAGAAAACCGCAAGTGCGTTCCTAGCCCAAAAGTCAAAAATTTGTTCCATTTTTCTGGTGATGCGATTGTCAAAAGTTATAATGAATCAACTGCTATTAAGTACTTGTGCACACACTTGCGATTTAAAACAGTGCGACTTAAAAATCGTTGTTTCAATCAAGTGTATTATTAATTTTTGTCGCAAGAAATGAGGCACTTGGTTTCAAATCTGAATGCTCATGAAACCAGTTTTATTATGTTAGCGTTTTTTCTGAGGCAAAATAAAATAGATAAAATGAAATTCAATGAATCAATACGCAATTGCCTAAGACACGCGATTTTCTGTCGCATGATTTTTCAGTCACAAAAAATCGAGCACACTAGCTTAAGGCTAGGTACGCACCAGAGATTTTCTGTCGCAGTGACTTAAAAAAGAGATCACAACTTAGTAGGATTTTTTGGTGTCATGTGCGTTCATTCAGGTGCGACAGAAAATCGCAAGTGCATTTCTAGCCTATACATATATGTAAATGGACAAACATGACTCCTAAAAACCCTACTAAGCTGCCCTCACCTTTTTTAGTAGCTGTGTCAGAAAATTGCAAGTGCGTTAGTAGCCTGAGGGTAGGCTATAGATTTTATTTATCTAAATTTCTTAATAAATCTAAATCTAAATATTTAAATATTTCAATCTAATTTAGTAGAGAAGTCCTCAAAGGGGGACTTTTCTAGTTCGTTTACAGTGTATGAAGCAGTACGTTTGAAAATTCTGAGTATGCGAGTTGTGAGTTTAGGAACGCACTTGCGATTTTCTGTCTGTATGGCGACTGAATCATCGTGTGACAGAATATCGCAAGTGCGTTCCTAGCCTTAACTATAAGCAAAATATATATGTATTAGGGTGGTCGTTAGAATGGGTTTTTTTTTATTTTTATGTTTGGATGGGGCTAAATCAGCTCTTAACGGAGACAACCAAATCCCCTAATTTTTTCAGATTTTTATGTTCATCTATAGTCGCTGTAGGGGTAAATTAAATTTCTCCTATTTTTTTGCATAGAAAATTCGTGTAAGATTTGCCAAACAAATTCAGACAATGTAGGTGGGAACTAGACAAAAATAAAATCCTATAGGAGGGGGGGTAATATCTCCCCACGCTTGGACGGGAGGGGCAATTTAATAAAATATTTGCGACCAAAGGATAATGAAAATAAAAATCTGAAAAAATTAGGGATTTTTTTTTCTTAATTTAGAGCCGATTTTGGCCCACCTTAAATTGCATATGAAAATATTATCAGCTATTTTAAGTGAACCACTTTTTTCGAAATTCAATCTTGGTACAGGTGCTTAACTCCACTCATCGTCATTCATATGTACTTAAATATGAATTCCTTACCTTTCTTTTTAATAAATAAATTAAGTCTCATTTCCCTGTATTCATTAAAAAAAACACCATGAAATTTATTTTAATAATTTTTTTTTGTTATTTATTTTCTGTTGTTGTTTTTTTTTTCTTCATTAAATTTCACTAACATATATGTACTTCGAACGTAATTTATATAAAACATCATTTTTACCTTATTCCTTTTTTTTCTTGTTGTTCTTGTTGTTTTTATATCATTGTTTTATTTTCATTTTTTTATACAGATTTATTTTGTTTTGTAAAATATTTTATTTTTAAAATAAAACATACATATATTTAATGATAAGATTAAAAATTAATTGTACCAAAAATTTTTAAATTTAACTTAAATTAATAATTTTAACATAGTTATATAAATAAAATAATATTATATTTTAGGTTTAAGATTTTTGTTTTTCTTTAAAAATACGTATGTACAAATGTAATAACTTTAAATGCTAATTAAGTAAAAAAATTTTTTTTTTTTAAATCAAAATAGAAATACATAATATAATAAATTAAATTTTTATTTTAACTTATTTTTATTTTATGAGAGGAAAATAAATAAATTGAACTTAAGAGAATAATATCAAACAACAAAAATATTGATTTCTTTAATGATAATTTTACTCGATTTTTTTTAATATCTTTTTTTTTTGTTTTTTATTGTGAACTATTAATTGCTGTTAGTTTTCTTAATTCAAAATGTTACCTATAGTTTTTTTTTTATTCTTGTTCTTCTGTTTGTATTTATTTCTTTTGTAGGTTTAATGAATTCAATATTGTTTTTTTCTTCTCTTTTAATTTTATATATATATGTATTTATTTTTGATTGTTTAACTATGTACGAAGTTTTTTTTTCATATATTTCGTTTGTTTTAGACTTACTTTTTTGCTTTTTTTCTTCAATTTAGAAATCATGAAAAAAATCGTTTCGATTTTTAAAAAATACAATCAAGAAGAACTGCGTGCTTCTTAATTAATTACGATGTTTGTTTTTTTTTTTTGTTAGTTGAAATTTTTGTTCTTATTTGTATTTCATTAAAAGTTTCAATAATTAAATAAATACTAATATAATTTAAAAATAACATAAAAAGAATTTGTACTATATAAAAAAAAATAAGGTAAAATATAATATAAAATAAAATTTTGTTTTATATTTTTTATTTAAATTCTTATTTAAATTTTCGACCAATTGGTTAACTTTGTGCCATGTTTTTTTTTTAAACTAAAACAAATAAATAGATAACATTTATTTTGAAAACAAAGTCTTTATGGTTTATAAAAAAAATAATTAAAGCTTGATGTTTAAGAAATATCAGTTAATGTTTTTATTTTTATTTTGTTTTAAAATAAGATAAATTATAAGTTTTTTTTTCTATAAGGAAGTAAAATATTTTTTTTCTTAAATTATAAAATGGTCGATAAAGCGTTAGATTTCTAAGTCAGAATTAATTTTTTGTTTTAAATATTTTATTAATTCAATAATTTTTTTTTGTTTCTTAAGACCTAGTAATTCTCCTCTCACATTTGTTGGTATGATCCAATAACTTTTACATGATACTTGTTGTGTTTTTTTTTGTGTTTAATGTTACTTGATTTTTCGTTAAATTTAATTTTGTTTTTCAATAAAGAAATAACTATTTTGTTTGTTTATTTTCTTTTTTTCTTCATTTCGATTGAATTTTCTGCGACCAATTTGAGATTTAAAAGTTTAAAAACAATAATTATTGTTTTTTTTTGAGAAAATAATGAAAGTTAAAAAACAGGTTTTGTTAAAAAAAAATAACATAATTTACTTAGAACTGGGGTCTAGATCTAGAATTATAATTATATAACTGGCAAGATATAAACGGCATAGTTTTCAATGACCCTGATTAACACACTTGCGTCAAGTCAGCTTCAAAAAAAAAAAACAAAGAAAAATGAGTTTCCAAAGGCTACCTTGGAGAGGCTTGGTTATATTGGTCATGACTTAAATCGCAGACTTAGTACATAATATACAGGACCGAAAAAGCTACTTCTGAAAAACCAAAGAAGGCTCATAAAGAATAGAGAAACATGGTCTCAATAATAATAATAATAATAATAGTCATTAATACATAATGTGAAGTTTTTAGCATAAATGATCTGTAGGTAGGTACCGAAGGAAGGTCTTATTTATAGAAAATGATTTGCGATTTCACGGAAAGTAGTTTTAGACTAAGACTTGCGAAATAAATTCAGCTACTCAGGAAAGACCAAAAAAGCTTCTATTCGAATTCCATCAAGATTAGGAGAAAAATAACCTTAGCTCATTCGAAAACCCGAAGTTAAAAGGTTATTTTCTTCAAAATTAATAACAATTTTCCTCGTAGCCATCTCCAATTTAAAGAGTTTTGATGAAACCAAATAACAATTAATAAATAAAAAAACAAAAAAAAAGATGATAACAAGTTCTCAAAAATTATTAAACGTTATAAAAAACGTGTTGTATCTTTAAAGAAAATGATTTCGAAAAAGTTTGAGAATTTGTAGGAATGTTTTTTCTCTTTTATGTAATCAGATGTTAAAAAGTGAGAATACTATGACTGAGAAAGAGGCCACTTTGCTAAGTTTCTTTTAATAATTAATTTTTGTTTTGTTTTGAAAAAAAACATGCTTCGACTAGCACATATTTAAAAAAAAAAAGTATGAAATTTTTAATGTTATTACCTATTTAACAAAAAATAATAAATATTATATTCGCAAGTAAGATTCGTAATTTCTTTTTTTATTTCTATACTTCATTTTAAGATGTGTAATGAATAATTTTGTTTGTTGTTTTGTTTTTTAATTTTTAAATTTAAATTTAAAATTAATTTTATCAATAAATGTGCACCTATTATTATATTTAAATTTTATTCACTTGTTAATTTTTTTTTGCTGTCTCTTCATTTATATTTGTATGTATTTCATTTTAAATTTTTATTTGGTTTCTTTTCCTAGTAAACCAAATAAAAATTTTGTTAAAAGATACTTTTAGTTTATTTTTATATATATAATTTTTTATATATTTAATTTGTTTATTATTCTTTTAAAATTATGAAACGTTTGTCTTTATTGTGGTTTTCTATATACTTTTTTTTATTTGGATTTACTGCCTTAAAGTAAAATGTTATTTTCTATTTAGTTGTTTTTTTTTCTTACATTTTTCTTTCTAAATATTTTAATATTTTTATATATATTTTTAAATATTTTATGAAAGAAAAATTAAAAAAAAAATGTTTTAGTTTGAAAAGATTTTTATATATGTATATATTTTTTTTTAAAGTTATTTTCTGTGTCGAAATTTTGGAAATTTAAGAAGAATCTCTTTATTTGTTGTTTGTTTTTATTTTATTTTATTTTTCTAAAATATTAAATTATAATTAGTATTTACAGTTTTTATTTTTTGTTTGTTAAATTTAAAGTAATTTGTTTTATCCTAAATAATTTTTATTTTGTGAATTTTGTTTTATCATAATATATAACCATAGCCATTTACTATATATATATATTTTTAAATTGTATTTATAAATTAATTGTATAATAATTGCGATCTTATCGATTTCTGAAATTCTACATTATTTTTACAGTTAAATTTATAATATAATCTGTATGATTTTAATATTTATTTGTATTATTTTGTTTTTACAATTTAAAATTAGGTTTATAATTATGGTTGTGTACGTTTTTTTTTTGTTTTAATTTTGAAAATGTATGTCTAAGTTTTTTGTTTTTGTGTGTTTTTTTTTTGTTGAAATTTTTGATGTTTGTTTTTCTTCTGTTTTTAATTAAATTTACCTATAACTACTTAGAAATAATTCGAGTGCTCTTTAAAAAGTTCGAAGGATGGGGTGGCGTGTTATTTTTTGTAAGTTTTTTTGTAGTTCATAGCCATTGCGATGTTTTATATTTGTATTCTGTGTTGATTTTTTGTTGTTGTATTTCTGCTCTAAATCGGTCAGGATTTGGTGTTGATGGTTTTCTAAGCGTGCTGAGTTATATGTTTGTTAGTTTTTTTTTTTTTTGTATTTTAACACATGCTCTCTAGTTCCACGACTCCTGCCCTTTTCATTGCCTGACGCTTACGATAAGCGTAAAATTCTTCTTTCATGGCTTGAACACGCGATTCTATGTTATCATATCGGGTACTTGCGCCATAGCGTTGCTTACGCATAGGACCCAGAGTCATGGTGGCAGTTGGTGGCATCCCCGAAGTTGCGGTATGGAATATTCCACCCCCTGTGCTTCCCGTGTCGATATTGAGCAAGTTGAGATCATCGCGGGGACCACCGGTCGGTGTGGAGGCACTTGGTGTCGGCGTTGACGGATCGAATTCATAGTGCCCGTCGACACTGCCAACGTCGACTGCCTTGTGCACGTTCACGGTATCGGTGGCGGCATTCAGACGCGAAATCATGTCCAACCAGTTACCCATTGTGTAGGGTGGAGTCGTTGGACGTTTAAGGCTGCCAGTATAATTGTAGTACGGCAGCGTTGATTGTGTACCCACTGTCGCTGATGCTGCTGCTGCTGACGCAGGATGATGATGATGGTGATGATGCAGGCTGTGATGGTGATAGTGTGGGCCTGGATCCTGATAGTAGTATGATGTGGATGGAGGCGGTGGTGGTGGACGATACGGAGGCAGTAGTCGCCATTCACTTGTACTCCCCGAATGATGAGATCCATGCTGCTGATTCGATGTATTCTTGCTGCCGAAGCCACTCGAACTGGAACGGCTTTCTGGTGAAGCTTCTAGCCCCATGCCACCTGATGGCCGATAGTGGGCTGCGAAATTAAGGTGTGGCAGTGGTGATAGAAGTTCGGAATGGGAACGTGTCACCCTCGAATGGCGTGGATACCATCTCGTTCTTGGCCGATAACTGTGATATGGTGTCTGCGACTGATAGTATCCCCGCCATGATGGTGAGGGTGGTATGTGCAGCGGAACAAAACCTTGATTCATGCGTCGTGTCTCCTCTTGAATTGTCCTCAGCGAGGGCAGTTCATGAGAATAGTAGCGGTGGTATCGGCTCCCAGCATTCCCACCAAGAGATGCAGTTGCACCAAGTCCACCACTAGATGGCGTCGGGAATGATCTCTCAGCCGAACTAGGGTAAACGGTGCTTAGATCGGAAAATTGATTGGCTGCTGGTGACCATGGTGAGTGTATGCCAATTGTACTGGCCGGCGAGCTGGAGAATATTCGTGACACTCTGGATGGTGTGTACAAGTTGGGAGTATTTGGAGTTTGAGGCCCCGCCAGAGTATTAATATGTAGATTTTGATGTAATGGTCTCGAAGCTGGTTGTGGCAGATTTCGATACACATTGGCATACTGCTGATTACGAGGAACATTTTGATAGCGCCCCGCACCAACACGCAACAAACCACCCAAACCATTCATCAGGAATCCCCTTGCCGAATTGTTCGACTGAAGGCTCAGCTGACTTGGTGAGGCGACAAGTGGACGTCGCCATGATGCACGTGAATTAATAAAATTTCGTCGTGCAAGAAATCCCCCATCATCACTGCTGGAGTTTTGAGATCCTGTGCTGTTGCGACGTTCACCATTATTGTTGTTGTTGTTTGCATCACCACCTTGTTGATGTACATCTGGTGTTTCGGAGAGTACGAAACGTCCATCCACAGAACGATGAATTTGGCCAACACTTCGGGTACCATCTATTTCATCGATATGTGGTGTGCTATAAATAGAGTGACAATTCGTGCAACGATCTGGTGGCCAAATCCAATGAAGTATGGTTATGAAGACAGTGGTTACACTTGATATTCTGGCTTGTTTATATCTAGAAAAAAAGAAAAAAAAATATAAAGAAAAAAAAATTAGTAAATGACCAAAAAAAGTGATGATTAAGAACAACAACAAGAATAATTTAAGCAAAAACAAAGTAGCAACATAAATCACGCTAAATTCATGCAACTTTTACTGATTAGAATCCTTTAAAATCAAATTCGTTTGGGTTCGACGGGAAAGAACATAGCAAAACATAATATTTTCTGTTCTTTAATTGGTCAGTAGCCAACATCCAAAGGATTGTCAGTCAAAATTGAAAGTTGAACAATCAAGAATCTTCAAATATCTCACGTATAGAAAAAGTTAAAAGTAAACCATCTTAGATTTAGCCTTGTGGTTTGTCATAGAAAAACAAATAAGACTTCAGTTTGAACTTCTAAGACGTGCAAAGCTCTTAGAACGTCAAAATGTCTTACTATTAGAAATAAGTGGAAAGAAAACCACCTTAGATTGAACCTTGTGGTGACCCATAACGAATTCAGAAAAGCATTGAAGAATTATTAAAAAAAAAATGTTGAGCTTAGAATGAAATATCTGCAGTGAATGAGAACATTGAACTTAAGAGTTGTTTTCTATCCAAAATTCTCTAGCTATATGATTACATCAGGTTACTTGCCAGAGCTAATCAAATGTATCAACAAATTTGCAGAAAACCAAAAAAGCACCTATTTTGAAGTGCCATTGTAATTGAATTCAAATATCAGGATACCTCCATTAAAACAAAGGCATTTTGATTTCAAAATGTAATTTTTATATCTGAAATATTTAAACATAATTTGACTAATATTTTTTTAACACTTAATACAAATAAAAAACAAAAACAGAATAGTAACAAGCAATTACTATTACACCAATGAAGAAAAATAAAGGAAATTCAAATATATTTTTCAAAACAAAATATATTTTCCAACAAATAACAAAAACACATTATTTTTTAAAGAGAATCACAACAAACCTTTAAATCTGCATTAAAATACGTCCCAATGCACAGTTACATTAATATTTTCCAAAAAAAAAAAAAAATATCCAAGCAGAAAAAATGATGCACCATTTTCCATTATTACACAACAACACACATACGCACGCAGTTGGAGCGCAGGATATTGGGATGAATGTATGTTTGCGTATATATAGTGTAGCAATAAAAGCATTAAACATCCATTTAGAATCCGTTCGAAGGCAATAAAAGCGGAAATAAATAAACACAAAAATAAAAAAAAAACAGGGAGAAAAACAATTTGTATATAAATAGAGTTAAAGAGAAATAACGATTTTCAAATGTACAACAATATTAATTCATTTGCAATAATCCAACAAAGTAATACCAACATAAACGAAAAAAAAATGTTACAGAAAAAAACTCTGTAAAAAATCCTTAAAAAAAAAACAAACAGGGATTATTGGAAGAACTTAAAAAACTTGACAAACCCGGTAGGCATACGTATATTTGCCTGAATTCAGTCTAAAACCGTCTATTCTTCCATATAAAAAAAAAAACTAAAAATATTCCTATACGTTCCTACTTCTACACCTGGGAATATGTAAAATTCAAAAAATCAACAGCAAATAGTAACTAACAAAAAAATCAACGTCATAAAACCCTTCATTAAAAGAACATGTCTTTGAATAGTGAACAGTTGGTATTACCGGCTTTGGCGTATTTACTAGATTTTATGACTTTTTACGCTGAAATTGCTATTTTTATGCCAACGCTATTGTAGCCATTTCAAATTCGATTGCTGTACTGTACCAATAGCATCTATCCCATGGAATGTGGAAATATAGAAAAAAAAATCGAACGTTGGGCGCCATTTAAAAGCTTGAATAATAGAATGCGAGTTCATCATAGGGGAGAACAGAGTGCTAACTAAAAATTGTTTAGTATGAATTCTCTTAAAGCTTGAGTGTCATTCACTGTGAATTTAAGCTGTATGGTCAGTGAAGAAGTTCAACAATGCCCAATCCTAGAAATCAGTTCATGATATCTGGATGAAGGATTAAAAAGGCACTTGAATGGAGACCCAACAGACTTCTAACTTCGGTAAGGATCTTCAAGGTTTGTCTCTATCCTTTTGGAGGAATAGAACAATTCAACCTGTTTGCCCAGAAAAGTTAGTACATTCTAAACCATTTCCAACAATCTGGGTAGCGGACATTTTATTTCGTTTGATAAGCTGAGTTAGACACTGTCGCAGGACTGCTTTATTGTGACCTATCATCCGTTTGAAAGGGTAGTTTTATAGGAAAAGTTAATACTTGCCAGACAGAAGTATATTTCCTTAAAAAAAAATAATCAGTTGAAGTAAGAGAGTTAGCTCAAAAATAAAGTGCATATATCCCAGAGTCGCATAGTCGTCCCTTTGAAGATGTTGATTAAGCTAAATTTCCTAATCTGGGGTCACACTAAAATACAGCAAACAGATGCACTTATTTTCTTCCTCAAAATACTTTTGGATTATTCGCTGAATGGGCTATATTGATGCCAACACCATTGTTGACATTTCAAATTCGATTGCTGTACTGTATCAACGGAATCTATTCAGTAGAATATGGAAAACAAAAAATGAAAAATGGAACGTTAGGTGCCATTTAAAAGCTTGAATAAGGGATATTTTGACGCCAAAACTATTGCTACCGTTTAAGATTTGATTGCTTTACTGCATTAACGGCATCTATCCAATAGAATATGGAAAACGTAAAAAACAAAGGAAAAATCGAACGTTGAGCGCCATTTAAAAGCTTGAATAAGGCTGTTTTGAAAGCAATACCATTGTCGCCATTTGATATTTGATTGCTGTATTATATTAATCACATCCATGAAATAGAGTGTAGAAAAACGAAAAATAGTATGTGGAAGATACAAAAAAAAAATTGATAATAATCGAACGTTGGGCGCCATTTAGAAGCTTCAATAAAGACTATTTTGATAGCTACACCGTTTTTCCATTTTAAGTAAAATGTCTGTATTGCATCAACCTCATTCATAAGATCAAGTGTGGAAGCAAATTAACAGTGGTCCCTTTGTTAAATTTTAATGACAAAAATAGTTTTCAACGCTAATTTCGCAGATCGAATTCTTGAAGTCTTAATCTGACGTCAGACTTAAATACAACCAGATGTAATTATTTTCTTCTTCAAAATACTTTTGGATTCTATGCTGAAAGGGTTTTTTTGATGCTTACAAAATGATTGTTGCCATTTCAAATTTCATACTGTATCAACAGAATCCATCCAATCGAAAATGGAAAGCAAAAATTAAACTTTGGGCGTCCTTTAAAAGCTTGAATATGGAATATTTTGATGCCAACACCATTTTTTCATTTTTAGTTCGATTTATGTTTTGTATCAACGGCATCCATCCACTAGAATTTGAAAAAAAAATTAAAAATCGAGCGTTGGGCGCCATTTTAAAGCTTAAATAAGGGATATTTTGACGCCAACACTATTGTTACCATGATTGCTTTACTGTATTAACGTCATCCATCCAATAGAATATGAAAAACGAAAAAAGCAAATGCAAACTCAACTGTTGGGCGCCATTTAGAAGCTTCAATAAGGGATAATTTGATGCCAACACCATTGTTGCCATTTTTAATTCAATTTCTGTAGTGTGTCAACGGCATCAATCCAACAGAATATGAAAAAATAAAAATGGAACGTTGGGCGCCATTTTAAAGCTTCAATAAGGGATATTTTCACGCCAACATTATTGCTACCATTTAAAATCTGATTGATACAGTAAAGGTATCAACGGAATTCATCCAACAGAATATGAAAAAATAAAAATCGAACATTGGGCGCCATTTAAAAGCTTGAATAAGGGTTATTTTGTAGCCAAGACCATTGTTGCCATTTTAAATTTGATATTTCTACTGCATCAACAGCATCCTTTCACTAGAATGTGAACAGTAACCAAATGAAAAAACTAAAATTCAACCGTTGGGCGCCATTTAAGATTAAAGGCTTGAAAAATAGATGGTGTGTTTATCAAAAATCTTTAATTGTTTCTAGTTTCTGTATTTGAATCTCAGATTAAAAATTTTGAAGCTTAGGAGGCACTTCCTACTATTGATTTAAATTAAATTGATAATTTTGAAATATTGGCAACCTTTCAACTAGCATTTGTATTGAGTTATAAGAAAAATTTCAATCTTACATTAATTGTTTCTAATTTAATGACTTTTTTTACAACTGCCTTACAACTTTCAAAAATTCTTAATCTACCACCAGGTCCAAAAACAGCAACAAGAAGAATAACAAGATTTTTGATATACATACTAATCTTTTATTATTCAAAATTTTAAATGGCGCCCAACATTCAATTTTTCTTTTTGTGTTTTTTTTAAGATTATTTTTTCAGAATTTCAAGGTTTTAGAATTTTAATCCTTGAAACTCATTTCGGTGTGTACTTATTTTCCCATAAAAATTCCAAAGCAAGTACAACCCAATCTTAATTTACTAAGAGATTTGAATATTTAAGAAACCTGACCCTAATTTTATTATCAAAAAAGCTTTTAAATAAGTATAATCTAGTTTCTGGTTTCGAAATTTTGTTGACCTGTGTTATATAAATATAATGTTTCCCATTCTGTAAAAGCTCGTATCAATACCCCATCTTACCCTGCTCTCCCCAAAATAGTAGGTACCTACATATATATACATATGAATGCTGGTGTGAGATGGTTGTTAAACGCGGACGGAAAAAAGCCATTAGAGGCGCAAATATCGAAACGTACTTAAAAACTGATTCCGATATGGTATTTATGGGCCAGAGATCCTTTTTTTATTGCCACTTTATGTTGTACTTCCGCATACGAAATAATGTTTTCGCAATGGGTGGTTGGTTATAAGCAAGGTGAGATGATGATATTGTTGCGCTGGCTTTTAGTAGGAAGAGGAGCAGAAAGGTCTCGAATAGCTCCATGCTCTACCACCTCCATTTTATTTCGATCGTAAATCATTGGGTGAATATTATTAAAGGACAAAGTATAGAAAAAGAATTGGAAGCCAAATACCAAAATTCAAATGGCAAACAAACAATAAGCCTTGAACAATAATTTAAATCGACATTTTAAATAATTGCCCAGCCCAGCTTAGTTTGGTGGTAAGAAAGATTAGGTTTGTATTGAAGGAGCATAAAATAAGTCTTCCACGTTCGGTCGGTTGGTCGTGCCGTTTTTCTACATATTATGTTGTACGCGTGTGTGTGTTTTAAAAACGTTTAGGTATATTTTTTTTTATTTTTCCTCAAAGCAAACAGTAAGTTGAATAAAAGAAATAATATCTATCTAAATGGAGATGGAAAGAAAATATGATTCAAAAGGATATGACTCCTCTGGAAGGTGAATATAATATGTCAGGATGATGATGGTATTATGAGCGGCTGTGTGTTTGAATAAGACGTGTGTATGTGTGCACTTCTGATTTTATTCAACACACGGTAGGTATAACCTCATTCAGGCACCCTACATTTGGTTAAAATAATGGCATAGGTACTGGAAAATAAATTATATGAAATTTATGTTTGTTTTTTTTTTTCGGAGGATTCAACCAACTACGAACAATCCCGCAAGGATTAGATGAACATGTACATGTACACCTTCTTGATTTTTTTTTTATTTGTAATAATTTCTTGGGAAAATAGGGATCTTTATGTGAAGGTATATATATGAATATTAAATTTTGATTGAAGTGAGAAAAAGAGATTTCAGTGCAGGTTTAGCTTAATGGAAAGTGGTTGCTCAAATGCCAATTTTCGATGATGTAAATAACAATTTTTGATATGAGATTTACACAGTATACGCACACACATCAATTGGAATGGAATTCAATGGAAAAAAGGATTTTTGTTTTTTGGAAATGTTGAGCCACTTCTCCAGAATTGAGGATTTATTTTAATAAATGTTAACATGTTTTTGGGGAAAATCACAATCTGCGGTATTTACTGATTTATTACTTTTATGGAATCAGAAGTTTCAATAAAACCGTAATTAATTGAGTTGGCACCTTAATAGTAAATATTATTTTTCACAGTGGTGTCCCAGGTAACGAAAGCGCTGACGAGTTGGCAAGAATCGGATCGACTCTTGATCCTGATCAGGCAATAACTACAGTTCAGGTTCCACCCTGTAATCTTAAACAGTTAATCGAGAGTAGAACTCTAGCTGCGACAAATAAGCGTTGGAGATCGCTCGATACCTGTGTTATAACCAGAAAATTATGGCCTAGTTTCAACAAACAAAAGACCGACACCATCATGCAACTGAATAAAAAGTCTTTATCTCTTTTCGTGAGTATCATCACCGGTCACAACCACCTAGGGTACCACAAGAAAAAGATGAAACTCAGTTTAGACGATTTATGCAGGGGATGTAGTGACAAAGAGATTCATGAGGATACTCCTCACTACCTGTGTCACTGCCCTGCGCTTTATCATCTCAGAAACAAGCACCTAGGGAGATACTTCTTCAATGACTTGGAAGAACTCTCGGACATTCCAAGCAAAAACATATTAAAATTTATTAATGCTACTAAATGGCTTGAAAATGAAAATCCGTACGCTCTATCAACCACACGACCATGAGATTGGTAACTTATCCAACCACAGTCAATAGGCGTACAAAACATTTCTTCAACGAACGATAACGTAAACCAACCACCGACCTATCATACCTATCTATCAGACGTTGCATGGAGCCACTGCTCCTACGGGCCTGATATAGGGATGATTTCTCAAGTGGGGGCAAAAGAAGCATCACGCTTTTGAAAAGCGTTATCTTCTCAGCCAGGTGATTATATAATGACAGTTAACGAACGGATACATATACCAACCACTGACCTATCATACCTCTCTACCAGACGTTGAATGGAGCCACTGCTCCTACGGGCCTGATAGAAGGATGATTCCTCAAGTGAGGGCAAAGGAAGGATCACACCATGAAAGGGTGTTTTCTTCTCAGCCAAGTGATTATGTGACGACAGACATTTCTCCATCGAACGTTTACATAAACCAACCACTGACCTATCATGCCCATCTACCAGACGTTGAATGGAGCCACTGCTCCTACGGGCCTGATAGAGGGATGAGTTCTCAAGTGGGGGCAAAGGAAGGATCACGCCTTTTAAAGGCGTTTTTCTTCTAAGCCAGGTGATTATAAAACGACAGACATTTCTTCAACGAACGGATGCGTAAACCAACCACTGACCTATCATACCCATCTACCAGACGTTGCATGGAGCCACTGCTCCTACGGGCCTGATAGAGGGATGATTCCTCAAGTGGGGGCAAAGGAAGGATCACGCCATTAAAGGTGCTTTCTTCTCAGCCAGGTGATAATGTGACGACAGACATTTCTTCATCGTACGTTTACATAAACCAACCACTGACCTATCAAGGCCATCTACCAGACGTTGAATGGAGCCACTGCTCCTACGGGCCTGATAGAGGGAGGAGTTCTCAAGTGGGGGCAAAGGAAGGACCACGCCTTTTAAAGGCATTTTTCTTCTCAGCCAGGTGATTATAAAACGACAGACATCCATCGAACTGACACATAAACCAACCACTGACCTATCATACCTATCTACCAGACGTTGCATGGAGCCACTGCTCCTACGGGCCTGATAGAGGGATGATTCCTCAAGTGGGGGCAAAGGAAGGATCACGCCTTTGAAAGGCGTTTTTCTTCTCAGCCAGGTGGTTATATAACGACAGACATTATACCAACCACTGACCTATCATACCCATCTGCCAGACGTTGCATGGAGCCACTGCTCCTACGGGCCTGATGGAGGGATGATTTCTCAAATGGGGGCAAAGGAAGGATCACACCTCTTAATGGTGTTTTCCTCTTAGCCGGGTGATTATGTGATGACAGACATTCATCGAACTGACACATAAACCAACCACTGACATATCACACCCATCTACCAGACGTTGCATGGAGCCACTGCTCCTACGGGTCTGATAGAGGGATGATTCCTCAAGTGGGGGCAAAGGAAGGATCACGCCTTTGAAAAGCGTTTTTCTTCTCAGCCAGGTGATTATATAACGACAGACATTTCTCAGCCTGGTGGTTATGTACCAACGGACACTCCTCCAACGACCAAGAAATACTCACCGACTTTTCAGGCTATAGCCTGCTGAAACTCTTCAATACCCTTAACGGGCTTGAATTAACATGGGATGTATCATAGGTTTCTTTTCATAGGGTTCACAACCCCTATGGTACCATAATGGATCTACATTGATCTAAGTGTGACGGTAACAAGACCAACTGTCAGCCCATTTACCTAACCTAACCTAACCTAGTAGTAAATCTATATAAAATAAAAACTTAAATAAAATTCAAAATTACAAACCATGAGAGTACTTTATTGAAATCATATCTGATATCTACCAAAATATACTTAAACAAAGGAATTATAACTTTAAGATGAATAAAGACAAAAGTTGTTAAATCGTAGTTAAATGCAGATTATCAAATTTAAACTGAGTTTATAAAAAAAAAATCAAGACTCTAATTCAAAAGTATATTTTATCTTATGATGTTGAAGCCACCAGAATTTTTAAAGCTTAAATGAATTCGCTTGAATAAAATTTTACCGCAACTAATGGTAATTGACATTTTGTAAGACCAGTTCTCGCTTTAATGAGAAACGTTGCATTTCTTAAGGACCAGTTTTTCAGTGCAGTGTTACCTGTGAGTTAAATCAGAGTAAACTAATCATGAAAATAAATTAACCCCGAGTTAACTCAGGAAAAGTTTTTCAGTTCAGGATTAACTTTATCTTTCAGTTGTCAAAAAATCTATTGAAATCGATGTGTGACACTATGAATATCACCGTTCTATGCCTTTCACTATCAAAATAGAGATGGCAACACAGTGGAAAAGATGGCGTCACAGCTGAAAAAGCCCTCAATTTGGTCCCTGAGTTAACTCACCAAATAAGGTGAGCTTACTCGGTGCTTTCTTAGGATTTCAATTGAGTCTTCTGGAGCTTACTCAGCTTTAACCCCGAGGCTAGGATGGTCTCGCACTGAAAAATTTCGCCTTGCAAATTACAATTTTTTAATTACATATATTTAAGCCAATAACCTACTGTCAAATTAAATTTTTCTGTAATGGTGGCTATTTAATTTTTTGTATTTTCTTTGTTAAGGGAATCCGTCAAATGAATGTGTGCATCAACGGATCCGCTGAGGCGCTGACCGATGTGACGTATAAGGGTGACCCAATGGATATGTTATTTTGGAGGATTGCTTATGACAACGAATCATGAGTAATAAATAAAAACTTCAATTATTTCTAGTTTATTCGAAAGCCCGATCCATAGATTCCGTCAAAAATGATTTGCAGCAATGAATCCACTTAGGGATAAGGGTGACTAAATTGGTATTTTATTTTGGAGGGTTGTTTTCTGACAACTTAATAGAAATGTGCGCTGTATTAAAACTTCAGTTATTAAAAGTTTAATCGAAGCCGACTCATAGAATCCGTCAAATGTGTTGCAACAACGGATCCGCTGACGTATGTGACGGATAAGGGTAATCAATTGGGTATGTTATTTTGGAGGATTATTTTCGACAAGTTAATATATGCGTTGTATAAAAACTTCAATTGTTACAAGCCCGTTCCATAAATAAATAAATAAAATTGGGTGGCGCAACAGCTCATGGAGAACCAGGGCCTAGTGACTTACAACTCTCAACCATTCCTGTGTGCGTGTTATTGGCAGGAATGGAGGGGACCTACAGTTTTTTGCCGAGTCCGAACGGCTAAATGAGCAGCACTTATTCATGACAAGTATACTCTTGGAGGATTTGTCAGTTCCTCGCAAGAGGCAGTACCTCGGATAAAACATTTCTGTTTTTAGGTGGCACGGTTGGGAATCGAACCCACACCTTCGGCATGACAGTCCTACGCACTAACCATCATGCCACGAGGTACCCCCGTTCCATAAATTCCGTCAAATAAGTTCCAGCAACAGATCCACTGACGTATGTGATGAATAAAAGTGACCCAATGGTTATGTTATTTTGGAGAATTATTTTTGATAATAAACCCAGGTTTCGTCAAATGTGTTGCAGGAACGGATCCGCTGATGAATGTTACAGATTAAGGGTGACACAGTGGATATGTTTTTTAGCGGACAATTTTTTTTGCGATACAAATTTCAAATTGCTAAGTTTTTTCGAGGGTCCCTGTCCCAGTGCTCACTGTGGGGATGTCAATAACTAGATTCCATTAAACTGACATCGAGTCAACAACCTGTATTTTGCGTTTTGCATGTTCACACGTTTTTTTACTTTCAATTGGATTTACTCAAAACTAATTCCATATTCTTATGCTAATTTAAGACTAGGACATCACCAGCGCGATTTTCAGTCGGTGAGATCAAAAAACCGATATCGCACGGAATTATGGCCATGCACTCACTTGCGATTATCTATCGAGCCATTCTTTAATCGCAAAAAATACAACATACGGCTTTTAGTGTGAGTGCGCGCACATGCGTCAAAGCAATTACAGCGATTAATAGTACATACCTTTTTGACGATTAGCCTAAGGCTAGGACCGCATTTGCGATTTTCAGACGGTGCGATCAAAAAATCGGAATCACAACAAATTATAGCTATGCACTCACTTGTGGCTATCTTTCGCACGTAAAGTTCTTAACATGAATGCACGCACTTGCGTTTATTTAATTTTGCGACAGAAAACACGCTTAAATAATATATCTGGTTTCATTTTTACAAACGCTGCGATTTTAAAATCGCATATGTGTGCACTCACATTTAAAAACGTGCGTCTCATTTCTTGCAGCTAAATAATCGTACGATTGAAAATCACAAGTGCGTGCATGATTTTTATTAGTTGCGACTATGATTTTCTAGTCACGCTATTTTAAATCGCAAGTGTGGGCACAAGCATCTAAGTCCGTTTGTTTCATATTAACTTTTGACAATCGCATCGCCAGAAAAATGGAACAAATTTTCGACTTTAAATCATCGTGATTTCTAGGTGGCATGTGCTGATACTTGCGAATAGTGCGACTTAAAAATCGTAGTTGTAACTAGAAAAAATCATACAATTATGATTTTCAACCGTACAATGATTAAGCCGCAAGAAATGAGACACATGGTTTTAAATGTGAATGCACACATACGCGACTTTAAAATCGCAGCGATTAAAAAACTGGAACCAGATCTATTTTTTTCTGTCAGAAAATTAAATAGACGCATTCATATTAAAAGCTTTTTTTCTATTTTTGCAACTAAAAATCGCGCGATAGATAGCCGCAAGTGAGTGCATGGCAATTATTAGTTGCGGTCCCGATTTTTTAATCGCACCGACTGAAAATCGCAAGCGCAATCATAGCCTTAGTCGCATGTGCGTTCATAAACGTTGTTGCTCATGTGTTCTATTTTTTGCCACTAAATAATCGTGCAATTAAAATCGCAAGTGCGTTCCTAACCTTAGGTTAGAAACACACTAACGATTTTCTGTCGCAGCAACTACAAAATAGTGATCGCATCTTAGAAATATTTTTTTGAGCCATGTGCATTTAAACTCATGTGTTCTATATTTTGCGACTGAATAATCGTGCGACAGAAAATTGCTAGTGCGTTCCCAGCTTAGCTAGCATCGAACTTGCGATTTTCTATCGGAGCGACTAAGAAAATGATAGCAGCTTAGTAGAATTTTTGGGTGTCATGTGCGTTCATTCACATTTAAACTCATGTTTTAATTTTTTGCGTATGAATAATCGTACGACAAGAAATCGCAAGTGCGGTTTTAGCTTTACAGTAATGATAAATTAAATTAATTCGCACCACGAAAGTTTCGTAAAATAAACGAACTTTTTAGTTAAATACACTAATTATTTTACTAGGAGTATATTAGGTTCTTAAACCAAACTTTGTTGAAATACTTTTCGAAAAATAATCCAAATATACCATCGGCATAGTATGGAAAAATAATGACGGTTTATGTGAATGTTACCCACCTTGGTTGGCGCCCGGGAAAATTCTAACAAATGCAGAAATATATATTTGTGACTTTATGAAGTTTAAAATATTCAGCACCTAATTGTAAAGGGCACGATAAACTCTTCAATTTTCCATCTTTGTTTCTTATTCTCATTTTTTGTTGTTGTTTTGTTTGCTAAAATTGTTGTCCTTGTTTCAATGCTAATTTGTGTAATAGAAACTGAAAAATAGCCAACTACTTTAAACTGTATATATTAATGTACATATATTATGTACCTTCATATAATATGAATCTTTTTCCCTTTGTTTATGCATTTTTATTGCAGAGGGAAACAACACATAAAATTCACAAAATGTGAAAATTAAAACAAAAGAAAATTCCACCTTAATGCATATACAATACACATTTGCAAAAATGCATACATTATTAACCATCAACAGGAAGCTGTCAGTGGGTGGCACAGTGAGGTATAAAAGTGTGGCAATGGCAGCAGCAGTTTCAAGTGGCAGGACGTACAAGAGGTATGTTGAAATGGAAAAGCGGACGGTAAAAATTATGAAATGGCCTTGTCTCAGAGACAAAAAAAAAAGAAAAATAAACTCAACATATCCTTTGAGATACACAAATGCACACACACACAGAAAACAACACACGTTAAATATTATATTATATTATAAATAAGTGTATAACTTATGTGATGAATGAAAATATACATATAAATATATTTGTATGTATGGAATAAAATTTTCATTACGAAACAGGGTGTTGAATAATTAACGGCAACAAGAGTGCAATTTTATTGTGAAATGAGTGGTTTTATTCAAATTAAGCTTATATAGTCTCCCTGTTTCTGTATTCTTTCACTTCAAAATACAAAAAAAAAAACAACAACAACAAAACAAAAAAAGAGTGCGTTTTCAGTGCCACAAAAGCCGAATTTTAAAGCAATTTGGGTTAACCATAAAATTGAAGAAATTTATTTCGTTCACCGCATTTATATGAGGAGGACTAACAGGGGAGTTGTAGTGAATCTTCATGCAATTCGGGGTTTGGGTTCGGTCTTGGTATGGGATGTGCGCTGCATTCTCGGAAATTGTGAGTGCTCTTTCAGTAGATAATGTCTGTAGATTAAAAGCTCGTTAGTGCAGGGTTATTTGATATCCTGTTAACTTTTTTCTATATAAAGAGATATGGCATCAAGAGTATTTTTATTATGTTCGTGGAATAGCAATGGTATCGTATCAGCAACATAGAACACACACACACAATTCCTTGCCGGATAGAGGTTACCATTCTGAGTATGATGCTGGATATCCTACTATCCTGAGATGTTAGGATTTTACTATAAAATAGGATTGTAAGACATAAGAGCCTTTAAGCTTACTTTCTAACTAGAAGTTGTAATCTACAAAAGATTGACGAGGAAGAGTGTAGTTAAGGCATAGTTTCGTGGAAAAATAAATGTTATCAACTCAATATACCACATTATACTGAAAAAACTTCTCATTTTGACAGTCAAATAGGACTTGGGCTGATAAAAGTACTTAAATCCAATTTATATAAAGAAATCTTTATAATGGCTTATAACAAAAATTTTATGAAATTAAATTAAATTTGCCAAACCCTTCAGTTAAAGAAATATCACATTCTTCTTACTGAAAAGTCTCTGGGCAATTGCACTCCTTTAAGGGCATCAGATGGGAGAGGGTGGATGACGTCATGATACGAGACTTTGCCATAGCTATTGTGACGATTTGCTCAAATATGAAGAATGGTACTACCTCAGGAATCTTTTTTTAAGTCTCCAAATGTTTCTAGGCCTTTGGTAGTATTTTTTAAACGCTGAATTGTGTGATTCTATAAAACGATGGAAAATAATTTTTTTGCAAAAACTGTTTATCAAAAAATTTGATTTGAATAAACTTCTGGCTTTCCAAAAAGCTGCAAGACAATACTATAAGATTGGCCGTTGTTTTTTAATTATTTTTATTTTATTTAATAGAATGATTTTTATTTTATTTATTTTACTACTACCCCCCTCCCATAGAGTTTTTTCTTGTCTTCTTCCTATACCTACATATGCTTTGAATTTTTGGGCTTTTAAGCGAATCACATAGTATATGTAATAAAAAAGAAACTTAATTAACTTCTACAGCGACTATAAGGGATGAATATACAAATCTAAACAAAAGTAAGGAATTTCGTTTGTCTTCATTTGGAGCTGATTAAGGCTCATCCAAACATAAACACTCAAAAAACTCATAACGCCAACCCTAACATACATAAATTTGGTTTCTCAGAAACAGCTCCAATGATTTAGAATCTTTAGATGGACGAGAAAAAAATTAGAAAAAATAGTTTTTGTAAAATCCGCCCACTGCCACGCCCAGTTTTTTATTTTTGGTTAGTCGAAAACAAGTTAAATGGTTTGAAATAAATGATCACAGTTTCTTCTAGCAAAAAAAATCAAAATAGAATAATTTGTATTGGTTTCTCAGAAATGGCCCCAACGATTTGGATACAAATTTGATTTTTTGTTTGAATGAACAAGCAAACAAAATTGAAAATGATTTTTGTGAAATTTGCTTCCAGCCACTTTATAATTTCGTGATTTCTTAAATACAGATATATTGCTTTATATGATATTTTCAGGGTTCGTTATTATGAACAAAAAAACACTTAAGTAAAGGTTTTACTTTAAATTGCCCATTACCACGCCCAATTTAATAATTTTTAAGTTTCGTGGAAACTGCTGTAACGATTTAAATGAAATTTTCAAACTGCAAATTTGTAGCTATCACCGTTGCTCAGAAAAGGATACTAACTTCACGGTGAAGTTAGCAGAACAGTATGAATTTTTGTATGTAAGGACTTGGTTCGGATCTGGACGTTAAAAGTAGAATACATAAAGCTCGTGCTGCCTTCGGTACTCTGTCCCCAATTTGGAAATCCAGTCAAATCTCCTTACGCACTAAGTTGAGATTCTTCGAATCCAATGTCAAATCCGTGCTGTTATATGCTTGTGAAACCTGGAAAGTCACATCTACCATTTCGAAGAAATTGCAGGCTTTTGTGAATCGCTGTCTTCGCCACATCCTAAAGATTCGCTGGCCACAAATAATATCAAATGAGGAATTGTGGCGCAGGACAAGTCAAGAGCGGCTGGACGTCGACATAAGAAAGCGTAAATGGCGTTGGATTGGTCACACACTGAGGAAACCAAACGATGAAATTGCAAAGCAGTCCTTTGAATGGAATCCTCAGGGTGCACGGCGGGTTGGAAGACCAAGAACAACATGGAAATCAACTGTCTTAGCGGAAGCAGAATCCCAGAGAAAGACGTGGCCACAGCTTAAGTACCTTGCAGCAGACCGTGAAGGATGGAGACGTTTTGTTGACGCCCTATGCCCCAGCCGGGGTTACAGGACACGATGAAGGACTTGGTTGATCGTTTTCTTGAAATGCAAATTAAACTGCAAATTCAGAGCCTTATTTCAGATTCCTAGCTAGCCCGGTTGCTGAGAAAAGGACATGAACTGCTAACTTTACAGTGAAGTTAGCAGTACAGTCAGTTATACCCACTGCTCAGCGAAATGCAAAGCCCGGAATAGAAATGCATACACAATGCAAAAAATGCAAATTCCTGCCATGGTCCAATTAATCCAGCTCAAAATTGTTATGCTAACTTAACAGACGTTTCATTTTATTTAAATATTAAACTCGGTCTTTTTCTCTTTGACACATTGAAATTTTAAATTAAGGGGTTCCATCTAGCATACGCGTATCTAACCAGTACGAGATTTGTATATGACTATTTCATTCAGCTAGAGAGATCTCCACTTAGCTTACGCACGCAGTCTTTCGGTGACCGTTTAGTTTTCACGGGCTCTTTAAAAACTATGTTGTGAACATCAGTATTGCCTACAATTCTTTGAACCTGAAGAACATTTTTGCAATTCAATTTTCAACAATTTAAAATTTTTGATTTGCATATTTCTATATTTGTGAATTTTTCCGGAGCTAGAGCCTGAGGGGCAAATGTCAACCTTGCTATATGACCTCCTCTTTTCGACGACCTAAAAGAACTGCTGAATAAGTAGCTGAATAAGCTTCGTTAAATTTTCAGTTATTTCATTTAATAAAGTTTTATATCGAATTTTAGAAAAATGCAATAGTAACGACTTCTTCAAAATTGCATGGCTAAGCACATCTAATGAGAAAGCCAGAGACTACATTGAGCAATAGACCGGGAAACTCTCTGCCGTACCCCCAGCCACAAGCGTCAACATTCAACAACCATCAGTAGAACCAGTATCGCGACATAATAGGTTATCAACCACCATGATGATGAATGAGCGGTATTGGAGCAGGAGGCGGAAATGCACGAGTGCGAATGCTGCAACGGAAAAAAGAGCAGCAAGAGAGGAGTACCGTGAAAAGAGAAGGAACAAGAAAATACCCTGCGCAGAAGGAAAAGAGCATCCGCACCTGTGGAACTCTACAAGTATGGAGGATATATCCTGGTAGGATGCATGTAACAGTTCATATCAACCAAGTGTGGGAGGAGGTAAGCATGCTCGAATGGTCAAATAGCTCCATATGCCCTACAAATCTATCTACAAAAAAAGGCGATCCTATATTATGTCCTGCACAAACTACAGACGCATATCTCTGCTTAATCATGCCTACAAGATCCTATCCAACGTACTTTGTAAGTGTCTAAAACCTTTCTGCAACACTATTATCGGCCCACTACCAGTGTAACTTCAGGCCAGGCAGATCAAAGATAGAACAAATCTTCATATTGAGGTAAATCCTGGAAAAGACTAACGAATTTCAAGTCGAGACCCCCCAACTTCTCATCGACTTCAAAGTAGCATATGAAAGCGTAAGTCGCCAAGAGCTTCTATTAGTGATATCGGAGCTCGGGATCCCGAAAAAACTGATCCAACTATGCCGCCTGATTTTACAAAATACGCGGTGCAACGTGCAAATGGGTAACAGCTCATCCCATGCTATTCCCGACGTGTACAGGGTTCAGATAAGGAGAATCGCTATCATGTGATTTCTTCAACCTTGTCCTCAAAACTCACAAAACTCTAGTTTCTGGAACGCTCTTCATAAAGCAATTTTTATTTCATATTTAATGATTAGTGATTAATGAGATCCAAACGAATAAAATTAACAAAATTACTATTAATAAACATTTATCTGATAGTAGTAAAAGCTGTGCCTAAAAGTATGCTGTAATATTTGATTTTCACAAATAGATTGATTTGGAAATTTATGTGTTCGTTTACTCCATTATAAGTGAAATAACAACAAAAACAAAATGTTTCTGATTTTTAATATCCTATTAAAGGTAAATGGTTCGACATGATGTTCGTCTGGCACGTTTTTATCTAAAAATAATTGCAACATTAAAATTGTAACTAAAATATACCTATTCTTCTCTCTTTTATTATATCTAACAATTTTAAATAAACTCATTTTGATAATCCTAAAAATAAAATCCTGAATGACAAAATCCTATAAAATAAAATAATTGAAAAAAACTATATCAAATTAAAATAACAATCAAAAAACACTCTAAATTGCGTTTAGGAACATTGAAAAGGATTAAAATCAAATTAAAATTTGAAAAGGAAGGAACACAAACATAAAATCGGTGAAAGAGAGCATGTATAATCATTAAAATATAATGACACAATGAAACAATGACACCAATATTATATAAAATTAATGAAACAACTATTTAGGAATAATGATTTGCTTACGATTTTGGTTATGACATGATGGGCCTGGAACTATAAAAACGGTTTCGTAATCCCGATAATATTCGGAGTCATTCCTGGCAATGATTTTATTTTGTTTTCAATTTTTTTTTTTATTTTAATGTTTATGTTAATGATAATGATAACAAAAAACACATAAAAGTGTAAAAAATAAAACAAAAAAATGGCAAAAGGAAAATCAAATAACCAAAAAGAAATATAATTTAGTTTTTTCTTTGCAGCATAATAATTTTTATATAGTTTTAATCTTAAGTTTTAATTTAAATAAAATAAAATATTTTACTTACTTTTTTAAAGGCACTTGACCACTGGAATTACAGCCCGTACGATTGGCGGCAATGTTACGGGCATCAGTAATCCTGCAAGCTACCATGTTGAACTCTGTAATCGAATTATTTCTAAAATTAATTTGGTTATAGCATTGGCCATCCTTAAAATATATATATTTTGTTAAATTGTTGCTGCTATGATAAATAGAACACCAAACAATTATACTCCACCACCATTACATTCACTATATATATATGTAAATAAATTAATATATATTTTCTAAAAAATATATATATTTCAATAGATTTTAATACTTTTTTTTTGTATTGAGGATTATTTAAGTTTTACCTTAATTTAGATTACATTTTACGTAATATTTACATTTACACGCATTTATAATATACGATACAAACGAGGGGATGCATTTATTTTGTATTTGTATAACCTATTTATTGTTATACATATTATTATTTACCAACACCACCGCAATAAAAAAAATAATCATCACCAGCAATTAGTACTTTTTAACTATAAATAGCATTTTGAAAGCTTATAATTATAATATACTCATTATCATTACTCAATTTTAGCATTTTAATGTCTAATTTTATTTAAATGTTCAACTATCTTCTAAGTAAACACACATTTTTTATTTTAAATTTAATCATTCTCACTAGATTTAAGTGAACTATTATTTTATTTATTATTACTTTTATATAGCATATCATGGAGGGGAGCACACACAAAAATATATATATTAGGACACGGCTCTGGTTGAAAGTTATGGAAATTTGATGGTCCAGGATGCTGATGATACCTTCCTTGAAAGTTAAAGTAGAACTTTCGAGGTTGGATTTACCGGGTGAAAAGTTTAATTTTTGTTTTTTTTTTTATTTAATATTTTTTTTTTCAAGTTTCAATTTGTATTATAATTCAAATGAAGTGTGTATGTGTGTGCGTGTGAATGTGTAAATTTTTTGTATGTAAACTAATTCGAAAGGATTTCAATTTTATTGAATACAAAAAAATGATAAAAAAAATACAAAATATGATGAAATGAAAATTTATTTGTGCAATATTTTGGAAGGTAGGTTATGAAGCAACTTTGCTTTAGTTACCCACCTTACATTTATTTTTTAAAATAGTGCTATATTCAGCTTGATATCTAAGGGTATAACTTAGATTGGATTTTGTATATATGAAAAGGATGAAGGACAAACATTTTTATGATCAAATCTTTAAGATGCATTTTATTGGTATATTTGCTTTTTAATATGGCTGAGTGAGAATATCAATTGAATTTTTGTGCAGTAAGTGTGGGCTTTGAAGGCTTAACTTGGCTTAGATTTGGTGGAGAAACAAATTATATAAACAAAATTGCAAGTTTTATGATTTAATTAATTTAAAGCACCTAATTACAACGTATCCAATGATGGTTAAAGCTTTTTCTAGTTTTTAATTTCCTCTCATTTACCATCAAGGGTGGTCGTTTATAACGTTATACGGGGAAGAAAGAAATAAGTCGGTGCTATGTAATAAGTTCAAATGCAATAAGGTCGAAAACGAGCTTTTGCATTTTTTTCATTTTTTTGTTCAAGACTGCATACTTAAAGAAAATAAATGTGTTAAAGTTAGGCTAGGAACAAACTTTCGGTTTCTGTCGTTGCGATAAAAAAATTGTGCGCACACTTGTATTTTAGTGCCAATTGCAAAAAATACAAAATAATACAGTTTTTAAATGTCAATCAAGGTAATCACAACGGCTAGTGAAATAATTTATCCGCACGATTAAACACTTGCGTTTTTTCTGTCATTGAGATTCAATCGCAACACAACCATGTCTGCACACTGATATACTCACTTGGGGTCATCTGTCATGCGACGTTTTTACCACGACCAAATTCAACATATCGCCAGTGCACACAGGGTTATTTAATTTAGCTGCTCTGCAAACTAGAATTGTTTTTTGTTTTTTAATCGCTGCGACTTTTAAGTTGCATATTAGTGTAAATTTATAGTTTTAAACCATGTATCTCATTTTTTACGGATATAAGGAATTGAGCGATGGAGAACCTTTAGAAAATGCATGCCTGTTTTTTTCCTGTTTCGGCCACGATTTTTAGTAGCAGCATTTAATTAATTTCAACTTTTGACAGTAGCACTACCAAATAAAAAAAAAATGGAAAAGATTTCAGCATTTTAAGCTGGGACCGTACCTCTAATTCAGTGCGATTAAAAATACGTATCGCAAGAAATTATTACTATGCACTCACTCTCGATTATCTGTCACGCGATTCTTTAATCGCAAAAAAATCCAAAATACAGCCTTTAATGTGAAAGCAACTGCAACGATAGAATAATAATACATATCTTTTTGGCTATTGGCCTGGCAATGATCTTGTGATTTTCTGTCGTTCTGTCTGTCGGTTATCCGTCGCAAGATTTAACTGTTGCAAGCAAATGAAACGCATCGTAAGTGCGTTCATTTAGTTCCATTTGATTTCTTTAATTTTGTGGCAGAAAAAACGCTCTAATATAAAATTGGTTTCATTTTTTTAATCGCTGCGATTTTAAAATCGCAAGTGTGAGCACAATTGATTTATTTTAACTTTCAACAATCGCATCTCCAGAAAAATGGAGCAAAGTTTCGACTTTTAACCATCTTGATTTTCCGGTAGAATGTTTGTTTTTGTTGAGGCTAGGACCGCACTTGCGATTTCAATCGCGAGACTGTTTAGTTGCCAAAAATATAACACATGAATTTGAATTAGATTGAGGGCACATGCGACCTAGAAATCGTGACGATTAAAAGTCGAAAATTTGTTCTATTTTTCTGGCGATGCGACTGTCGAAAGTTGAAATGAAACAAATGGGCTAAAATGGTTGTGCTCGCACTTGCAATTTAAAATAGCGCGACCAAAAAATCTTAGTCGCAACTAAAAAATATCATACACGCACTTGTGATTTTCAATCGTACGATTATTTAGCCGCAAGAAATGAGACACATGGATTTAAATGTGAATGCACACATATGCTACTTTAAAATCGCAGCGACTAAAAAAATGGAACCAGATCTATTCTTCAAGCATTTTTTCTGTCTCAAAATTTAAATGTCGCATGTGCCTGCATTCATATTAAAAGCTTTATGTTCTATTTCTTGCGACTTAAAAATCGCGCGATAGATAGCCGCAAGTGAGTGCATGGCAATTATTTGTTGCGATAACGATTTTTAAATCACACCGACTGAAAATCTCAAGGGCGGTCCTAGCCTTTATCTCATTTAAGCTCATGTGTTCTTTTTCCTGCGACAGAATAGTCTAGCGATCGGAATCGCAAGTATGATCCTAGCTTTAAACATCGCAAATTTTTGGTATCATGTGCGTTATAAATATTTATTGCGACGATGGAAATCGTTTGATATCGTCCTCGCACACACTTTCGGTTTTCTTTTTTCTATAAAATCATTAATGATTATTCATTGTCATTTAAATCGTGAGTTGATAGTCAATTTAACTTGCTGCAATCACAGAGCCAAAGAAAAATAGGCGACTTGATTTCTTAATGACATTGAAACACATGTTAATTTTTTCGTGATTGAAAACTCATGCAATCGAGATCACACACGCATTGCTTTGTATTGCACTGTCTTCAGCAAAGTATTATATCCACAATTTCACTCTAGTACAGTGCCCGAAAGTATCGCATTTATTTGCGAGAAATGCAGAAAGTATCTTATTATAATTCAAATATGGGTTGACGGGAGTAGCATTAGCATTTGTTTAAAATTTAGTCGTTCATTTTCTGTGCGATACTGCGAGCAAAATTAAACTTTCAATGTTTACGCAATATTGTATCTTTGTGAGACTTTTACATTGATCAACATGGATTTGATTCTGTAATCTGGACGCATCCAACCCATTGCAACGCACGCACTACACGTCATTGCCCGAGCCCATGCAGGGAAAAGTCTTGGGATATTGTGTTGCGACTATTGTTATTAAATGAAGTAGTGTGTGTGTATAATTTTAACTTCTATTTCAAAAATTAACAATTACCAGCATCACGAGAATTCAAAATTAAATAAATGCTTCAAAACTCATGTCACTTTGACAGTTCATTTTTTGCCTCAACTCTCCACAGAAAAAATTTAGATCTACGTATTTCACGGTAACCTCTTAAAAGTCACAATATTTCCTCGACAAAGTGACTTCAAGCTAAAAATAAAAGTTTTGGGATGACGGAAGGGTGTTTTCAGGGTCAATGAACAACTTCAGTATGACACTATTTTTGTCACACCTTGTACTTATACACTCTTGATTATCTCTGATATTTGATGAAATTCGGGAAAGTAATAATCCAAAAAAGTGTACGAAAAAGGTGAATTTTGCTATGCTGTTTTTACAGACAGATAAGCTTGATGAAAAGATTTTTGATGTGCACAAAGATTAGATCCTGGGACTTTTTCATAAAAATATACAAATATGACAGCTGCAATTTTGAAATTGTCAGATTTGTATCCTATAAATAATTTGAAAATTTTGTGAAGTGAAATGACAGTAAATTTTTGAGAAATGTCATGAGTTTTCTAATCAAAATACTTGTCAGATTTTTGTTGATAATTGTATGTAAGTTGTGACAGACAATTTAGTCAAGATTTAAGGTAGAACTTTAACTAAAGGAAGCAAGTGTCATTCATAAACCAACGAAAAGTAGCTTTTCAAAGAGGCAAATGGGGAACACATCCCTAATTATCATCAATTTTGTTGTTGTTGTATTCCTTTGTTAATAAATGTCACTTTCACTACACTTGAGTGAAATGCACTCGGGAGCATTTGAAAATGATGAGGAATCACAACATGAGTTTCGTGTTATACGCCACGACATTTAAAGGAAAAATTAATAGTAAAATTAATTTTCTACACTCACATTTCCTTTTTGCGAAGGTGTGGTAATTATATAAAAACCATTTGTTTTTTTAATTGATACATTCTTTGACTTTAAAAATGAGATCATCTCCAACTCTTGACTCCCACGAAATTACAAATCTTTGTAAAAAGGGTTTTCAAAGAAATTTATAATTTTTATAAAATGGAGTCTCGGTTGAAGTGTAAATGATAATAATAAGTACAAAACATGAGGCGTTTTCTTTTCTATTGCAGAATAGTGCTCCGAAAAGAGTCCGAGCATATCGGGCATGTTCTAAACATCCTCTGAATCAAGCGTGTTCTATATTCTGAACACTAAGCTGTCACCACTTGATTATTTACCTTTGAAATGCTTGTGTTCAGAAATTAATTCTGTCTTCTTAGTTATTTTATAACTGTCATTAAATAAGGCATATTCAAATTGAGTTCTTTTTTTTAAGAAATGACTTTAGCACGAGACTAATTATGAAGTGTTTATAATTAAGGAAAAGTAAGAACACTCCATTAAAGTTACACAATTGTTAATTAATGTAAGTTCCATTTAAACGTTCGTTCTTAAATCGGTGAACGTTTTTCTGCAATCAACGAACGGAGTGCACCGAAAGTTCAAAAGGCTTTGAATTTCTTCATTGTTATCATTTAAACCTTCGTTGTTCCTCGTACGGCCAACAACGAACAACGTACACGAACCAAAAACCAATAGTCTAAAAATGGCAGATTGGGAAACAATGTAAACAAAATTTAATTTAAATTACTTTTAATTGAAATCACCAAACACTTTTTCAATTATATGACTACTTATAAATGTATTTGAAGAAATTCAATTACTAATTATTTAAATATGTAATTTAAAAGTGTTAATTACTTTCAATTCAATTAGGTAAATATAATTTAACAAAAGACTTTTTTAGTAATCATTACATATAAATGTAATTAATTAATTGCTTTTGTCATTTACATTATATGTGATTTTTAATGAAAACACGTGATGAATCACAATCCCAACAATCAATTACTTGACTGTAATTTACACAGTGTTTTACCTTCAAGTACTTGCAAAAACCTATTACTATTTTTAATTACCTACATGTTATTTTTGTAAGTGAATTTTTCCAATTTCAATTACAAGTAATGGAAATGTACATTATATTCACTTACAATTATGTGTAATTATAATGAAAAAAGTTCAATTACTAATAACTTAAAATGAAATGAAAGTTTCAATAAATTAGAAAAAGTAATCATTATTTCCCAACTCTGTAAAACGGGCTGTCTATATTTGTGCGCCATTATCTTGTTTAACTAGGATTTTTTTTTTTTAAACCATTGTCCGTTTTTTTACCCATGTTTTATCATTAATTAAAATCAAAATCTCATATTTTTTCCCTAAATTTAACCGAAGAAGTATTATTTTATTTTGAAAATAATTGTATAAAATTTGATGTCGGGACTTCTTAAGAAAAAACACGATATATCAAAATATTATAAAACTTCAAACAAAAAAAGCTAATAAAGGACATTTATATATATTTATATACACATGTGCACATTTATCTACAACCATAAACTGAACTAAACACTCATGCAACACAAAAGCCATTTATTAACAACATTATTGTGTACAATCACAAAGACCATCAAAATCGTCTTGTTAGAGATAGTAAGTAAAATTTGATCATAAAAATGTTTTTTATTAAAAATAAAATTAAAAAGAAAAATTCGTTTAAAATTAAAGGGATATCTAGTAATTTGTATTTGTAATAAAAATGTAACATTTAATTTTTTTTTGTATTAAGTCTTACAAAACTTATAAGAAAAGTTGAAATCTAAGACTGATCTGAACGTTGTCTCGATATTTTTTTTTAATTTTTATTTTAAGTTAGAATAATTTTTTGTTGGATTCCTATTTATTCCATGCTTGGGATTAAGTTTAAAATGTTTAAGTGAAATCTATTTTTGATATTATAAGATCAAAACTCAGATCAGTTGAATAGGATTAACTAAACTTACCCAATTAACACCCACACCTTTCACGAATAAACAAATAAAAAATATTAAGTACATTAAAAAGTTAATTACAAAATTTTTAATTCGAGAAATATTAGTATGCCAAAAATGTTTCGATTGGTTTCGACTTTCCATGTTTTTATTATTTTCTTTTTAATATTATACAGTTGCGTTAAATTATTGTCGTTTCGGGGTAGATATTTTACCAATTTTGTGCGTGAATTGTTTACAAAAAACGTCTGCCCATTTTTTTTTTAAATGATTTAATAAAGATGCAATAGATGCTCTCTTTTTGTCATTATTGAGGATCTTAGTTCTGGGCAGTTAGAACGATGGAACTAAGACCAATATTACAATTTTGTACAATTTTTATTTTTATTTAGTAAGAAAAAATATAACCCTTTCCAAATTTTCTACCAAAAGATAAACAAAAAAATAAGATATAAAAACTGAACTAATGATCAAAATATATATGTTTATATAAGTTTTGTAAATTTCATGCAAAAACTGTCACAATAACTATAATTTGACTGTAATTTTTTGGAATTAGCACATGTATAGAATTTGAGGTCCTTCCACAATTTTTAATTTGGAGAACACAATGCAATTGCTGGAAAATCAGTTTAAATTTATTTTTTGAACATATTTTTTACATTCAAAAATTGTTTGTTAATAACTTTACTAATGACTTTAATATTTTTTAATTTTTCGTAATATACTTTAAAACTTACAGCGTTCTTTTAAGTTTATAACTACCTCAGTCTGGCAATTTGATGCAGCAACATTTTGCTCATGTGAGTTTGACTCCTGCGCCGATTTCGGTAGCAAATAAGTATGATTCCTTATGCCTAATTATTTTTTCAACTAAGAGGGTTTCAGTAAAATGACGTATAATGAGAATCGCATTTCAGTCAACCAAGTAAAATCAATTAATCGTACTTCAAATAAGCGGAATTGACTGTCACTGTACGTAAACATGATTTCCAGAAAAAAGGTAGACTTTTTTTTAAATGAAAATTGAATTCGAGACTTTTTTCGATTGCGATCGTATCGACCGTATCCGATGTGGTGCAGAGATTTTTCAATCAGCAGATGGGACATTTAATTAACAAAGGATTGAATTAAAAGAAAAATTAAAAAAAAAAGTGTCACACGGGTTAAGGTAGGCAGTGTTAATCAATTGTAAAACATTAATCGCCTTTGTGTTTGTGTCAACCAAAAAGAATGACATACCTATACATACACATTTATTTCACATATGGAAAAGACGGAAAACATCGGATAACATACATACATATTGCAAATGTAGGTATGTACATTATATAGGTATATCCAGGATTCGAACCTTGATTGTGACAAAAAAGAATCAATATTAAAAATTAACACCCACACAGAAAATAACTAAATATATGTATGTATAAGTACATATAATTGAAAATCTGTTATGCTGATTGTTTCGACAGATTTAAAATCAATTCTGATAAGCATGAAAAACAATGTTCATAGAATTGCAATACATAAAAATTAAATGTGAGTCATTGGTGAAATTATAGTGAACTTTTAAGTCTGCTGGATGGACTACACATTTATATTTATGAATGTGCTTTGGATTTTTCCACGTAAAAATGAAGATATACTGAAAAAAAAACTTTCATAGCTCCAGAAAATCAAACAATTATTAAGTATTTCGAAATTATAATATTCTCATAAACGGTTTTTATAAAACCCAAATTCAATTCAACCGCTATTAGAGTTTCGATTTAATATGAAAGGGATTAAAAAATACTTTGATCTTTTTTGTTGATATTTTTTTTTTTTTATTTAGGTTTCACACAGCTCAGGCTTTTAGCTAGGTATGTACATTGAGTACTCTTTATTTTTTGACATGATTATGGAAAGCCTTACACAAGTAAAAAGTGAGCCATCTGTCGTTTGTTTGCTTTACGTAAGATTATGAAAAAAGTTCTTGAGATTGGTTTATTGATTAATAACCAAACATGCTTCAATGTTCTGTTCATCCCTATATAAATTTAAAATCAACTGAAACTAGTGATAACTGGGCAAAGCTATATTGAAATTGAAGGTTTAACAGCTTATGGAGTTAAAAATACAACCTGCTTTAGGATGGAGCTAATAAGTATTTGGCTCAGAAGCTGTTTTAAACATCATTCTTGGTTATTAAATATTTACCAGCCTGAAGCGCATAGCGATAGTCATATGAGCCGTTTCAATGATACCGTAACAATGAGTCTTTTTAAACAAAGGTTATTGTGGTTGATATCCTCCAGGGATTTCGCAAAAGAGCGAGAAGTAACAACTGATTTTAAAAATATAATAAAGCAAATAACGAAGAGCTTTTTTTGGTGAATTATCAGAAGATACAAAATTTCATATGAAAATTCTACTTAAAATGCAATATTTCAGAGTGTCTATGATCTAAGTTTTACAACTTGACAATCTTTTTTTCTTTTTTCCAAATGACATCATTTAAAAGAGCCTGAAAACTGGTTAAGAAATACAATAAGGGCTTGTCAGTTGATCTAAATGAACGATTGTTGATTGTTTTAAAAACCTGTTTTAAATCGAATTGAAAACTCTTTCGATTAAGATACTCATAGAATAATTAGCTCATTCAATTCAATGGACTTGTCTCCACTTTTCCGAGAAAAATTATTATTAAAGCGTGGTGTCTGCTTTTCACGCTTTCGATAAAAACAAAAACAGCTGAAAAAAGCTCAAACTTATTTGTTATTATTTAAGAACTACTATGTGGGCAAGAATGGTTATTGGACTTATCAATTTTTTCTATAGGAGCTGAAAATCTGAAAAAAAAAACTAAAAATCATGTTCAGCTATGAATGAATTAATAAATAATAAGCTTGTAGACAAAATGCTTAGAAAGGTGTCTTTTTGAGTGTCTCTAGTTCAAAGACCTATTTCTTAAGGTTCTAAAACACTGCTTCACTGACACCCCTACGAATCAAACATGAAATCTGTACCCTGGATCTAAAAGGCCAATGTCCAATTTATTAATTTTTGGGAAATCGAAAATTTCGGGTTTTTAATTTCTAAAAATGTTTATTACTTTTGCATGTTAATCTCTCTATAACCATCGCACAGTGGTTTCCCAATGGTCAAATTTCAAGGTCAAATAAACTCATTTTGTTTAATGCAATTATAGGTTGTGATAGTTGGCAACAAAGTGGTATTAAATATTCACTTCAGAAGTCGGTAGCGAGGGAGGTTGAGGGTTTTTCACAATTTCTTTAAATATGGAAATCGGAACATTTGACATTGTGGGCTAACAAGTTTGGTCTATTTTTGGAAGTTTTTGGAAATCATAGAAAAATACGTTAAGATAATTTTTAGATAATTTTCTTTATAAAAAACATTTCCCACGATATTGATTTGTATATTATAATTAATATTGATTTTTCTTCTTTAAGAATATATACGTTTATTTATTTTTGTGGAAATTTGCGAAAATCATAAAATTTTGACCCGAAGTGAAATTTGTAATAATATTTTCCTCTTTTTTTCATTCACGTAATATGATCAAATGGTTGGATTGATATTTTCCATTTGTGGCATATGGGGAAGAAAGATTGAAACATGGACAATTTTCAGGGAAACTTACAATAGTAAAAGCTTACACGCACAGAAACGGATAGCTTCGCTTTAATTTCTACGCCCTAAGGCCTAGACTTTATCGCCTACGAAATAGAGTGTTTATGTTTTTCGCTATATTTGAGGTAATGTTACACAAAGAAAAAAATTGTCTTCAGGGAACTAATAACAGCATCTAAAAGACTGAAAGAAGAACATCTCTTAGCTGTGTTCACTTGGCCCGCAAAAGTCTCCAATTTTTTTTTTTTTCGTAAAAGATGACCATTTAAATGACCACTTTTGACCACCCTTTAACTTTTTTTGACCACCCACAGTTTTCGAGAAAATCGATTTTGAAAAATAGTGGGCCAAAAGAACGCTGCGCCTCAAAAATCGATTTTCTCAAATTTGATTAATGTTTTCGATAGATAATTTTTTGAACATAAATGACCACCCCTTAACTTTTTTTGACCACCCTTAGAAATATTTTTTTTTTTGATTTTTGAAAATTTTTTTTTGATTTTTTTTTCTGTATATTCCCTTTCCATTTTTTTAAATTTTTGAATTATGAAAGATGACCATTGTGAAAAACTCAATTATCTAAAATGACCACCTTCAAAATTACTCTAACTTATCAAAAGTATTTTTATTTTCGAATTTTGAAATATGACCATTGTGAAGAACTCAATTATCTAAAATGACCACCCTTCAAAATTACTCTAACTATCAAAAAGTATTTTTTTCCGAATTTTGAAAGATGACCATTGTGAAAAACTCAATTATCTAAAATGACCACCCTTCAAAATTACTCTAACTTATCAAAAAGTATTTTTTTTCGAATTCTGAAAGATGACCATTGTGAAAAACTCAATTATCTAAAATGACCACCCTTCAAAATTACTCTAACTTATCAAAAAGTATTTTTTTTCGAAAAAAACTCAATTATCTAAAATGACCACCCTTCAAAACTATTCTAACTTATCAAAAAGTATTTTTTTTCGAATTTTGAAAGATGACCATTGTGAAAAACTCAATTATCTTAAATGACCACCCTTCAAAATTACTCTAACTTATCAAAAAGTATTTTTTTTTCGAATTTTGAAAGATGACCATTGTGAAAAACTCAAGTATCTAAAATGACCACCCTTCAAAATTACTCTAACTTATCAAACAGTATTTTTTTTTTCGAATTTTGAAAGATGACCATTGTGAAAAACTCAATTATCTAAAATTTTGAAGGGTGGTCATTTTAGATAATTGAGTTTTTCAATTTTGAAGGGTGGTCATTTTAGATAAATGAGTTTTTCACAATGGTCATCTTTCAAAATTCGAAAAAAAATACTTTTTGATAAGTTAGAGTAATTATGAAGGGTGGTCATTTTAGATAATTGAGTTTTTCACAATGGTCATCTTTCAGAATTCGAAAAAAAATGCTTTTTGATAAGTTAGAGTAATTTTGAAGGGTGGTCATTTTAGATAATTGAGTTTTTCACAATGGTCATCTTTCAAATTTCGAAAAAAAATACTTTTTGATAAGTTAGAGTAATTTTGAAGGGTGGTCATTTTAGATACTTGAGTTTTTCACAATGGTCATCTTTCAAAATTCGAAAAAAATACTTTTTGATAAATTAGAGAAATTTTGAAAGGTGGTCATTTTAGATAATTGAGTTTTTCACAATGGTCATCTTTCATAATTCAAAAATTTAAAAAAATGGAAAGGGAATATACAGAAAAAAAAAAATCAAAAAAAAATTTTCAAAAAAAAAATATTTCTAAGGGTGGTCAAAAAAAGTTAAGGGGTGGTCATTTATGTTCAAAAAATTATCTATCGAAAACATTAATCAAATTTGAAAAAATCGATTTTTGAGGCGCAGCGTTCTTTTGGCCCACTATTTTTCAAAATCGATTTTCTCGAAAACTGTGGGTGATCAAAAAAAGTTAAAGGGTGGTCAAAAGTGGTCATTTAAATGGTCATCTTTTACGAAAAAAAAAAAATGGAGAATTTTGCGGGCCAAGTGAACACAGCTACATCTCTTGTATAAAATGTTTTTAAATCAATTCAGTATTTGTGTTCTAACTCGAAGAAATTTGTATTTTAAATATATGAGTTTTTGACCATAAGGGAATATTCAAGCATAAATGAGGCTGTGAGTGCAAAAGTGGTGCAACCCATTTTTGGATTAGAACATCTCAAAGACCCGACGTGATGGAGCAATTCCAAAGTCCAATTCAAAATCAGAACACCTCAAACAATTGGAAGACCACAGTGAATTTAGTTCGCAAAAAAATTTTTTTCATCAGTTCCTAAAAAATAGATAGTTTTTGTATTTTATATAATCAAACATAACCCTGGCTTATATGATAAATTCATATCTTTTACCTTTTTTTCAACGTTTATTACTTTCAGTTGTAATTGTTTTTTTAAGGGTGTCAATACTTTGGGAGCAGGTCGAAATTTGCGTTTCAAAATTCTGTTTTTAAAGAATCAGTTTTTTCACGTAAATTCTGTTTTTTTTTTTCAAAATTTTATCATTAAAAATTTTAAACATTAAGATTCTGCTTATCCTGTTTATTCTCATTCTCAAAAAACTCATATAATTAAAGAAAATTTTATTTAAATTTCACTTATGGCAGAATTTTGTAGAAAAGAATTTTGAAAAGCAGAACTATGACAAGTAGAATTTTGAAAAATACAGTTTTGAAAACAGAATTTTACAAGAAGAATTTCAACTCTGCCAGAATTTCAACCCCAACCCCAAAACTTTACTTTTTTTTGGCAGCAAATTCAAATTTTACGTGAATTCTGAGACACCTTTTATATATTTGAGCTTAAAAAACTAACGTCTTTATTCGATTATCAAGATCAAGTTTTATCAATGTTGATGTTAAAAAGGCACCGTGGTCCGTGCCTAGCATTAATAAAGTTGACCAATAGTTGGCATTGTGGCATAGTTTCGCATCGTTCTGTTGAACCAAGGCCAATATGTGATTCTCCTTGTTTGGGAGTTGAACTCAAGTTTGCTCCTGAAATATGTTTTTCAGTCAATTTGGTGAGTTAATCGTAGACTAACTGAGCCGATGCTTCCTACAGATTCCGAGTAAATAGAATCTGGTCCGATGGATATTCAGATTCATTAGCCTCTAAGCCACTAATGCCTTCTTTGTAGCACAAAAAATATATTATATTGTTTGGCATGGTGTGTATATTACTCATTAACCTATAGGGATAATGTGAATTTTCTTTGTATTGCAACTTAATTAGAGTGAAAATGAATACATATTTTGAATTAATAATGTTTGTTACACAAAGCTATAAGATTAAGTTTTATTTAGTAAGAAATATAAATATTTATGAATTTTATGAAAATTGTTGTAGGTGCTTCAGTGCTGGCTGGCCGGTTTGTACTTTGTTTCCAATTAGAATTTATTTTATATTGATTTTTCCAAAAATTGCATTGCGTTTTCAGATATGAAAAAAATTTCTATTATAACCAGTCATTGTGGCATTTCTTATAATTTATTCTTTTTTTTTCCAATAAGCGTGTGCGTACACATTTGCTTTGAAGTCTGTGAGTTGTATCCAGTTTTTTGTTTTGTTAATTTTTTTTTAATTAAAGCAAAGCAAACACACAGTATTATTATATTATCTACATCAAGCACACCAAAAATATTACACAAAACATAAAAAAGCAATTAAAAATATTAAAAAAGCTTATAAGCATCTCAATAGTATATGAAACCAAAAACACAAAAAATGCGTCAGTCTCGAATTTCAGTATTGTTAGTTCTTTTTTTTTCTAACAACACAAAGCTAAATAAACCTTAATAATTCCCTTAGTTAGTTTTGTGTTAAAAAATGTTTTTCTTTTTTTTAATAATTATAAATTTTTTCCAAGCCAATATTACTTTTTTGTTGTTGTTTTGTTTTCAAAAATACAGCTAATTAGTAAACTACTAATTCAGAAAAAAATATTTCAAATTTTCTTAAATAATTTTTTTTTCAAATTTTTTTCAAATATTATTTTTGGATTCGCAACAGCATCCCAGATAATAAGCCATCAAATTTATTAGTTTTTTTTACTTTGTTAGGCTAGTATAACAGTTTTACCTTTTTCCTGTTTTCGTCGTTTACGTTTATTGCAAATTTTTACGGCACAAACCGATAAAATGATCGCAACAATAAAAAACAGGATCCCCCCAACGACACCGGCTGTAATTGCTTTATGTTTGACACGAGCCGGTACAGGGAATTTAACTTCATCGCTGGATTCGTAACTTTTTTCAGAATTTGCTAGAACACGAAAATAATATGTACGACCGCCAACTAAATTCTTAACTAAGTATTGTGTTTCTTCGGGCCTTATTTGGCCACGATTAAGCGTCTTCCATTGGGCATCGGTGCGATACTTAATTGTGTAGAATTTTACGATATGGGCACGTTCTAGTGGTGATTGCCATGATATTAAAAAGCCATTTGATACTTCTGTAACTGTTAAGTTACGTGGTTGACCTGGTTTTGGACCTTTGGAAGAAATAATTTATAATGAGTTAAATATATCCATGAAAAAATAATAAATAAACTATATTTTTCGTTAAGAAAAATTAATGTGTATTTGTGATTTTGTCTTCAGTTGTTTTTTTGTTTTTAAACATCATGCAAGTCTACTACAAACAAAAAACGATGATTTTATGAAAATGATATAACATGAATGGAAAAAGTGTATATTTATGAACTATCTATTTGAAAGGTGTTTTTCATAATCTAAAAGTGAAATCGGAAAATTTTATTCAAAACATGCAACATTTCTACAAGATATTTGTCATGCATATTATTATATTGACGAAAAGCAGTTCTTACCTAATGATGAAGAAAAAAATCTAAACAATAGGTCTGTTCCTTTACTTTGAATTTCTGTGCATTTCTGCGCATTTTAGTCCAAAGTTGTGTCAAAGAAATTTTTTGACACAAGTTTGGACTAAAAATCACAGAGACCCAAAGTAAAGGATCAGACCTTTACTTGCTAAAATCCAGAAAATTATCAATTTTTTTTGACAGATTCCTACAGAACAATTAATATTCTATTATTTAACAAAAACAGTCAAACATATTTTTTTTTGTTCAATAATGAATAAATCACTGCATTGAGCTTGACCTTATACATATGTGTCGTTCATTGTGAATTATCTCCATTTTCGCTTGAAATTTATTTTTTGGGCCCTTACAGCCATAATAAATAATTTTGTTTTAATGTAAAATAAAAATAAATTTAGGGCGATCAAAACTTTGTTAAAAAAAAAAAATCTTAAAAATTACCAGTGTCCAGAGGTGGGGATTTTATGAAATCAAATTTTATTTTACCTTTTTTTTTAAATTAGTGAGTTTTTGGAACAGACGAAAGTGTATCGTTGTCTTGCTAAGTATAAGCTCACTCAAGAAATACGATGTTTCTTATAGGGTTTACTACGGAAAAGGAAAATAAGTGCAGAAAAATAGGCGAAAGTGCCAAGATATTTAAATTCCACACTTTAAAGGAGCCGTATACATACGTTAATTCGCAGTTTAACTAGATAAAGTGCGGAAACTTGCTCGTTGAAGTCAAATTTTGCACTTTAACGGGTCGAACTAGTTAAATCGCACATTAACTTGTTAATGCACCCATGCCTTTATGAGAGAATGGTCACACTTGCCACTTTTCACTATTTTTGAAACATAAAAAATCGAATAATCGAAGATGATACGCTAAAGACATACTTCAACAAAGTAAAGAAGAGTTTTAAGACCTTAATGTGACATGTTAAAAAACCATATTTTATAGCCATTCAAGCTTTACCATTTCTTGTCATTTTTCGCAGTTTTTTTTGCTGAAAACGAATTTGTTTGTACTTTATTACAAATTTAACATTCTTCTAACAAACTTTTATTAATCGGACCAGCCGTTCGGTCTGTAGGTCTGAAAGCATTTAAAAACTGCAGAAAAAACAAAATTGTGAACATACATAATTTTTAAATATTCTCTATAGTCATAATGTCATATTATGTTAAAAAAAAAGTTTTCGAAAATTTTTACGAATGTGATATTTGCCATATTGTACCGAAAAAGGGGGTTTTTGGGCCAAAACTGCAAACAATTATAAGAAATGGTTAGGTTTGAATGGGATTATCTCATATTAAAACCTTTGGTCTTTACTTTATTTTGTCTATGCATATCTTGACCCTATATTTGCTTCAAAAAAAGTATTGCACAATTTATTAAAAAGTTTAGCAATCCTTGATTTTTTGATTTTTCTTAGGTTGGTTTTTGTATACTTTTCCTGCTTAATTTTTTTTATGAAATTTTTTAAACTATCAATTTCAATAGAAAATCTAACTTTGAACAAAAAATTTTAAATGTGAAATTGTCAAATTCGGCTTAGTTTTCGAGTTATACCAAAAATATTGAAAAATGGCCAGTGTGACCATTCTCTCAGAAACACATGGGTGAATTTAGTAGTATTTTCGGTTTTAAGCATGCTTATGGGCCAAACAAAGATATTCAATAATATAAAACCTTGCTTGTAACTGTTCCTTTATACCTCTCATTTTCCGGTCTATTCAAAAGGCTAATAATGAATGAGTAAACTCAAAATAAAAAAAAAACGTTCTATGGAAGTTAACTGCTTTTAATAGTTGCTTATTGTGTAATTTTTTTAATTTTGGCAGCCGATCGCATTAATTTAAGAATATATACAGACAAATTTTATAAAAGTCATTGGAGCAGTTGTTGAACATTTGCGTGGAAGGTACCAAACAAAAATTTGTTTGACAATTTTTGTAAGAAGACTATTTTTATATAAAAAAAATTACTGAAATAAATCAGAAATACCGTTTTGAAGAAAATCGAAATGGGAAGTAACATTAATAACCATTTTTGTTTTTAATGGTTGCCTTACCAAAATAAATTTATTAATTATTTTTAAAGAAAAGTTATGGAGTTCTGGTGTTAAAAAACCTTTAGGTATGAATTTCAAAAAAAAAAAATCGATCATGTTGTCTTCAAAATATGTATTTGGGTTATTATCTGCCAACTGTGATTCTTTTCTTAAGAAAATTTCAAAAATTAAAGCTTATTTTTTATTGGAAACATTTTTTGATTAATTTTTGTGGCTTCATTTAGTCAGAGTATCAAATCTGTAAAAGCATTTTGCTACAACTTTTAAAGAACTAAAAATATCTTGAAATGTACTAAAACTGGAATAGACGACGCTCTTTTTCTTTTATGTATTTGTATTTTGTTTTCTCTCTTTTTGACTATGCTTTTGTTGAGATTCTAGATAAACTGTTATGTTTTGACCTCTTGACATTTCCACTTCCATTTTTTTCTTGCAATATGTATAACTTTTTCGTTTTTTTAGTCTATTTTTTTGAATGGCAACCCTTTTCATTGTGCTGGGTTATAACTTAGTTTTTATTGCACGGAATGATTTTTGTTTGGTTCTTTCGAGGTATTGGTACCATTTTAATTAAGAAAATTGGTAGAAAGTAAATACATATTTTTGCAAGATAAAATTTAATTAACGTTCACGGTGCCACGGTACTGACATCCACGGTACTGACATTAAGACAGTTTATGTGACCTAAATTTTCTATGCTAATGAGAAAAATAATTTCTAGTACAATTTTAGCATATGTCATTAAAAGGAATACAAAATTCTGATAATCAACCAAAAACATGTTGTAACATGCGCTTAAAAAATACTACCACGGTACTGACAAACTTTCTTCGAATGAAAACATATCACTCTTAAAGTACAACAACGTTTAAAAATAAAACGACTGTTGCTATCTTTACATAAATAGTGGCTCTTTTAGGAATCCACCATACAAACGTCTTGAAATTAAAACAAAATGGCGGTTCAGCGAGAAATCTTTTGAATTCAAAAATAAAAGTAAATCCTCGGACAACATTTATTCATGATTATTTAATTCAGCAATAAGTATTTTGACTTAATTTTTGCATAATTTGGTCAGCCAAGTATTGCACTCAAACTTTTTTAAGGACAACATTTCTATTCAATGAAGTATTTCATTCGAAAAAAACTAGATTAAATCGAAAAAACAAGGAACGGACATTCCACGGTGCTGACATTTTTACTACACTTTTCCAAGCCATGCCGAAGAAGTAGAAAATTTGGTCATGATATTGAATGTAGATTGTAGTAAATAGCCATATAAACAATCCAAACCAAAAATATATACGAACATTTTACATTAAACAACAAAACAAGCACTGGACGCAAAGAAGCACAGTTGTGACGGAATCACTTTTCAAAGCAAAATTTGACCATTTTTTAAATATCCAAAGAATTTTGGTACACAATATCGTCCCCTGATTGCAAGAACTAGGTAACTCAATTTTCAATTTTTAAAATATCTTGGCAAAAACGGTATTATTTAGTACAGTTTTCAAGATTTTTCGTCCCATTTTTTTCTATTCTAGACAAATATAGAATATTTCTGAAGTGTAAGAAACATAAAAATTAAACATTCCCTCGTCTTCTTGTAGTAAGGCATCTTTGAACGTTGCTATCTCCAAAGTTTATAAAATTGAGTTACCTAGTTCTTGCAATCAGGGGACGATATACACTATTAATATTTTTAAGAAGTTTCTGATGTATTTATAAAAAAAATATTGAAACAAATCACACCGTTTTGAAGAAAATCGAAAACAAAAAAAGGGTTTTGGGAGGTACCATTATTGTTAATTTTTTTAACAATTTTTTTCAACCAAGAAGTTTCCTTTACTAAAAATATTTTTTTTAGTCTTTTTTAAGAAAAATACAGTTATGTAAAATTGCTAACAAAGATGTAAAGCAGGCACCGTTATTTTTGGTTCTAAAAATGTAGGGTAGTAAAAAAAGACGCTTTGTTCAAACTTTGAAGAAAATCGTGTAACCGTTTGCTTGACACCTCCTATACGATTTTGATAAATTTTGTTCTATGTCAAAAATGTAGACGGAACTTAATACCAAAAAAACTACATCAAAAAATTTTTAACAATAAGTACCTTCCATGGAACTGTTCTTTTTTGATTTTGAATTTTCTCATTATTTGCTGAATCATTTAAATTTTATTTCTTATACAAAAACTTCCAAAAAGGTAAGATAATATTCTATGTCAAAATTAAGAAAAGATAATTTTTGAATTAAAAAGTCAAAATGTTTTTTTTAAAAGATCGACGTCTCAAAATCGAAGTAATAATTTTTTTTTTTTTTAAATTTAAGTTTAAGTTAAAAATTTTCCTTAAAAATGTTATATAAAATATATTTTTTTTAAACCAATTAAATTTTAATTTTTTTTCCTATAAACTAATATTTGTTCAAGAATCCAGATGGGATTTTTTTGTGGAGTACCCCATTGGCAAAATGATGAGAGCTTTGAACTGTCACAAATTTTTTTTTCCGGAATACTGTCCCTTACGAGGAAGTAAGAAACCTTCAAGGAATATTTCTTCTTATGAAAGCGCCTACATAATAGCTTTTTGGACTCAGAGTCTCAAGGTCACCTCCATAACCAAATTATTGCTTATAACGGGTGATTTTTTAAGAGGTTTAGAACTTTAAAAAAAAAAAACACAAAAAATTCGAAAAAATGAATGAAATATTTATTTGAATCGATAGTTTGAACCTTGCAATTTAATGTTTAAAGATAATTTCATGCAAATGTTGACCGCGGCTGCGTCTCAGGTAGCCCATCCGCTGAGTCCAATTTTGGCATACTCTTTCACACATATCGGCCGGTATCTCACGAATGAATGCATGGATGTTGGCTTCCAGTGCGTCAATCGAAGCGGGCTTGTCCCTATAGACATTAGCCTTGACATACCCCCACAAAAAATAATCTAATGGTGTCAAATCGCACGATCTAGGCGGCCAATTGACCGGCCCGAAACGTGAAATTAACTGTTCACCAAACTCGCCTCGCAATTGCGCCATTGTTTCGCGTGCTGTGTGGCATGTGGCACCGTCTTGTTGAAACCACATATCATGCAAGTCAAGAACTTCCATTTCGGGCAAAAAAAAGTTTGTTATCATCGCTCGGTAGCGTTCACCATTGACAGTAACGCTGCGATTCGCATCATCTTTGAAGAAATATGGCCCAATAATGCCGCCGGCCCATAAACCGCACCAAACAGTGGCTTTTTCGGGATGCATTGGTAGCTGTTGCAATGCTTCTGGCTGATCTTCACTCCAAATGCGGCAATTATGCTTATTTACGTACCCATTCAACCAAAAATGAGCCTCATCGCTGAACACAATTTTTCGACAAAAAAGGGGATCCTCGGCCAGCTTTCCAAGAGCCCATTCACCAAAAATTTGCAAGCGTTGTTCATTTGTAAGACGATCCATGGTTAAATTGCAAACCAAACTGAAGCTGTTTCACAGTGACACAAGGTACTAAACACACGTCAGCTGTCAAAACCAGTGTTGCCAAAACCAAACCAGCTAAAAAATCACCCGTTACTTACTTATTACTCAATTTTCCATTTTTTTTAAATATATCGGCGGAAATGGTACTATTTTGTACCTTGTTTTAAACACTGAAGTCTAGTAGCTTGGTTTCTATTAAAGTTGCGATCTCCAAAATTTATAAAATCAGGTTACCTATGTAGTTCTTGCAATCACAATTCTTGCAATTTGTAAGCCTATTGTTTGAGGAGTAATTTTTCGTAAGCATTAAGAGACCCTGTATTTGAAATTTTGTTGTTTGTGAACTAAAAATCCGTACATAATGATTCGATCTTATTTTTCTCATTTGAATATGAGGCGTTCAGAATAATAATAATTTCTGTTTAAATTGAGTATTTTTACCTCTCCCAGTAAAAATGCTCATTTTTTTTGTTGTAAAATGAGAACTATTAATTTAAGAAAAATAACTTAATTTTGGTCGGTCACATGTTTCACAAATATATTTATAATAAAATAAACAATTTTAGGATGGACCGAGACCATTCTTTTTCTGGGCACTTAATATGTCTCCAAATTATCCACTCTCCACTAAATATTAAATCAGTATTAAAAAAGGAAAAATATGTAAAATTTGTACAAAATTTTAGTTGTTTTTCATTTAAGTAGAGATTTTAAACTAAATCAAAAATTTTGGCAATGTTCCTGTCAAAAAAAAAAAAAAATTAAAAGCGGTACCTATTCATTTAAAGGAAAAATCACTTTGTGAAATTCCAAAATCTAAATCAGACTGTTTTCAATCATGCTTCCCTCCTATAGTGTGTTCAATATTTAAAAAATGCTTAATATTTTCAATTCCATTTGATATAATCTACTCAGTGATTAAAAACAAAAATCTCATCATCCTCTTTAGTATTTGTAAAAAATGATTCAATGATTAAATTCATTACTATACCCTTGTGACATATAATCTCATTTTGGGGGAAAATAAAATCAAAACTGTTGAAAAAGCTTTTAACAGCTGTGATTGAATTATTAATTCATAAAATCAAAAAAAAAAAAAAGAAAAATATAATATCTACCACCAACACAACAAACAAAAAGGAACACAAAAAACAAAAAACAAAGCATCGACAAGTCTTAAAAGTAACCTTTTTTTATGATTAATTATTTCACTTAAAAAATAAGAATTTTCACAAACATTTTGGCTTCGTTTGTTTAAAAAACAAAAATAAACAGTTTAATAAAATAAATTCTTGTTATATGTAGGTATAGAGATGATGAACAAAAAAGAACGATTAAAAATACAAAAATCGAACAAAAAAAATTGTTGGAAACAATTTTCTCTCACATACAAAACAAAAAAAAGAAAGGATTTCCACAGCTAAAATATTTCTACCTTCAGCTCATGCGATGATAATTTAATAAGCGGCACAGCAAAAATTTTCATAATTGCTTAATTAAACTTTTCTCATAAATAACTGCCTTTTTTATTATTATAATTATTATTATTTTTCGCTGATTTTTTTAGAGTGCATGGCTGTGAGGGAGGAGCAATAGGTATACAATGTGTATATGTATAGAGGTATAGGCACCAAATAGACCCCCTAGTTATCTGGGATAGCGGTGAAAATGAACAAAAATTAAAAAAAAAATATTTAACAAACTTTTTCCCTAATTTCACCAATATTTTATCCCTTTGTTTTCCCACCAGCACAATTCATCTAAAACTTTTTTTTTTGTTGGCATTAAGAAATATACATACAAAGAAAAAAAAAATATGGAATTATAAATAAAAATACAGAAATGGATCATAATAGCAAGTGGTGCTTATCTACCCTTAGCATTCCATAATTAAATTTCATATTTTATTTTGTTCGTTGTGTTTTTCCTGGGTTTTTTCCTTAAAAAAAAAAACAAAAATATGTGAAACAGAATTGAAAGAAAGTTTTTTTCTATAACCACGTACCATACACCTTGAAACTTAACCTAACTTAACTCTACTCACTCACTCATAAATTAAATACTCAACAACTAGAAAAACATGCAAATGGCTCAACAGGATTCGTGTTAAAATATAATTATACCCACTAAACAGAACATAAAAAAAATAAAAAACAAACGCGTAATAATAAATCTAAATTTACTACTCAAAGGTCACACAAATAACAACTATACAACCATCACCCTCTCACGTATAAACAACTTGTACATTCTGTCTTACAAGTGCTTTCATTCTTCCAGGACACTTCTCGTAAAATTTGAAAAGGAAAATGTTAACAAAAAAAACAACAAAAGGAGATATGACATTCATCTTCGAAACGCGAACTTTAATTTTTGAATTTGAACCAAGGATACGTAGGTACGTATATGTATACACCCTCAACCAGAACACCAACAATCGAATAAGAGAAAAAACAGACAAGGGACAAAAAAAGGATTTATTTTCCTTTAATTTAACTCAAGTTTTCTTCTTTTGCTTCTTTGATGTATGAATGTGTGAGTGTGTGTGTGGGTGTGTATTCTTATGCAAATCCTTTTCCTACCAAAAAGGCCACTATAACACTTGTCATTTCATCCACTTCAACTCTCTCTCGCTTGTTGTTGCTGTCGTCGTTTTGTTATAATATGTGTGTATGTATGTGTGTGTTTATTCAGTATGAAATGAAAATAAATCCTTTTTATTTCTTATCCTTAGAACAGAGGGAGTGTTTTTGGTTAAATTGCCTTGTCTTATCCCTGTCTGTTTGTGTCTCTTGGTTTTATGTTTTTTGTTTTTGCTTTTTTTTTAATATTTAATTTGTTCCTTTCTCATTTTCAGGACTCATTTTATGTTTTGTGTCTAAACAGAAATTAAAATGGATTTCTACAATAAATAACGTTTTCTAAACCCTTATCCCAAGAGTGTTCTTTATATGTATAGTGTGTTTGTTTGTGTGTGTCTCATGTCAGGTTTTAAATAAAGTTACGAGACATTTAACCCAAAAGAATTTAATTGAGCGTATATTCAATAAAAACAGAAGAAAAAAAAAACAAAACATTATCTTAATGTGAGGTTAAGGATTCAACCAAAAATTTTCTACATAAAAAATAAATTAAACTAATTAACTTAAAAGACCAACCAATATATAAAAACAGAATCTACTAGATAAAAAAAACCACCCCACAAGGACAAACAAAAATATGTAGATACTCTTAATAAAATTAAGTCTTGTGCATGAATGTATATGTGTATGTAATTATTTTGTTTAATTGTATACCTCTTAGTTTTAGTTTTGGAGGATTATAAACTATAGAGCCATTGGAGTCTGTTCGAAAGTGCATTTCATAGAATTCTAAAATTTTGTCTGGAATAATAATAATTTAGAAAAAAAATTTAAATAAATTAAAATAAAAACACTAAAACTAAAAAATATGGATTGTTAAAAAAATAAATGTAGAAAGGTACATTCCCTCTATAAATATCACGATAACAAGAAAAAAAAACAAGGTTGCGTGATAGTAAAATATTACGTATACGCCACAGTGTGTTCGTTCAACTTCGTTGTTGGAATTTAATTGGTAACCTTGGCATACTATTCATTCAATGATTTTTTTTTCATCCTTTTTTTTTATTATTTCCATTTTAACTTTGTTGTTAAGGTTCATATTTTTTTCTACCTTCTCATACTGACACCATAGTTTGGAAAACTATTCTAATGCGTGTAGGTATAAATATATATTATTTTGTTTTATTTTCCTTGAAAACTCATTTGCATACATAGTTTATAGAAGTTTTTGTTTTTTTTGTTGTTGTTTTTTTTCCTTTCAACTAACTGTTATTGTTCGATTGAAAGGTTTCTATAAAGTATGCAATATATGGAGTGACTGATGTTGCGTAATATTTGAAGGATATTGACTTGAAATTATAAATAAACATTGACTGACATATATGGGTTATATCGGGGATGTGGTGTGTGGTTGTTGCATAGCAATACAAAAAATGGAAAACTTTTATTATTTTTCATATAATAAATGCACCTTGCATAGGTATATTTAAAAAAAATATAAATAATAAAAACAATTTGTCGTACTTGAAGGGACTAGACCTCCAATGATTATGTATTGTTGGGTTTTATTATTAATGGCAGTTGTTATACAGGGAAAGCCATATAGTTGAGCAAGTTTGAAAATAGAATTAAAATATACAATAAACAACACAGAGACGAATATGTTAATATGATTTTCAGTAAGGGTAAACCAATTTAGCATGGTTTTCAAATAAAACACAACATACATAAGTAAAACATCGGACTGAAAGGAGAATGGGAATAAAGTTGTTGAAAATGGAGTTCAAAAGATGTTTGGTATAAAGAGCGAATAGAACAGTAACAGTCCAAACATTATAGCTTTTTGCTTCGGAAAAAATGGCGAAAAGCTGAATTTCGGTATAAAGCCTACTCATGGCATTCTAAGGAAACTGTAAAAGTCCCGATCGATATAAGCGCCGCTAACAATTTTCAAAGGCCCCGCCTCCAAAAGGTTTTTAAGGAATATCTACCCAACGATTAATCTTACAGAAAAATGTTAAATACTCGGTTGTAGCTTAAAAAATTTCCAACAAAAAATTTCAAATCACTTTTTTTCATAAGAGTAACCGTTTTCGAGAGAATTCCATCGGTAGAGTTACGGATTTCATGTTTCTATATAAAATGTACTCTTTTACACCACCTTTGAGTTTAAGTACAAGGTGAATTTTTCTTGCGTGCTATTCCCCAGGAAAATTGAAAAAGTACTAAAAAATATAGACAGGAATTTGTGTAATATGCGTGACGATAGCACCGCCATTTTGGACAGTTAAAAAAAAGGTTGTGCTGTAATGTACCCAAGTTGTGCTGCCATGTGCCGTATTTTTCAAAAAAATCGTACTAAGGGTTTGGTTTTTAGAGGGTACCCATTTTCTTAGCGTAAATTAAGCAGCACCATTTTCAATTTTCGAAAAAAAACAACAATGTGCTATATTCTGCTCAACTTGCACTGGCTTGTGCCGTAAATATTTTTGAAAAGCTTGCAAATTTTGCGAATGAAATTTTCGCACAATTTCAAAATTTCCTAAACAAAAAGTTGTGCTGCCTTAAGCTCAGAAAATGGCACCAAAAACCAAAAAGAAAACAAAAAAATTAGCATAATTGCAACTGTTATGGTCAAAACAAAGCTTTGCAAAGGGCTGTAGCATGAAGTTAGCACCACCACTTGTGCCGCCCTGTACCGTAAATATTTTTCGAAAATTCGCAAATTTGCAAATTTTACTGTTATGTACTCAGTTTGTGCTGCCATATTCGAAAAAATTAAAAAAATCGCATATTTGTAACTCTTATGGCCAAAAAACAGTTTTGCGAAGCATGCCGTAAATATTTGTTAAAAATTCGCAAATTTGCAAATTTTACGGATGAAAATTTTTCAATTTTTGCAGCTTTTTAAAAAATTAAAGTTGTGCTGTTTTCTGCTCAGTTTGTGCTGCCATATTCCCAAAATATAAAAAAAAAATCGTATATTTGTAACTCTTATAGCCAAAAAACAGTTTTGCCAAGCGTGAAATTAGCACCGCCATTTTCGATTTTCAAAAAAAAAACTCGTTCTGTATTGTGCTCAACTTGTGCCGCTTTGTGCCATAAATATTTTTTTAAAATTCGCAAATTTGCAAATTTTACGGACGAAAATTGTTCAAATTTTGCAATTTTTTAAAACATTAAAGTTGTGCTGTTTTGTGCTCAGTTTGTGCTATCATATCCCGAAGAGATAAAAAAATTCACATATTTGTAACCTCTACGGCCAAAAAAGAGTTTGCGAATTTTTAAAAAATATTGACGGCAGAAGCCAGCACAAATTGACCACAATACAGCATCACATTAATGTTTTTTTTTTCAAAAATTGAAAATGGCGGTGCTAACTTCACGCTTCGCAAAACTGTTTTTTGGCCGTAGAAGTTACAAATATGTGAATTTTTATTTATCTCTTCGGAATATGGCAGCACAAACTGAGCACAAAACAGCACAACTTTAATTTTTTACAAAATTATAAAATTTGAAAAATTTTCATCCGTTAAATTAGAAAATTTGCGAATTTTTAAAAAATATTTACGGCACAAGCCAGTACAAGCTGAGCACAACACAGCACATTGTTGTTTTTTTCGAAAATTGAAAATGGCGGTGCTAACTTCACGCTAAAAAAATGGGTACCTTCTGAAAACAAAACCCTTAGTACGATTTTTTTTTAAATACGGCACTTGGCAGCACAATTTGGGCACATTACAGCACAACCTTTTTTTTTTCAAAATCCGAAATGGCGGTGCTAACTTCACGCACATATTTATGTAAAGGTTTTGAGAAAGTTCCCCATTGAATCGGACACCGAATGATCCCAAAGCCAGCAAAAAAAGTATTTTAACACGGCACGATAGGGATCTCTATTGTCAGTAACATGACACAGTTCTTGAGTTCTGTGTATTTAGTGTAAAAAAAAAAATACACACGAATGTCAAACTCTTATTGGTTGGATATAGCAACACGCTCCAACTCTACCTTCTTCTTGACAGCATAGGATTAAGGGAGCGTTTGTGTTGCAGCTGCAATAATCGATTTGAGCAAAGCTGAGAGTTTGTTGATTGTTGTTGTTCGAAGTGCTTCTCAAACATAAACAAATCGTCGAATCCTTCATAACTGCTGCAACATAAACACACTCTAAGATGAGCCTTTAGGTGGAATACTGATAGTCGTTTTGACGGTAGCTATCTCTATCATATCAACGAGAGATCAATTTTCAAAACGAAAATCGCTTATTTTAGCGATCGGCCAAACATTGAGCAATAGTATAATAGAACTAACCCAATAGCTTGGTTGTCACGACGAAGGAGAGAGACGTCGCGTCGACAGCTTGACGACGAACTATACCATAACGACTCATAATGACACTCACAAGAGTCTGAAGTGGGTTCTGACCAGTAAGAAATTATTGATAGATGATCTCAAATGAGTGCTTGAAAATGTGCTTGTGCCTTGCGGAAACGTTTGGCAGCATAGCGAGTAGCAAAATGGGGTAAAGAGCATGCTTTCCTTAACTGCAATTAATCCTACAGGGAAATGTCGCTTATGATAACATCATCGCTACTCCATTTAGCAAAGAGCTTGAAATTGGGAAGTTCGGCTAGTTGTGGAAGAGAGGTTGTATCAAGAACTTATAGTGGCTCTACCTCAACAGGCTTCTCTACATTTGGTACTATTGAACGTTGGAAAAGGAATCACATTTTGGAATATTTAATAAAGTTAAGCTGAATTAGTAAGAGTCAAGTGTAAAGCTTATAAATTTAATGCTGGAGTGCTCCAAGGTTCCATCTTATTTCCGATTTTTTTATTTTTTAAATTAAAAATTGATTATCCGTCTGAAACATCAAATTCAATTAACTCTTTCGCAGATGACAACATTCGCATACTAATACTTCCTACTACTTCCTACTTGTTTATCATGTTGGCAGGAAGTCTGCTAAATAAGTATGGTTATTTTCCCACTGGCAGGCACTTCAACCTAACCTAAATATAAATGTTACTCAATTTCTTTGACCAAGTTTTCAGCAGTTCTACACAATTTTTTCAGACACTTTTCTGGGCTCTGGGCATTTGGCACCTCATATAAGGGAAATTTGATAGCAACAAAGTGCCATATAATTGGTCAGTAATTTGTCAGAAAAGGTCACCTGGTCCCAGAAATTGGTCAGCCTGAGATAACTTCTAATCATGGCTTAAACTTTCTCAAGGTCGCTCAAGGTGACACGCGTTTTTTGGCACCTCATGTATGGGAAATTTGCATAAATGTAATATCATCTGAAAGGCCTTAAGAATTATTTTAGAGGTCAGCTAGTTTCAGCAATTGGTCATCTATAGATTATTTTTTGCTATTTTTTAAAATTATTTTTTTCAAGGTCACGAACGATTTTTGGCATAAGGATACAAATTCATTAAAGCAATCTATGGCTGACCAATTTTCTGCACCAAATGAGGTGCAGAAAATCGTCCATGACCTTGAAAAAAAACTTAAAAAAAAAATCGTAAAAAGAATCTATAGTTAACCAATTGCTGAAACTAGCTGATCTTTTATATAGATCTTAGGCTATTTCGGTGGTATTAATCTGTTGCAAATGTTCGATAAGTGAGTTGCCAAAAATCACGCACGATCTTGAGCAACCTTGAGAAAGTTTAAGCCTTGGTTACAAGTTATCTAGGGTTGAGCAATTTCTGGGACCAGTTGACCTTTTCTACTGACCAATTAGATGGCATTTTTTGTTTCAAATTTCCCTTAAATGAGTTTCCAAAGGTCCAGAACCACTTTTCTGAGAACAAAAAAAAAAAAATTTAAATTATTTAACTTGTATTTTATTTTTGTGTATTTTAATATCCTGAAAAATAATTTTAGTATATTATTAATTGTTTTTTACGATATTAAAACATACAAAAAAATTTAAATAAAATTGTTTCTTTTTTGTTGGTCTCCTTTGCAGTAACGAAGAAAAGCGAAGTCACCTTATCTTTACTTAATAATATGTAAGAAATATAAAATAAAATAAGACTAAATGTTTGAAATCACCTATTCAATGGATCATTAACTAAATAATAGTCTTTTTCTTAGTAAATATTTACTGTTGAAGCACCCATAGTCGTAGGAAGGGGGGAGCGGAGGTGGGCAGTGCCCACCTTAAAAACTGAACTGCCCACCTTAGAAAAATCGACTAAACTTTTCTGGTTCTACAACCCACCCAAGAAGCAAGATTGAACAACTGGGAATGAAATTTCAGACACGAAAATTAAAATCTTGCCTACAGTTACAGTTGGTCGTCACATAAAAGCAATAGTTGCCCACCTTAATTTTGTTTGTGTTTACACAATTCATCACTGTCCGGGAAGCCTCAACGCTCAACACGCACAAACCTACCGGTTTAAATTTGTCTCAAACCTGAACCTTGAAGATGAGTAGGTTTAGAGGTTTAAAAAGCGGAATCACCAAATGCAAGATATTTGGAGTGCATTCAGATTAAGTACTACGATGGCTCCATCCAGCAAAATATTAAATTATAAAACGAATGTTAAGTTTACCTGAGTCAAAACTTGGAAAAAATATGAAGATTTGAATTCAAAAAATTAAAATCACCAAAAGCTAAAAATATTGCCTGTTTTGTGTACGTCGCCAAATCGATTTTCATGCCACCAAATGAAAATTCAAATCGTCTGTTTGGCGATAAATCGCTACATCTGACAAATTTGGAACATGAACCGAAACGTAATTCGTTTTGGTTTGTTTAAAATTAAAGCTTACGGTTCTGTTTCGGTATCAACTCGTTTGTCATCGACTCATTCTTTACGTAGATTTTGCTCTGTAACAGACAAATCAAGCCGAATAATTGGAATTTTATTAAAAAATCTAAACCGAGTTGCTTCTAATTATTGCCTGCGGAAATGTGGATGAATTAAAAACCTCAACAAAATCAGAAATTTTTAGTTTTTTTACTGTTTTACAAAAAGATGATTTTAGGGTAATTGGGTGACATTTGGATCAAAATACATTTTGTCTATGCCAGTACCTACACTCTACAGACAGTACAGTCAGTGAAACATTAAGGAATGATTTTAAAATTTGGTTTGAAATAGAAAAATTTTCACAAAAGTATGAGATTCCTTTAAAACATACGAGTATCAAAAAGGAGAAGTCTGGAAAAACAAATTTACTTTCCAGCAACAGTTGTGGCGAAAGCAATACACTTGATTTGGCATCCCTTATCGAAACAGAAGATTGTTGGAGAATAAATATTATAATTTGTACCTTTGTAGATTTTTTAATCAAGTTTTTTTTTATTTTTTTAATGCAGCTTTGATTTGGTTTTAATGGTCTAGTATTTAAATTCATATTTTGAAGTTTCTTTTCAAAATGCGATCAAAGTTTTAGTGGACAAATTTATTTTTCTTTTCAATAAATGACTCAAAAGACAAGCCTTGTTTTAAAGAAAAATAAAATTGAATAATAAGGGTATTCATGCAACAGCGTAAACTCACCGTAAACATCGTAAAGTTGTAAACTTCGTAAATCTGTCAATTTCTCCATACAAATTGTGACAGAATTACGAAGTTTGAAAAGTTTACAACGTTTACGACGACTTTACGCTGTTGTATGAATACCTTTAATGTTTATACTCAGAATTTAAATTTATTTGACAGCTGAGTAGTTAGACAGTTTCTAAAAGTTCTTAATAGTTGGAAATATGCTTTGTTTAATTAAATAAAATGCAAAGTTCGTCAAATATTAGAAAACCGATGCCGTTGTCCAAGTAAGATAACTTTAGAACAAGAGTGAGCAAAGTTTTTAAAGAACTTTTTGGAGTAGGACAGCTATCAAAGTTTATAAATATAACTATAATATATAACTCTTTTTTCGACTAAGTTGAAAGATAAAGTAACTGTCAACTTCAATAGGTGGTTTGAAAATATTCTATTGGCCCATTCATTAGTCGCCTTCGTCGAATTATATATGAGTACTGCAGACAAATTTTATCAATAACTTTAAAGATGTTTTAAAATGAATTCAATATAGCACTGAGTGCCGAAGTCTAGATCATCGGTTCCTAAACTGTGGTCCGCGGAACCCTTGAGTTCCACTGAACAGTCTCCAGGGTTCCGCAAATTTCTTGGAGTAAATACAAACATAACTTTTGTAGACATTTTGAAAATAAAAACTTTCAAGTGACGTTTGGTGAATCTTTTTGGATATAGATTTGTATGATGCAAAAACATTGCGCCAGGAAGGAACAGTCTCGTTGAATACTGATCGTGATGAACTTTTTGTAAGAAGAATGCCAACTGATTTGAACAAATTTCTTGATAACTCTATGAAGATTATAAATTTCGTGAAAAGTCATTCTCTGCATTCAACAATACTCAAGAAAGTGTACGAATATATGGAAAGTCAATTTAAACCACTTCTTCTCCACATTGAAATACTATTGCTTTCCTGAGGGAGAGCTTTATAAAAGCGGCTGAAAATCCCGCAAGCAAAAACTCCGAATTGAAATACGGTTCCCAGTTCTGCACTGCAAAATAAAAATGAGAATGAAATATAGAAACTAGATAACGAAGAAAATTTTCTCTAAACTGTTCTGCTTTCCAAATCGAACTTTTAACAATTGAAAAATCTGCTGCAAAGCTCTAATTTTCGAGGTTTTAGTGTGAAGTTTTTTGTAATTGTGGGGTTGTTAAAAGCTACATTTTTCAATTGTGAGAATATGAAAACGGGATTTTGTTACTGCCAGATTTCCTTATATGCGAAATTTCAAATGCAAGACCTTAAAGACTTTAATTTGAGAGATTTTGTTCTCAATCCTAGTTTTATCCAAGTTATTCAAATTTCGTGATGAGCTGAAAGTTTTTCATCTGCAAATCTTTTCAAGTAAGGTATTATGTGATGGGCATATGGATTTCAAAATAAGCTTATCTTGCAAACATTTTGGGAGTGTCCAACAAACTGCTGAATCTTTGCAATACAAATCATGAATCAGCAACAGAACCTTTTATTCATGACAAAGCTGGCACCTTAAAAAATAAAAATTAATGTCTGGCTTACTTATGTACAGAAAGAAAATGTTGGATGTTTTCCACTTTTATAGGAAATATGCTGGAGCTCAGCGCTGATATTCTTAATAATGTGATGATTGGTAACCAAGAAAGATCTTTGTTAGACTATTTTCTAGACACAAATACTGACATCAAGTTGGTAAGAAATCAATATTTTTAAATGCATTTTTCTTGCATTTTTTGTATCGTTTATGTTGGGGTTCCGGAATATATTTGGGCCTTGTTTGGAGTTCCACAGCTTAAAAAGTTTGGGAACAGCTGGTCTAGATTATGAAAAAAATATATGTTCGAATTAAAGATCTATGAAATAAACCTTGACAGTAAAAAAAAAACTTATTGGAAATTTTCAAATGTATATACAAACAGCAAAAGGCCGCAACACCGCTTCCGGTTAGTTGCACCAATTTTGAAAGAAGTTTATCGGATGTGCTGCGGATAAAAACTTGGTTGGGAACTTATTTTACCCAAAACCATTCATTCTTAATAGATGCATCGTAAGACATTGTTGCATAGTAGCAGAGTTGAGTTTGGTAGCACTTCTAATGACTGTTAATTTGCTTTACTGTTGACGTCGTTGTCGGCTTCATTCATTAGATCTCTTTTGGACAAATTCGGGAATTAATTAAATTCTCAATCCAAAATAAATACATAGTTATTGAGGAATCATTTGCACCGAAAAATTGTTTGGTTTGGACTGGTTGCCCACCTTAGAAAAAATTCCTTCCTACGCCAATGGCAAGCACCTTATAAGAAAAATGATATTACGAATTACATAATGTCAAAATCTAATGATAGGCCAATGATTTAAAGAACAACTTTGAGATGTTAAGCAAAGAATTTGTCAACAGTGGTTATTTAATTAGACGACTTCAAGTTAGAGAGAAAAATTGCAAATTCAACCAAAACCATATCTTTTGACAATTCACAAAGTGACTTAATGGATGGTATAATTATATTTTATAGTTACCAATTACAGCAAACATTTTACATTTGAGGTTAAAATAGCAAAAGAAGAAGACAAAGTTGCTTTTTCCACCACAAATAATGATAAGCCATAAATTAATTAGCTTGTATGTAGTCAAGTCATGATGCATGAGTGCTTGATTATAATAATTTGAATACTTATTTATCTATAGTTGCTGATGGTGAGTATGTGGCTATGCAATTAATATAAGGGCGTGTCCTTGCAAATTTTCGATCAAAAGCTTAAATGTCGTTTGGCATTGTATTTTGGAATGTTTCACTCTTTTTTGATTTTAAAGCTGCTTTTAGATCTTCGGTTTTATCGTGGGTGCACGTTGTTGGTTGCTGGCCGCTCGCAGACTAACGAAGGTGTAAATGATATGATAACACAGAGCACAAACAGTGAAGAAATTCAAAGGCCTCTTGAAATTTCGATGAACTTCGTTTGCTCGTCGTTGTTTGTGAAACAATGCTCAACGAATGAAGAACCAAGGTCTAAATTCAACTTAATAGACTATTAAAATTTTGCATCAAAAATTTCCCCACACACAACCGAAAATCACCAGTATAATATTTAAAATAATAATTTCTTCAAGAATTTATTAATTTCACAAGTAATCGTGAGAAAAATACTTTGTATTTTTTGTTATATTCAGAGTACACTCCCAAAATAAAATAAATATTTGAAAAGGACTTCAAAAACATCATGAAAAGGTAAGATGAGTTGGGAGAGCAGGAATGAAAAGAAGGTCTAAAAGGCTATCTTCAGTTGTCTTGCTTCCTTTTATAACTAAGATTCGATTTTATTATTTAATTTTTTTTTTTGTTTTCCAAAATTAAGTGGAGACTTTCATTTACATTGGAAAACAGTGAGTAGTTTGATTTTTGCCGGCGATATATTTACAAACAAATTGTGAAAAAAGTACGTATGTAGGATTTACCAAACTTTTTTTTCAGAAAAAAATTGTATGAAAAATAAAAACCTTTAGCCAAACTGCTCTAGTTTTAAAGTGCAGCAGGTATGCAACTCATAATGCAAATCTCCCATTTTTCTCCTCAAACATCTGAAATCCAAGCTTAATTTAAATATTAAGCTATGAAGAAAAGATTACTGAAAAAAGTAGTTCTCTGCAAAGAAATTTTATTCAACCATTTGAAAGAATTTATTTTCAACATTTTAAATGAATCAAATCAAATAAAATGTTCAAAATGGAAATCGAAGAAAATTTAATAAATCTCTATTCAGCTGTTCAAGTTGTGGCAATAGCTGCTATATGAAAACAAAAGAAAAAAAAAAATCGTTCGTTTCGTGTTCATCCCTTTAGCACTATTATGGACAAAAAGATGCTACTTTGGGAGTGTAATCAAGTTTTCTTTTCATCTACGCTTAATGTAGTTTCTTCTATCTGGCTTTCTTCTCACTGGTTGTAATAAATCCTTTCTTTGTCTACATGAATATTCTTCCAGATCTCCTTCGATTTCAATTTACATTTTTCACAAAGTAAAGTTCACACAAAGTTCAATAAAATCTTTTGTCAAAATTTAGCTCAAAAATAATGTGCTGGACCATTATTTCATTCGAAAAATTTATTACAGAAAAGCAGAAGTGATTGAAGAGGCAAGTGTTGGTTATAAACTCTCATTTTCACGACATCGTTCGTTAAATTAATAAATCCAAGATTTAAAAATTTTTATTTTGTAAAATTTACATATTTACAATGTTCAAAAGGTAACCACGGAGTATTCAAGAGGACACAAGCGTCCACAAACTTTTAAAGCGAACCTCTGTCTATCAACTCCTACTCTCATCTCCCGTGGTGAGCATAGCGTGCCTAGTACCTTCAAATGAAGATGGGGTTTGGGGATGGGGATGGACGGTTTAAGGAGGCAGCAAAAGAGAGAGGGTGGGGAGGTGTTCCCATTAAGGCACTTCTTCCTTATCCAGGCGGCCACGGAAGAATTCTCCAGATTGAATCAACGTGCCGTTTACAGTTCCAGTTAGGTTGAACTAATTAGTGAACTCGTTATTCGGGCTACTACCACATATTCGGAGCTCAGGCCTATAAGAAGCGGTTAATCCGGCTCTCCGTCCTTGGAGTGATATTGTAAGGGTCTGGTCCTCCAGGTTAGGGGTCGTGCCGGGGTGACTTCCCAGCCACGTAAAGCTATTTAGTTGCGAAGCAACAACAAGCCTCGGATACGGACGGATTAACTGTTGATGAACCTAGCAAACGAAACAAGGACAACGAACTTTGGATCTGCACGTGGAATGTTCTATCACTCTATAGACCACGTGCAGCCAAACATTTAGCGGAAGCCCTAGACTGCTACAAAGCAGAGATCACCGCCATTCAAGAAGTGCGATGGGATAGGCCAGACAGAAGAAAACTGAAAGACTGTGACATCTACTACGGTGACTGTTACCGACCACGAGGCACGAGGGCATCGTTTCTTTGGATGTGGATTCGTCGTTAAAAGCAGACTTGCAAGAAGTCTTGAGGCTAAATTCGCCAACATTAGCCTCAAATGCGCGCATTTTATTATAAGACCTAAGATATTTAGCAGATCAGTTATTCCTCATTCATTGTGAGTTTATAAGCTTCAAGACTTATAAGAAACTTTTTATAAAGTCTGAGCTCTGTTTACAATGTCGAAATATCAATAATCTCATATTCTACTATAAAGCTTTTATTGGATGTTAAGGATAAAGCTTTTTATAACAAGAATCTAATAGGAGTTACAATTAAACAAAATATTTTCCTCGTCCGAATCAAAAGCAATGAAATCTTTAGGAAAATGGACAGTAAATCAAGAGAAAAATTAAATTGTCAACATTTTATAAAAGAACCATTTGAAGAGCCTTTGTTAACAAATTCATGTGCAGGAAAAGTGAAAAAGACGACAGTCTTATGTGAATCTGGTAGTATACTAACAGAGTACATTTTATCTCTATAAGCTCCTATAAATTAATTTAGTAAGACTGCGGTAGAGTATTATGACAAGAAACATAATACTTGGGAGGATGGGGTCTAAAAACTTAGCGCAGAGAGTTTAAAGTGAGTTATCACATTGTTATCGATTTCTTCAATGTAATAAAATATTTGTAAGCTTTTGAATCCAACCAATTTTTATTTATTATTTATTTATTTGCACGCCTCACCATATGCCACAGAGACGGCTGGCAGAATTATAAAAGAATGCAATCTTTTTTGAATGCAATCTTTTATGACTTTAATTAAAAAATTGCATTCATTGACTTCACACTGAGACTGAAATGTCGAAAATTGCAATCACAGTTCATTTGACATAGAAGTGATTGAAATAATTTGTTCTCCCATTAACCTTTACAACAATCAATTGAATACAATCTTTTGAGAATTCATCTATCCTCATTCAAATGATTGCAATCAATTTTTTCCCCAATTAATTTCACAGCAATCAATCAAGATTTTGTGAAATTAGTAGTGATTGCAGAATTTGAATTCGCAGTCTGAAAGTAAGGTCAGTGAATGCAATCTTTTGAATGAATTCAATAAACGATATTTGAAGATTGTGTTCATAAAAGATTGCAATCTTGTACAAGCTTGCCGGCTGGTATGCAGAAATTGATCGGAAATAATAAACACTCATGCATAGAGCGGGAATAATATTTGATAAGGGCATTCAAACGAAATAATCTCATCATTCTTCTCGTTTTCAAACATTACATTCGCTTGTTTAATTTCAAAACTATTTTATCTACAGACCTACCTTAGCTTTTTAAGCACTCTCTATTTCAAGACCGAAAAGTCCGCTATTGAAAAATTTTTAAGAAATTAATGATTTTAAGTAATAATAATTTAGTTGTTAAGAACAATCGTTTGTTATGATAATATCGATTACAAAATCGATAATATAAGTGTAATCGATAGTTTTTCATCTCTAGAAAATTTCTATCAAAATCTGAATTTAATGAATTTATCGTTCACTGCTCCCTTGAATCCACCAAGAAAAATGGCAAGATTTTTCCAAGTTTTTGTCAAGGCTTTAGAAAGTTTTCCTCCGGAAAGATCAAGTTGAGAAAAACTTGCCAAAAACTCATGAGGCCCTTGTAAGTAAAAACTTGTGGAGTCAATTTTGTTATCCTATCAGAAATAATCCGTGTATAACCAACACAAAAATTTATACCCATCATACAATAGTATGAAAATTTCCATTCCTGCCAACAACACGCATACAGGAAGGGTTGAGAGTTGGAAGTTGGTTCTCCCCAAGCTGTTGCGCCACCCAATTTATTTATTTTTAGTATGCAAAATTTAAGTATATCTTCTCGTTTTCAATATTGATATAAAAAAAATTGTCAAAGAAAAATGGACCTTTGGCACACCTGTAATTATTTTGTGGATGTTGGATTAGAAACCATCTACTACAATCTATACCTTCCGAGAAAATCGTCGATGGCAAATGTAAACGTGTGTCCATTCATTCTTTTTGGAATGTTTCAGAAGTGGAATCCGAAACCTACTATGTATGTAGATGAATTGAGAATTTTTAATGTTTGCTATAACTCCCTGAATATAAGTTTAACAAAAAGCAATTAGGCAACATTTAAATAACTAAGCAATATTATTTGTGAGGAAAATAAGGTTCAGAAAATAACATTAAACATTCCGGATAAACACATTTATGTTAGAAACATGCTTCTTCCATCGTATCGTAAATTTGCAAAAATTAAGCTAACAGGTATATGGAAATGGAAAATACATATTTATTTCCACAAGCAAAGCTAATGATTTTATAAATATTTAAACATTGATATGGGTGTGTATTGTAAGTAACATAAATAAATATATGTCATTGTGAAACATGCCAAAATGTGTCATAATGTTGTGAAGATGAATTGTAAATGAAACACAAAATGATGATATTAAGAGCTCATCATGAGATGATATCCTCATGTGACACTCACATGTCACGTCACGTCACATCGCACAACTCGAAACAACACACACATTTTGCAAACATTCTCATATTTTTTCTTTTTTATAATTGTTTTAACTAAAAAAAAAAAATGGTTTTCAGTGTCTTCAAAATGATTAATTGTGTGTTGTATTTGTATAAAGTATCGTTTGTCAGTGATGTGTTTTCGGTTGAAAAATCTTATGTCTTACCGGCCTCGTCTGGCATAAGTTGAAACACATGATCTGGAGGTTGAGTTGCAGCTTTGACGTTACGAGGCGCTGCTGGGGCATCTTAAAAAAAGAATATACACGCAAACCAAGAGACAAAGATGTTGTATAAAGAAATATAGTTACAGAGAGACATATGTCAGAGGGGATTTGCAAAAAAGGATACAAAATATAAACATTTCGAACTCACCAAGTGTCCGTACAGTCATCACTTTGCTCATCATACCATCGCCAAGTGCATTACGCCCCACTACTTGGAACTCGTACGTCATTCCCGGCGCCAGGCCGTTGATCGTCACTTGAGTGCTGCCCGACGGAGTCACCGATATCGTTTGCCAGTCCGAGACGCCAGCCTCCCGGTACCATATCGTGTAGTCCTGCTTATACTCCTGGCCGCCACTGTATCCGGGCATCCATTGCAGCGTTATCGAAGACTCGGTCGCCTTACCCGTGATATTGTACGGAGCATGCGGCTGAGTACCTTCGATGACCAGCTGGGTTGCCGACATTAGGGTGGCCACTTCGTTCGATACGACGCACTGATAATAGCCAAAGTCTTCGCGTCTTAGGCTCTCGATGGTTATGTTGCCGCCATTGATTTTCACACGACTCTTCTGGGACTCTGTAAGCTGGAGTCCGTCTTGTTTTTGCCACTTGATTGTGGGCCGTTGGGTGCCTTCTGCTTCGATGGCATCACAGTGCATCTCCACACTGTCGCCAACCTTTCGCTGATACAGCGTCTCGGGCTCGACAGTAAATGTGGGCGGCTTACGCACCAGCACCTCCATAGGGCCGGATGAGCCCTGGGTGCCCTGAGCATTGTACGGGGTGCAGGTATAACGCCCCTGATGATTCTCATTAACGCGTGTGAACAACAGCGAACCGTTGTTCATGATGACGATGTCCTTGGTCTGATATGGCTCGAGGAGACGCTTATCTTTGGTCCACGTCACATACTGTAGGGGTGGATTCGACTTAATATAACATTGAACGACACCGGCTAGTCGAAAGGGTAGATATTGTACAGTTGGTGTGAAGGTCACTTTGGCAGGATCTTTAAGAAAAAAAAAGCACACACAAAATCGTTACATTAATTATCACTTCCTGTTGCAGTGATGATGAAGTGAAAATGAAGAAACAAAACTTACATTCAACATTCAAATAAGCCGAAGCACTTTGCGGATCTCCAATACCATTTGATACTTCGCACAGATACTGTCCGGAATCATCAGCACTAACTGGATTTATAATTAGGGATCCATCCTTACGAATGGTGACACGCGTTTCAAGCGAGGCCACCTCACGTACGGGTGAACCCTCACGAAACCATCGAACGGTGACGTTACCAGGCATGGCCTTTGCCTCGCATGAGAACATCACCTTCTCGCCCTCGAGCTTCGTTTGGTTTGTGGGCGGCACCTAGATTGTTTTTTTTTTTTTGTATTAAGGATAGAAAATAAAGTAAGGGAACGAGAAAATGGAAATATGAGCTGTTTTTAAGGTTTTTCTTTTTTTTTTGTAATGAAATTTATTCGAAAATAAAAAATATGTTGAAGTGATTAAAAACAAAAAAAACTTAGTGCATATGAAATGATTGGCAATTAAAATTTGAAAAATAAAAAAATATAATTAATTAATATCATAATGAAGTTAAAATACATGGAAGGCAATGAGGTTAATAAAATAATATTTAAGCCCATAATGAGTGTGGGCGAAACTTAGTATAGTATGGCGGTAGTATATAAGGTTATCCTTTTTTCAACGTTTTTAATTATGGTGCTAAAGCTATATGTTTGCAACATCACTATCACTTTGGTGGTTAAGTGATGAGAGAAAACAACAAGTCATTTGGGCATACAATTTATAAAGTTTAATATTTATATTTTGTTAAAGAAAAGCAGAAAACATTCGGTAGAACCAACTAAAAGTTTTATAATTTAATATTGAAACGTGAAATTTAATACAAAATGTTTAAATCGAGAATGGTATTACGTAAGAATCAGTTTTCTTAAATTTCCATTAAATTCTGTTTTCAGAATCGCTGTTCTTCAAAAAATAGTTTGCTTTTCAGATCAAACAAGCACAAGTAAATGGAATCCTATGCACCTATTTTCGTAAGAAATGTTCGCTATTTTTAATACTCATTGAATGCTATATAAATTAACTTCTGATACAGAGTGAAAAAGTCACCGAAACTTAGAGGAAGGGTGTATTTTTTCGCATATAGCTCGTTCTGTCACTTTTGACAAGGACAGCAATTTTTACTGGGATATTCATTAAATGACTTTTCTAGTTAAACACTCAATGAGACGATAAAGTCTTATGCGCAAATAAAATCTTTAAGGACAAAAGCTACCAAAAAAATTATCTCAGGAACAGGTTGGGTACGAAATCTTGAAATATCGCAGTTCGAAATCCCGCAATCTTTTAATACCCAATTTCATAATCTTGCAATTATTAAATTTCGTTTTCAACAATCCCGCGATTAAACAAATTCGCAAACTAAAATCTCGAAAAATTAATTTGTATTCCTACAAATACCCTTATCTCGTGCGAGATTTTTTGTGATTTGCGAGGTTTTCAAATCTCGTGCCAGATTTTTTTTTTTTCATATGAGAGGTTTTTGGTGGATATTTGCGAGGCTTTTCGGTAGGATATGTAACTGCGAACTTATTTAAAATAAGATTTTGCGAGATTGTGGAAAGCAGGATTATTTTTTTTTCGAGGTTTAAGAAAAGTGAGATTTTGTAACTCGAGTTTTTGGTTGCTGGGATCTTACACTGCTCTCCCTAGGAGGCAAGATCTTTTATTAATTGGAAATGATAGTGTATTGACTGCTCTTCTTGAGGTATTAATAAACATCTAACATTACGAAAATGGAGTGGAAAGGTCTTGGAAAGTGGATTTCACCAATTAGGGCTAGCCACGATCCAAAATGTTTTGCATAATTTTGGGACAAAGGCAGTACGCATATAATTTTTTCAAATTATGTATATACATATTCTTTTGCAGTACAAAAGAAAAGTGTGCAGTACGCATCAAGCTAATGCAGTACAAATACTGCTTTTGCAGTACGTTCGACATCACTGGCCACGATACGAAATCAAACGATACTCTGGGAAGTATCGTCTTAGTATCGTTAAATTCGAAAAATGTCAGTATCGTCTTGGTCGGTCTCGGTCTCGTTTGAGTCAGTGTCACCTCGGTCTGGTCTCGGTCTTATTCTTGCTCTCGGTCTCAGTCTTGATCTCGGTTTCGGTTTCAGTCTCGGTATCGACATCGGTATCGGTTTTGTCTAGTTTCGGTCTGGTCTCAGTCTCAATAAAAAAAAAAATGCACGACTTGGTTACATATTCTTGGTCTTGTAGTTGAAAACGCTTGGTATTTTTAAGATTTAATAACAAATAAAATATTCCACAAAAAAATGCATAATGAATGGAAACACATTTCATTCAACTTAAGTTATTTTTTTTTATAACTTAAGAGTTTTTGACGGCTTGTTTCACAATGTCTAAGTAAAGTTCCTATTATGATCTGATAAAATAAATATTAACGCAGGGTTTTAAGTTCACTTGAAAAGAATTCACAGCAATTTTGTGGCCCATTTGAATGGGTTGAAAACCCAAACAGGTTTTTTCGACTTATGGTCTATGTGTTAGATAACTAATTTCAACTTTGCTTAGACACTGTATACCAAAAGTCCAGGCCGTATAAAAAGTTTGATCCAAATCAGTTCAGCAATTAATGAAAAAATCTTAATAAAACGTTCTATGGATGATACTGGTTATTCAAAAATGAGTTTGGTAAAATTGTTACAAAAATCTTTGGGACCGTTTTCGGGAAACCAAAATATACAAAAAAAATAAGGCAGTGGGTGAATTTTACAAAAGTTACTTCGCCTAGCTAAAAAGGACCAAGACTGAAAATTTTATCCAAATCCTTAGTTTTCGAGAAATAAAGCATGAGAAAAATGCTAGTTGGCGGGTTTTTTTCTTAACTAAGTTTTTAAACCTTTTGAAATTTGAAAATTTGAAAATTTTAAACAAGTCGTAAGAGCCATTTCCACTAGGAAACCGATTACAAGAATTATTTGCTTGTAGTAATTTAATGATTATATTCAAAAATCCATCTTTTCAACCAATACCAAACGGTATCTCGACGTATTTCGGTCCACAAAGTTGGTATCGTCTCGGTATCGTTTGCGTTTCTAATATCGATACTGAGACTTTTCTGGCCAGCCCTATTCGTCATGACAAGCGTCAGTGGACAACGAGCTAAAGTCTGAAGGAGTGGACCAATTTGCTTAAAATTTGATATCAATTATTTGCCTTTGATTCTCAAATATTTGTTTAATATAAGCTCATCTGGAAGAAGTACCTGAGATAAAATATTTTTTTTTTTCTATTTTTCAAAACCTGTTCTAACGATTTTGATTAAGCATTGTAGCTGTGAAGCTCTAGGCAGTTGACAAAAATCTCCAAATTTTGATTTTCGTCGAAAATGCTTTGCAAATTTTGTTAAAACTTTGCAAGTAGAAAAAATATTGCATTTCAAAATTTAAAAAAATCAAAGACAAATTTTTCTTGTTTTTTTTTTTATTAAAAGTATTTAAAATAAGGCCGTATGTCAGCAATAATGCATTGTTGATTGTTTCGTTGGCTGTATGGCATGTAGCACCAAAGGTCATCAACATCAACATCCTGCAATTCAGGCACGAAAAAGTAATTAATCTTCTATAGCGTTCCCCATTGACTGTAACATTATGGCCGGCTTCATTTTTCATAATTATTCATCACAGTGCGCGAACCGAACAATTATTTTGGTAGTAAATTTGCAAGATTTGCAAACGTTGTTCAGGAGTAAGTCTATTCATTATGAAATGGCAAACCAAACTGAGCATGAATCAAGTGACAGCTGTCAAAAATACCAACTCCGAAAAAAGTATTGCCAGATCGAAAACCACACTAAAAAACACCCTTTACATTTGGTATACCTCGAAAACCAAGCCGAATTTGACAATTTAACTTGTAAGACTTTTTATTCAAAGTTTAATTATCTATCGAAATGGATGGTTTTAAAAAAAAAATTGGCAGAAAAAGTGAAAAAAAAACTAAAAATAGAAAATCAAAGATTTCTAAACTTTTTACTGTGCATACATTTTTTCGGAGCAAAGATAGACTCAACACATTTTTAAATGTGGTATTCAAAACTCAAAGTGATATAGCCATTGAAACAATCATTTCTTTTACTTTTTCGCTGATTTGGACCGAAAGCCTATTTTTTGGTAATTAATGACATATTAAACATTCCTTGCACCTAGCACCAAGTCTTATATACATCGAATTCGTATTGAATCAAATTGAAAGAAAACGATGCCAAAAATTGTAAATTTCGAAATTTCGTAAAAGGCGTTAAATCGTAAAAACAAAAGAAATTTTTAGGATAATTTTATCCCTCAAAAAAAAAAAAAAGGAAATTTCTTACAGATGACAGTACTCTAACAGACCTACTTTTGACAGCTGAGTAGTTTGTACGCCATATTTTGAAAAGGGTTTCGGCGAAAGAGTTCGCTTGCTTACGATAATAATTAATTGGAACGCAACGCTCGCCAAAGGTAGATTCTATGCGCCTGCGAATCAAGTTCGTAAATTGTTGGCCATTTATCATCTCAACAGTGAATAAACTGCCAAATTTTTGTGAATTCACATCAAATAAGGAAGAACTAATTTCTAAGAAAACTATTCCCGAACATCGGTTACTACTATTGGACGTCGATGATTTAAATTTTATCACCCAAAATCAGATCGCAACCACATATTGTGATCGTTAAAATCGGGTTTGTCAACACAAAGTCGGGTGTGACGAAATCTGAATCAACTAAAACTATACAAGGTTAACAGTCAGTGAATAACCTTATGCGAACGCACCATAATCAAAGATAGTTTCCAACGCAAGGAAGTCCGCGTTTTAAAAGAACCAGGTAATACCGACTGACGACGCTAAGGCCATTCGCTTCAAGCCTTAATCGCGAATTGTATTGGGCGTATCAGAAAACCGAGTGTAATTACATCAAATGGTATCAATTTACAGTAGACGCTCGATATAGTGAAGTAATAAAAACCAAGCCTGTTCACTCTTTCGAGATTGTTCACTTTTTCGAGCGGGAATTTTTAAAGGCTTTCTAATGGTGAATTTGATTCAAAATGCACAGTTTGTTCGATGTGAATGTTTTAAGATTTATTTTTTTTTATAAAATTTTGTGCGTTCACTATTTTGAGATTTACTAAATCGAGCGTCTACTGTAATTCCAAAAGAGTTTCACTCATTCATTCATTCATTCATTCAATAGAGACGCTTAAAAAATATATAATTTCTAGTCCCCCACTGACTTTCACTAACGAAGAAATGAACATTTTGTAATTTATAAAAATACGGATCCTTATAAATCGAGTTTATATCTTCATTATCTATAATCATTGATATAAACGTAAGCCTGTTTAATATTCTGATAGGATATCCCAACTGAATCAAAATATTATCTCGTGTATCCTGATTTCATTAATTAACCAAAATAATAATATAGAAATTAGCCAATAGCGACAAAAACATGTACTATTTTAATTTTAATTAATTTTCACATCAATTTTGGTTATTAAGTTATCAACAAAAACAACTCTAAAGTATAATTCTATACACTTCTATATCTATACTCAAATCACCTACTCGTACATACATACATATATGATACACACGCCTCTCATCAAAAATAACCAACATTTAATTAGTCACCAATCAATGTTGGATCAATCAATTCATGACTATAATAGAGGTTAGGGAACATAACATTGTCTATGTTCTATTCTAATGAACACCAATAGAGAGAAATTGAGGGTGTGCAATGTATTCAAATGAGATAACCACTACCTTACTACCACACACAACCAGTGTCATCCAAAATTGAGATCAGATAGTCACAAAATGCCCTTCCTCTAGGGATCAATCCATTACCGGAAAGAATGAAATAAAGGAGCGACAGGACATCAACCCAAGGACATTGGTATACGGTAAATACAATTACATCACTTTGATCTCGACTCTGCTCTCTCATCACATCAGTCATGTTTTTAGATAGGTTTGTAGGAGTATAGTATGTTCTGTGTGTAGGTATAGTATGAAGAGGTCCTGGCTGATATGTGGAGTTGATGATGTGTGTTTTTGTTTACACATCCTTGATAAAATTCTATTCGTACAAACTAATATAAATTTGCATGATGAAAGAGGATTGACTTTGTTTCTGGAAGAATGGATACGAGTAAAGACCGAGAGAGAGAGAACTCATATCCTTCCTTCGTTTTCATTATTCCAGCTTGGATTCCTTCCGGTGTGGAAGGCTATGCTATATATGTGATGGCATGGTTTGTATAAAATGTCCTTGCCCATTCTTAGTTTTTGCTTTTTTGCTATTTCTTTCCTCTGTTTGTCATTTTTAATTAGCCCTCAGCTAACGAAGGACAATTAAATTGAATCAAAACAGGAACACCAGAAATGTTGGGAGTGAAATAGCAAATAATCAATTTCAAAAATGTTAGCTGATGGGTGAACTGTATTATTTGGTGGTTGAGTTTTTGGTGTTTCCGGTTGTGGGGTTTGATGGTAAATAAAGTGGGTGGATAGATGAAACCATGAGAAAACATAGAATTTTCTGCAAATTTACTATTTCTTTGTTAGGTTTTATAAATGATGTCGTTCCTGTCGCTGGGATATGTGAGGATCCTTTTGCAAAACAAAAATATTCTTCTTTTTTTTGTCTTCAAGGAGTCTCAAACACAAAATCAAGGTTACCTTTGGTTTTTTTTAGAAAGCGAAAGGACTGATTTCAAAACGTTGGATATAAATTTTTAAAATTGTTTTAAAAAACTATGGTTTTTGAAATCTGTGCGTTTTCAAGGTCACGAATGATTTTAAGTACATCATCTGTGGGATATTCGCAAAAAAGTATACCAAGTGATAGGCCACTTAATTGCCATAGAAGTACAGATCGTTTCAGTGATTGGTAAGCCATAGATTTCTTAATAGAATTTCTAAAGCTTTTCTCAAACATTTTTTTTAGAAATACATACATCAATAAAAATCTATGATGGACCAATGGCAATTACTGAAACAAAATGGCCTTTTGTGACCAATTACTGACCAATAAGATGGCATACTTTTTCTGTGATCTTGAAAAAATCATTTAAAATTCATTAAAATCTATGACCTTTTAGCACGATCCGATCTTTCAGATCATATCGATACCTTCCCGTAAGAATGTGTTAAGCGACATTTTAAAAATTTTAAAGGCATCGAAAAAAACCTCTGGTCCAGTTATTTATTTATGTATTTAAATAAATAAAAAGATTTGGAACGGGATTTTCAACTCAAAATGCTTCGAAAAATCTGTTTACTACAACAAAATACCCAAATAAGTAATTGAATAAGAGGTAATTTAAAAATTTTATTTAAAATTTTTAAAATGTCGCTTAATACATTCTTAAGGGAAGGTATCGATATATATTTTTTTGCAAATATCCCCTAAAGGAGATGCCAACAATCGCTCATGACCTTCAGAAACTTAAAGCTTTGAGTAAAAGTTTTTTAGGGTTGACCAATTTCTAAGACTAGTTGACCTTTTCTGACCAATAACTGCTCAGAACGAATTCGAAGCTAAGAGTGCTCTGAATTAAAACGAAAATCATTTTTTTTTCGATAACTCATCTCAGGCTCTTGCTCTATTCTGACCTAAAAAGGACGTCTATTGGGTGTTGATGAAGGTAACCCTAACCTCAAAAAACATATAAAAACGGAATTGATTCATATATAAAATATTCTTCCCAAAGGATAAACATATACAGCAGGCATTTGACTTCAACACTGCTCGTAAAACTGAATTTCTAATTTCGTATTCTTCTCATGTTATTCTATATAGCTCTGCTGCGCCTATCCTATTAAGGGTTTTCTAGTTTAATTTTTTTTTTGTGTGTTGTTGGGTTTAAGGTTCCTGAGATGATTTGTTAATTTATTTACATTCTGAAACTGACTTTGGTGGATTTATATATGTATATTATTTAAGAAGATAGTATATGTATGTATTGTATGAAGTTCATTTATATTAAAGTAATATAGGTATAGGAAATAGAACCTAAAAGGATATGTGTGTGTGTGTGTGTGTGTTGGATATGTGATTTTATACTTTGCATAGTAAGCAAATGGTTTTTATTTGCAAAAAAAAAAGAAGGAGTAAATAAATAACTCACTCGGAAACGGAATGAACTTATATATTTTATGGGCACCTTTGCCGAAAAAAGAATATATGCACGAGTGGCTTGCACGTTATTGGCAAACAATGCTAATGGTTGGAAAGAAAAACCAAATCAATTGGTATTTGGTGTGGTGATGTGCTTAAACGCTGTCAAAGGTTTCACATCATTATAATTTTTTTTCATGAAAAAGGAAGTCAAAGAATTTTCATATCCTTAAAATATGTGTTTCACGTATTAATGTAGGTTATTGCTTTAAAAGAAAATGTGAAATAACCAAAATAGTTCAAGACTAAAATATGCAGAATAACATCAAAGCACTTCCAGTCTATAGATAACTATAGAATATGATATCTATACCAGTTAAATATGTGTATTTAAAAGCTACAAATATTACTGAAAAAATGTTAATTTTCAACCATAATCCTTCATGGTATTTTTTGGAATTTCATTATTTTTTATTTTTTTTTACAGGATTAAGTTTAACTTTATCAAAATATTAAAAAAAAATGACAAAATTCCAAACAATTTTTCTACGTATCCGAATTATAAAATTAAAATGCTATTGGCTTAAGAATTTTTTAGTCTCTCTACAATAGATACCTACCAACATATTAGCCAAGGAAAATTAGACGGCAAAATGGAAAAAAATCTGACAAAGCTGAACTATTGTGGAGAGTTTTGCTTTGACGTCTCAAGCATTTCTTACAAAGTACCTTAAGATTGGGCGGGGCTGATAATTTAAATTTAGGGGGGGGGGAGGGGAGTGAAGAGGGTGAAAAGGGGTTAGTTTAAGTTTTTCCTAATTTCTCGAGGACTATCAGTTTTTTTTAACAAATTTCAAGGCAAAAAATTAAGCTTACTTAATTCTACACAAAATTATAGGCAAACCTATTAGTGGGGCTGTTAGTGAGACCAACCTTTCATTTTGACCTGACGGGTTGAGCTTTAGTATACAAATGGTCCATGTCCTAACTTTACTTTTAAGAAGTGTTGCCATGGTGGCAACACCGTCAGAAGCAACAAGAGAAGGGTTGCCACAATCCCGATATGTTGCTTATAAATCGAAAACCAAGGGTCGGACGATGACCCGAGAACTCCCTTTTGGATTCATCACCCTTGAAGCAATAGGCCCACATTATTGTTTTTCTCCCACCTCTCCCCTTGCACGAAGGAGGTGCAAAAAAGTCGTTTTGGAAACAAAATTTGAAAAGCCAATAAAAGTTAGAAAAATATTTTTATTAATTATTATTATTATTATTATTTATTAATTATTATTATTATTATTACTATTATTATTATTATTATTATTATTATTATTATTATTATTATTATTATTATCATTACATTCAGAGTTTATTGAAAACTTACTTTGTTTTTTTTTAAAAAGCCATTTTCAAAGTGCTGGGGAGGGGGGACATGAAAGATAAACAAACTTAAATAATTTATCTTGGTATAATATGAACATATGACACATGTTTTAAGGGTATTTTGTAATGCCCAATCTTACTTAATCAGAATGAACTCGATACAACAACCTTCAAAAAAGTTATTATTGTCTTTTTCATAAATGATGACGGAATTATTAGTGAAACACGTAAAATATTACCAAATTTAAACAGCATTGACACGAAACTTGGGCCACATATTTCATTTGTCATAAGCAACAAGAATCAAAGGAGTCTACAAAAATATTTGTTGCGAAAGGGTGTTTCTTTCAATGAATTAGAAAAATTTTGAACTACTACCATGAAACCCCACCCAAAACTAGTACGTTTTTTGTAATGAATTAAATAAGCTACATTTTCTACCTTCACATTTAAAACAAAAACAGATAGTTTTCAAGAAATAGGAAAACATTAAATTAAATTGAAACTGAATTTATCCCTCAGTCAACCCCCATAACTTTGTTTGCCAATTAAGAATACTTTTAAGGGGTCTTTATAATATCAAAACAAAGCTCTCCACCAAAATTTGGCTTTGCCGGAGTTGTTTTCTTATTTTTCTTATTTGCCTGGGCTGTGTATATAATTTTTGATACCTTTTAAGTTAAGTTTTCTATAGGTGCAAAAAATGCGAAAAATTTCAAGTTTTTGAAGAAATAATTTCAAAATCATTGAAATGTTAAGAACTTTGTTTACTGAGGAAAATCCTTAACCACACACACCTTAACTTAATATGGTGTGTGCCTAAGAGACAGCAATGTATCATCCAGGTCAAAACTCAGACAGCTCCATTTTTTGACCAAAAAAAAAGAAATGACAAACAGAAAATCCTGCACCGTTTGGTGTAGGTACTTATAACACATCTACCTTGACTTCAAATTAGAAAAAAAAACGCAATTTTGTACTGTAATTGCCTTATTTTTGCACCGCATGTAAAAATTTTTTGCTATGTTACTGCTAAGTTATTTATTGTTATGTTATTTATTGTTATGTTATTTATTGTTATTGGGAGAGGTATCGAGGCTTTGGAGATTTGAGTCGCGATGCTTCAGCTTACAAGAAATTATATTTAATTGAAAAATAATAGTTTTTGCCATGGTTTGTAGGTGTATGATGAAGAAAACGAAGCTGCCATTTATTTTCACAAAAAAAAAAACAAACGGAGCAAAAACCTGGAATAATTCACTTAGAATTTTTTTTAACTTATTGAAGAAAAAGTAAGTTTTTGCAAATATTTTGTTTTTTGATTTTAAAACAGTTTTTTTTTTTATATTTCTCAACTTTTAAAAATTTGGAGTTATCTTGGTTTTGCACTGGATGCTTCAATTATTATACTATGTCGAACTAAGGTTGTAAGTAACTGGCTGAACAGAATGGAGACGGAGCTGCAACTGGAGCTGGAATAGCTGTCAAAATTTTGAATACACACAAATTCAATGATGCGAACAGAACACGACGCAGCTGCAGACGCAGCTGGACAAGTTGGCCAACTTTTAACTTTTGCTTGCAGCTTTTTTGACGTTTCAAAATTGCGAGCAAAACGAAGTGTTTACATGTGGGTTAAAGTGATTTTTAAACTCTTTTCAATCACTCATAAAGACGTAAAGCGATTTTAGCTTCTTTTTCATCATTATTAATTTTTATTTTTGTTTTCATTTTCATTTTCGATACTAAAATGTCAGAAAGCTGTACAGCTGCATTGTGGGCGCGTAAAAATCATGTACGACACTTTTTGACAGCTATTCCACTTGCAGCTGCAGCTCCAGTTGCAGCACTCTATTTTGTTCAGCCAGTAAGAAGCCATGACAGGTTTCAAGGTTTATGTAATTTGCGTCATTCCTTCACATTATTCCCGTACATGAAATTGTTGTAAAAATTTTCAAAACAAAGAATGGGGGACAAAATGATTGTAATCATTTCAATGTCAAATGAATTTTGATTGCAGAATTTGAAGTTACAGTCTCAAAATGAAGACAGTAAATGCAATCTTTTAATTGAATTCAATAATATTCACTTATCACCTTGCAAACTCAAATCCAAAAATCAGGTTGTCATCAAGGATATTTCAAATGAATGCCCTGAAAATTTGTATTCAGATCTGTCAAATAGTTTTGTTGTTATAGTGGTTTTAGTCAGAAGCAGTTGAAAAGTTAAAAAAAAAAAAAATGGAAAAATCCGAGCTTCGCTTGTTGATGAAACATTATTTTTTGCACAAAAATCCATTACGGAAACAAAACAAAAGCTCTTTAATTATTATGGGTACTCTTCTCCATCTATTGAAACGCTGCGGACGCTCCAGTTAAAATAACGCAGAACGCTCTAGTCGCCTAGTTGAAGTTACCACACCGGAAATGGTCGACAAAATCCACAGTCTTATATTGGACGACCGGCGAGTAAAAGTGAGGGAACTCGAGGAGTCTACAGGCCTGTCAGCTGTCACACGGCTCGGTAATTACAATTTTTCACAAATATTTATTTAGATATGAGAAAGCTTTAGAAAGATGGGTGCCGCGTTTGCTCTCAATCGATAACAAACGAAACCGTTTAAACATTTCAAAAGAGTGTTTGGCTATCTTCAACTGGAATCCAAGTGAGTTTTTGCGCCGATTTGTCACTGTGGATATAACATGGACTCATCACTCATTAACAAACACCAGTGACCAAAGAACAGTCTAAACAATGGACTTCTCCAGGTGAACCCAAACCAAAGAAAGCCAAAATAGGATTATCAGCAAACAAGGTATGATGGCGACAGTTTTTTGGGATGCGCAAGGTTTCATCCATATCGATTACATTGAGAAAGGAAAGACGATTACCAGTGCTTATTATGCTGATCTGTCATTTGGCAAGGAAAAAAGTTCTTTTTCATCAAGACAACGCTCCTGCGCACAAGTCGGCAGTTGCGATGGCAAAATAGCATTATTTAAGGTACGAGTTACTCCCCCATCTAGCTTATTCTCCGCATTTGGCCCCCTGCGACTATTTCTTATTTCCCGATTTGAAGAAACGGCTCAGAGGAAAACAAATTGGCTTGAATGCTGAGGTTATTCAAGAAAGTGAATATTTTGAGGTTTTTGAGAAAACCTATTTTTTTTGGAGGGAATTACAAAATTAGAAAAACGTTGGATGAAGTGCGGGTGGCAATGGTGCAGTGGATGTAGTGCTTGACTGCTTACTTAGAGGTGTGGGTTCGAGCCCCATTCTAGGCAGCATTCTTTTCTATAATCTCCCCAGCTTTACTGGGAAGCCACCCGTGAGATTTAATGAGATAATAAACACCTTGATCTCAATCCACTGTGCCAAATCTTTCCTATCCTCCTATTCTTTCTAACTAGTGCCGTGCAATTCAGGTTGCATTTAAAAGACCTTAGGTCTAACAGGCATACAAAAAAAGTGTATCCAGCCAAAAGGAGATTTTGTCGAAAAATAAAAAGTTTTTTTCTTTCTGAAAAAAGCGTTCCTTCTTACAATTTCAGGGACTTATTGACCCGCCCTTATGTAAATCAGAAAAAAATGGTAAATTCAATAAAAATTTATTTGAAAAGGAAATTAATTGATGCCGCATGTTGGTGACGGGGTACAGTTCAGCGGATTGGCGTGACGAATACTCCACTGTGCTGTGAAATTATTTAGCCATTGCATTGGTTAAAATTGATTTTATTGGCAATATCGTAATAAACAAGCAAAACAGCAATATTTAAAAGTCGTTCGTTCCTGTTAGATACATTGTTGATCTTAAAGAAGTTTTGAGTCGGCGAAAAACAAAAAACGCTGTTAATTGGAACATACTAATTGTAATTACTGATCCTATTTCACTAAGTTTCGCAAATTTAGGTTTTTTCTTTTGTGGTCTGACAGAAAAGTGTGAAAATTTGCAAGATATCTCGCATTCTAATAACACAGCTGATATTGCAACACAAAAACAGCAAGATGATAGAAAAATAAATAGAAGCTTCATTGGAAATGCTTATGAAGTAAAGAAGAAAGCAGTGGAAAAAGTTCACAGATAATGTCACCAATTCAAAAAAGCAAATAGTGGAGGAATGATAGCTCAAAATAGTGCATTATTCAGGAACCCGGAAAACCTGCTCCGATTTTGATGATTATTTTTTTGAAATTTAGGAAATTGAAATTAGAAAAAAGTTTACAATTCAAAATTCGACGCTCTCAACAGCCGACTTTTAATTTTTCTTTTGACATGTAATTTATATGTATATCTATAATTTGTTAAACCTAAGACATTGTATAACGTTAGGCCCCCTATGAGCCAACAAATGTAAATTTATCATAGTATCATGTTAGTTATAAGCCAGATTGTATATAATATATTATGTTCAATAAAAGAAATTGAATTGAATTGAATTGCTCTCAACAGGAATTTTTTTAAAAATTGAAAAATCAATTTTTTTTTAATTTAATTCTATCCAAACCATCTTATAGCTCTTATTACAAAACAAAAATGGGTAGGGTATGCTCATTATCTTTTGACAAGAAACATGATCAATAAATGTTTAAAACAGAAAAAAGTTAACATTTCGATCTTTTTGTTAATTTTTGAAAAGATTATTTAAATGCTCTCAATACCTTTTTCAATTTCTCATACCTTTTTTGCAGTTCATTTCTACAATTTGAAAGATTCTGACGGAGTAACCAAGTGACGCATAAATTTTTTTTTATCGGAAAGTATGTATACCTACTTACAGGTATTAAACATTCCCAGGAAAAAGTTTCCTTTGTGGGGAAAAAACGATTGTGAAAAAGTGGCCCCAAACAAGAGACGCGCAGTGTATAATGAGACTTAACGATTCCATGCCGGATCGAATTTATGAAGCTACATATAATTAAAAAGCGACAGCTTTGCTTTTTTTTCCTTCTGATTTATTTTTCCAACGTCACAAACAAACAAAAAGCAAAATCAAGTGATACATTAATGACAAAGGACAAAGCACCTTTACAAAATTCTGTGTCTATTCGGTTGAAGCGGAGTGTATATTTTTTGAATAAGTATAAGCAGCAACAAAAACACAGTAAGACCTTTTTATAATTACAATCGCCGAATAGCAAAAATCGTTTAGTATCAGGGCAGTTGCCGCCTGAAAGCGCAGCCTTGTGACTATAAGCGGGTTTGACTGTTCTGGGGTTTGGACTTTTATATTTAGTAAAATTATTTAAAATGTTTTTATTAACTTTTGAAGTGTGTTTTATAAGGAAAATTAATTGTTCAAAGCAAATACAGGAAAAATTATTTTGTTTTTGAAAAAAAAAATTGGTTTTTCAATTGTTGAGAGCATCGATTTTTGAATTGTAAACTTTTTTTTAATTTCAGTTTCCTAAATTTCAAAAAAAAAAACATCAAAATCGGAGCAGGTTCCCCGGGTTCCGAAATAAGAAGCTAGTGCTCCTCCACTAAACCCAAATAATCTGTTTCAATTATCAATTTCGCTAGCCGAGCCGCGTTCAAAAAACAAAAAGTATAGAGCAGAATTTTTCGTTTATGATTTATTTATGTATGGGATTTTTTAATTCATTAAACTTAACTAAGTTTTTCTAGTTTTATTTTTCGTTTCTTTCAGTAAGTAACTATAAAATGGTTTTCTGTAAATTTTGTGACATTTGTTTGTGTTTTTTTATTTGCAATATGAGAAAAATATCTGCTGTGTTTTCGGTTTTTGTTCCTAAGAAAGTACCGTCAAATCTCGAGTGGTTTGTGCATTGTGCCAACCACACTACCCATATTATCGGTCAGGCCTCAACAAGTTTATGGTAGCAGAAATAGAAACATTAGATTTTTTCTATAAACTGTTGGACTCTTGGGTCATAAATAGAGATTACAGTCCCGGCAAGCCGAATCCAGCTGCTTACTGAAGAACAAAAACATAATGAAATATTTCGTTATGGTTTTGTATGGAAATTTTCGTTTCATTTAAGATGCGTACTATTATTTAAAAAAGAAAATAATGTTAAAAATTTGAAAAAAAAATTTTTTTTCTATTTAGGAAACAGTTCTTGCGCTAGAGAAGTTATTCTTTGAACTAAAAGCCCTTAGATTCACCATATTCGTTTGTGTGTGAAATTGATGAAAAGTGAAATTCAGCATATTTAAAATTGTTCTGATCTTAAATCCTAGTTCAAATGGTATTTGCTTATTAAATCTTTTTCTTTTTTTGATTTTATAGTATTTAATATGTTTCTAGAAGACAATGACCACATAAATAATTGTCTCGAGTTCCATCTTAATCACAATTTAACTAAAGAAGCAATTGTAGAATTTAATACATAATAGCAATTGTTGTTATAATAATTGATACATTAAGACCAGAATGGTGAAGCTGAATTCATGCAGTGGAGCTTCCTAATATTGCTTTTCAATACTTGGTTCAAAACATTTTGAAATTAATTTGAAGCTGAAATTCAATGTTTCACCACGTAAAATTAACATACAGGTATATAAGTTTAAGTCATGCTAGTCCATTAAAAAACAAAACATTCAATTTGAGCTAAGCCTGTTTTTTATATTAATAATTTCAAATAATCATAACTAAGTTATAAAATTAATTATAAGCAGCTCCAAAATCAGTAAGCTTTGACCACCATGCCTTAAATTTCCAATCCATATCAGGCTCTCATTTCAATATTGATGTATAGTAATATTTTCATTGATGTTGTTTTAGTTTTAGTTTTTTTTTTCTTTTTATAATTTTGGGTTAAACAAAAATGAACATAAATGATAAAAATAATGTAAAATCAGTGTAATTTTATTTTTTTTTAAAGAAGAATACGAATTGGAAAGTAGTTAGTTTTGTTTTAAGCAAAAAAAAAAAAAACTTACAGTAATACCGATTTTTATTTCATCGGCTTTACCGGTATCCGGCTGGAAAGAAGAAGAAAAAAAGAAAAAAATACTAACTGTCATACCGATTAATGGTATTTGATATAAGAAAAAATTTGTAATAACAATAATTTATTATTAAAGATAATAATATGTATATGTAGAAACGATGCATTAAAGAAATATTATTAGATTTTTAAAGAGTTAATAGAATGAAGAAAAGTATACAAATACATATAATAATGTAGGTAATAGAGTGGTTGCATTTTCGGTGTTCTTGTAAACTTAGTACTAAAGGTAGATATGTAAAAATGTTAACAACATAAAGTATTAAGAGTGAAATGTAGAAAAGGAGTTTTTTTTTAATTGTATTGTTAATGTAAAAGAAGCAAGTAGGTATATAGAATGTATTAAGTACGAATAGTTGATAAACTGTTAGCAGTTATTGTTTTTTTAATCGATAATGTAAAATTTGTAATGTAAGGCATGTTAATATGTAATGTGTTTATGTTCTTCTAGATTGATTTCAGCAAATTGAATAATCCATCAAAGCAGCCAAATATAATTTCAAGGCACAAAATGAGTGAACTTTCTTGACAAAAAAAGGTATCAAAAATATATTTCGTTATTTTTCTTAATGATTTTGGGGTAAACCTAAATTCGTACATTTCCCTACCATCAAAACACTTGAGATTTTGTATTTACAAATTATTTTTTAAGAAATTTTGAAATCTAAAATACTGTTTTTAATTTTTTTTAATACAGCTAGTTTCATATTATTATTAAATTATTTTAATTAGTATTGTAAAGTTATTTAATCAATTGTAAAAAAAGTATTAAAAAAATATTCAAAATGAGTAATTGAATATTCTGTTTGCAGACCGGAGGACAAGAGATCAGCAAAAAAGAAATGGAGGCAGTCAAAAATTTAAACTTTACAAATTTGGTACAGATCTGCATGATACATGATTTAAAGATATTTAAAAAATAAATTTAACTTAATACTTTAGGTACTTTGTGTGTGTTTATAAGAACCCGATTTCATTATTTTCAACAGAAATGGCGTAAGTACTTATAGGTAATGATTTTTTAAAAGAAACTAATTACAAAATAAAGAAAGTAGATATGCTTCACTACGTGCACATTGTGAACTAGGGAGGCCCCAAACCACTATTTCATTTTTGCTTAAGATGTACACAAATGTCCCTACAAAGCAAGTTACACATTCATACCAAATTGAGTTCGAGATTTCGATCAATTTTGTCATTTCTATGATAGAGGTGACGAAGAAAAGTGGGTCAATTCGGTACCGCCTAAGCAGCTTGATCAGCAGCGATTTTTGAGGTCATTCCCTCAACGCTTTTTTAATTTTTATTTTAGTATTAAAAAAGTAAGTAATGATACCTGCCATACCTACTATTTTTTTGTCAATTTTACTTAATCGTATTTTTCTCAAAAATGTCTCTACAGAAAAAAAAAGAATCAATAAAATTCCTTTAGTTAAGACTACATAAAGGTGAAAAGACTGACAAAGAACCATTTTTTGCGATTTTCTATTTTCTTGAAAACAGTACCTACCAATATATGAGGTTCATCAAGATAGCACCGCCACAACGGAAATTCAAAAATCAAAAATGATGCAAATGGTATGCAATTAAAAAGAAGCATTCTCAAAGTCAAGAATTTAGTTGAATTTATATGAAATTTTTTAATTTGAATCTGATAGAAATTTCGACAATTTTGACTTTTGACAGTTAAAAACTGATAAAGGTCTTGCACTATCGTAGCTTTAAGAAGTTTGAAGACACTTCAAATATTAGGTGTGTTCAGGAAAATGAGATCTCAGAGCCCTCAGCAACCTCAGTCTCGTGAATAGGACTCCTCAGAAATTTTGCTGTAAAATTTTTCAGTTTTTGACACTAAACCCTCTGAGATCTCATTTTCCTGAACACGCCTATTAAAAAGTTTGAAGACACTTCAAATATAAATTTGACTAAATTTAGGACCTTGACAACGTCTTTCTTTATAAATTTTGAACCATACTTTAACCCAAATTGTGAAATCCTCATTTTGAATACAAGAAAAAATAGGCAATATCACTGAATTCAACATAATCATTAAAAGCAAATAATTTTATTAATTTTTCTCAAGAAGTAGAGTAGAAAATGATGTTTTCAAAACAATTCAATAAAAAGAGGCCACTATGCGTAGAGGGCTCTAGCCCTGTGGGGCATGCTTAAAAAGTTTCTATTTATAATACTATACAAACAGAACTATTTTAACTTTCAAATTTTAGAAGTCTTTTGAAATCGACGTGCGATTCTATGAAAAAAAAACTCCCTTCCACTTTCGAAATGGAGATGGCGCTTCTAGCTGGAAACCACCTTTTCCATATTTCACTTTTGATTTCACTAGAATTTTGAATCGAGTCCTTCAGAAATATCTATTCTGTTAGCCTAGAATTAATTCACCGAATTTAGAGCCAGTTTTTCAGCGCAGTGTTAACAACTGAATCAGAGATTGGTCATCCTGAAGATTAATCAACCTTTTTTCAGTTGAGGAAGAAAATTCTCTTTCAGTTATCACAAATTTATTAAAATCAATATGCGACACTACGGATATCGAAATCGAGATGGTGCCTCAACGGAAATTACACTTTCTAATGTTTTCAATAACTCTCACTGTCGACATCGAGATGGAGCCGAAACGGTAAAGGGCCCTAGTTTGGTACATAATTTAACTCAACAATTAAGTTGAGTTAGCTCGGAGTTGAAGGACTAGTATTTCAGTTCAGGGTTTACTCTGAGTTAACTGAGTATCAGAGTTAGGTAATCCTGAAAAAAAAATTAACTCAGGAACAGTTTTCGGTGGAGGATTAACTTTATTTTTCAGCTGTCAAAACTCTAGGGCCATCGATGTGCGACATTATGGATATCACCCTTCTACGCCTTTAACGCATCGGAATAGAGATGGCGCTACAACGGAATTGCACTGGCAATAACTTTCAATATCGAAATCGAGATGGTGGCACAGCTGAAAAGGCCTTTAATTTTGTTCTTGAGTTAACCTTTAACCCTTAAGGCCAGTTTTCCAGTGCGAGGTTAAGCCTGAGTTAACTCGATAATCGTATTTTTCAGTCAACTGAAATCGTTAGTTAAATCCGAGTTAACTCATCTAATTTGGTGAGTTAACTCAGGGGCCGAATTGAGGGCCTTTTCATCTGTGGCACCATCTCGATTTCAATAAAGAAAGTTATTGTCAATGCAATTTCGCTGTGGCGCCATCTCTATTCCGATGCGAGAAAGGCGTAGAAAGGTGATATCCTTAGGGCCAGATTTTCAGTTCAGGGTTAGATCTGAGTTAAGCCCGAGTTAGCTAATCCTGAAAATAATTAACCCCGAGTTAACTCAGGACAGTTTTTCAATTGGGCATTAACTCTATCTTTCAGTTGTCAAAAATCTAGGGCCAACGACGTGTGACACTATGGATATCACCCTTCTACGCCTTTCATGCATCGGAATAAAGATGGCGCCACAATGACATTGTACTGACAATAACTTTCCTTATCGAGATCGAGATGGTGCCACTACTGAAAAGGCCCTCAATTTGTTCCTTGAGTTAACTCACTACATTAGACGAGTTAACTTAGGACTTCAACTGACTGAAAAACATGTTTATGGAGTTAACTCAAGTTTAACCCCGAGACTAGGATGATCTCGCACTGAAAAACTGGCCCTTAGTGTCGCACATCATTGGCCCTAAATTTTTGACAACTGAAAGATAAAGTTAATCCTTTACTGAAAAACTGTTCCTGAGTTAATTCAGGGTTAATTTATTTTCAGGATTAGCTAACTCTAATTTAACTCAGAACTAACCCCGAACTGAAAAACTGGCCCTAAGAATCTATATATGATACTTATTGCATCAGTTTAATAAAATCACATGGGCTGTATGCGTCTTAAGCATAGCTTACAGTTCCCCTGCGAAAAAATCTAAATTTTTAAAACAACCCCCACCAATTCTTTGCATAATATCATATAATATTCAAGGCGAAAAATGTTTCCCTTTGTCACCCATTAAGTCATTAATTAACCCGTAATTAATAATCTTCAGGCCTTAAAATGCAAAACAATTATTTTTGCATACAAAAACTATTTCAATGCAAATAATGCTGTGAGGTGAATATTTTTTTTTTTTTTGAAAGTGTAAACCGCCCATACAAAAATATTTGTTTTTCACCACACGCAAAAAAATAAGCGGTTAATTGTTTTGCTTGACATTCTATAAAAATAATATTTTTTTAAAACTGAAAGCCAATGCTGCGAAAAATAATTTTCTAGTTCACCTCAATTAGGTATATTTATTTGCATAGATTTTGTTTTCGCAGGGGAACTGCTAGTTTGACTTTAAAGTTTAAAGTATTTGCAAATACAATAAATTCTCTTAACAAACTTAAAATATTCTTCAATAAACTTCTCTTAATTTTAATAAAATTAATTTCTCTTTCAAAAAAAAAAATACTTAAAGTAGAGAAATCTAAGCAGATCTGAAATCTTAATCAGTGTTGCCATAATCTCAAATTTCATTGTGCTAGATTTCAAATTTTATAATGCTAAATCGTATGGAAGCCCAAAAAACAGAATGCTAGATCTTAAAATCCGTTTAAATATACATAGTGCACAAAAAATCATGTTTATTGTTTCAGAAATACTCTTTACATAACAAAAAATATAATTGATTCCAATATTAGTAGCTTTGGCTAGGTATTTTACTGCTTGATATTTGAAACATCTTTGTTTACACTGAACCGAATCCTTGCGTATATTTGAATTTAGGCAATGTCGGGCCAGTGAATAGTCATTCAAACGCAAATAAACTGTTTTTTAAACAACCAATTTTTCACTTAGCTCCTGAATTTATTTCATAAATCAACTAATATTACATTTATTTATGTATATACAAAATTTACTGACTCAACGAAAAATTTGGTGGTGCAATGAGCTGCTTCACCAACGACTATTCAGTCGCCCAAGGAAGTCCATCATCGACTGAAATGTACATAATTCAGTCAGCAGTCATATGATCACATTTGAAATTTATAAGATCAACATTTTAAAAAAGTTAACAAGTTGGCGCTAGATTATACATAGTTGAATATTTCTTAAAATCAAATCTAGCATTCAAGAATGCCAAACAAAGACAGATAATGCCAAAAAAGCATTTGGCATAATTTTAAAATTTCAAAATGCTTTTCACTCCTGTATTATGCTAGATTTAGCATTTATAATGCCATTATGGCAACGCTGATCTTAATCCCAAAAGCATAAAGTGTTTCAGATACATGAATTTGAATACATGTTCTTATGTACGTACGACAAAATTTCAATGACAAAAAAAAAACTCTTTCAAGACTAATTAAGTTTCTCTTTAGTGAGTCCTTAATATAATAATCAGCGGGTTACTTTGTGATATTAAAAGGAAATTCAAAATTCAATCGCATCTTGAGATATTTTTTTCTTTCTAACCCCCATAGAGATTGAATAAATTTATTTCAGATTTTTTTTTTCTCTCTTCCTTTTTTGTATTAAAAGTTTTAATATTAATTTCTTTACTACACATAATACAACATACATCCAAAAACAAAACAAAATAAAAACATACCAACCACCCAGTTTTGTATATGTAGCTATGTAGGAAGAAATTCATATAAGCTCGAATAAATTTATTAAATTAGAAACTTTGTGTCACAATATAGCGATGGCATAAAATAAGCGAACTCATTATAAGAGTTAGAAAAAAAGTTTTCTTTTTCTTTGTTCAGTTTCTTCTTCTCAATTTTCTTTGGAAAAACTTTTTGTGAGTTTTTGGCGTTGGCTGATGGGGTGAATGGAGAGAGTGTGTGAAGAGGGGGGTTATTCGTATTGACTTTAGCTGCAAAAGAAGTTCAATTTTATTCTTTTGAAGAGGGATGAAATGTGACAAAAAGTTAAAACAAATTATTCAACCACATTCTAATCATACAGACATACAAAAAAGTGAAATTAAAATTTTTAGAAGAAACAGTTTGAGGTGAATTTATATGGGTAAAGTACCTTTAGGTGATATTCATAATTTCCTGTGGCCATCAGTTTAGAATATTGAAAATAGTTTGAAACCCTTATCTTGGCTATAACAAAAAGGTTTCAATGTCTTTTTTTAAACAAGAAAACTATATCTTACTGTTTCATAAATGTCAAACTTTTAAGTTCTGTTCAGCAGAGTATTTGAGAATTTTTTTTTTCTGACAAATTTATCAAACAACATGAAGCTTTTGCATTGAGAAGACAAATCAAGGAAAAGAAAAAATGGAAAATGTTGGTGGACGGTGATATCCGGTTCACCTGCTGAAACCTACATAGGCTACATATTTTCAGAATTTTCTTAGGGAGGTTTTTATAAAAAAAATGTAAGTTACATATTTATTGGTGATAAAAGAAAATGCAAGTTTCTAAAGCTTGTTCTCATGGAGTAACTGCCCTTACTCACCCTTCACGCAGGTTCTGTATGTTCCCCAATTTTTTTTCTACTACATAAACTAGGTGGTACTTAAATATTTGTGCACAATTATTGTGAACTATAGATGGAGTGCACTGAATGGGTTTTCAAAAAGCAATTGTGCACTTCATATTTCATAATTATGTAGGTATATGCACTGCTTTTGTGATAAATTTATATACATCTTTTGTTCGCTTGAAATTTTAATTAAATAACTGGCAATATATTTTTAAGTTAAAATGGAATTAAAAAATTAAAAATAACAAAAGTTAATTTTTGTTTCATTGTTAACAACATAGCTAGCTACAAACAATTGCATTTTAGACGTCCCAACAGCTAGCGCTGCGGACGTACGCTGTTATAGTAGTTCATTGTTATTAAGAGACTGTGACACTTTTTGAAGTCACTAGTAGGTAGGTATATTATTATTTTGTACCATTATTATGTCCTTTCATTGTTTGTATAAAATTTTGGTATTTTGTTATATGTAATTTCTGTGCAAACAAAATGCAAACCTTTTGTTAAGTTGTTGAATGCATGCATCCTCCCTATAGGTATATATTTTGTACAGTATATGCACACTTCATATATTGAAACTCAATTGTTTAATTCATAATTTTATATTGTGGGTTTTTTTGAATGACAAGAGCTGAAACAATGGCTTTCAGGAAAGTAAGTTTTTAGGAAGCTTTTCATTTATAGTTAGTTGCACTGAACTCTGTTGTTTGAGTTAATATGGAATTATTATAAAAAAATATATGCTCCTCTTAAAGTTGCCCCAAGTGAAATTAAGTATTTTTAGAAGTAGGTATGATGTAATATTGCAAAAGCAGCTTCTTTATTTTATTGTATTAAGGAAAATTTTACGAGAAAATGAGCAAACAAATATTTATTTTGAGTAGGAAGATAATGAAATTCTGAAAACTCGTTCTGTAAAAAAATTCTTTGTTTAATGGAAATATGGCAAGAATCCGGTATATAATGAGAATAGTGTAGACTGTACAGCATTAGTGTTTTTGTTTTTTGAAAAATATTTAAATTAAATCTTCATAGTCAAGGAAACTTTAGGAAGGCGACAAGGATTTTTTTTTGAGAGTTTGTGCTGCGTTAGAAATGTCTCCATAGATACCTACCAGGATTTTTTTTTTCAAGACTTCAGATTTAAACAAGTTGTTCTCTCCCATCATAACTGAAGGATTTTGACAATTATACAAAACAATTTGAAATTACTAAGAACCACTAAAATTAATTTATTCAAAGTCATAGTGAAAAATAAGCTCTCATTGTGTGCCCACTCAAAGAAATTTAAAGGTGGTAAGCCCCTTTTTTACTATAGTAGCGATTGAAAGATACAAGATTTCCAAAAGCCCCGGGTAATAATGATGAATGCTTTGACCAGGACATGCACAAGTCCTTCAACGTATAGTTAGAGAAGAGTATTAGTCTAAGAAATAACAAAATTTTCGAGAAGTCAGTTAAGCATGGCTGGTTTTTTGAGAAAATGTTCTTTTTGCTCTTTAGGTCGTTCGATTGAATTATATTTCAATAAAAGAACAGACTTCTAGCTTTCAAGCTGTAATACGTTTTTTTTTAAGTTTTTCAATAAATTTTGAATAATTTTGTTAGCATTTTAATTGCTTCTTTTTTTCTTTAACCTCCTCCATAAATGGCAAAAGATAGACTGAAATAATAAAAAACTCGTATATTGTGTCTTTCTGCAAGAATTCCGGTTTTTTTTTTGCAACACCACTGGCCGCTGATCAAATGGTTATCTCCCTTAGAAATAATTTACTGGATATTGGCAATTTTCTTTCACTGTTCCTACGTTAAATCTAAACACCCAAAAAAGAAGGAAATTGGGTGCTCTACATATGTTTTTTTTCGTAACAAATTTCGACAGTTTTCTACAATAGCTTTCTGTTAGAAACAGATGTCAAAAATGTTTTCAAGCTAAACAAAATCAAACAAATATTTTTCCTCTAATTGGAATTAGGAGCCGAGAAAATCGTTATAAATAAAGAATGGAAAAGAGAAGATTCTGCGAAGAGAAAATAACAATAATCGAAAAGTCAAGAAATTAGCAGCTATGGTCATTTTTTTTACTAAACGGCTTGACTAAAAGCCTGAAGAACTAAGATTTTTGAATAAGTACAACATTAGCTGCTCGGCTCTGGTTAGAACGAATAGAAAAATAAGTGAGAAATTTTGTTGACACTTAATATGCACAATAATCACTATGAGTGATACTGATAGGACAAGACCAAGAGCGGAACCAACTTTCAAATATTTAGTTCCACAACCAAGTGAAGAAGAAGTAAATTTTACTTTAATAAGCTAATGAGCAAGAAGGCGGATGGGCCGGATCTAGAGAATAGATCTAGGAAATAGATGTTTTTAAAAACATGCCTCAAGGTTATAGATTGAATTCTTGAATCTCGTTCTCGAGCAGATAGTGCGAAAGCAGGTGTTTTGGCGAAGGGCATTATCTAGGGCGGATCTGTCCCACAAAAAAGGTATGTGGACGGTATCGACATCATTGGTCTCCCCCAATGTGCTAAAAGGAAATCCTTTATGGCACTGGCAAGGCTACTGAAGAACCAGGTGAAATGCTTTGGTCAATGAGAAAACGAGGACAAGAACAAGTAGTACATTCTTCATAGTTTTAATAAACAAACATTTTTCCACCACTTTTGTGAAACAAGTAGGTAGGTTGAACCCTGCTGAGGGGGCTGATATTAAAGATTCCTTTTAAGGAAACATTTTTCGATCAATATTTGGTCCTATGAGCGAACAGGAAGAATTGAGGATAAAATACATCCATGAGTTCTATTAGCTGTACCATATCTTGATAGGTGGAGGGAGTTGCCCAAAAAGTCAAAATACTAGAACTACAATGATTCGGCCACATCAAGCAGAGAATGGACAATAATGATCAATCCAAGAAAGTTTTCGAATCCCATATCAGCCCTAAAATTGATGTGACAAAGAACTGAAAGCAGCATCCTCGAAAAATAGAAAGTCAAAGGCATGAGTGTCCGTTAAGTTAGTAGCAGCTAGAATGAGAGTAGTAGTAGTATTTTTATCTTCAACCAACTCATTAATGAGCTACATTTTTTTCTAGATATACATTTTGGCTGTGTAGTCTGGACAAAAAAAAGAGAGAAAGGAGAAAAAGAGGAAATTAAGTTTGGCGCACAGTGGTTACAAATCGGGTAAAGTTAATATAGCCAAAGGTAAATCTTGCGTCTTTCTTTTATTGATGTCTCTTCAACTGTCAAAGATTATTTTCTGCTTCGAACAGTTAGTCTGAAGTTACCCTGTACTGAAGCGTTGCACCTACGTTGCACCTTCATCTAATAGAAGACTGCACTGATTTACTGGAAAATAATTTGTATTATAAATTTGAATGCCGCACCGGCTACCACAGGTGCTGCTGCAACTATTTTCTTACTATTTTTTGATTCTTCGTTAGACAATTCCCATGTTCAACAAACTTGATATAGTTATTCGTCATCAGACAATAATAAACGTTAATAAGAAACGTCACAGAGCAATTGAATCAAACTGTTATTTTCATTCGCACATATAATAGATTTCACACCAGAGGCGTAGAACCTATCTACTGACTTGAAGGCATTATAGGGGTGTAGGCGTAGAACCTGTTGATCTGACAATCCCAAGGGTATTCAACCTGCTGACCGACCAGTTCAAAAGCTATTTAGCTGTGCAAAAGGTATGGAGCAGTGCAAGAGCTATGGCGCAGTAAGCAATCTGTTATTTTCAGAATCATAAATTATTTGCTATGTCATTTTCAATTGGACGTTCGAAGTACTCCTTTTCCACTCCATTTTAACTCCTACTGCTCCAAAAGCCTTCGATTGGCTCTTCGGAGTAATGTTTTCGGAGTCTTTTTCAGTTCCCAATTTCAGGAAGGAGTTGATTTGGAACACACGCATATAGTTTTTCAGTTTTTCGTCGAACTACTTATCAAAAGTGATAAATACTTGAAGAAGCCATTTATAAAATGGCGTCATACAGTAGTGTGTGTGTAAATTTGACAACTTCGAAGACGATATTAATCAATAGTTTGCTGACGAGCAGATGTATGTATTTTCCAGGTGTACCTACTCTGTTTCTTGAGATGATTTGATAAATTCCATCATCAGCTTTTGTAATGCTAAAGTGCTTGCCTTCTGTGCTGTTACTGTTAGAATTTATTATAAAGCTATAGGGCCCCGTTCATTACTGTAAACAAAAAACACAGACCCTAAGCGCCTCGTTACCAATCTATTCTGTTTTTTGAATCCACAACCCCAGAAGCACCAATCTCATACATTCATCCGCCATTTTGTATCAAAGTTAAAAGTGTCGGGACCAGCCAGTGCTTTTGCCTTGAAATTAAAATGTTGCATTCGAAATCTCGCATAACGAAATCTAGCAATTACAAAATCCCGCTTCTTTAATCATGCAATAACGAAATCCCGCCAGCTAAATTCTTGCATTTCAAAATCTCTCGCAAATTAAAATTTCGCGCGAGATTTTGATTAAAAAATGTGTATGTCGCAATGCATTTAAATTTTTCGCGATTCCCCTTGTGCAAAATATGTAAGTCAAGAGATTGTTAAAAGTAATAATGGCGGTAAGAAACTTTTCATTGACAGGTGCAGTTATCACTTGGAAAGAAAAAATTATACAAATTTATCTTGACTTGAATTTGCGAGATTTTGATTTGCGAGATTTTGAATTGCAAGATTTTAATTTGCGAGATTTAAAATTTGCAAGATTTTCCAGTGCGAGATGTAAATACAAGATTGTTTAATGCGAGATTTTGAAATTGCAAGATTACGAAAAACAAGATTTTCAATTTGCGAGACTTGGTTACTCAAGATTAGAAACAAAATGCCAGATTTCGTTATTTGAGATTTTGGGTTGCGGGATATCGTACAGCTCTCTTCCAAGGGACCGGACGGTGCAGTAGAGAAATACCGTGACTAAGGTATCACACACAAGTGGACGAAGATCTCAACCAATTTGACTTTAATTTGAAGCTGGAGTCGAGCTGGGTGGAAGAAACTTGTTAGTTGAGACCCTGTACGCTGTACCTGATGGCAGCGGTATGAAATCCCGCAAGCCAAAATCTCGAATAACGAAATCCCGAAAAAGTCTCACAAATTAATCCTACCTTTCATGATCTCGCAACCGCAAATTAAAATCTCGTATATGAAAATCTCACAAATTCAAATCTCACAGTATCACATCGCTATCAGTTTTGCATTGAAAAAAAAATTCTGCAAATTAAGAAACTCGAAAGCGGAAACCTTTTGTTTGGCTTTATTGTTTTTCAAAACGTATTTTTAACATTCAAAAAACTTACACAAAATAACAACTGGATATTCAATTTCTATATTCCCTTTTTCGTTTTCAACAAATAATCGAAATACAGTAGAAGCTCGATTTAGTGAACGTGTCGAAATAGTGAACCATCCACAATAGTGGACACACAAAATGTTATATAAAAACGAATTTTTTATAAAAATGTCGTGCAAGCATTTTACATAGCTTGAGAGCTCCGAGGAATTGTTTCCGTTTTTTGTCTAAGCCTGAGTGAAAGCCTTGTATAATACTTAATTAACATTTAAAACATTCACATCGAACGAAATGTGCATTTTGGATCAAATCACCTTTAGAAAGCCTTAGAAAACTCCCGCTCGAAAGAGTGAACAATCTCGAAACAGTGAACAGGCCTGGTTTTTATTACTTCACACTATATCGAGCGTCTACTGTATAAACAATTATTTATCCAGTTTATTTGTCAGAAGTGAGGAAATCTCAAAACAAATAAATTTTGCGAGATTTTGATTTGTAAGTTTTTTATTTCCGAGATTTCAAGATTGCTGGAACCGGGATTATGTAATTTCGAGATTATGACTAGCAAAATTCTGTTATTGCGAGATTTGAATTTGAAAGATTTCTTATACAACCCTTACCAATTCTGGTCTAGACTGTTGCACCACAAAACAGTAAATAAGTACATAATGGGCTGGACTCTAAGTCAGCGATTCCAAAAAGGATTCGAGTAAGAATATTTTCGAATTATGACCAGTTCTTCGAATTTTTATAAATGTTCGACTGCGAGATGTTTCTTATTGAATTTTGTTCGTTTTGATACTATCATACAGTTATTATATAACAGTTACATTCCACCTGCTGTTAAGAAGCAGATCACACTTTATCAGTGACTACTGGCTAGTGTTGGGAATTTGGAAATATCCAAATTAGATTCGAGCATTTTTTAATCTATTGCATTGTTTTTCAGTGAGCTTTGAGTAACCTGTCTGGAAATAATTCTAGAAACTTAAAATGAATTATGCAATTATTTCCAATTGAAGAAGTGATCCCGTTTCGAAAAGTAACCAGAAAAACTCGAAACAGTTCAATTTTTGAGACAAAGGGGTAAATCGATGAAAACGAGTTTATTTAAACACTGAATCAAGTCGAGTCATCAACTAGTAACCAATATTATGATGATAACTTGGAAATAGTATTAAATTTAAATAAACTTAATGGAAGTGAAGGGTCTATGTAAGTATAAATAATTTAATTGAATTTTTGTTATGCTGTAAATTCTTATTAGCAAACAAAAGTGACTTGGTTAGCAAATTCCCCTAAGAATTTAATCTGCTTTTTATAGTTTGATAAGATTGATATTAAATCTAATAACCATTAGCAAAATTTTTCAGCAAAAGCTCACGAAAAATACTATTAATTAACCTCATGATTTTGTTTTTAAGCACCATTTTAACGTTGACCGCATAATACTCAAGACTTTAACTTTAAAATAGCAACATAAAATGATGATTTTGAAAATTTATTTTTTTTCTTTTTAACAAAAATATGAATACTGTCGATTTTATTGCTTTGTTTTTTTTTTTTCTTAAAAATTAAAGCAAATGAAATATGCGTGAATGAAAAAACCGAATTGGAAAAAGAAGGTTATAATAATATTGTTTGTATCCTTAACTTTTTCCAATTTAATTTTTTTGTTTTTTTGATTTGAAATTTTATGAAATAAAATGGGAAATACATAAATATTATTTTTTTTTAGAGATTTTTTTTTTAATTTGAAAATTAATGCTCTGAAAATGCAAAAAATGCATTAAATCTAATGAATTTGATTAATATATTTTATAAAATATGTTAAAAGGTAAATGAAAGGGGGAATAGGATAATTAACACGAATCATTCAATAGGGGGCGACAACAACACAAGAACTACCGAAAATATTTCATTTTGGCTATTAATTATTTTTTTTTTCAAATCTCAATTAAATTCATTTAAAGTATTTTGCCAATTCAACAATAATCATATTTTGTTAACTATAGTGTGGAGAATTAGGGAAAATTAAATTAAAAATATCCAATTTTTAAAATTGTTTACTTAAAATTAAATAAAATAAAAAAATTAGGTATTAAACTAATTGAATTAAAATATTTATAAAACAACAAAACAAAATATAAATTATATAAAATTATGTAAAAAAATAACAAAAAAAAGAGAAGAAATCAAATAAAAAATGTCATTAACTAATGGAAAATAACTCATTTTTTTAAATTACTAAATTTAGAAAATAATATTAAATAAATTTTGTGTTTTAATTAATTTCTTTTTCTTGTTTTTTTTTTTTTTTGAATTTGTTTTGTCATCTTTTTCTTTTTACCATGATTACAGCGCCGCCCGCTATTATAACACGGGCCGTATGGGAGACTTGTCCCTCACCATTGCGTGCAATGCAGGTGTACTCTCCGATGTCCTCGTGTCTGATGGTGGAGATCCGTAACTCGGTACCATCATTAAAGATGCCAACAGTAGAGGATGGATCAACGGGATTAGCATCTTTGTACCATAGAATTTCGGGTGTTGGTGTGCCATCGGCTTGGCAATTAAGAATAATTGAATCCCCTGCAATTAAAGAGAAGTAAAATATTTCATTTTAATATTTGACAAAAGTTTTATAAAAAAAAAAAAAAATTAGTCAAAAATGGTCATAAAATCAGGGTTAGGAGAGAGTGAAATCTTTTGTGAATGCAATTTTTTAATTGAAGTCATTCAAGGTTGCATTCACAAAAGATTGCACTCTCTTTCATTGCAAAAAGAGATTTCATCCTTAAATGATTTCATTCAATTGATTGCTGTAAAATGAATGGGGGAAAGATATGATTGCCATCATTCCAATATCAAATGAATGTGGATTGTAGATTTAGAAGTCGCAGTCTTAAAGTGAGTTCAATGAATGCAGTCTTTCAATTGGATTCAATAAAATTCCAACAAAGATAATCACTTCATGATCAGTCAGCAACTGAGAAGTAATCTCTAGGATATTCGAAACAGAAGGGGAGATCTATACCAAAAGACTTAAGGATTCCACAGTTCGCCAACAACTAGGAGACAACATTTCACAAAGATTGAGAGCATCGAAAACCATTGGTGGGCTGTGAAAAATATTTTCATATCCGGTGCTGAAAATATGGTCAGTCGGTTGCAAGGAATAAGCAGTGGCAAGCTTTCCGTAGAAACTTGGGCTAGGATTGATAAAAGAAAGCAGCTCAAAGCTCTCATTGCAGCTACCTACTTCAGCAGCAAGAAGAAACGAGCTGGAGTCTGCGTATCGCATGAAGATAAGCTTGCGACGATGCGCGAAGTGATAAGCTATATCAACGCATTGGCATCAGAAGCAGAAGAGGCCGCAAGTAGGTGTGACAGTCGGACCGTCTACAGAATTACCAAAGAGCTTACAGGTGTCCAAAGCTCTAAGCAACTCCTTGTAAAAGAGATAGACGGATCACTGTTAGTTTCGAATGATGACCAGCTCAAAAGATGGCGGGAGCAATTTTCTGCGGTTTTAAACCACAATTTTACCAGTGAAGTGAACACAACACTCAATGACCTGTCCATGGCAACAAATTCCTGAATACGCACTGTCTCCCGCAGTATAGAAAAGAAATCTTAGCCGCAATCTGAGCACTGGAGAACAACAGAGCGGTTGGACTTCACGGTACTCCCGCTGAGCTCCTACGAGCAGTAGATCAGCTTTGGAGCTTCCTCATCTACGCAAGTAGATATTTGTGGACAACCAATAGAGATAGAGAGTTTTCAGTAACTTGGGAGTATTATTTCCACTAATGCCGGGACAAAACTAGATAAATAAATACATTTGGTGGCGCAGCGCAACCAGCTCGTGGTGAACTAGAACCAGGGCTTCGTGACTTAAAACTGTCAACCATCCCTGTGTAAGTTTTGTTGGCAGGAGTGCAGGGAACCAACAATTTTTTGCCGAGTCCAAACGGCCTGATGAGAAGCAAGGATTTTTCAGTTCCTCAGAAAAAAAATTCTGTTTTTAGATAGCAGCTGAGAATCAAACACAGACCTTCGGCATGATGACAGTTCAATGCATAAACCATTAAGCTATGAGGTATTACCAAACTAGATATAATCAGCCAAATCGGGAAAGCAAAGGCTGCGTCCCGAATGCCGTCCGAAATATGGAGAAACAACTCTATAAGCCTAAAGACCATAAGATTCGTCTGTTCCACTCTAATGTTAATGAATGCAGCACTTGGAAAGTAACATCCACTGTCGAAAGCTGCAAAATTTGGTGAATAGAAGTCGGCGAAACATGTTGGGAACTATCTGTTCAGGTCAAAAAACTTTCGAAGGCGTAAATGGCATTGGATTTGACACACAAGCAATGCAATGGAACCCTCTTACACAGCGAGGCAGAGAAGTGGGCTGACCTAGAAGTACTTGGGAAACTGCAACTTCCTCAACATTGTTCTTGAAAGAATAGTGCAAAACTCTCACGTCAAAACTAGAAGCACAATTTTTCAAAAGTTTGTCCAATTATTTACCTACGCTGACGAACATTGCGTAATGTCAGTGGTGCTTTGGTGAGTATTGAGGACGAAGCCACGAAGAATGAAGGCACGACCAAATATATGTTGTTAACGAGAAAGGACACTCAACACAGATGTCTCAGACAGAACGTAATTATATACGGGTATAATTTTGAAGTGGTCAAAGACTTTGTGTACCTAGGCTCCACTATCAACCCAGTGAACGATACCAGTGCTGAGTTCAAACGAAGAATTATTCTTGCCAATCGCTGCGCTGTTTCTTTGGGCTTAGATGGCAATTGAGAAGCAAAGCCCTCTCTTCAGCAACTAAAGTGTCCCGGTGTAAGACGCTTATCATCCCGGTCCTGATGTATGGTGCAGAGGTATAGACACTATTAACTGGTGGATGAGAACGCGTTAGGCTGTTTTGAGAGGAAATTTTTGGTCCCTTCTGCTTAGATGGGGAATGGAGAAGAAGGTACAACAAAAAACTGTGCGGGCTATACAGTGACACTAACCTAACAAAAATGAAAAGCCAACGACTGTGATGGCGGGGTCACTAAGAGCGAATGGACATCAATGCTCCGGCCGGATAGTCTTTAAATCCAACCCCGTGGAACGGCACACGCAAGTGGAAGAGAAACTCAACTAACTTGACGTGCGAAACTAGAGACAGCTAGCTGGAAACCGAACCAGTTAGAAGAGCTTGTTGGTTGAGTCCTTGGTCCATCCTGGACTGGAGCGCCACCTGAAGTAAGTAACTAAGTACGGCTAAGAACGGCCGAAGTGGAATCAGCACAACTGGGAAAGAGTTGGAGAGAGCTGAGTTACATCTCTAAGCCATACACGATGGCGCGTAGGAGTAGTGGATGCCCTATGCCCCGCAAGGGGAACCCCGCGGACGCCTAAGAACAGAGGACCTAAGTAAGTAATAAACGATTTTCAATGATTGCATTCACAAAAGATTGCATTCTTTTACAATCCTGTATGAAATCGCATTTTTAGAGTCAACTTGTTAACATTTTAAAACACGTGTTTATTCCCATTATCACTTTAATAAGCCACCTACTTACTCAAAGCTCATAACATATGCTCATTAACTTATAATAAGCTTTGTTAGATGACCATGGTTCTAAATTAATTCCCAAAACAATCGACCCTATCCATATTAAAAAGGACAAATCATAATCCTCGCGAATAATAAGCAATCTATATAACAGTTTCCTATGAATGGAACAAACAATAGAAGGCTATGACTTAATAATCCCTTTACCAGCTTCACCTCGGCCAAGTTGTCGCCTTTTCTATACCTCCCATAGATCTTGAGTCCTTGTGGTGTGGTTTTCCTATTTCTTTGTATTGTTGTCGCTTGTCTCATTTGACAACGAAATATGCATGTTATAAAATACAACAACAAAGAAAACCACAGCCTCTATGTTGTGACTTCTTTAACCTCCTGAAATAACATTATTATACCAGTGGTTCCTTGTAAAGCACAAAAAAAAATCAAGAAAAAAACACTCTATGCCTTAACAAAAGAAAAAAAAAATAATCTGAAGATGTCTGCGTGTGTATCGCGGCGAGTAGTGTTGAATTCTTTCCAGGATAATGATTAAGCCACCATAGTGTAGTGTAGAGATGATGATAAGCAAAAAAATGCACAGCAGGAATGCAAACAAGGGGGTATATAGACACTATATCCTGGCGATATGGTGGTTATGGTTGGTTGGACTCTTAGCAAGCAATTGATAGTCTAGAAGAGAGAAGACAGCATCTAGCACCCATATATACTTTCTGAATGAATCCGGGGATGCTTTGATGGGCATATGGGTTAGGTCGGGAAGGAGTATAATAATTATAAAGAATCATGCTGGAGCAGCATGAAATGACACTTCCTTCCTGAGATTACATCTTGCTGTTATCTACTTGAAAGTAATTTCCCTACGATGTTTCTTTTCTTCTAGGTTGTTTATCCTGGTTTTTCTTGAATGTATCCTTTAGTTTTTTTTTGTTTTTTTTTTCCTTTGCTTTAATGTTTCCAACGAACGGTGTCAGTTTGCGCAAGCACGCGATTATGCACATATTCCTTTTGTTTACCAAAAGGATATTCTATATAACAAGATATCCCTAGGTATACCTATACCTTCGATAAAAATAGTATAAAAAGAAGGATAGAGCAACACAAATTTTCTAAGATGGGTTTCTTAGATTGTTTCTCTCTCATCAAAAGCTTCCTTTATTTTATCTTTTATCCTTTAAATATAATCTGACAGAAGAAAAAAGGTAGACAAAAAACGGAAGGATGTCAAAACAGAAATATATGTATAGATATATAGCACGCATTGAAACGTCCATCCAACTATAACAGGAACATCACTAATGTCCTTAAGAATACTTTGACTTGTCTCCTCTCAACTTATAAAATGGTGGTGCTCTATCACCCACTACACTATCTTCTCCTTCCGGTGTGTGTTATCCTGTTTAGAATGCTTCACAGTAGGAAAAAAGAAGCTTTGAATCTAAAGTGTTATATTTATTTTACTCATTTCGTGATGCTCTATAAGGAAGTGTGGGATGTGCGAGGAGAAGATGATGATGTTTCTTGTGTTTTTTTTTTGTATTCCTCGTTGTTTTTTTTTCATAGAATGAGTTTATTTACAAAAAGGATATGCTGACACTTAACAATAGTGGGAGCTGTTCAAAGCTGACATTTGTCATTAAACTTAGAATGGATTTGTTTGTTGTTTATTTTTTTTTGTTTTTTTGTTTTTATTTTGGTAAGATGTGGATTATATGTTCATCTCACGTACGTCATTATTTTATGTGATGAGATATTTTCTAGGTACCTACCTACACTTTGGAAATTGTGAAAGTGAGTATAGAGTCCTTAGACTCTATCTGTCTTGTAGTTTTGATGATATGAACATTTTCTCTATTTATATATGACAAGAAGTTGCAATAATATTTGACAGCATCATAGTTCCTTTTCAAAAACTCCAACCGTGTGAAGTTATTTAAGCTTCTATACTGTATGTAGGTAGGTATCCCTTTGTTTATGTATGTATAAGTATAGTTTCAGTACTTTGAGTAATAATTCATGACTGAGATTATTTTGTTCTTGTTGTACAATTTCTCAGAATTTTGACATCATGTAGATACTTCATATGCATGTTATGTAAGTAAGAGACGTTTGTCAAAATGTATCACTTTAAGAAACTATAGGTAGCTATATTACATACTTGCAAAGTTGGCAATTTATGTTGCCTGTCAAAATAAATTGACTATAGAAGTGCTTCTTTTTGGAAAAGGAATGAAATTTTATAGATGTAAGATTGTCTTGTCAAAAATACATTTATGTCAATGTCCTTATAACGATTTATATGTACACGTAGGTTTCATGGAAAACAAAAATATAAATTTAATAAGAAAATGAAAATGAAAAAATGTATATTGCTCATTGCAAGCATTTGAAATATAGAAGTGATATAAATATCTGATACTATGCTATTATGCATCTGTATAACTCATACAAGTTTCGAAAATAAATAATAAAACAATAAATTTAAACTTCCGAGGTATAATGGAAGGGGGTATTCAAGAAGCTTACTTTTCTTAAGTTTTGTTAGAAAATTCCGTGTATGAATTTTTGTGTATATACTGGGTGTCCCCTAATTCTTGCTTTTTATTATTTTATTTATGATTTCATTCTAAGAACTAAATTGTATAGGGGTAAATTTTATCTCCCCCGCTGAAGCAAGGGGGTAGTTCTTGAAAAATTGACCTAATAAAAAAATATTAAAAATCAAAGAAAGCACATATACAATAATATACAATAATTTTTTTCAAAGCCAAAGTTCCAATATTTGATTATTTCATTTGTTTTTTTTTTTTTTTTTAAAGCAAAATGTAAGTTTTTGAGAAATTAAATTTTAAAGTCAATATTTTTGAAAAAAATTGTGAATTTTGTATCAAGTTAATTTTTTTTTTTTCAAAATTTTGCGTAACTAAGCACCATTGTTTTTCTAAAATTTTCATTGCTCTTATTAATTTTTAATCATATATTGAAAACCAGATGCACAAATATTTCTTAGTTTTTGAGAAATAAGACAAAACAAAAAACGTGGAACTTTTGCCATAGTCATCCATCATTTAACTCATTTGGGCCTGGATAATCAAAAACCTTATAAAGCTGATAGTTTGATGCCATAATTACAGCTATCTGAGATTCCAGGACTAGGAGTTCGCTTGATTTATAACAAAAAACTGTATGACTCAACACTTCAGAGGCCTCATATCAAAATGTTTTTAGGGGCCCCTTATTTCCTAGACGGTGCCACTACCTTTTTTGTTTCCTGCCAAATGAACTTACATCAACTTATTTTAAAAGTATAACAAACCAGGAACTTTACATAAGTTAAGCTACGATTAGACGGTCAACGCAAATTTTCATCGCGTTGACTCTCTGACGTCAAAGTAAAGTCAAATTCTGTCCCAAAGCTGTCTTGTCATGTGATCGTCAACGCAGATTACTGTCGAAGCGTTGACGGCTGCGTTGACACAAATTTAACTGTTAATGCGATGATTACTCTCGTTGGGCATGTTATCACTCTGTCAACGAAGTAAGGACCCGTTCACCAACGTGTTGACTGTATTCTTACGTTGATACGGCAGAATTTTCTGCCATCTAGAAAACTTTGCATTTTTTGAGGATTTCTTATACCTGCATCGACAGTTAAAATAGCTTAACAGATGTGGGACGAACTATATTTTGACATCAAAAGTAAATTTGGATCCAAATGTCACCCAGTAAAGAAACTTCAAAAATTTTTGATCTTAAGATGTTTCTTTGTAGTACCTCGTGGCATAATAGTAAGTGCGTTGGACTGTCATGCCGAAGGTATATGGGTTCAATTCCCAGCCTCTGCCACCTAAAAATAGAAATGTTTTTTCCGAGGTACTGCCTCTTGAGAGGAACTGACAAATCCTCCAAGAGTATACTTGTCTTGAATAAATGCTTCTTATCTAACCGTTCGGAATCGGCAAAAAATTGTAGGTCTCCTCCTTTACTATTTAATGCCAACAACACGCAAACAGGAATGGTTGAGAGTTGTAAGTCGCTAGGTTCTCCACGAGCTGTTGTGCCACCCAATTTATGTAATTTTTTTAGCAGGTTTCTTAATCCATCGACATCGTAGCCATCCTTTGATGGAATTTGACAATTGATGGCTTGACAGGTGGAAAACGAACTATATTTTGACGGTAAAGATATATTTCGATCCAAATGTCATGCAATTACCCTAAAATTACTTTTTTCCGGAGCATTAAAAAATTTTTTTTGTTTTTTCATCCATCCACATTGTATTGCTGGATAACACTACGAGTACAGCCAATGTCATGTGATCGTCAATGTAAAAAATGATTAAATTTTGTTCTCGTCAACTCCACGTCAACGTTCATAGTGTCTGGATGTGGTCAAGTAGTGTAACCGTCAATGCTTCACGTGTCAATTCGTTGACACCAAAGAGCATCAATTGCGTTGACACATATAAGACGTCAACGCATTTTAGGACAACATTGACCAAGTGGCGTCAATCGTGTGATCGTCAACGTGTCATGCGTTGACGCAGTCTAAGTTGACAGTATATTGACTATGTTTCTGGTGACTTCAAGAAGTCAATGCGTTCACCATTAACGTTGACAGCCTAATCTAAGCTTTGATGTAATACCGCACTCGACGGAACTGAACTTCAAAATATTTTTTGTATGAAATTGTATGAGATATATAACGTTCTAAGCGGCAACTGAACTTCACGGCTTGGCATCATGCCAGGAGAGTTGATAATCTGACCAACCATACTGCATTCTGAATTTTCACTCTAACTTCTCCAAAAGCTTTCGATTAGGTGATCTGAGTAATGTTTTCGGAGTCTTTTTCTATTCTCGATTTCAAGAAGGAGTCGATATGTATCTTGTACATGTATACATTATACTTATAGAAGATTTCGTTGGATTAGGATAACGTGTCAAAAGTGATAAAAGCTTTAAGATGTCATTTTGTAAATAGAGTCATTCGATAGTGTGATGGGTGTAAATTTGACATAATGTTTCCATTTTCGATTGGAATCAAAAAGAAGTAGAGCAGTCAGAAAATCTAATAAAAAACGACATAAGTTTTGTGTGTCAACAAAATCCATTCCTTCTGGTTCTATGCATATTCAATGCATAAGTGGTTCTATGCACCGGAAAGTGGGTGGTATAAAAGAACAATAACTTTTAAGAGTTTTATTATTGAATATCTTTGCTTTGGGTACACTCAGAGAAAAAAGAAGGGATAATTAACCAATTTTTGGTCAATTATACTTGATTTTCAGGTTGTTATTTTTCAACTCAGTAGATGAGGTTAACTGTTTAACCAGATACCTGATTTTAATGGCGTGTTAAATCAACGATGGTTGCAGCTAAAATCTGCATGACACGTTGTTAATTTAACTTTGCCACAAAATAGAAATCTTGTAAATTATACCTGCAAATATAGTTAATTTAACATGGCTCAATATTCAATGTCCTGTAAATTTTACATGAAAATCTAGTTAATTTAACATGAAAATCTATGGTTAATTTAACAGGTTTCAATGTTGAATCAACCCTGTATCTAAGTCATGAATCTATACGTCTAAGAGCCGTCTCTTACGCTGCTTATCGCTCAACTCGTTAAGCATTATTCTCAAAGTACATATAGAAATTTATTATATATTTATTTTAATTTAAAAATAATTTGTGATATTTACTTCAGTTTTGAACTGGGAACCTTCCACACACGGAGGTAGCCCTCAATAGTCAATACTTTAGCTGAAAGTCATTGGATGGCTTGTGTGTGTGTTTTAACACTAGTGTGTGATGTTGGAATGAACTGGCGGAGTGCTTATTTAACATGGGGCCAGGTAAAATACAACAGGGAAAAATAACCACATTTAAAGTTAATTCAACCCGATATGTGGTAAAACAGAAATTCATAATATACAGTGTTAAAAAAACATGACCTCGGTTAAAACTAACAGTATATTTTTGTTAAAATTTCTTATTTACAAGAATTTAGTGTTAAAATAACAGGCCATCTTCTTAAATCAACCTGAATATGCTAAGAAAGTCCACCAGGTTGATTTTACACTGAATATAAGGCTACTAAAATCAGGTAAATTTCAGAAATGTCTGTAACTTTATATGGGGTTGTGCACCTCGTGAATTTAACAAGGCCCAGGTTAATTATTTACCTGACGTTATTCTCTTAGTGTATAAGCATGCTTCAAACCGGAAATGCTACTATATTCACCTTGACACTTGTAACTTTTCTATATATTTTTGGAACTCAGAAACTAAGCCAAATTTGACAATTTTACTCTTAAAATTTCTTGTTCAAAGTTTAATTTCCTATCAAAATGGATGGTTTAAAATATTGTATTAGACCATTTTAGTAGATTAAAGTCAAACAAAAACTAACAAAAAAAAAAAAAATCGAAAAATCAAAGATTTCTAAATTATTTACTCACTTGCATTTTTTCAGTGTAAAAATACGCTAAAGACATGATATAACAAAATAAAGAAAAGGCTCAAGCCTCTAACATGACATGTTTAAAAAGCAAATTTAATTCAAAATTGCCAAAGATATAACCAATCAAAGTTCACAATTTCTTATCAATTTTTGGAGTTTTTGTCCCAAGGCTTATTTTTTGGTATTACATGATCAAAGAAAATGAGCAAAAATGTATTGGAGCTGGCCCATTTCTCAACACGAATGTGTTATACATCGTTGAAAAGAATATAGTGAGTACTTCATTTTATTATATAGCTGTAAACCATGGGGTTCGCGACATATTCGGCTTCAAAGCACCGAATAGGAAAATAGTCCAACTCTGCATTTGGACATTGTCTTCCTATTCAACATGAATGTGTCGTACCTACATTTTTGCAAAGGTTATAACATGTACCATATTTTATTATATTACCGTTAATCTGTATATGGGGCTTGAGAGATATTTGGAAAAAACGTATTAAAGCACAATAATGCAACTCCGCATTGGGAGCTGGTCTGCAACAGCAATGTGTCATACATCGTTAAATAGGTTATTGCATGTACTTCATTTTGTTAAACCGTTAAATTGTAGACCATGATAGGGTTCAAGAAATATTTAGACTCAAAATCAAGAGGCGAATAGAAAAATATTGCATTTCTGCATTGAGATTGCAAAACATGATAAGGTTTCAATGGTTATTATTATAGCTCTATTAATTTTGTATTACAAATTAATTTCTAAACATGCCATACTATAATAGCATTTAGCCTCATCTTTATTTTATCTGAACATGTCTTGAGCCTATCATTGCTCCAAGAAAAGTTATGCGCAATTTACTAAAATACTAGAAATCTTTGATTTTTCGATTTTTTTAGTTGTTTTTTGTCCTGCTTAACATTTTTTTCATATATTTGTTTACAGAAGATTTAATTTTGAACGAAAAGTTTTAAAAGTAAAATTGCCAATTTCGGCTTAGTTTCCGAGTTATACCAAGCATATTGAAACGTGACCGGTGTGACCATTCATTCCAGTTTTAAGCATGGTTATGCCCCAAACAAACGCATTACGAAAAAACCTTGAACGTGTAGTTGTTACTTATTAGAATACCAATTTTTATGAATTTACTACTAAGCAAAGATATACATTTTTATAATTAATTTTTAGTTCATTCAGGGGCCGTGTTCTGTAACTATCGAATGGACTCGTTGAAAAAACCTTGATATATGATAAAGAACTCATACAATTTGTTTCAATTTCCATCGTTTCTCGTTTAATTTTATCAGAACATGGGTCCTCCAGATTCATACATTCAAAAGCTACTATGAACTGAGCTTTATTGAATTTTTTTTCAAAAGGAAACAAAGACTACAATTTTGACCAATATTGTTACTATAATAATCATAAAGTAAAACTGTTAAATTGAAACTAAAAGTAAAATGTGTCAAAAAATAACTTACCTAAATTAACGTATATAATATCTTCTGGTGTAACACTAAAACGTGGCGGTGCATGTACATCTAAATGGAACCATGTACCGTTCTTATGCTGTTTGGGATCACGATTTAAAAATACAACTTTACACTCGTACCATCCCTGATCCGCTTCCTTGATGTTGGTCAAGTTGAGTGATGCCGAACCGAACAATGAGTCCTGTGACACACGAGACACACGTCCCTTGTAGCCCTCTTCGATGTGTTCCGGATAACTTTCGTACCAAATGTATATGGGCAAATCAGATCCCTATATATTTGATGATGAATTTTTTTTTTTTGGAATAAAAGAAAATTTAATAATAGTTTCCAATCAATTTCAATATTTCCATTAAATTATTTGTTTTTTTTTTTTTATAAATAAATTCCTTAATAATATATAATAAATAAATTATACAAAAATTAAAAGATATTATATATAATTTTTATATTTTTATCAATATGAAAGCAATGTATATACACATATATATATAGATATAGGTTAATTTTTTTTTGTATATATACATATATGATATATAAAATGCACATTTAATGCGAATGCTGATTTAAGTTTTAATTGTTTTATTAAATTATCATCTCAAATGCTAGCAAAAGCTTATTTAATATTTATTTTTTTTTATAAATACAAAAAGCATTGCATACATGCTGGGGCCTGTATAAAATTTTAAAAATAAATAAATAAAATAAATATAAATTTTTGTGCCATGCATTTTATTTGGGATGCAATATTTAATGTAGGTTTTATACGTATAAGGAGATTGTGTCAAAAATAAGCAACAAAAATTGTGTTTTATCCTTTTAATGTTGTGATATGGCTCTACCAACATAGTGGGTACCTACGTTCGAGGACATTGGAAAGACTCGACCACAATGTCGTGTAATTTAATTAGTTCAACACTGATTTTGGTGTTGCTCATATAATTATTTATATACAAAATAATAAAAATTAAAATTACAGGCGGATATAATATGTAACGTTATACCCAACAAGGATAATAATATTCGTTTGGATATAGTATATTTTTATATCCTGTACAATTTATAGGTAATCATGTTATTTTATTTTCAGTTCACGTGTTCTATATGCCTATGAGAATGTGTTGCATACACAATTCACTGCATATTTGTCTCTATACATATCTATTTGTGTGGATGTGTGTGAGTGAGAGATTTTCTTTTATTATCTTTTTTGTGGTTAATGGTGTCCGGTTGAGGGTCTTTTTTTTTTATTCTACGAACGCGTGTTCAAGCTTTTTTTGCAACTTTGTTTTTGTTGTTGCGGGATAGATGAGTTTCAGAATTGATTTTCTATAGAATAACTTTTTTTTTGCAGCTTTTATTTATAATATTTTCTGCATAAATTGCCGATATGTTGTCCTTAGTTTTTTATTTCTTTGTGTGTGCTTAAATATATTCATAAATCAACCAGAAAACGTGCTTTATATGAAAATGAAGGGCCTTGCAAAAAATAATAACGAAGCCACGCAAAGTTATTTATGTAGTGCAATTATGAAAATATTCCATCAAAAAAGAAATACATATACGTAAGTACCTACATGTACTACATATACAAAGGGTTTTGATTGAGATTGCTTCAATAGTGATATTGAAGCTTTATTTTTTTAGATTGAAAAAAACTGCATACAATTTAGCTTGATTATTATTTTTAGGTTTTTCATGGATGAAAATAGAAAAAAACTCACGACTTCTTTTTGTAAATTTTTTCCAAACTTTGATCTCTTTGATGCTATTCATCAGTTTCAATTTTATTTTCAGAAACTATATTTAGTTATGTCAGTATGAATTCATCCAACAAGAAGTGTAATTTTACATCAAACACATAATTTGTCCAAAGAAAAAACAAAATGTTCGAAGGGCTGCAGCTTGAAGTTAGCAACGCCATTCTTGATTTTGAAAAAAGAAAAGTTGAGCAGTATTGGATCTACAGACTAAACCAATGATGCAAATTTTGAACTTAAGGTTTTTTTGTAACTCACTAGAGAGGAACTTGAAAATTTAGTTTAGCTCCTAGTTCACACGAGATTGTACCGCACGATTTTTTGCAGTTTAAATCCGTGCGAATGAGCAGTGGCGTATATATTTTACATACAACCTTTCACACGACGCACGTTTGTACGGCAAGAAAACGTACTCAGCTAAGTACGTTTATCGAATACTCAAAGAACTTATAAAAAAAAAACGAATGAACTGCGACGTATTGTCTTTCAGTGGCGTATAGTTTTATATAGTCTCGTTCAGACGGTTTAAATCCACGTTGGGTATTTGTTTGTTGGCATCGAATGAGCTTCAGTGGAGAGAAAAGCCGATGTACACAAACAAAATTATTCGACCGATATGGTTGGTTTAAACAAATTATAACTCCGCTGATACTCATTGGATCTTGTATGTTAAAGTCTTAAAATAAAAAAGAGGAATGAGGCAATAAATAAGCGTTTTTAGTTTTTCAAAATTATAAAAATTTTAATCAACATTTGAATTTAGAATAAAATAAATGGAATCGAATTGGGCTTTATTCACCCCTTTAGTATGAAAATGTTTGCCCCTCCTCAATGATCTTTTGACACAATATAACGTTATGTCAGCTTTCTTTAAAGACCTTAACCTTGAAGATGCAATCAGTAGAACGGGAGCTATAATTTTTTAAAGCCATCCACATCAAATTTTTTTATAAGAAAATTCCATGTAGATAACGGGATCTTCTCGCTGGTGGATGGTCGTGGACAATGGTCCCACCCAGTGGCGTAGCGAGCACTTCAGGGGCCCCGTATCAAAACATTTTCAGGGGCCCCTTTTTTTCTGACAATGGCACTACCTTTCTTGTTTCCTGCAAAACAAACTTACATCAACTTACGTATTTTAAAAGTTCGAGTAGGTATAACAATCTAGGAACTTTAGCTTGCGTTGACCTTCATATCAGTCTTGAACAATTTGCATTTTTTTTAGGATTTTTAATACATTGATAGTTAAAATAGCTTGGTAGATGGGCACGAACTATATTTTGACAGCAAAGGTATATTTCGATCCAAATATTCTGACTGCAAAAAGGTATATTTCGATCCAAATGTCACGCAAACATTTCTGATTTTTTAGAGGTTTTTTCATCCATCAACATTGTTCGATAATACTACGAGTAAAAGCCAATCAATGTCGTGTGATCGTCAACGTTGAAAATGATTGAATTTTATTCTTGTCCACCCCGCGTCAACGTTTATAGCATTTGGATGTGGTCAAGTAGTGTAATCGTCAACGTTTCACGTGTCAATTCACATAAAAGATTATAACATTTTTTTCGGCAGCGCAACAGATTTTGTGAGAAGCCTGGTAAAATGCTCAGTGTGCTGAGTATTTAGATTAACCCCAGTGTAACGCAGTCGTAGTGTGGCACGTTTCTCTCAAAATCTGTTGCTCTAATGAAATTTTAATACATTTTTTTGACAAAACTGGTCATGAATTTCTTGCAGATTTTTCTCTAAATTTATTGATTTTACGATTAAAAGTAAGCTATTTTTTTAAGTGCATATTAACATTTGAAGGGTCCAGGGGAAAAACGGCTTAAGTCCACTTGAATTGATTCCGAGAAAAACAAAGTTGTAAATATATTACTAAAGTAATGGCTAATTTAAAGAAAAATAAATAAAACTAACAATATTTTTTGTTGAGCATGAAGTACTCAAGTAAGCAAACATAATATTGATTTTAACATCATGAATTTTCTGCATGATAAGCTAACATGAGTCAAAAGGACCTTCGACGTTTTAACTAAATTTTTTATTATTTTTATTTGAAGTTTTCTTCTGAAAGAACCGGACATGATAATTGGAAACGGTTTTTTGCTTTTTATTCAGACACCTCTAGACTTTCAAAATATAGTTTGAAAATAAAAAAATTTCATATTCGTGACATTGGACCGTTTTTGCAATTCAATTTGTTAGACAGGACTTCGACTGGATGTAGTAAGAATATCTATTTTTTTTTGTTTTAATTATTTACCTGACGTGTCGTTAGTTCTATTCACAAGTTTTTCCTTTTTAAATATCGCTTTGTTTAATTTTTGGAGCAAAAAAGATACCTTTGGAAAAAAGTTAGTACTCATACAAATAATCTATAAGATGTCATCATTAGTTTAATTTTTTCAAAAAGTGGACTTGAGCCGTTTTTCCCCTGCACCCATCATTTGCTTACCCCTAAAAATATCAGCCCCAGCTAAAATTAAGAGTATGAACTCAATGAAAAATTTCTTACACACATCGGTGAGTCCTCTGTATCATGGGGGCCCCTTTATCTCAGGGGCCCCGTATCATTGATACGGCTGATACCGCGGTAGCTACGCTACTGGTCCCACCAAGTAATTTCAATGCAATTGCTTTGATTTTTCGATCAATTTAAAATCAAGATTGTGTCGTTTATAATACCACATAGGAAAATGAATGAGGTATCAAAAAAACCGTAATTCTATTTATATGTGACATTTAGAAACAAGAAGAATATTCATCAATGCATTAGAGAGATATGAGTTCATATGTGAAAGTGCTCAAATATTCCCGTTATCTTCGTCCAACGGTATTCTAGGAGTTTTATTTAAATCAATAATTTCTATCATCCATTTCTATCATCCGTCCAAATTTCAGCTCTCTAGCCCTTACCATTAAAAAGATAACAATAAAACACTTCACAAATTCAAACTTTTCCATTCATTTTCATTATACTGCAGCTATTAGATTTTTAAACGAATAAATATAAATATAGTGTGAACACCCGATATTTGTACGGTAAAAACTGAATGCGATAAAAAACGTGCCGTACAATCTCGTGTGAACCAGGCCTAACGGTACTTGCCATACAACCGTTAAAGAAAAGCTTATTCATTTCAAAAACGGCTCTAACGATTTTGATAAAGAAAATCAGTGCGTTATTGTATAGGCATGGCTTACATTTTGGTAGAAACGAAAACTACATAATACTGTTATTATAACGGTACCTGCCAATACAACAACTTTTTCGATTTTCAATATTCTCATTAACGGCTTAATGGATTTTAATCAAAATTTTTTCTAAAAAAATGGAGACCCTCTAAAATGCATAACCTTAGTGCGATTTTTTGTTTTTAAATAGTAACGCCACATGATTACACAGGTTGGGAACACTACACAGCACACTGTTTTTTTTTTTACAAATATCGAGACTAAAATTTTGGTCTGAAGTTAAGAAATGGAATACAATGCATGTCAAATGTCAAATTTTCACTTCAACTCTTTTTACAAATATATAATAACACTATGTGGCGTGACTAATTTAAGCTTGGTTGAATAAATTTTGAAAAATTTCTTTTTTGAAAATTTTGATACGCAGGCCCCAAGAAAGTAGAACCCAAAGAAAAAAAGATGATGGGTGATTTGACCACGTTAGACTTATTCTTATTGGGTTTTTTTTAAGAGGACATGGCTCAAATTCAGCCGGATCTATAGGAGAGCGGTGAATATTTGTACAATGTTATACTCCAGACGTAATAGCAAAAATGGGTTTTGGTAAAAAACATGATAAATCCAAAAAACAAATTTGCTTCTTCACGTCCACTTTACATTGAACTAGGGACTAAACTAAATTTAAAATAATAATAAAAATATTTGAAAAAATTATGTTCCTTTGAAGAAAATTGGTTCACCCCTTTAAGATCAAGTTTGATGTAAAGAGAAGGTGAAGATGCAAATTAATTTTAGAAGCTAATATGTTTCTACTATATCTACACCATCGAAATAAAACAAAATAATTATTTGCTTAATGCCTCACACACAGCTTGTTGCATCATTCACCCGCCCTTATTGGAAAACTCTAGGTCAATTCTTGGATTTCAAATGCAACCCACATTCTTATCGTATATAACATAATATTCACCTAAAAGAATTTAGAAATATTAAATTTGATCGTACCAATATTTGTTTTTAACTTCACACTACAAAAAAACAGTAAACTTTTGCATTTTAATTATTATTGTGCATTGCTCTTCTCATAACTTCATAAGAACATATGTTGAAACATAATTTAATTTTGTTTCAGTTTCTGTTTCTGCTTTTGCTTTCCTTATTGTTTGTTTGTTTTTACGATACAATATTCCTCAGCCTAAATTTAGATAATAAAATGTAAAATTTCTGCAAATATTTTATATGTATTACTAAATGAACCAAATGAAATATAAAGTCATAAATATTTAATAGATTAACTTTTTATGATTTTTATTTTTTATGTTTCACAAATTGATTTGTGTGCATGGACAGGTTTTTATCACTTTTGTCATTATAATATCCAAGAAAAGAAACAATCCTTTTTTTTTGTTCATACAATGAAAACCGTTGACAGCTTTAAGGCGGAATTTTTGTTGTTGTTTGTTATATCGATAGAAATGCTATATTATATACTTTGTCGTAAAAATAAAGTCATAAAAAGAATTTTCTTTTCATTTATGGATTAAGTATTTGTATGTTAAAGGTTTTGAAAAATAGAAAAAGTATAAATTTTTGGTTAAAGATTAGAAAATTTCGAATTTACACAGAAATTGAAGGTTTATGAAATGGTGTATGGAGTTTTTAGTCTTACATCTCACTAAAAAAGTGATAAATATTGATTTGGAGGTTGCTGAAAAATATTTGGTTTATCAGCATTTTTATATTAGATATACAGATTTTAAGAAAATAAAACAAGACGGGGCTATCGAGTGACGATAAATGGCATACTTAATATTGGTGTTCGTTTCACTGGTACATTTCGTAATTTAATATTTTTCCTTCATCAATTATTCAGTAAGACAAATTTATCGCAGTATTGCTCGCAGCACTATTCTGTTTAAAAAATATGTTGTTGGGATGAATGTCATCCATACCTATAACTGATAAAGAAATAATCCAGTAATATTGACCAAGCTTTGACATTATTTTTGACAAAACAAAAAGACTGTGATGTGTTTTTGCTTACCACCGGAGGTTATGCGTGCTGGTCTCACCAGAGTTGTCCTAAAGAAAACACAAGCTTTAGAGGAAAAAAGTCTCAGAACCTTATTACAAGATTTTCATTGAACACAACTCTTTTGTTTATAGCACAAAATATTTCGTGAATGGTTCACTAGTATTTCGGTTAAATCTAGCATTCAAGTTTTAGATTTTAAACTCTAGTGTTTGGTCTTGGCTTATCTAGTTTTCGGCTTGTAAAACTGGTCTTATTTTTCTGACGTCAGGTTTGGGACGGAATCAGACATTACTACGCTCTTAGCGTCAGTTCAAAACAGCATGCTGGAACACTCTGGTAGAGTAGATTTTTGTTATTTTTACTTGATATATGGGTTAATGGCTATGATCAGAAAAAAAAAAAAAAAATTATAAATTTTTTAAAGTACTAAATTTAATGTTTTTTGAAACACCACTTTAAAGGCACTTTTTCAACTTTACATTGAGTAGAAAAAAAGTTTTTAAAAGTTGTCAAGCCAAAATGGACGGATAATGAATCCTTATATATCTCTTTATCTACAACCAAAAACTCAGTTGCATAACAATGAGCTAGAGAGATTTGATTTGAAAAAGTCATTAATTTTTTCTGAGTTTTTACTTGCGATATAGGTACTATAGGGCAAGTTTTGGATTCGTGCAAAAAAAAAATTTCGAGATAACAATCAAACATGACATTACGATGATAGAGAACACGAAAAAAGTGGGTGGCACAATTCTGTCTGTCTGTCTGTCTGTCTGTCTGTCTGTCTGTCTGTCTGTCTGTCCGTACCTCAACCTACAGCCTAAACCACTGAAGCGATTTTCTTCAAATTTTGAACTTAAGGTTTTTTTGTAACTCTCCAGAGGGGAAATTGAAATTTTTTTTTTAGCTCAAAAAATAACGGTACTTGCCATACAACCGTTAAGGAAAAGCTTATTTATCTCAAAAACGGCTCCAACGATTTTGATAAAAAAAAATCTGTGTATTATTGTAGATATGATATACCTTTAAATAAGAAAAAAAATCACCAAAAACATTTATTAACGGTACCTGTCATATAACGGTTTTTTTGATTTTTGATTTTCTCATTAACCGCTCATCCGATTTCAATGATTTTTTTTGCACAAAAGCTTTGTTAGAATGTAAATAATACTGCATACCAAAATTTTTGAAAAAATAAATTTTGGATTTTTAAAAAAAGATTCAAAATTTTTTTTTGAAAATTCAATATTTCAAAAACGGGTTGATGAATTATTTTGAAATTTCAGTTTTAAATGTATATTAATATATACTCAAAATTGGCATACCAAATTTTTTTTTGAAAAATGTTACAAAAATTTTATATATAAAAAATTAATTTTTAAGAAAACGGCTCCAACGATTTTAAATTTTTTTTTTTGCATATATTGATATTGTTTTAAGTAATCAAATGGCGTACTTTTTTTGGCGCTCTAAGTTATTTATCTGGCTGTTTAAACAATTAAAAGAACGATTTAAATGCTTTTTTATACTTTTTCTGTAATTACTTGAATATTTTTTAAAGTTCTTAAGTTCCACACAACTTGAACATAAGAGCAAGTACGTGCGATCCAGTCGTGCATTTTATTTTTTTTCAAGTGCAAAAAAAAAAACATGGAAAATATTATTTCTTTGTTTTGCAGGTATGAGTCTTAGTTTTAAATGAAATGGTTTTGTAATTCAGAAGGAAAACATAAATATTTTATGCTTAGCTTTTTAAAACGGTTTTATAGCTTATTTCGTGCATCCCCTAATAAAACTTTTAAGTATGAATGTTTTTGATTTCGGGCATGATTAATTATTGTCAGGTACTTTGATGGATATAAGAACCCTTAACTGGATTAGACTATTTTTAGGTAGGTAAACAGATTACCTTATTGGGATGTCATAAAATTGAATATTTTTAGTACAGGTATTTAGATTTAAGGTATAAAAAATAAAACATTGGGATGGAATTATCATTTCAAATTTGAACGAGCGATCGAGCAGTTGTATAAGGAAAAATTATTTAAAATGGATATACCAGACAATATTTTGTTTAAACTTTTTTTAAAAATTAAAAAAAAAAATCCGCTGAAAATTTACCGGAAAATGAACAAAATTAAGACACTTTCATTGCGCTACTAAGAAAAAATGGGTCGCAGCCCATAGATCAAGAGTCAATTTTATAAACAAAAATGAGCAATGGTTATCTTCATCTCTCCATATCACCGGACAAACAGAAGTAATGTGTGATCTACCAACTACATCAAGGTCATCAAGAGGAAGGCCAAGTAAGTCAGTCAATGAGTGCGCATAACATTCACAAAAAAGCAAAAACTAATCAATGTAACAGAGGAGATAAGTACTGCAAATCTCTCTGATGCATTATTAATAAGGTATAATAAAGACCATGAAAAGGCGATGATCAAGGCAATTTCTACCGCAAGTCCACTTCGAGTCAAAAGAGTCAAGGAAAGCATTCCTACTCTACTAAAGGATCCCATAAAATATACTAATGAAAATGCATTAGCTTTGTTTATGGATTTGGGTCTATCAAAAGAAAAATATAAAATACTGAGAACTTCGTTGAGGAAACACAATATAGATGTTATGCCACCCTACAGCACAATTACAGCTACGAAAAAAGAAGCAGTTCCAGAAAAACAGCGAAGTCACGGAAATATCAGCTGTTGTAAAACTTCAAGACATGATGGATCATACTGCAAGGCGGCTTTTAAAAAGCAAAACAGAGGAACAAATAATTGCACTCCCAAGAAGTTTGACCTTACAGAGTAAATGGGGCTGCGATGGATTATCTGGACAAGGTGCGTACAAGCAAAAATTAATACCTCAGATGGTGAAACAGACGCAAACATGTTCATGGCATCAGTTGTTCCACTGAGGCTCAATAGTGCTGATTGCGAACATTGGAGGAACCCTCGCCCATCATCAACTCATTTCTGCCGACCGTGAAACACGAGTTCTTTTTAACTATGATTGACTGAAAAGTTTTAAACGAATTAACAGAAACAAAGTCTACGCGGTCATGTCCGATATGTAAAAGAACCCAAAAAAACTTCAATAACCAGGATGAATAAAATAACGACGAACATAATTATGAACATGGAATATCTCCATTGCATGCTAGAATCAGGTGCATGGAATTTATTTTGAAAGTTGCTTATATACTTCGACAAGAGGGAGAGGAATTTGATGAATCTATTGGGATCAAAGAGGCAGAAATAAGAAGAAAACGAGAGATTCAAAGGCGTTTTCACGATGAGCTTAGACTTGATGTGGATAAACCAAAGCAAGGATTTGGAAATAGCAATGATGGAAACACTTCAAGGAGATTTTTTGAACAATCGGCGGCAACCGCTCGAATAACTGGGGTCAATGAAGAGGTCATAACTAGGATCAAAATAATACTTAATGTTTTGAATTGCAGGGAAGCAGTGAATACAATTAAATATGGAGAGTACACCAAAAAAACGCAGAATTATTGAAACAAAAGTACCCTGAAAAACTACTTACACCTACTCTTCATAAAATTTTGGTCCATAGTCAAAATATAATCGAATACCAATGTCTAACACTTGGAGAATTGTCAGAGGCCCAAGAGTCCAAAAATAAAAACTACAAGAAATACAGATCTCATAATACGTGCAAAATTTCAAGAATGAATGAAGACTTATTTAACATGCTAGCAATCTCATCATATCCACTTATTTCTTCCTTGAGGCATGCAAGGACCCAAAGAGATCTGAAATCCCAATACTCACCAGAAATGATAAGTTTGTTACGCATTTCCCCGGACTTAGATGATACTTTCCAAGAAATTTAATGTTTGTATTTAAATTTTGGTTCCTTTTATTTTATTTTTCTACTTTTTGAATTGTAATCTATTAATAAAATATTTAATAAATACTTATAAGGACTCTTAAAAAAAAAATAAAAAAATCAATTAATAAAAAAAAAAGATTTTTTTTCGCCACATTTTCACTTAATTTGGGTTGTTTTCGTTTTTTCCCCACTGTTTTACTTGAAATACACTCAAATTACTACATAAATTGACTTTCAACCTTTTTAAAATTAAATACCAACTATGTTAACCAACTTAACTAAAACTTCTTATTTCAGCAGCAGATTCTGAAACACCCTGTAAATATTTTTTCTTTAAATTCTCAAATTTTATAGCCTTGGAAATTTCCTTTAAGACGAAAAAAATTGTGGTGATATCTTTATTTGTTTAAGAGATATGATTTTTGCAACCAAAAAAGTCAATTCGGGCCACTGTGCGCCGCTGGTGGTAGTTAGGACGTTTGACTTCGAACTAAGCCCTTTCACCACTGGTGGGTCAAAGGCTTTGGTAAGAAATAACTGGACAATCTATTCTAAATAACTTTGTCTTTCAACGAAATTCCTTACAATTTGTGGGGTAAGCTCCAAGAAAGCAAATTAAGCTAATGACCGGATCGTCTTGACTTGTCTTCGACCGGAGTTAAAATGATCAATAAAATCAAATTTACTTATTCTTATTTGTCGTCTGATTTGCGTATGACCGAAAGGCTAATTTTCGTTCATCAAGTAAGGTTTTTATGCTACATTTTCAGCAAGGACTGAATGTGAAAAAAAATAAGATAATATAATACCTAAAAGGGTCTAAATTTATACTTAGGAATATTATCCTTGAAATTTCGATGCAAACAATGGTCTCTAGCTTTTATTTCCTGTATACCATCTGGATCTTAAATTACTATAGACTTTGGTTTATTTTTTCGTGAAATGTTCCATAAAATTGGCGGATTATTCCAACAGCCAAATTTAATTTTCCTTATCAATCTTAGGCCTCACCACCACTAGTTTTAAACTATTTCTCTTTATGAATGAATCCAACACTTCTTCCCCATGAAAGTCCTTATTCCAAAACCTAATTAAACTCATTGTTAGTTAAAGGTACTCATTAATCTCCGAAATTCTAATTAAAGTACCTACTGTTCAGAATTTGTAAGCCTATATGCTTATATCAGACCATAATCATCTACACAAATATATTATCCGTTCATTTGTATATATCTATCGAATCCCTTCATTACACTTAAGCTTTTCCTATTCATAAGTCAATACACAATATAATAAGCAATTTTACCACACATCGTACACAAATGCATTAATAAATTACTATATCGATAATAATGGCATAGTGACAGGATATCTACACACACACACGCATATGGCTCACGATTTCTATGGAAGGGGGACACACATTATTATCCTGATGGTTGTTTGGGAATTGCCTTATATTAGTCCCCCTTGGCCAAGCAATAGTTTAACAACTATATGTGTGTAATACGAAAAGTAAAATTTACTTTAATATCAAAATGTTTTCTGTCGCTTGAGTAAAGCTATTTGAACAATTGGATTGTATAAGCGTGGGAATATGTATTAGTTTGTGTATGTGTGCGTTTAAATGTCCCCAAAATATTAGGACACTTCATCAAAATGGGGATAAATTTATTATCGTTATTATATCCTTTTGATGGTTAGGTTGGTGGTTTTTTCCAATCCAATCATTCCAAAAAGCTTGTGTTTCTGTTTCGACGACCGATGATGACAACAACAAAAATACTTCCAAACACACCAAGGCGGATAAGGACGCGATGGTAACGGCGACAATATCCTGGATTATTAATACTGGCAGAGATTTTGTGGTTATATCTATAATGGAGGTAGGCTGAAATGCCTATGATTTTGGCAAAAAGGTGGACGAAGGATTTTTTCTAAGCTTATAGAGAGTTTGTGATAAAAATACTGGCAGCCTAAAATACATTTTCAAATCAGTGATATATGCAATGTAAATGGCTGGACTTTTAGTAGAGTAGGTAGTTATTTTTCGAGTTTTTTGTTTCTTTTCCATCGAATGATTGACGGAATTGTAATCGGCTTTAGCTGGGGCCAAAAAATATTGATAGGTTTTTTTTTACGATCAAAGTTTTGTTTTCTAGCAACCATTATTTTTGTATGTGATTATATGGTTGTGGTGGTAGAAAAGTAATTTCTAGGAAACTCTGTTTCTTTTTTTTTGGAAATACGTGGAAGTTTGGTTAGTCAAGAACAAAAAGATAGTTAAAAGCTTTCTTGGCAAAATGACTAAGTGGACGTGATATGGAATAATGAAGTTTTATGAAAAAGAAACACTTAGATTTGTGTTAATATTCTTTTATGGAATAAGTCAATTTATTGGTTTTGTTGCTGATACTGTATGATTACCTAAGTGTGTTTATAGTTAATGGGAACCCCGTACCAGCTGCAGTTTTTAATTCGAGATTTTTAACAGACTTGTTATAACAATGATATGGAAGACGAAAAAAGTTATTCTCACAATTCTGTCTGGTCTATCTGTCTGTCTGGGCATTGAGCTACAGCCTAAACGGCGGAATTGATTTTCTTCAAACTTGCTTTATAGGTATGAAGGTACTATAGGGCAAAAAATCGAGATAATAATCAAACATGACATTACGATGATAGAGAACATGAAAAAGTGGGTGACACAATTCTGTCTGCCTATCTGTCCGTTTGTCTGTCTGTACCTCCATCACAGTCTAAACAACAGAAGCATTTTTTTTTTCAGATTTTGAGCTCAAGGTTTTTCTTGTAATTCTCTAGAGGGGAAATTCATCTTTTTATCTGCAAAGACAACGGTTCTTGACAAACAAGCGTTAAGAAAAAGCTTATCTATCTCAAAAACAGCTCCAACGATTTTGATAAAAAAAACTCAGCGCGTTATTGTAGGTATGGTGTACATTTTGGTTGACAAAAAAATATCGATAACTATTATTGATGTTACCTGCCATATAACGTTTTTTTTATTTTCGAATTTCTCATTGACGACTCAACCGATTTCAATGACAAAATTATTCAAAACTCCTTTTGCTTCCTTAAGGAAGCAAAACAAAGAATAAATACAATTTATCTTAAAAGTTCAGCAAAACAATAATTAAAATATATATGTCAATAATATTGATCATCAAAATTTGGAACAAAAATAATTTTTGGATTTTTAAGAAGATAATATTTTTTTTTTCAAGGGTTCCAAGCAACTTGAACATAAGATCAAGTAGGGTAAATATGTCAACAGTGAATCAGAGTATACAGTGAATCACTTGTTCTCACAATAAGGGTATTCATGGAACTGCGTAAAACACTAGATAAGTTTACGATTTGCTTAGTGAACTGTCAAACTTTGTATGGGAAATGGTTTGCACAATTTGGTTAAAATTAACCAAGGATTTTGCAGCGTAAAATTAACCAAATTTATTTGGATAAACTTATCCAAACGTCATTGTGACATTTAGAACTAGGCGTGTTCAGAAATATGACATGATTTCTCAGAGAACTAAAAAGAAGCTCTGACCATGTTCTGTAACATTCGTATCGCGATTGGTTGGCGATAAAAGTTGTGAATAAAAACGTAGTGTATACAAAAAAAAAAAAATAATTAGGACGCGTCTACTTTTACTAAACGACTAGGAACTAGGACTCGGCTCTCCCAAACCAACGCAAATCATTCGTTGATGACGACGAAACTACACCAACAACGTGTTATTTTCATTGCTCTCTTCTCCTTTTGACTGTTTGGAAAGACACTTTTTGTTGATTTTTGACTTTAGCTTCCAAAAGCTTGGTACTGTTATAGTTCTACTTTTACATTTATTTATCGTTCCGAGACTCCGATTGCATATTGGTTCGGGAGAGGTTCTCAATTTAAAAATAACTTCGAAATCTGAACGTGTCTATGTCTATTCTGTCTGTTTTTGACATTTAATATTTGACGTTTATCGAATATCTGATTCAATAACGCAACATTTAACCAAATGAATAAAAAGGTCATTCATGCAAATGTTTGCGTAAACTTATCATTTTACATAATTTGTAAACTTACGACATTGCATGAATACCCTTAATGTCTCTTTTTTTTTAAAATGAATCTGAAAAGAAGAAAAGCACACATTTTTTCTTCCTCTCGCAAAAATGCATCGGTCTGCGTGATCCCGTTGTCAAAGTCCGTTGTCTTCGTGTGTTTGTGTTTTTTTGTAGGTAAGTAATTTTGTTCTATTTAGTTTTTGATCTTGTTGACAAAAAAACGTGTGTTACTTACTTACTTAAGTTTAATATTTGTACTTGTGGTTACATAGACTTAATAATTTTTGTCGATTTGTTTTCTTTGGTGAAAATTCTTATGAATTATTAACATGTTTCCCTAAAATGATAACATAGTACACAGTGAATCAACTGAAAGTGGTATACAGTGAATCACTGGTTCTGGAACGGTTTTACCAGAAATTTTAATTTTTCACTTCATGTTAATATGACATGGATAATCGCTAGAAGCTTATAGCAATTGTGATTGACTGAATTACTAGTTTTATTTTTATTTAAAAATGTAACGTTTTTAAAATTTTCTTATTTATAAATCCATTTAATGTTAAAGGATAAACAAAAAACAAAAACTCTTTCAAAAATAAACAACGAAAATTTATAGTTCTAGTCGGTAATTGAATTCTTAATTTTTTTTTTGTTTATTTTTGTAAGAGTTTTTGTTTATCCTTTAACAATACATTGATTTATAAATACAACAAATATAATATGAAGAAACTTATATTTTTACTCAATGGACTAATTTGGAATCCCCTGTTTACCATGTACTGATTCACGCAGGTTAATTTTAAATATTTGTTTTTAGTATCTCAACTGTAATAAGGCTTTGAAATTTTGTGCTTAAATTAAGGTTAAAACAATGAAAAAACTGTGGAAAAAAGTTCATGTAAGATCAACGGAGCAAGAAGTAAAAATTGATCCACTGTTAACACCTTTACCCTACGTGCGATCCAGTCGTGAATTTTATTTTTTCATAGAACCAAAACAAAAATAGTACGTCGGCGTCGTAGGTATAGTCTTTTTTTCTCAAAGCCGTATTTTCTTTTAAAAAATCAATAAACGAGTTTTTGATAATTTTAGTTTTTGATTTTTTTCATAACGCTATGATTGATTTCAATATTTTTTTATTCAGAAGCTTCCAAAAAAATAAAAATAGTATTGTGAACCGAAATTTAAAAAAAAAAATATTTTTTGGATTTTTAAAATATGTCTCAAGTATTTTTTTTTTTTGAAAATCAAATACTTCGAGAATGACTTATCGTTCTTTTTAAAACTCGATACTTAAGAGTTTTTTTATACTTTCTAAAATATTTTAAGACAAATTTTTAATTTTGTCAAAAAATAACGGTATCATCCATACAAAAGTTAAAAAAGCCATCAAAGAAAATATTTTTTTTTCTCAAAAACGACGATTAATAAAAAATTAGTTCGATTTACACCCAAAAATTATAAAATTTTAATTTTAAAAAAGAAATTTTTGAATTTTTAAAAAAGTTTCAAATTATTTTTTTGAAAATCGATATCTTCTTAAATCATGCACTTTATTACCTTGACAGTTCAATATAAAATAATTGTTTTTTTTTAGGTTTATGAACGAATGTGTTCTCATGGTAATTAGGTAGATTTAGCTAATAGCTGTTAGATTTGAAAAAAATTGGCTTACAGAAATGTGATAAAAGCAATTAAATTGCAAACAATATAATTTTTATTGAGAAATTGCGTTTGCCCAAGTTTGAGTGTTTTGTGTTTCTTCCTATTTGTCTCCCGGTTTATCTTATGAAATTGTTGTTGGAATATTGCTTGTTGTAAAATTGGTAAATTTAAATAATTTTTCCAGATTAAAGTGGAATTCAGAAAGATCATACCATATTTTTGATCAACAATGGAAATTCGTACCGTGAAGTGGCCTTAAAACGCTAAATGTACCACAGTCCAGGTACACGTATCTGTATTAAATTTTTGGTGAGTTCATCTACATTATAGCTACCTGAGACGTCCATTTCTACAGTTCAAAACACTTAAAATTTAAACCATCACCGCAACGCGATAAAGACAATTCGTAGAGACGATTCCAGACAGTTTATATAGACTTAATATAGATAGATAGATATCTTTATTTCGTAATAATGTTTTCAAAAAAAGTCTGTGACCGCACATTTTACAATTCAGAGATTTGATACATTATCTTTCTACTGAAACATTTTCTTGTATATAATAGAATTAGTGAATATAAATAATGGAAAAATATATAATCGAAGGAAAATACGAAAAAAAACCTTCATTTAAACAAAAAAAAAAAAAGTAATAAAATAAAAAAGTATTTAATTTAAGTTGAATAATTAAAGGCAGTATTATAATTCAAATTATAAATTTAAAAAAAAAATGCGAATATACATTATACATGAATGAACAATTTAATATATAAATAAATAAGATACAGAAAACAAAAAACATAAAAAGAAATTACAAAAAATAATAAATAAATCAATTAAACAATGAAAAAATAAATAAATAAATAACAAAAAAAAAAATATAAAATAAGTTAACAAAAAACAAATAAATAGGTAATCAAATAAATTAATAAATAGATACATAAATAAACAAATTATTATAAATCAAAATTATTATATAAATAAATAAATAAATAAGTGAATAAATAAATGGTTTAATAAATAAGTTAATAAATAACTAAATGAATAATAAATAATTACATAAATAAATAAATAAATAAATAAAAATAAATAAATAAATAAATTAAAAAATTAATAAATAAATAAATTAATAAATAAATAAATAAATAAATTAATAAATAAATAAATAAATAAATAAAAAAATAAATAAATAAATAATACATACTTCATTGATGAAAGCAAACGCAATAAAAATATTACACACAAATATCACAGATTAAGCATTAAGCTGGTTTATGAGGGAGTTCTCAGAATTATCACAGCTATTATTAAAATTAATTGTAAGTTTTCGAATCCTTTCAAAAATCAATTCAACATTCGCCCTTCTGTGGAGATCTAAGGTTGAATTATGCCAGGGCAGATTTAACATCATTTTTAAAACTTTGTTTTGTGAAATCTGCAACTTCTTTATATGACAAGTTGCTGCATTACCCCATATTGGACACCCATATAATAGAATTGCTTGGAAAATTACTTTATAAATTATTATCTTATTGTCATTAGTGAGTGAAGATTTTCTATTGATAAAAGGGTAAAGCATCTTAATTGCAATACTTATTTTTTTTAACGTGCTTTGAACATGATGGTCAAATGTAAGTTTTGTATCAAGATGAACCCCGAGATACTTAATGGATTGCTCCCATGCTATTGAATTACCATTAATTTGAAGCTGACTGCTGGGAAGATAGCAAGCTTTTCTTTTTCGCGTGAAAAAAATGGCTTGCATTTTCCCAACGTTCAGCTTAATTTTCCATTTCTTATAATATTTTTCAAGTATTTCGATCGCATTTTTTAGATTTGTCTCAATATTGAGAGCAAATTCATGCGACGTAAATACTGCAGTGTCATCAGCAAAAATGGCTGCTTCACATTGCGGAAGATTTGGAAAATCTGAAGTATAGATATTGTATAAGGCTGGCCCAAGGACTGATCCTTGAGGCACACCAGAGTCAAAAAATAACACGTTAGAAACACCACAATTTACATGCACTTGAAAACATCTACCGGATAAGAAACTCTGAACAATTTTACATAAATAAAAAGGGAAGTCAAACTGTATCATTTTATAAATTATTCCATTGTGCCATACACAATCAAAAGCTTTTTCAATATCTATCAATATCATGCCCGTTGACTGACCCCGTAAACGACGATCTAAGACATGGTTACAAATTCTTTTTACCTGGTGTGAAGTGCTGTGAAAGCTTCGGAAACCAAATTGTACATCTGGAAAAAGATCTTTATCTGAAACTATTTTTAAAATATACTGCTTCAGGATTTTTTCAAAAACTTTACTAACGTTGCTTAATAAACTAATTGGCCTGTAACTTTCACAGACATCTGGAGCTTTTCCAGCTTTAAGAACAGGGACAACCATGGCTTTTTTCCAATATTGAGGGAAATATTGGCATTTTAGACATGCATTTATAATAAATGTTAAATATTTAATTCCAATCTGAGGTAGTTGTTTTAAATATGCATTTTGAACTTTATCTAGTCCTCCTACTTTTCGAGTTTGCAAGCTGTTGACTACATATTTAATATTTTCTTCAACTACAAAAGCATTTAAAGGAGTCAATTCATTTGAGTTTTCAAATCTTTCAATTGTGTCCCTAACAAGTTCGTTTGTTTCAAAATCACCCAAATGTTGAGAAACTAGGTGATTTTTTGAAAAATTTGTGCCAAGTATGCTTGCTTTTTCAATATCTGTAAAATATGTTTTTGAAGAATCCTTAAGAAATGGTATCCTTCTATTTTTGTTTTTTACTACTTTAACGATATTCCAGAAGGGCTTAGCATTTTTATCAAGAACGCTCAATTTTCTGTTCCATTCTTTGTTACGATTCACTTGTATTTGATCAGTAATTAGTTTGTTAAAATAAGAAACCATTGTTCGAGAAAAGGGTTGACGATATTTTTGCCAATTTTTTCGATGAACGTTTCTTATTTTTATAAGTTCTAATATATGATCTGGAAGTTTTTTATATAAATCTCTTTTTTCACGTTTGGGAATGCTTTCATCAACTGAGGAAAGAACAGCTTGTGTAAAGTTTTGAACGATGGAGTCAACATCATCTTTACAAGACACTCTTTCAAGATCTGTGCAACTGTTTTGAAGGTTCACTTTTATCTTTGATTTGAACGATTTCCAGTTTGCATTTTTTAAATCTAGAAAATATTGCACTTTTTTTTCCCCCAACCAAGAAAGGTAACAAGAAACAGGATTATGATCTGAACTGAGTACACTAAACGAAATGGGTTCTGTTATTAGATAAGGGACATTGGACACAAAAATATCAAGAACTGAAGGACGACCACGGGAACCTGCAGGAAAATAAGTTGGACAAGGAGGATAAAAGATATTAATTGGTACAGTCAATGGAAAGTCAGACAATATATTGCCCCAGGCATTCGCTCTTGCACACCCCCAATCTCTATGCCGGCAGTTAAGATCGCCGCCTAATAGAAATTCACCACTCATTGTGAATAAATTTCTAAAATCTTGTTTTAGCCATTTCCTTTTTATATCCGACGCGGATCCACCAGGAAAATAAACTGAAAAAACTTTAACTGTCTTCTGGTTTCTTAATTTAATCTCTATCCCTATATTCTCCACCATGCGTGTGGGAACTACAGGTAAAAGCGAATGTTGAATTGATTTTCTAATAAGAATCGCAACCCCCCCACCTCTTTGATTTATTCTATCCAAGCGATAGCATTTGAAATCAGATGATGGGAGTCTTATATTACAATCGAGCCAGGTTTCCGTGACTAACGCAACGTCCACTCTGTAGCTATTCAAAAAATCTAAAAATTCAAGAAATTTATTACGTATGCCTCTAGCATTCCAAGTTATTATTTTTATTTGTGTATCTGCCATTTTACTTATCATTAGAGTATAAAAACTTAGTAGCTAAATGCGCGATCACATTAAATTGTTCTATTTTTGTTTTACAAACTGATAAATTTGAAATCATTTCCATGCAGAGGGAATTCAGTTCCTCCATTGTAAAGAGTGATGAATTGTTGTTGGTAACGTTGTTGTTATTGTTATTATTTGATGAAGAAGCGCCACGTGAGTCATTTTCCCATGCATTCATTGTTGGTGGTGTTCTTTGAAATTGAGAGCTTGGATTAGCGAAGCGTTTGCTCGGTGTATGTACCTGCCGACGCTGTGGCTGTGGGAGCGAAGGAAAGTCACTCAGAGAAGCAAATGAAACCGGTTTTTGGTAAGCTTGATGAATAGAAATTTGTGCTGTTGCATCAGCGAAATGAGGTTTTGGGTGGGGATGAGCTTTTCTTCCAGATGATCTTTCTTTAATTTCTAAATATTTAGATCTGCTAGTGCATGTTATGTCAGTAGCTTTGTGATTGCCGCTGCAGTTAGCACATTTATTCGTAGGATTATTGCATTCGCTTGTTTTGTGAGATCCAGCGCAAACGGCACAATATGTTTTTATGTGGCAATTTCTCTCGCCATGTCCAAACATTTGACAATTAAAGCATTGTGTCACCTTACCTTTGATTTTTCTTTGGAAGTTCCAATTCACTTGGGTATGGAAAATTGAGCGATAATTTTTTTTTAATTCATTTAATTTTATCGATCCATTTTCAAAGGAAACGATATAGAAAAAGTCAGTAAATTGATCGTATTTTTTTTCAATTTTTCTTATATCAACACATTTTAAGCCAAGAGAAATGAGTTCAGCTTTAAGTTCATTAGTTTTGGTGTCATCCAAACCATACAAAACAACTTTGAAAGTTTTCGCACTTTTAAGGTCATGAGAAAAATATTGACAGTTATCCTCTTTTAATTTTTCTAAAACAATATTATAAGACTCCATGGATTCGAACACAATTTTTATTCCTATTGTTAGTTTTTTAATTGAGTAGTTGGATACGTTAAGGACCTTCATTATATTATGCACATATTCGGGTGATTTTTGGAGCACTTTTATAGGTGGCACATACACTTTCTTTACTATAGATGGAGAATCAATTTCATCCATTTCTGAATTATCAGTATCTGGATGGCATTGGAGGGGAGTAAATTTATTAAAGAAGTGGTTTTTACTAGGCCCACTTGTTGGAAACATAGTGGAGCGAAGTTTTTTATCCGAGGACAAGCACTTGTCCCCGGTTTCAGGTGATCTATCTCGTTTGGGAATGTTGTTAATTAGAACTTGCGAAAGAGATGAACACGTCATACGCAGTCGAAAGCTCCGGGTAGACTGAAGACTTAATATTGTCAGAGAAAATACGTACATAATCCGAAGTTAAAATTAAGTCTTATTTCATTTCAGGTTTATGAAAGCCATTGCTACCAGATTCTAGGACAAACGTTCTATATTGCCTGTATACTGATAAATATTGCTGGACAGAGTAGGAAAGGTAGTTATATCAATTTCATTTTTGTATATCTTAAACATTAATGTTGTATCCTGCTCCCAATAAGACTAAGTTAAAAAAAAATCTTCATTTGCCAAGTAGATACCTAGATTATGCTGAATGTTTCACTTCACCTTTTTATTTCAAACAATCTGAACTTAACTTAATAAAAACAAAATACGAAAAAAAGTTCTTATAGGTATCCACCGACTACAAGAATATTTCAAGAGCTTTGTATACATACTCTGTTTAACCGTGGCGTGGTTTGTTTTTTTTCCTTTTCGTCCTTCATAAGAAAAGGTATAATAAAAGTAGGCAGGTATATGTATAACCATAAGAGCAGCAAAAGTTTTTTAATTAATCATCATCTCATGAATTCCTTTGAAAAAAAAATGGTGGAGTGAAAAAAAACATCACGCAATCTCTTCTCTTGTAGTTGAAACGTCCAGAATACCAAGCTCACACCATACTCGTATTTATGTATAATAAATTCCTCTACACACATATCGTGTCCTTTTTTTTTGCTCCCCGAAGCCAATACTAAGAAGAGGGTAAACCAAAAAATAAAAACCGAAAATTAAAATATTTCATTTTGTTTTTATTCGTCCTTCTATCCATATACCTAGATGCTACATTGAGTCCTTGAGGATGATCCTATGACACTCGTAGATTTCTTGAGAAACTTTTCTTTCAAGCTAACATTTTCCTTTTTTTTTTTTCTTCAGAATAGTCAAGCGGAAACTATCATCTTGCAACAACATGAGGCACTTTATACTCTTATCAGGCAGACATAAGGATACGTCAAGGGTATATCGTTTGGCCATAGTCTGTTGACTTAAAATCTCACATTCTGCTGGTTCTGGTGCGTCGATATTGCTTTTGTTGTTTTTGGAAGAAGAAGAAGAACAAGAAAAAGTTTTCTCAGCAGTGCAGGCACAGCATCAAAGAGTGCTTGCAAGAAAAAAAAAAAACAAAACAAAAATACAAAAAGGATTCAATGTCTTGCTTTCAGTTTTTATGACACCCTGAGGTTTTATATCCGTAATTATTGTTATACCCCAAAGATGGACATAGTTTTTGCCTTGAGATGAGTCCACCCTTGGGGGGTGTGTATAGGGAAATTTATATAATAATATAATATATGACAAGTGAGCCATTGTGGAATAGTGCGGTAATGCCACGTTTTGGTTTTTCCTTTGGCTTTGTTTCTTTAATAAAATTATCGGCTGAAGTTTTATGCGGCTTGGTCTTTCTTGAGATTTTTTTTTCTTCTTATGTTTGTAACCTATGTATATCGACATAATATCTGTATGTACATAGCTTATGCAGGCAGGCAGAAAAATGTAGGATTTAATTTTCTTTTATTCTAGGAAAATCTTAAATAGATTTGTTTTTTTCTTTGTGCAAACGAGTATGTCTATGTATGTATGAATATTCCCATATGACATGGTAGAAATGAGTGTTTTGATAGATAAAGTTTTGACTTGATGGTTATTTAATTTCTGGCATGTTTCTAATGGCTTTTTTGGCCCATTTACGATAAGAGCAGGCATATAGATTATTCTAAGGATAAAATGAACAACTCCTCCTCCAAGATTTTAACTTCAGTTTTTCGCATAGAAAGTTTTATTTCAATGATAGATATGTTTGTATGTATATTTTCATTTTTGCTCATTAACTTTAACGCTTCCCGAGTCTTTAAATATCCTTCTCCAAACAATTTTCCATTAAGAAATCCACAGGATCTTTCTTATTTATTTGGTTACTTCCTTTTTAAATATATATAAGCTCATTTTGACAAGAAAACAGATTTGGAAAAGTACGAGAAAGTATATGTAGCTTTGTTCCCATTTGAGTAGAAATAATGCAAGAAAGTATAAACAAAAATGTACATAAATTTAGAGTTATTTTTTTTTTTTTTTATTTCAATATAATCCACAAATGTATGCATTTATTTTTAAAATCCCAAGCTATGCAACACAAAAATAAAATCTGTAAGGGATTGTGGAACGTATTGAAAACGTATTTAGTTTCCAGACTGTAGGCTGGAATTTGGATTAAAAAGAAGGTTTTCTTTACAAGACTGGTTAGATATAAACTAAGGTGAAATTAAATTATTTCACAACAAAATTCTCTGTGAACTTTAAGAAACTACATTCCACACCTTGTATTGTGAAATAAAACTATTTTTGACAAATAATTACAAAATCTTCTAATTACTGCAGATTTGTTCCTCTTGGCCGTTATGTTTCGGTATTGAAAATAGTACCTACATACAAGGAAAACATTGTGGAACGCATTCGTTTTTCATTTCACTACTAATGTGTAAAACTGACTGAAGTATATGGATTTAGAAGAAGTTTTTCTAAAGCAACAGTGGAAGTAAAATATTTACAGGAAATGAACGCGTGAATTTAACAAGTTATATCCCACAACTAACACTGTGAACATGATGACAAACATCATGAACTTTTACGGTTCTTAGTATAGTCCAATAATTCTTGTTCAAAAACATTGCTCGGGAAAAAAATATGGAATGCATTCATACAAAGTGAAAAAAAAGACTGCAGCCAAGAATAAGAAGAAGGTTTTTCTATGAAAAACTTTCAATCTAGAGCAAAATAAAAATGACCACAAAATACTTCTCCGTGAACTTCAAATATTAAAAATTCCACGTCTTGTAGTTTTCGAGGAAAAAATAATTCTTGGAAAATGTCGCTGTGAAATTGTTTTTTTTTTTCGTTTTTCACTTTGCAATTTGGCACTTTCGCCGCAGTGATAGCTGTCACTCTTGAATTGATTAATTCCAAAAGTTCCCTATTGTTAAATTAATTTTTTGTTGGAAAACGTCTAACTCACAAAAAAAAATTTAGATTGCTTGGAAAAATGTGGAACGTATTCATTTTTCATTTTACCACTACCTAGTTGACTGAAGTATGGATTAAGAACAAGATTTCCTTTAGATCGAGACTGGAATATCCACAAACCTCTTCTGTGGGAAGGTGAGAAATTTACACTCCACAGTTTGCATTGTGAAATAAACATACTTTTGGAAAATTGTCTAGATTTTTAAAACCGTATTAGATTTTTCCCTTGGCCGTATATGTTTCAATATTAAAAAAATAGCTTGGAAAAAGTTGTGGAACGTATTCATTTTATGTTCAACGTCTTGTGTTTAAATTATTGGCTGAATACGAATAAGATTTCTTCTACAAAGCGTCTAAGGCTCAAAACTAGAGCGAAACTGGATTATCCACAAGCCACTCCTCTGGAAAGCTTAATAATTTACATTCCACAGCTTGCATTAAAAATAAAATATTAGGTACCTATAGTAAAAAATAGATTAAGCTTTGCCATATTATCGAGCTCTTTTAAGTAATATCTGATTTTTCATAGGCCATATGCTTGGTTATAAAAAAATTGCTTGGAAAAAGGTGTGGAACATTTCACCCCAAATGAATACCTAATAGAGTGAATTATGGATACAAAATAAATTTTCCTCAAGATACAAGATACCAATATGAAATATTCATTAAAAATCGTCTTCGCGAAGTCGTATAACTCACATTCCACAAGTTTTATTATGAAATTATACTTATTTTGACAAATATGTCTATCTCTTTCCATAAATATTATTTCCTTGTAATCAATTTTGTAGTCAAAAATATTGCATACTTGGAAGCAGTTATGGAATGTATTCTAGGCAAACGGCTAATATACTGGGAAGTGTGGATGTAGTTGAAGAGTTCCTCTACCAAGAAAAATCACGAATTTATTCACAAAAAATTTCTTCTTGAGCCTTAGAAACTTACATTCCACATTCCAAATAATGTTTTGAAAGAAAAATAATTTAAAACAAAACACTTCTAAGAAACTTTTGATTTTTTCCTTTTGTAGCCAATATGTAATCAAAATTGTCGTCAATGAAAAGGTGTGGAACGTATTTAGTTTTCATTTCACTATAAATGAGTAATAAACTGTAGCCTGGACGAAGATAATATACTTCTGAAAAGCCCTGTTAAAACAACAAAACTGTAAGGGGGGGGGGGTAATTCACAGAAAACTAGCTTCTTGTCGGTGTAAATTTTCCAAAATAACATTCCACACTTTACAATATGTGAAGTAAAACAGATTTTCATCAAATCTATTACAGTCCCACAAAACTTTTGATTATTTATGTATGTTTGGTTGCATATGCTGTGTAACTCAAAATATTGATTGAATAAATTGTGGAATCCATTGTATTATCACAAGAGAATTAAGTGAAAAGCTTACGTCAGATTCAGATAAAAGTTTTCTGTGCGTAAAAACTTGGGTGAAAACCAAATATTGAAAATAAATGTCAGTGTGAAATTTTTATCCTGCACAACGTTCTACATTTTACACTTCCTACCCAAATACATAAATGAAATTAAAAATAAATTGATTGTGGAACGCATTCATGAAAAGTATTTTCACTTAAGTGCATTGCATAACTGCAAAAGAGAACTGCCAACGGGCGAGAATTTTGTCATTTAGTTCACATGAATAAATTTGTTCACTCGCCGATAGATGAGAATTGCCATAAAATATTAAACAGTAAAACAGGTGCTAACAAAAATTTGAGGTTAATAGGGGCCAATTTTTCATTCGCTGCCTTGTGATGTTGTGAATTAGCGTTTGACAGTTCACAGAATATATCTTGCTGGTGGCGTAAGAAATATAAAGAGCGTACAAAATAGAAAATTCTGTGGAAGTTATTTATTTGTCATTTGACATTTATAGTTCCAAAAAATGTATGAGAAATAAATGCGTTCCATTTTTAATCATGTGAGCACAATGAGCCAATATGGTGGATGGTATAAGCCATTATGCTATTTTATAAAATTTTACAGATTAGAAGAAAGAAAACTTTGATAAATAAAAAAATAATAAATCTTAAAATTAATAAATTTATGATCAGGTATAAAATTTATTCTTCAGGTTTGCCATATTCATATGCATATTCATATTCATATGAAAAATTTCTTTTAATTTCCTATATCATAATACCAACTATGTATAGGTACTCACGATGTCTTTGAGCTTATTGAATTCTGTGGAATTTTATTTACCGAATGTAAAATGTTGGGTATAGTCCTTTTTTTTTATTGAGATAATACTTGAGAGAATCCTGCCTTGTAAAACCGTCAATAGATATAATAATCAGAATTCCAGCTTCAACAAAATAATCAATGGAATATCATAGCCGTAGGTATGTGAGTGAATGAGAACCTTACCACTACCTATACCTCTATACCTACAGTGGAATCCGTATATAAAATTGGAATTTTTTGATATCCTTTTTATGCATATAATAAAAATACCAAAGGCTTTTTTTATCTCTTTATGGAAATATGGACAGATTTATAAATTGAATTTATTTTAATATGAATAATAAAATGAAATATCCTCGAAGAGCTACAATTCAATGTATTCAAAGTGTATATAGGGATATAAATTAACAAAGCCACACACAGACGTACACATACTTCCTCAACACAAGGACGTTTAATTATCTTGAACAAAAAAGTAAAGCTAAAAACGATGTATGCCCGCCGAATAAACAATCTCTTCTCTGGTCGGCTTACCACTTTTTCGGTCCGATTTTCCTGTCACTAGTACATACACCTATATTATTTTATCCGTGAGGCCCATTTTTTGTTTGTTATTGGCTTACTGGCACTGCTCCTTTTCCGCTTGCCAAAGCTCACCTTGGTTGCTATTCCCGGTAGCAGTAGCACCACAGAGGAACACAATAAAAATAAACAACCATCAGTTTTGGGGACATTCAGTGATTACGGACCACACCTGTAAAATAATTTCAAATATTCCACGGGTGACGATTGGAATATAGTATACGGCAGGATACAGGCTTCGGCTTACCCGCGTTTTTATTCATTTTGTTTTATTGTTGTAGCTGATGCTGTTGTGTAGGTACTTCACTGCCTGAGTCTGTCTTATTTTTAAATACTTTTTTTTTTGTTATTATAAAAATGTTCCTATAGAGCTCCGGTGTCGTCCTTTAGGAAGGGATATAGAAGAACTGACATATAAAGACAACAAACAAAAATGGATCCAAAAACCGTATACGAAAAGGTATTTTCGTAGATATACGTTAACAAAATATGCAAGCATATTAATTTAAATAAAGGATGAGATATATAAAAAAAAAATATTTGGTAAAAGGGTATAAACTAAAAAAAGGGATTCCTTCGCGGAGGCTGAATATCCTTGTTGTTATTGTTATTTCAGAATATTTTTAGTATGAAAATACATACCTACATATACATATGATAATATGTGTAGCCGTAAGCTTATAGGTATGTATGTGAGAAGGTAAACATTGAAAGGTATACACAGTAGTAAGCACTGTGAAAAGGTACGAAAGAAAAATGGACAGTAGGAATTATTATTTTAAATATTAAAACTAGTAGTATTGAAATATCTGATGCAAGGGAGGAAAAAATAATTCAGTAAATTTCACATTTTGTACATATACAATACAAAAATATATTTAGGTATATGAAAGAGTCATTTTTAACTTTTTAATTAAAAACTATAAGAAGACAGTTCAGTGTGTCTGTTTTTTTTCTCTTTTTTGAACCTCCAAATACAGATTATTAATAAAGCAGTAATAAATCATTGGAGATGAAGTTTTGTTTATCGGAATGTTTTAAAAATGGTATTTTTTTAAAAAGAAATAGGAATCTACTTTTTTAGTAAAAAAATGGATGGTATGGTTGTGGTTGACCTAAATGAAGGATGCGGATGCCTAACCTATAAAACATATATAAGGATTTTCTAATAGGAGCGCGGGTGTTGTTGACAGTCTATTGCAGCCATGTTGTTTTGTCTGTCAAATCTCCCAGCTTACAACATTGCTTCTCATTTCAGACATTTAAAGGTTAATTGTTGCTATAGAGCTTCTATTACACCTCTTACGGGAATTGAAGGCATTATAGGAGTGTATATCATTCTTAAAATGTTTAATAATGCAAATTATGTCAGTGCAACAGGAACAATGAACAAATTTTTCTTTAGTCACTCTATAATGCTCCTATAAAATGACCAAAGAGTTTTTGCTTCGGTAGTCATCCTTTAAAATTGTTATACAATCTTTATGCAAGCTTGTGTCACTATCGTTTATATATGGGAATATGGCGAGGCTTCAAGGTTTAGTCGACCATTTTATGATTTAAACTGTCATCTGAGCACATTTACTTATCAATTTCAGCCAGTATTTTATACTTATTTATTTAACTATTTATGGGTGTATAAGCCACCAATCTATTTTTTGATATGATTATTGAACAAATTTTTTCTTATGAATGCACGCCCAAGTTTTTTGTCTCATAATTGACAATTCGAAGATAAAAGCCATTCTGATTAAATAAATTTTACTGTATATCAGAGATTCGCTGATTGGTTAGAGAGCAAGAGTATTGGTGTAGACGTAGAGGGACCCTGGATCGATTCTGAAACTAAACCTACATAAAGTTTTTTTTTTTAAATTTGATTTTATTTGGATATAATTTACACATACTCCTATAATTTACTCCAGAAAGGTGCAAAAGGAGTGAAAAAGGTTACCTTTTAATTCTATTTTATAGGCGTATTATACAATGCTTATATGAGTGCGTGGAATAATAATGGAAATTCTCTAAAAATGAATATAGGAGTGAAATTGTTACTTTAACTGTTTGCTTATTTTTAAATCACTGATCCCGAATCATCACGGCAATATACTCGGCTATGCAACACGTGCCGTTATCTTTGAGGCAACGTGATGAGCATTCATTAACATAACATGGGTGTTCTTTTCAGTCAACTATTCTATGTTTGAAATCCAAATTCATGTAAATCAATTTAATGAACAGTTAACCAATTACCGTTATTCCCTGATGTTAGAGTTTTTCTCTTAAGGTTTTTTGAAGACCTCCCTCTAGCAGGACACATTGGATAATTTAGATTTGAAAAATATATTATGTAACGTAATTAATTCGGAATTATCTAGTAACTTCCCTTTTTTTCTAACGTTCACAATGTGTTTACTCATATCATGGGCAGTCGAAACCCCTTATAAAATAACGAAACTAATTATGTTATATTTTTAATCAGAAAAAAAAGTTGCAGCACTTTGACAAATGCCCTCAAATGGTAACCCAGGTCATAGCTCAAATTCCTTCCGATCTAAGTGGCAGTCATTGAAAATTGGACCCTTCGAATTCGTGCCACAGTGCAAAGTAGTGAAGGAAATTTGAACGATGTCATTCATGTCCATACATTATGGCACAAGTGGGCCTTTCAAGAAGAGAATAAGAATTTGGATGATGCTCAGAGCTTGCTTTATTACAATTTCAACATCGACCTGCCAATATTGAAAAACACTTTTTTAATATATAAAAGAATTTAAAGTATTATTTACATTTGAACATTTTTCTATACAAATCAAAGGGCTTGGTAATACCCATCCAACTTTTCGACACTACACTTTTTTACGAGAAAAAACGCAGGCGATTTTCGACCCCCTCTATCTTCAGTACCAATAAAATCAGAAACTTCAAATTCGCTTCAGTTGCTGAGCTAGTCAAACACTAAATTTCAGTTTTTTAGAATGAGTAATTCCTGAGATATAGAACTTCAGAAATCGCTAAAGCCTTCACTGACTGACTGCCTCACTGACAGATCATCAACATTACGGTTTACTTTTCGACACTGGAGAACCTTTAAATTTCTCACAACGGTAGGTCTTGTAGTGCATACTAAGGGGCGTGACATCCACCCACTTTCTAAAAAATTCTAGCGAGAAAAATTAGTAGAGCAGTAGGGTTCGATGTCCATTCAATGAAAAAAAAATTGAAAATTGAAGACTTTTCATTAAGAGGCGTGGCATCCACCCACTTTCACATATATTAGTTGGGGTACTTCCGACTGCTGTAGAACGATGAAAATTATTGAATAAGCGGTTGGGCTTGAAGAGCAAACAAGGACAAAAGTAAAAAAAATTAGAATTCTAGAATGTTTTATCAACTAACGGGTGATTTTTTAAGAGGTTTAGAACTTTAAAAAAAAAAAAACACAAAAAATTCGAAAAAATGAATGAAATATTTATTTGAATCGGTAGTTTGAACCTTGCAATTTAATGTTTAAAGATAATTTCATGCAAATGTTGACCGCGGCTGCGTCTCAGGTAGCCCATCCGCTGAGTCCAATTTTGGCATACTCTTTCACACATATCGGCCGGTATCTCACGAATGAATGAATGGATGTTGGCTTCCAGTGCGTCAATCGAAGCGGGCTTGTCCCTATAGACATTAGCCTTGACATACCCCCACAAAAAATAATCTAATGGTGTCAAATCGCACGATCTAGGCGGCCAATTGACCGGCCCGAAACGTGAAATTAACTGTTCACCAAACTCGCCTCGCAATTGCGCCATTGTTTCGCGTGCTGTGTGGCATGTGGCACCGTCTTGTTGAAACCACATATCATGCAAGTCAAGAACTTCCATTTCGGGCAAAAAAAAGTTTGTTATCATCGCTCGGTAGCGTTCACCATTGACAGTAACGCTGCGATTCGCATCATCTTTGAAGAAATATGGCCCAATAATGCCGCCGGCCCATAAACCGCACCAAACAGTGGCTTTTTCGGGATGCATTGGTAGCTGTTGCAATGCTTCTGGCTGATCTTCACTCCAAATGCGGCAATTATGCTTATTTACGTACCCATTCAACCAAAAATGAGCCTCATTGCTGAACACAATTTTTCGATAAAAAAGCGGATCCTCGGCCAGCTTTCCAAGAGCTCATTCACCAAAAATTCGGCGTTGTGGTAGGTCGGCTGGCTTTAGTTCTTGCACCAGCTGTATCTTAAAAGGCTTTACGCCCAAATCCTTCCGCAAATTTTTCCACGTAGTGCTGTAACAAAGGCCTAACTGCTGGGAACGGCGCCGAATCGACATTTCGCGGTCTTCTGTCACACTAGCTGATACGGCCGCAATATTTTCTTCACTACGCACAGTACGTAAACGTGTTGGTGGTTTAATGTCCAACAAAGTAAATTTGGTGCGAAATTTGGTCACAATCTTCCGAATAGACTGCTCAGAAGGTCGAGAATGCCGACCATAAAATGGAAGCAGCGCGCGATGAACATTTCGAACCGAGCACGAATTTTGATAGTAAAATTCAATAATTTGCAAGCGTTGTTCATTTGTAAGACGATCCATGGTTAAATTGCAAACCAAACTGAAGCTGTTTGACAGTGACACAAGGTACTAAACACACGTCAGCTGTCAAAACCAGTGTTGCCAAAACCAAACCAGCTAAAAAATCACCCTTTATATGGTCAACAGGCTTGCAGCTGTCGAAGAAAGATAAGAGTTTCTGGAGAGGTGCACACAAAAATGAAAATCAAACAATTTTCCGGAGTAGTTAAAAAAAACTTCAAAAAGTTCAGATTTTTTAAAGTTTTCTTAATCCATTGACATCGCAGCTATCCTTCATTAGAATTTGTCAGTTATTGATGGCTCAACATAAGGTATTTTATCTTGACAGATATAGTGTATTTAGATTCAAATATCACCCAACTGCACTAAAAAGACCTTCAAAAATTTCTGTTCTTTTAGAGTAATTCTTTAGTCCATCAGTTAAAGCCCGGCAGATGGGAGACAAACTATATTTTGACGAAAAATTTGTTTTCCAAGCCTAATTTCACCCACAATTGTTCACCCTTTTCCGGATCAGAAATAAAAAATCTTTATTTTCCTCATATTCTAGCGTGGTACGGGGCAAGAGAGTGATCAATTGCCCACCACTACTTACTTCACTTACTTTACTTATCCGGCTCCCGATCCATGAAGGGTCTCTGCCAGAGATTTTGCGGTCTTCCATCGGTTGCGGTCCCTTGCACGCTCCCTCCCCAGTCGTCGAGACCGCGCTCTTGCGTCTGTGACCGCCTGGTCCCTATAGCGAAGGTTCGGTCTTCGTGGTCGTCTCGAACCTGTGGGCTGGGATTCGAAGATTTTCTTGACTGGAGCGTTATTGTCCATTCGCTCGAGGTGGCCGAGCCAGTGCAGTCGACGTGTTTTGGCTCTTTGGACTGCATCCACATCTTGGTACAGCTCGTACAATTCACGATTGAATCTGCTCCTCCAATCGCCCTCTTCGCATATAGGACCAAATATCCACCGAAGAATTTTTCTCTCGAAAGTGCCCAGTATCAATTCCCCGTTTTTACTTATCGTCCAGCACTCGGCGCCGTAGAGTAGAACTGGTAAAATTAGCGTTTTGTATAGCGTGCACTTTGTCTTTCGGGAAAGGAGTTTTGAACCCATTTGTTTGGCCAAACCGATGTAGCAGCGGTTGGCTAGGATAATTCTTCGTCGGATTTCCACTAAGGTGTCGTTCGTGGAATTGATGTTTGTTCCGAGGTAGGTGAACTCCTTGACTACCTCAAAATTACTGCTACCAACAGTGACGTTTTGTCCTAGGTGATGGACAGATGAGGCTTTGTTTGTTTATAGCATATACTTTGTTTTGTCCTCATTCACTTCAAGACCAACGCGTTTCGCCTGTTCATCAATAGCTGTGAATGCTTCAAGTACAGCTCTTTTGAAGCAGCCGATGATGTCGATATCGTCCGCATAGCCAAGCAGTTGAGAAGACCTGTTGAAGATAGTGTCTTCCATGTTAACCCCACTCTTGCGCACTATGCGCTCCAGGACTAGGTTGAAGAAATCACATGATAGCGCATCTCCTTGTCTGAATCCTGTACACGTCTGGAATAATATGGATGAGCTGTTACCCATTTGCAGGTTGCACCGCGTATTTTGTAACGTCATGCGGCATAGCTGGATCAGTTTATCCGGATACCGGGTTCCGACATCGCCAATAAAAGCTCTTGGTGACCTATGCTATCATATGCGGCTTTGAAGTCGATGAATAGGTGGTGGGTCTCGACTTGAAATTCGTTGGTCTTTTCCAGGATTTGCCTCAATGTGAAGATTTAGTCTATCGTTGATCTGCCTGGCCTGAAGCCACACTGGTACGTGCCGATCTTAGTGTTGCAGAAAGGCTTTAGACACTCACATAGTGCATTGGATAGGATCTTGTAAGCAACATTAAGCAGGGATATGCCTCTGTAGTTCTTGCAGGACATAGGATCGCCTTTTTTGTAGATTGGGCATATGGAGCTATTTGACCAGTCGTCGGGCATACTTTCCTCCTCCCAAACTTGGTTGATGAGCTGGTGCATGCACCCTATCAGAACATCTCCTCCATACTTGAAGAGTTGCGCAGGTAGGCCCACCACTGGCTCTGGAAAATTTCACGCTACTAACATATTTCTATGTTTTACTATGGACTTTTGACAAATAGGACAACCTTGTTGTATTTTTTCTGACAGAGTCCATAATCTTACCCCCTTCCCCCCCTGGAGGATTTTCCACCATCAAGAAAATATTTTGGAGGCGCCTATGGCTTCAACTCAATTTTTATATTAGCTATAATGGAATTTTATTTCATCATTCTTTCAATTAAAATTTGAGTTATAAATAAAGCTGAATTTAAGTCGTTTGATTTAAGTGCTCTTTAAGCACGTTACTAATACTCAATATTATAGCTGATGGTGGTACCAGATACGAGACAATATTGGCAGCTTATCATCAAAAACCATTTTATAGATAGATACAAATCTTGTGGATGTTTTATAAGAGGCTTACTTTAGAAAAAAAACATACACACACACAAATACCTTTATGTATTGTATGTACAATATAGGATTTTTCTATGTCAAATAACTTAAGTACTGTGGATTACTTTCCCCCTTAAATGCTTTTAATAAATAAAACAGGCTCTAAGAGCTTGTTAAGTATGAGCTCTCGAATATAGACACAAATAAAAAAAAAATTTCCCCTAACGACCTTTTTTCCGTTGTTACTGGGTAACTAACAATTTCTCCCACCCACCAATTGGTCACTGAGCCTGCACACTGGTTCAATAAATTCCTCCCCCCTCCCATCGATTCACTTGAAATAGAAAAAAAAAAAACAATATTGATGGTAATACCCATCGCATTGAACTTTGCTGTTCGTTAAGTTTTACTTCTAAAATAAACTGCTATTTTTATTCCCATCGCATCCGTATATAAATATGTACATAAACTCATATATATACAGGAAAATCCCTAAATGGACGACCATTTTGTTGACACCAAATGCCAGATAATTTAATAGCTGTTCATTTCGATGCCAATTTGTTCCATGCCCTGATGTTTATTTTTTTTTCTATTTTTTTTTGTTTATATAAAATCCGCCCTTAATGCAAATTAAATGCATTTGACACTCATGGTAATTGCCCATCTGTATCTATTAATACCAGCAGGATATTTGAGTTTTAACATTTTTGTCCAAATTATTGTGAACTGATAATAAACACTCATGACACTTTATTTTAAAACAGGATTTTGTCCCTCCGCTGCTGTGTACACTTAGTTTATGAAGAGCAAATATACGAAAATAAAAATGAAAATAAATGGCTAGACTATGTCATTGAGCTGAAACTATAATCTGTGTTAACGCAAACACATATCTCATGTTCATGTGTATAGGTAATAGAGGTATAGCTGAAGTGCAGAAAATAACCTACTCGTTTGGAAGTTCTATACAGAGAATAGAACGGACAAAAATTGAATCAGGATCAACCCCTCATATACTATTTTTCTAACGCCTAGAAAATTTTACAAAAAAATATTTCGAGCTTCTGTGTGCAAACGCAGCACAAGCTCCAACATATCATCGCTCGTAAGAGAGAAACTTTTAGTGTTGGTTGTATAAATGGGTGACAGACACTGACAGGCTAGAAATTCACAAAGTGTATATAATATCCTTTTTGTAGAATATGGGCCCGTTTGAATTTTCAAAGTGAGGGACAGTGAAATATAAATTGGAACATTTATGGTGGCTCTATAGTAGAGGATTTATATGCCTTTGCCTATCTAACAGACAACTTGACTGATATTTCTTTTTTTTTTTTTCAGTCTGGAATCTAATTTGGCCTCGCCAACTGAGGTCCTTCTATTGACTGAATCAAGCTCCTTTTTTCTTTTCTTCTTCTTCTATTTGAGTTTGAGCTCTATATATGAAGGGTATATTCGCACTAACTAATTTGGCATTGCACTAGATTTAAAAAAGACACTTTCACCTACCTATTCAGGCTAAGTACGTGTTTGACCTCGTCACCTCTGCTATCTTATTTAGCTCCAAGTCACCTCCCTTTACGCCTCCATCCTTCTTCTATACATATGTATATGAATACAAGAAGCTAAATATATCCTTATCTCTACCTACACGTATTGATTTTCCATTTGTTTTTTTATGTTTGTTTGTTGTTGGTTCTTATACACACACATAGGTACATAAAGTGTGAGGACAATTAGTTCCACTTTCGTTCAAGTGGACACTTTCAAGTCTAGGGCAGAGGTGTTCTCTAGCTTATTGCAATGACGTTGACATTTTTAATAAGTCATTTGACATTATTTTTTTTTTTTCCTTTTTCATGTGAATATGTGTTCAGAATTATTGTGTGTGTGCAAAGTGTGTGCTTATAACGATAATAATCGAGGTTAATAGACTTTTTCTATGATGACCAAGTGTTTTGTGAAGGTGGGTAGGTAAATACATATAAACATAGAAGAGAGGTATGTCAATTGCTATTATTGTAGTTATGGAGTATGAAAATAAAAATCTTGAAAACGATGTCATGGAAAAAAAAAACGAAAACACTTTAGGAATTGAGTACCTATTTTTTTTTGAAGAAAAATTATTGCAAATAGAATTTTATATTAGATTTTTCTTATCTTTTAGCAAAGCATCTCTCAGCCTTATTTTTAGATGAGTAGGTAGGTCTTTAAAGCTTTAGTAGGTATATATAGGTACTCATAGATTTGGTTTTTAAATACCCCAAAATATAGGATTTAAACAGGAAAGAGGTTGTGCGCTCAATCTTTTTGTAATATATTTCTGGAAAGTTTTTTTACTTTAAAAAATAATTTAATAAGATGTATAGAAGTAGATGTATAGAATCTATGCGATTTTTTAAGTGGTATTGCTTGTATTATTTCGGTCAAGAATATAGTTTAAATCTTTCCTAAACCGACTTTAAATAATAAAGGAAATGGCTTATTTTCTCAAATTATTATCTTTACTTAACACTTTTTGGACCTTAGGTTAGGTGAGTTAAGTGTGAGGTATCCTCATGTGCTTCTACGTCGCTGCACTTTCTACAAAGGTCGTCAGTACTGAGCATCATTTTCTTTTTGTGGTATCTCAGTAGGTTGTGTCCGGTGATTATGTTGACAAGAGAACGGTGATGTTTCTTGTTCATTTGAATAATTTTGTCTGTTCTCTGCTTATTGCAATTTGGCCATATTTTTCTAATTGTGCCGCATGTTTCAAGCAGATTCCATCTTTCCTTGGTTTTTCCTGATATTTTGTTACCAATATCTTGTTTGATGCTAGATACAGGTTGGCAGGGCTACCTTTCTAGATTTTGAGAAAGAGCTAATAAAAAGAGCATTTAAACAAAAAAAGAGCCACCACTGCAAACGTCCCCAAATAAAAAAATGCCAAAAACACAAAAACTTAAAAAAAACAGTTGTAAAAAAAATTACATTGTTGTCCAATCTTGTAGCTCTTTGTTAACAGTTAAATTCAAAGCTGAAAGATTCGATTGACATGTTTCTAATTTAAGGAAGTTTGTACATTTATTTTTCATTAAAAACACACACGCTACTATGCGGGAGAGTGAAGATGTGTGCTGGAAGCCTGTATAAGTTGGGACAGAGTTACTCGTCCAAATGATTTTTAATATGAACATATTTCCAATTTCTAACCAAAATTCCTCCATAATAGTGATTACAAATTAAATTCTGTAAGCCTTTTCTTTTGCTTTTAATTCAAAAAGTTTAAATCAATTTATATTTTTTCTGGAGAGCTTATTAAATGGCAGAATTCATAACCTAGATCAAAACATGATATGTCTTCATCAGAATTAATAATGACTGGATCTAAAAATCTTAGCACAAGCAATCTTTTATATTTGAAATCAATTCTTAACGTGATTTTATCGCAGATTGTCTGATATATAGTAAAACATTTTCTTATAGCAACAAAATCATCATGAGAAACATTTTCTTTTTTCAAACTAGCTTCAGCTTCGTGGCCTATATGTATAAATATCTTCCAAATTTTTAATGAGCAATTCGTTTTCTTAGTTAATCATGCCGATTAGTCAATTCGCAATATTCTACTCCCCTGTAGTTGACCAGATTCGCACTGGATTCGCATTCTCGTTTTTTCTCAATTAGTGAACTCTTCGAATGAACTATATAATCGATTCCTGAGCTTCCCTACCATTTTCCGAACTATATTATCGGTTTTGTCATTTATTGACATTTCAAACGTGACGCGCAATCTCAAGTGGGGTTCAGACAGTCCTCAGGTCAAAATGAGTTGCCTCATATGAAGCCTGTCTAAACATAATCCTAAAATTGTAAACAATTTATTTCTTCAAAAAGAATGTTAAATAATTTACTTTAACTAAACTATACTTTTAAATTTAGAATTATGAGTCTAAATTTATATTTCTGTGTTTTTCATTATGATTTTCTGGAAAATAAAGAAAAATCAATAGCAGATTCGCGACAAAATTGGTGCGGATATAAAATGGGAAAGTTTGTATGGAGAGCGAATGGTTTTCGGTTTCACTAATATCAAATTTGTTGAACAAAATGTCGGTGGTGCAGATAATGTTATCGATAGTCGTTCAATTGTCTATCTCGAATTCACTAATAGCTAAAATCTCGAAAATGAGTTGAATCGTGGCAAAAGCTCATTCGCCGAATTCACTAATAGGGGTGAATATTTTGAATTTGTTTGTGTTTCAAGAATAGACATCGATTTTTTAATGAAACAAATTTATTTTTTAATGAAAGTGAACGCGTTCAGATTTCAAAGAATTATTTACTAAGATGAAGAATTTCCAAGAATTTTTTTATTAGAGGGAAATTCGAAAATTTTGAAAAAGGAAATTTAAGTAGATAGATATATTAAGGCCTAACTACATTCAATTCTCTTTTGTACAAAAGTAAAAAAGTGTTTTGTCTTTTTCCAATTATCTGTTCAATCCTACCTTTTATCTCAAGTTTTACAAAAGTAAAAGTAAGAGCGTTCCTAACTTTTATTTTTGTAGAAAAGTGAAACACAACTACATCTAAACAAATAGTAAAAAAAAACTAATTCATAGATGTCACTCACATCGATAATAGTTGCTGAACCAAGGTAGAACTATAGTGGTCAGAAAGCCACTGAAGCTAAAGTCAAAAACCAACGAAAAGTAGCTTTCCGTAGCGTCAAAAGGGGAACACACACATAATGTACTTTGACATTCCTATTTCACCAAATGTCATTTTGACTTACATAAGTGAGGTGCGCTCGGGAGCAAACCTCACTTCCGTAAGCAAAGTTGAACGAAACTTGACGAAACGCTCCCCTCCGCAATTATAGTCGTGTCATATGCTTTCCTTGTATTTGCTTGCTTTCTTCCGACCACTTAAGTGCCCCTCCGAGCATTATAGTTCTAGGTCTAGCCTTTTCGGTGTTTGAATGCATTCAGCTCAACTCAAATCTTTTTCGCAGGAAGGTGTCACTAGAATATATTTGTATTTTTCACTTTTGCACTTTTGTACAGAAATGAAATGAATGTAGTTAGGCCTTTATTCTGAAAAAGAGTGAAAAGAGCCATGAAAATATCAAAAAGAGCCAATTTTGGATGATTTTTAGAAAAGTGGAGCCAAGGAGCCATACATGAAAATAAGAGCCAAATTGGCTCTTTAGAGCCATGAAGGTAGCCCTGCAGGTTGGTACGTTGATATGTTGTTCGGCTTGACTTGAAGCCACGAACCCGTTTTTGCCAGCCTATCAGCTCTCTTGTTTCCTTGTACACCACTATGACAAGGAACCCAGCAGCGTCTAATGTTATGCTGCATGCCAGTTACAAACTTCGAATGTGGCAGAAATTGCTTTTATTGCTGCTTGGCTATCAATAAGGAGGGTGATATCAGCTCGTGGTATCGCCATCATTGATATTTGCGTAGCTGCTTTTGTCACTGCTAAGACCTCGGCTTGGAAGACGTTACAAAAGCCCGGAAGAAGAGGAGCTAGCTAGTCCCAGAGTTTCCGAGAAAATTCCTGCACCAACTCCAGTGTCCATCTTCGAATCATTCTTTGGTTTCCCACTCCTCTCTATTAGGAAAAAAGGTAGTGAGGGTCTGTTGAAGTTTAAATGGGGTGTTGTATAGTCTGAGCAAACATTATTTCCCACATATCTCTGCATGATCTGAGTATGGCCCGTTGTGCTTTGCATACAGCATTAAGTCTGGCTTATCCGAAGAGCACTTCATACTGCAAATTCTTGTACGAATAGATCTAGGGGTTTCAAGTTGAGTATCGCTTCCAGTCCCGCTGTGTGAGTGGTTTTAAACACCCCCGTAATACCTACGCATGCTAATCTTTGAACTTTAGTCAAGGTTTTCAGGTTTGTTGCTTTCTCAGTCGCGTTCCACCAAACTAGATTACCGTAGGTAAGTATGTCTAGCTCAAAATTGTTATGCCAACTTCACACATACTGTGTCTTTTTCGGTACTGTGTCTTTCCTCATTCACTTCAAGACCAACGCATTTCACCTGTTCATCAATATCGGTCTAACTATTGCCGTGTACATCAACCTGAGAATTTTTGGGTTGGGTCCTCAGGATTTTCCAAAAGATCCTGTTGCAGGAATAGAACGCAACCATAGCTTTCTTGCTCTTTCTTTAGTGTTGAGACTCCAGTTTAGTTTCTTACCAAGGATCACACCCAAGTATTCGGCCTGATCCGAGATTTTGAGTGGAGTCCTTTCAATTGATGGTAATCTAAACATTGGTATTTTGCTTCTGTTAGTGAACAGAACCAATTCAGTTTTCTATGGATTTACCATTAGAGATTAGACCACAATTCTTTGCCCATGTGTTGACCTTTGACAAGGCATATTCTATTTGTTCACTAATAGTGGATGGGAGTTTTCCTGTTGCGAATAGTACTAGGTCATTTGCATAGGCTACTACTTTGACTTCACTATGTTTTAATTTTACAAAAATTTCGTTCATCATGGGGTGTTCCTCTGGATGTGGATACTATTAAACGTGATTCTCCAAGTTCTGTATTAAAACGCCTGTTTTTTTTAACATGCACATATGTAGTCCAATTTATACTTGAGTTTTCTATATTCAGCTTTATAAGGGCTCTCTTAACTGCATCGTTTTCCACATTAATTGATGTACCATAAAAGACATAAAGGTTTATAATTTCAAAACTCTTCTATACCACTTTTTTTCAAAAATGAGTAAAAGTTACAATGAAGAAGTGTTCTTAACAAGGTCTCTTATCTACCTAATTACCTTAAAATTTATAAAAACTTGTTCCTTCCAATACTTTTTGGTCCTTGAAAAGTTGTGTATTTTAGAAAAAAAAACTACAGTATTCCACTCAGTCGTTTAATTCAAAATTTCTCATATTGCTCAATTGACAGGTTTAATCAAAACTCAAGTACAAATTCTAATCGTAAAAAAAAACCTAAACTAATATTTTAACTAACTTATCGCTAATATCAATTTAGCGAACAGCTTTTAGCAGTTTTTTTTTCGTTTTATTCCAAATTCTCAAACGTGGAAGCCTTATTTTTGGTTACTCCTTCAAGTATTTCATTATTAAGCTTATCCAATTCTTTCAAGATTTTGTTAGTAGTTATGTACTTCCAAGTATGTATTTGTAGGTATAGTACATAATTATACATATTTTTCTAAAATATCGAGTGAACAAGATTTGGGTATGAAATTACGCAATCGAAATCGCACAATATGAAATCTCGAAGTTACAAAATCTCACTTCTCGCAGTTAGAAAAATCAGTTTTTATAACAAACCTGTTATTACAAAATTTCACAAACTAAAATCTTAATCTTTGCGATTTCCTATATTCCAATGGGAGCGGTCCGAAATGCCCAAAACGAAATTCTCGGATAAAGAAATCTCGAATTAAACAAAATATCGCAAATTAATAACCCTGGTTTTCATTATCTCGAAAATACAAATTCTAGCTTTATTTTGCGAGTTTTTAGCTTGCGGGGTTTTGTAATTTCAAGATTTTAAAAGAGGGATTTCTTAAGAGCGCAATTATGAAAAGGAGGAATTTGTAATTACGAGATTTCGGAATGCAAGATCTTAATTTGCGAGATTTCGTTTACCCAACCCTCTTTTTGATCGGGTTTATTTGCATAAATCATATTTGTTAAAAATTGTACCATACATTCCAAGTGATTACACCCATTATTCTTCCACAAAAAAATATGCGAGATTTTGATTGCGAAATTTTAATTTGTGTGATATTGGTTAATATTTGCAAAGTTTTTCGAGGCGAGATGTGAATGCGAGCTTGTTAAAATCAAGATTTTTTAATTGCGGGATTATGAAAAGCGGAATTATTCATTTGCGAGATTTCGTTTTTCCGAAATTAAAAGAAAAGAATTGTGAGATTTCCTTTTTCAAAATTTTGATTTGCGGGTTTGGGGCATGTTCAAAAAGTTATTTTAATTCAAAGTTGATAGACGCTCAAACTTTACCTTTTCTCATCTTTTTTGCAATTTCTGCCAGGAAGCCTTTTTTTATTTACATGGCAAATTTCACATTTCGAAAACATATTGGTGCGGTGTGTAGTGCATCGGTTTCTGAATAGCTTAGTTCATGGTTCACTCCCAGATGACGGCCAAGAGCCAGGGCTGGACAAGCTATACGTGCAAGCGGTGCAAAAGCACAGAGCGCTGAACCCAATGGGCGCCTTGAGCAAGTATCAAGAAAGCTACTCTACAACTACCTGTCTATACTTTTTTAATTTTCAATTCTTTAGCACACACCAATACTGATATCCATTCTTATTCTGAATTTAAATCCTATTCAAAATCTTTGCAAAGTGCACGATTTTGTTCGCCTCTTGGGGATACTTCGTAAAAAAAACGCATATTAAAGTCTACACCATGGGTAATGAGAATATGTCGATACCTTCCCGTAAGAATGTATTAAGCGACATTTTCAAAATTTTAAATTAAAATTTAAAAAAACCTCTTGATTAGTTATTCTTGTGTGTATTTTTTTGTTATAAATAGATTTTTAAAGGGATTTTGAGTTGAAAAACCTGTGCCAAATCTTTTTATTCCATTAAATACACAAATAAATAGTTGAACAAGAACTTTTTTTTTTATGCCTTTCAATTTTTTTTAAATGTCGCTTAATACATTCTTGCGGGAAGGTATCGATGTATTCTTCCACTAACAACCGCTATTGAGGGGCCCTAATGAAGATTGATGAAGTAGTACCTCATGGCATAATGGGAAGGGCGTTGGACTGTTATGCCGAAGGTCTGGGTTCGATTCCCGCCGCAGCCACCTAAAAACAGAAATTCCTCTTTGCCTCTTGAGAAGAACTGACAAATCTTCGAAGAGTATATTTTTCATGAAAAAGTGCTTCTCATCAATTCGTTCGAACTCTGCTAAAAACTGTGGGCCCTCTCCGTTGCTGCCAACAAGACGCATATAGGAATGGTTGGGAGTTGCAAGTCAATAGGCCTTGGTTTTCCACGAGCTGTTGTACCACCAAATTTGTTTATTTATTTTTATTGATGAAGCTTGCACAGAGCGGCCAAGAGCATAACCAGATTAAGCACCACTTAAGGAATCTGAAGATCGAGGTGGTACTCGTGAAAGCTATAAGTCTAGCCTATAAACTTGGTGCTGACACACACAGGTTGTTGTTGCTCTTTCAAAAACTATTCAATATCGATATATCTTTGTCGATTCTCACCTAAAATTTTGAACAAGTCTTGACCCTATACTTTATTTTGTATGTGCACGTTTTAAGGTTATCTTTGCTCCGAAAAAATGTATGCGCAACTTAATAAAAAACTTTAAATTTTTTTCGATTTTTTGATTTTTATTAACTTTTCCTGCAAAAATATTTGTATAAATTTGTTTATACTTCGCGAATTGATAAGAAATTTAGGTTTAAACAAAAAGTTTTCAGCGCGAAATTGTCAAATTCAACTTAGTTTCCTATTTATACCGAAAATATTGAAAAGTGGGCAGTATGACCTTAACCATGTTCTCAGGAGCGCAAGGGTGACTTTGGTTGCATTTACAGCTTAAAGCATGCATATACCCCAAACAAACAAAGTTCAATAGTAAAAACTCCTGAAAGTAATATTGTTCTTTCATTTCTGTCACTTTCCCGTGTATTTAATAGCCGACTACACGCTATGGCGCATTTTCGGCCAAAAAATATGCGTTTCGTTACGATACATAATCTCGCAAACCAAACTATCGCGACACAAAATTCACAATTTTCTCAAAAATCTTGAAAAACAAAATCGCATTAATTAACAATCCTGCTTTTCGTAATCTAGCAATAACAAAATCTCGCTTTTGGCAATTTCGCACATATCGCACCAAACCGAAATTTCAGAACTCAAAATATCGCATAGCAAAATTTCGCGAATCAATATCTCGCAATAATTATGTATTTGTCGCAATCCAACTAAATTTCACGAGATTTTTATTTGCGAGTTTTCAGTTTGCGCAATCTTTTGATTGCGAAATTGTTGTAATTGATAATCAAGATTTTCTAATTGTGAGATTTCGTAATGTGAGACGCTAAATTCAAGATTTTTGCGAAATTTCGTACCCAACCCAAGTTGCAGGCATCTATGTATGTATGGTATGTAAATTTTTCGTCTACCTCTATAGCATACAAGTGAGAAAAACTGAGCACAACACAGCACATCTAAGTCAATTAAGAAAATCGAAAATTAAAAAATAATTTTTTTGTTGATTTTTTTGTCAATAGAGATTTTTGGTATAAGGCAGCACAATGCACAAACTAAGTAGATTACACCAAAACTTTTTTTATGAAAAATGATATTATGTTTGTGCTAACAACACGCTTCGCAAATAGTATGCTCGGCCATAAAAAGTTGCAAATATACGAATTTTTTTTCTATCTCTTCAGGACTTGAGAGCACAAACTGAGCCCCAAACTCAAACAATGTATTATAGTCCTTTAAGGAAATATTAAGCTAAAACAAAAACGTCACGTGGTTTAACGCAATATGGCAACACAGGTAGAGCAAATTACAGCACTCCTTTTTTTAACCTATCTATCCTACCTAAAAATTGCCTGCCTAGCTTAAAACCAAACCCTAAGCACTCCATAGATAAGAAAAAAATAAAAAGTACTAAAAGCTAAGGCTACCTTGAAGTAAACATTCTTTTCCCGAAAAATGTTTATTAATATGGTACCTCCCACAGAACCTGGAAGTACATTTCTTGAAAATACAAGATGGCAAAATACATCGTTTTTACCACAAACATTTCGAAGAAGCACAATGATTTATAATTTATTACCACAGTATCAAGTTCATTCAATTTAAAACGACCTTTGTTCCTCACCTGGGCGCCATTTAACAGAAATTGTCAATTCGTTAAAAAACTGATGCAAAAATAAACAAATTCCCTGAAAATATAGGTACCTGCAAATACACCCAATTTATTCATTTTTCTTACCCTTATTTATAGAATAGATATTTAGATACCTACTACCTTTGTACAGTGTATATAATTCTTGTTGAAATTTACAGACTAAAAATGAAAGGTCTATAAAACATTCAATATTCTATTTCTTCAAAATATCTCCTTGTGACATATGACAAAGCAGTAGATGTACAGACGAAGAAAAAGTACGTTGTCGTTTGCAAGTCAGCCAATTATTTGAAAGCAGAGATAGGCAATTGGGAATATGCGTAGGTATATGTATGTAGGTAGGTACCCACATATTTTCACAACTCACATCTCAAACCCTCGAAAACGTCAGACAATTTTACCAAAATTAAAGTCATAAATAAACCAATCCCATCCTACCTTTGTATGTAGGATGTATGCAAACACTTTGGCAATGACTCACAACCAAAAGGCCTAAAGAATCTATATATAAATGAGTATAGATAGGTATGCAAATATTTCACATAAGGAGTTTGTATGTAACGTACGTACCTAATATGAAGCTCCAAGAGAAGAGAATTTCACTGAAAACTTGATTGTAACCATAAATTTAATTCATGATCCTTGCTAAGATATATACCCTTCCAAGTGTAAGTTATTGCCTAACCCACAGAAATGTCTCGCAATTATCTATATAGATAAACTTAGGTTGAAGATATGTACATATACAATGTGTAAGTAGGTACATAAGGATAAGGATCTATCTCCATTGCTTATTGCCATTGGTTGTGTGATGTCTTACCAAATCGTATAATTGTATTTATTATAACATTGAATCAAACAAGTATACAAAAGGACGATAATATGACGTGTAAGCTATTGGTTATCTCTGCAGCTCAAGTTTTGATTTACTTTTACCCTCTATCGCTTCCATCACACATGTCCTTGTTCCAAGGATAGCGAGACAACCATAACCAAGTGCACAACTAGTACAGCGTACATTATCTTGACCAGCATCAAGACCAATTTCTAATACCTACATATATGTATGTTGTGGGATATTGCAACTGTTGTTTCACTTGGCAAATGTCTTAACTGTCAGTTAAACTCTCAGTTAACCAATAAATTGCATTCTCTTGTTTCTGACACTGTGTCTGTTATTTAATTCCTTTAGCTCCTTTGCTTCCATATTACCATCACTCTATTATACGATCTTTTCGAATGAGAGAACACAATATTCTTGCAGCATCGCATGTCCTACAAATGTGTCTACAATCTAATTACCTACAAATGCAATGCTATTATGCAGCTAATGAACAAAAGGACGACGATTTAATCACACACTTATAAAGGACACCCATTGTTATTCTTAAATAAGAAAAAAAGAATATTTTCTATTTTCTTATTTCTTAAATTTTCATCACATCCTGCGAGTATGAAACGAAAAAAAAATTAAACTCAACAAAAGGACATACCATATAACCACTATTTCCCAGGCCCACACCCCCCGTCACTAGGTGTATAGAGATAAGTGCATTCCACAATCCGCACACATTTTATTTATTTTCATAAAAAGGACCTTAAACAAACAAAATATTTTTGTTTGCTTATTATTTTGTTTTATTAGCCGCATTTAAATTAAAAGCATATATGAAAGAAAACCAACAAAAAAAAACAAGAGGATTTATATTTTACTATTCACAAGGATAATAGAGAATACATCGCACTCACCGCACGAAGCAAATACATCCATACAAACACACATGCAGCAGAAAATGCAGAACAGAAAAAAAAAAATGTATTTGTCGAGCACTACTCGTAGCTATACAAAAACAGCAAGCAAAAATATTTTCAGAGCAGATCCTTTATATTTCTTTTGTCTTATTATTAGCTCTCGCTTTCCATCTTTACAGGATTTCATTTTAAGGATAAAACAACATAAATTGAATGGAAGACCAAAACTACACGAAAATCATGGCTACATAGATGAGGAGGGGTGGATGGGGGTGGATAAGTTTTGTTATTTTTTTTGTTTGTATTTATATTTTATTCTCTAGAGTTTTGGATAAGAAGTGTTTTATGTGTGCCACGACGACGCGGTAGGGGGTGTAAGGATATGTGTGGTGTGTATATAATATAAGTTGATGGTGAGAAAAAAGCATATGTTTTATTGGTGCTTTGTGTGTGAATTGTGGCAAGGATAAGCTTTTGATAATTATGGTTTATTGCTTTTTGTGGTGTGACTCGACGCGGCTAATGCTAAGAATAAATCATCACCGACTTTGTGTTCTTGTTATAATATTTAATGCTATCTCTACCAAAGTTTTTTTTTTTTTGTACATAAATATTTTTCTTTTTTTATCACACCTAATTATTTTTAGTTTTTTTTTGTACAGAAAAGGACTGTGTATAGTTTTTTTTTTAATTTAGCTAATTGCAATTGACATGAAAATTATTTAAATTGTTTTTTTTTTTTTTCATTTATTTTTAATTTTAATTTTAAGTTTAAAGAAGTTAGATTAGTATATCTGTGCAAAGTTTTTTTTTTACTAGTGAGTTTGATAAAATTTTGTGTTTTTAAATTTAATTTAATTAATTTATTACAGTTCTGTGCTGGAATTAAAGGTTATCCTATAGGCAGAAATATTATATTAAAGGAATACAAATAAATTATTGAAAGTGCAAATAGAATTGAAAATCAGTTTTTGTTTGAGTTCGATATAGCTTTTTCGAGTTAATGATTTGTTTTTGAAAAATATTGCATACTTATTGAAATTATAAACATTAATGTCATCGACTTTAAACCGATTAGTGATCGCTTGGCTGTAATCTGCATCAAAGCCACCTTCCAAAATATAAGCTTTTTATGTGGTGCACACGTCATTCAAAATGGAGTTGAAAGCTCTTTAAAGGATTAGCTTTATGAGATGACCTCCTGGACAGAACTTATAGAGTCTGCGCGGAGCACGAAGTTAAAATTTTGCTTGGGGACCTCAATGCTGAAATTGGAAAACACCTTCAGCATATAAGTTTATAGGTTCAGCCTTTTCAGAATCTCGTTATACTATTACCTCGTGGCATAATGGTTATTCCAAAGGTTTGGGTTGGATATCCAGCCATTACCACCTAAAAAACAAAAATGTTTTTTTTCGAGGTTCTGCCTGTTGCAGCGAACTGACAAATCCTCCAAGAGTATAAGTCATAGAAAGTGCTTCTCATTTAGCCGGTCGTATTCGGCAAAAACTTTAAGCTCCTTCCATTCCTACCAACAACACGCGCACAGGAATGGTTGAGAGCTGTAAGTTACAAGGCCCTGGTTCTCCTCGAGCTGTTGCGCTAGCAAATTTATTTATGTAAGTAGAATTAGGTGTCCATTGCTACGAATCCACAAAGCAACCTGGCGCTCCCCAAATGGTCGATACGCCAACCAAATCGAAAATGTTGTTATCTTTTTCGAGGGGTAAACTTTGAATCTGACTATTTCCTTGTTACTGCAAGGTTTAGAGCTTGACTGTTAAATGAAAAGAAACAACGGACTGACCTAAAGAAGAAATTAGACGTTGGTTGCCTTAGCAAACATGGAGTCGGTAGTACCTCCAGTGAGCATTTGAGTGAGAAGCTATCCGCTGTGTATTTACCAGCCAAGACGCCAAAAACCAGTGGTTCCAGTATCACGATATCATCAAAGAGGCTGTCGAAACCTAAAAGGTTACCGCAAATACGGCTCTGGACCTTTGGCACCTCATATGAGGGAAATTTGATAACAAAATATCCCATCTAATTGGTCAGTAATTGGTCAGAAAAGGTGAACTGGTCCCAGAAATTGGTCAGCCCTAAATAACTTTTAATCAAGGCTTAAACTTTCTCATGGTCGCTCAAGGTCACGCGCGATTTTTGGCACCTCATTTAAGCCAAAAGTTTTTTTGTAACCTTGAAACGAACTTCAAAAATTCATAGAAAAAAATCTATGGCTGACCAATTAATGAAAATAGTTGACCTTTTATCACGATCTAGAAATCTTTCGGATGGTTTAAAATTTTAGCAAATTTCCCTTAAATGAGGTGCCAAATATCACGCGTGACCTTGAGCGACCTTAAGAAAGTTTAAGCCTTGATTAAAAGTTATCTAGGGCTGACCAATTTCTGGGACCAGTTGACCTTTTCTGACCAATTACTGAGCAATTAGATGGGATATTTTGTTATCAAATTTCCATCATATTAGGTGCCAAAGGTCTAGAGCCCGAAAATACCCCGAAAAAGAATACGGGGTATGATGATGAATGAGTATACAGCTGATAAAGGAAACAGACCATGCATTTGCAAATATGGTGCTGTTGCTGACGCTTGTTGGTCAGAGCAGACATTCACAGGTTTTGAACAGGTCTAATGCTGGGCTTGTCGCTACCCATATGCATTCGGTTCAGGCGTGGGGTTTGATAATTCCCCCCAAGAATAACAATGAGAATAACAATTAGACATACATTGTATGCTGATGCGCAAAATTTAGGGATGTGACCAACCTTCTTGTCTTGAGAAATAATCCACCACCCAAATGCAAATATGCTGTAGCGGAAAACAAGAGCAGCAAAAGAGGGGTATCGAGTAAGGAGAAGAGAAAGAAGGTATATACGCAGCCTCCCAGCTCTAGGAGGTGTCCGTGAACTTGGCATATCAAATGTCAGCATATTAATTTTTGTTTGGAGTTCTTGTCGCATGCACCTGAGTTCTATAGTTCCTGATAGTTTTCCAAAACAGTTCTGTTCAATTTCACCAAAAAAATCGATTTTGAAAAATGGGATGCTAACTCTACGTATATAGCATATCAATTATCGAAATATAGTGAACAAATATTTTTTTTGGTAGAGACAACCACCCCTAAGAGTTCCTCATACCTAAAAAAATTAGTTCTGCTACCTTCACGCCTAGAAAAATTTTTGTTTTTATAATTAATCGATTTTTCACAAATTTTGGTAAACGACCTTGGTATGCTGGCAGTTTTTTGGGAGTTCCAGTTCACTTATTGACCTCAACATATAGATGTAATGTGTTTACAATATTATCCGAGGAGTTCCCGTTTCTATTGTAAACATATTAAATCCATATGTTGAGGTCAATAAGTGGGCTGCAACTCCCAAAAAACTGCCAGCATATCAAGGTCGTTTACCAAAATTTGTGAAAAATTATGATTTTTGTTAGAAAAGTGTTAGAAACGGGATTTCCTCGGAATATATTAAACATACATTATATTTATCTGTTTTGATACTTCAAATGCTTAAACTCTAAAATTTATTTGAGATTCAGGGTTTTTCCAGTATAAGTTTCAGTTTTTTCTCTAACATTTTACTAACGGTTTTTATTTTTTCCAGGCATGAAGGTATAGCAGAACCATTTTTTTTTCGGTATGAGGAACTCAAAGTGGTGGTCATCGCCACCGAAATTTTTTTTTTTATTATATTTCGATAATTGATATGCTACGTGAAGTTAGCATCCCATTTTTCAAAATCGTTTTTATTTTAGTGAGACCGAACAGAAATATTTTGAAAAACTATCAGGAATTATAGAACTCAGGTGCATGCGACAAGAACTCCAAAACAAAATTGATATGCTGACATTTGATATGCTAAGTTCACGAACACATTCTAGGAGATCGAAAAGTCTCGCGATCGAAACCCCGGAAGTTTAAAAAAAAAGCAAAGCAGCTGGCTGCTGGATTTAAAACCGGAACACAAGCTCTTCGAAACAGCGAAGATAACCTAATCACCGAAGCATAGGGAATAGTAAATGTATTCAAGCAGCATTTCCAGCAGCTGCTGAATGGGTATGAGCCAGAAACAAGATGAGAAGCAAACCCTAGACCTAGTTCCTCCATCCCCCAGTATAGAAGAAGAAGACTAAGCTATAAGGAAGTTACAGAACAACATCGGATCTGATGATTTACCAGCGGAGCTCTTCAAGCTTGAAGGGGATGTGTTAAAAGAGTGCATGCATCAGGGTTGAAAAAGCTTGTTTATCTTTTCGAATTCAGTCTTTAGAAATCTTTAAAATTGAATTCAACAAAACAGATTGTATTCCTTACATCAAATTGGACTTCAAAAAATGCAGTCCCTATTCCTTTTTCTTTAAAAAGATCGCAATTTTTCTGTTTCAATTGTGTCGCTAGCAACTGATTGCAAACTTTTGGGACTTCATGCATTCTTTGCATTTTATTGGCATTCTTTTGAAGTCCTTTTAATTCTTTGGCATTCTTTGAAATATTTACATTCTTTTGAAGACTTTAAAATTCTTTTGAATTCTTTGAATTCTTTTCAAGTCTTTTGCATTCTTTGAATTTTTTAATTATTTTGAATTCTTTAAATTCATTGCATTCTTTTGTGTTTGCCCTCCATGAAGCTTCAAAAGAATGAAAAATTAAAAAAAATGCAAAAGTTTTCTAAAGATTTCAAAGTATTGCAATCAGTTGATGGTGACAAAAGGTTGAAAAAAAAGATTTTATGAAAAGAAGAATGGCTACTTAATTTTTTGAAGTCACATTCTTTAAAGAATGTGAAAAAATGGAATCTCTTGATTGAAATCACGAAAGATTGCATTCGCAAAAGATTGCAATCTCTTACAACTCTGTGATGGATCAACTCACCAACTAAGTTTAAGGGGAAACAAGCATGCCTGATGACTGGTCTTTCAGTTGCATAATGACCCTAAATCTACAAAAAAAGCAATTCTATACCATGCAAGAACTATCGAGCCATATCCTTGAGTTACATCGCATCGTTACATGCATACAAGTTCCTATCTAACGGTCTGTGTGAGCGTTTCAGCACTTAAGACGTAGACGTTCTGCAACAATATTGTTGGCAAGTATAAGTGTGGCTTCTGGCCAGACAGATCGATGATAGACCAAAATGTTAACTCTCAGGAAAATCCTGGAAAAACCATTGAATTTCAAGTTGAGAGTCGAGACTCACCAGGATCTTTGATCGATTTTTGGTCCTACGAGTAGGGCGAATAGAGGAGGAGATACAACTGCGAACTCTATGAGCTGTATCAAGATGTGTGTAGATGTAGTCCAGAAAATCAAAATATATTGACTACCTTGGGTCGCCCACATCGAGTGAATGGACAATAATGCTCCAACTAAGAGAATCTGGGAATCCCAGTCCCCAGGTTCGAGAGAACGAAAAAGTACCAACCACCGCTTTAAAAAACAAGCCATCACAGATGCCAAAAGGCTTGGTCTAGATGACTTGAGGTATCGTGCTCGGGATCGTAAAGATTGGACAGCTGCCGTGCCTCAAACTGTAATTTCATTTCCTTTCAAAGAATCGATGTGAATAAGTGCAACAACAACAAGACCTGTTCTGAATGATGTGCTGAATGACGAGTTGATTCTATGTGTGCGTTTTTCACTTGTTTCCACTTACACTTTGCAAATATAATAAATCCAGACCTTTGTTTCAGTTTATAAGCAAAGCAAAATGACAGCCGAAGTTAGCCATCTTAATTTGATAATCTCTAGTTCTTTGCAACTTCTAAGAAATGGAAACTTGTAATAGAACGAAATAGAATTTTTTATTACATTCCATTACATTCCCAGCTTATTCAAATGTTCATTCTTGCTTAGGGGTGGTGGATAATTGCATCCATTTCCCCCATGTCAATATCAATATTTTTGTTACTTTATATCTACCAATGATTCTTTGGCTTCTATGAACCAGTTTTAAAACCTTCTAGGTCTATCGGTATTTTCTGAAAAATATGCCATTTACGATTTACGAGGATTTTATAAAAATGCGAAAAGCATATACATAAAACTTTTTTAGGAACTCTAGTCTGATTTTCAAGACCATTTAAAAGTAAAAATATATAAAAATAAAATCAACTCGAGTGCTTCGATAGAAAGGTTCAACAAAAATGTTTAGAGAATTTATTATAAAAAAAGAGTGAAAAGTGTATAATTTGCATTAATATCATAAATTTATTATTTGTTTAAGTTTATTAAATTTGTATTTATTGTTGGTAGGAACTTGAACACTATAATATGAACCTTCTATTTTGTGCTCAATATTCTACATATAGAACACAATTTTCAGAACAACAAAATAATAACAAAAATATTATTTTAGTTAGTTTAAGATTAAATGTATGTAGTTTTTTAATTTGTTAGTAGGTATGCAGCATACCCAAAAATTAGGGGAGGACAAAAAACACAATACAATTAAATTCATAAAAAAAATTATTTAAGAAAAAACATTATTCTGTATGTGAATTGTATTTCATTTGTGTATCTATGTGTTCGATGGACTTATTTTATTTTATTTTTTTCTATGATATTTTATGATGTTCTTATGAAATTTATTTTTTATATTTATTCATTAAAAATTAAAAAAATCTCAAATCCTAATTCTTCTCTCACTCTCTTTTTTCTATTTCTTTTTATAAATTAATTAATTTTCGATATTTGTGTGTCTCTTTTCTGTAAAAAAAAAGTTTTCGTGTAAATTTCTGTTTTTGGGAAATTAAAAATTATATTAAGCAAAAATCAAAGCTTGTATAGGTACTTTAATTTGTGTAAAATATATATTTTTTATTTTTGTTGTTTGAGTTAAAGTTGTATGGAAAAGCAAATATAGAAATATATATTACTATATAAATTTTGTGTAAGCGATATCATTATAACTTCAAAAAAATGTTAAATTAAATGTAAAATTTAGTTTTTTTTTTAAATACGCATAAAGTTAAAACAATTAAAAGAAATTTCAGTTAAAACTTTTCTTAAAAAGGATTATTCAACTGAATTGATGTGAAAAAAGGCCGTTTCATATGGATAATGAATAAATTAAATTCACTAAATAAACAACAATTTATTTGACAGCCAATTTAATAACAGTTTTATAGTAATTTGTTTTTTTTTGTTTGTAAATTAATTTTGAAGCCAATTAACCACACAAATTGAAATTATACACCATTCTTGCATTTTTCATTAAATAAAAAAAAATTTTGAATCTAATTTTGTTTTTTTTTTATTGATTAAATTTTCTAAACGACAAACATTTAGAACAATTGTTTTTAAGAAATATTTGAAAACAAAAATATACAATGAAAACATATCATCTATGAATTTAATGAAATTTAAAAAAAGGAAAATTAAAGACCGTTAAAAATGGGCACACCAACGCGACATTATATTATGATTAAATAAAAAAAATAAATATTTTGTATAAGAAAATTAAAATTACTCTTCTAAGAAATGTTTTACGATTTTAATGTTAATTTTTTGTTTGTCAAGCATTAAATACTCACGGAAGTTTTTATTTAAAAAAAAAATAATAAAATATTTATATTTTCATGTATATTGTTTTTTTTTTTTTATTATTTTTGTGAATATTTTGTTTGTATATTTTTTTATGTCAAATAATATCGTGGTTTTTATTTTTGTTTAATATATTTTATTTGATTATTTTATTGTTTTTTTTTTGTTATTGTTTTTGCTTGGGGATACGGTTTTTGTTACGTTCATATTACACGCATTTTACATTTAGAATATATGGAATAAAAAAACAGACGATATTTTTTATTAAGAGAGTATAGAGAAGATTTTTGATATCGTACCGTTTCGCTCACCTTCTTGTCCCACTGCAGGACATATGGCACAGGATGATCGTTGGGGAATTCGACGTGACAATTGAATATGACGCCTTCACCAAGGATGGCTGTAATGTGTACAGCATCTTCTGCTTGAAAGAAATTAATAAAAAAAACAGAAAATTGTATTAGTATCTACATTTTTCAGAAGTGGGATATTAATTAAGTAAAATATGGTTTTCGATGAACAGAATTATCACTGATATGTATGTTTTTTGCGAAATTTTCAATTTTAGAGAAAATTGTAACAAGCCGGGGGAGTATCTAAGTAGCAGATGTCCGACAGCATGTCCTCCTAATTTGTGCATACCGCAACCTGCAACCAACGTCTCACCATTGATACATTGGCACTGACACAGAAATTCCCCTCAGTAACCGAAGGACAACAACAACAAGAGCAATGTGTGGAACAATAAAATTAGGAAATAAAATGTACGAAGACGGAAGAACTCCTAAGGCTAAAAAGTGATGACGTGTTAAAACGAAAAGCTGTTTCATTGAAAAGTGCACTTCGCATATTTATAGCTCACGTATGATTCAACCAAAAATGGCTACAACCATTCCAACCACAAGAACAGTATCGAAACCACAGTCACAGCTCACCCAGTCAAGTTAAAGACTTCCCCTAATCACTAAAGGGTCTTGAAAAGGAAGAGAGAACCAAGGGCTGATTTTTACCAGATTCCTCTGAAATTTTTATTATTTTAACAGAGATTTTACTGAATTTTGCACAAGTTTGACTGGGATTTTTATCGGACCTGTCCCAGATTTTTAACAGTTATATTGTGATTTTTACCGGTGTACTGCGATATTTAGAAGATTTGATCCGATATTTTTATCAGTTCTACTCAGATTTTTACCGGATTCGCCAGGGACTTTGGCAGTTGTACTGTAATTTTTACTGGATTTGTCCGAGATTTTTACCAGTTATACTGCAATTTTTGCCGGATTCGTCGGAGATTTTTACCAGTTGTACTGTGATTTTAACTGGATTCGTCCGAGATTTTTACCAGTTGTACTGCGATTTTTAACAAATTCGTGCGAGATTGTACCAGTTATACTCAGTTTAACTGTGATTTTTACCGGATTCATCCGAGATTTTTACTAGTTGTACTGTAATTTTTACCGGATTTTTCCCAGATATTTGCCAGTTGTACTGTAATTTTTACCAGATTAATTCCAGATTTTTACTAGTCTTACTTTGGTTTTTACTGGATTAGTTGGAGACTTTGGCAGTTGTATTGTAATTTTTGCTGGATTTGTCCGAGATTTTTTCCAGTTGTACTGTGATTTTTACTGGATTCGTCCAAAATTTTTACCAGTTGCACTGTAATTTTGCCAGGTTTCGTCCCAGATTTGTATCTGTTTTTCTGTGATTTTTACCGGACTAGTTCGAGATTTTTATCTGTTGTAATGAGATTTTTACCGGTTTCGTCTCAGATTTTTACCCAATTCGTCCGAGATTTTTACCAGTTATACTCAGTTTAACTGTGATTTTTACCGGATTCATCCGAGATTTTTACTAGTTGTACTGTAATTTTTACCGGATTTTTCCCAGATATTTGCCAGTTGTACTGTAATTTTTACCAGATTAATTCCAGATTTTTACTAGTCTTACTTTGGTTTTTCCTGGATTAGTTGGAGACTTTGGCAGTTGTATTGTAATTTTTGCTGGATTTGTCCGAGATTTTTTCCAGTTATACTGCCATTTTTGCCGGATTCGTCCGAGATTTTTACCAGTTGTACTGTGATTTTTACTGGATTCGTCCAAAATTTTTACCAGTTGCACTGTAATTTTGCCCGGTTTCGTCCCAGATTTTTATCTGTTTTTCTGTGATTTTTACCGGACTAGTTCGAGATTTTTATCTGTTGTAATGAGATTTTTACCGGTTTCGTCTCAGATTTTTACCCAATTCGTCCGAGATTTTTACCAGTTATACTCAGTTTAACTGTGACTTTTACCGGATTCATCCAAGTTTTTTACTAGTTGTACTGTAATTTTTACCGGATTTGTCCCAGATATTTACCAGTTGTACTGTAATTAGTCCCAGATTTTTACCAGTCTTACTGTGGTTTTTACTGGATTAGTTCAAGATTTATACCAGTTTTTACTGTATTCGTCCGAGATTTTTACCAGTTGCACTGTGATTTTCAACCGATTCGTTCAAGATTTTTACCAGTTGTTCTGTGACTTTTACCAGATTCATCCAAATTTTTTGCCAGTTGTACTCAGTTTTACTGTAATTTTTACCGGATTCGTCCGAGATTTTTATCAGTTGAGCTGCGATATTTACCGGATTCATCCAAAATTTTTCCACTTTTACCTTGAATTCTGCTAAAGCACTCCATGCTTCTCACCAATTTCATCCACTTATTTCACTGGATTCCGTGATTCACGTGATTTGTATCGCACTGGAAGGACATATCTCAACAAATGACGCAAGCTTCCATGGATAAGGACAAAAGCCAGGAGGGCGACTAGCAATCCATAATGAAATCCACCATATGCCTCACAGAAAGGCTAATCAATAAATTGTTAACAAATATAATATCGATGTTATATTATTAAAAGAGTTTTGGGTTTTATAACTTAAGAAAGAAAGACTCTACACTAGAATCTTGGACTTCTTTAGAAGGAACCCTGATGTGAAACCGGTGGGCATGCCCCAGCCTTAGGCAAAAGGTACATCACAGCAGAAGTTTGGATTCTAACACAACATTTGATAATAATTTAAAACAATAGAACTTTCAACGACCTTAAAATATTATGTAGGTACTTAAAAGTTTCGTAAATACGTTACCTGCATTCACCTTGCTTTGACCTCAAGGGAAACTTTTCAAACTTTTGGTTTTTGTCATTCCTGAAGGTTCACTTAATTTTATACCTGTGATGTTCCCCCGAGGCCATACACCGCACAAAAAGTAATGACAACCCAATTTAATTACAAGTACCTTGAAACAAAAAAATTACAACCTATTTCAATACCGGGGGAGCAGATTTTTGTTCTTGTCAACATTATGGTTGGCCCTATTATTCATTCACTTGACTTTTCTTGTAATTTTGTTCAGGAACATCGTCCTGTTCTTCACTTTTCTTCTCTGCAATTTGAAAATAATATACATTTCTCTCTCTTAGTTCTTTTCTTCACTTTTCCTGCCTTTAATTCTGGGAAGCATGATCAGTCTTTAGGAAGACTGACTCCTAAAAAAAGTCCCATTCTCGTTGTATAAATCAAAAGTGTTTTATTATTTAACATGCGAACGCATCTAAAATTTTGTTTCTGTTTCCACACATTTTTAAAGGGGTTGTGTGATATGACACACATATTTTGCAACCCCCTCCCCCCTCTTAAGACCTCGTTCTTATAAAAATATAGGAAGGTAGACTATAAAATGAGATATAGAAGATGCCACAAAACTTGCCATTCCCCAAGCGTGTTTGTACAAATTTAAAATCGAGGGTTGACACAACCACTGGGGAATTCAAGGTACATACCTAACCTACTCTTTCTGCTATACTCACACAATATTCATCACCCCTTTGCCTATATCACCTCAACATAGCCCGCCGCATATTCATCCGCATGAATTAAATTACCCACGAGGATTTGTTCAAAAATGTGGGTCCTTGCTTCGGTTTGGATTGCAAAAGCTGATGATGGGGCTGATGTGGGGTTCGTTCAGTATAGTAGTAAAAAGGCGCGCTCTCACAGACAGAGAAAGAACTTCTGTGACGACTATATAGAAGAGTGGCTGAGTGCTGGCGACGGCGGCTGGCAGTGCGGTGGGACGGTGTGGTAATGGTGGTATGGCAGTGGCAGTGGCGGCAGCGGTATAATATGGCAAGAAAAGCAAGGACGGAAAATATTCTGCAAGGGAATAATTAGAGCAGAAAATTTATGATTCACTGGGATGCTTTCGTCACCATCATAGTTGGTTGGGTTGCCCCAATGTGATGCCCATCATGCCATATCATGTATACATACCTACATAGTTTTAACTACCTCCCTTCCAGTCCACCCTAGTCAACTTTTGAATAGCTCAAGTTTAAGCACACTTTTGTCACTGACACAAAGGAATCAAGTCGTTGGAAATGACAGAAGTATCCAAAATGAGATGTGTTTAAGCCAGTTAAGAATTAACCTATAAGTTATACTTAATTAATCAGATAAATAGTAGAGATTTTGTACTTTCTGAAGTTTTGATCAAAAAGCTAGTCGAAGTTCTGGTTAATAATATGGTTGAAAAAAAAAAAAAAAATGCTGAGGGCTTACTCGAAACACTTTAATTAATAGTGGGGTAAAACATTTTCGAAGCTCACGCTGCAACCTTCACTCTAGATCAGTGGAAAAAAGTTCACGAAATATTATGCCTTGCAGGATCTTGGCACCTCATAATACCTATTTGGGATATTTGCAAGAAGTATATAACATCCAATTGGTCAACTAGTTTTAGCAATTGCTCACTTAGAAATTGTATAATCAAGGCCTAAGAGTTTCGAAGGTCACGCACGGTCATGCATTTCGGCATATACCATCTGAAAGGCCACTCAATCGCCAAATTTTTTTTATAATTTTCCCCAAAAGTGGGTCAAAGGATTTTAAATAAATTTTACATCTGCGATTTTTTTAACAGGATTGTAACAAAACTACATTTTTGGTTTGTGCCAAAAGTGGACAAAGCTAAAATAGTATTGACGTGTTTTGAGCAAATAACATTCACTGCTGGGACTTCACAGTGACGTTACACGTGGACTCAATAAAAAGCTATTGACAGCGGCAGCGTTTGGATTAAAAGACTCAAACAGTCGGAACTTACATAGACTTCCGAGTCACTTAGTAAGAATAATCAAGATCAAACTCAATGACTTTTTATGTACAGGTAGAAAATATTAAAAATCATCAAACAAAGTAATTAGCGCTGGAGTGCCACAGGGATCAAAACTTGGACCCTAACTTTTCAATATCCTTCGGCATTCCCATCCAAGTGAAGAAGATGAAGCTTTTTGAAAGGAATATGCTCCGTATTTGCACTAGACTACACCGCGACCAACTTACCAAAAATATAGATACAAACCAAGAAGCTGTATCAGGAAGTAATATTGATACCTCAAGATCAATATTTACTACAGCTTTCCGGAAAAATTATAAGGAACTTTGAAGATTATGTAATCTTCTTGCTTGAACGTCATTTTCAAAAATGGCGCCCAATCGGTGGAAAATGGCGAATTAAACAAAAATTCGTTAATGTCGTGGAAATCTTCCATGATCAAAGTAACGATTTATGTCTTAAAAGAAAGGTTTTGAAAAGACGCACTTTCGGCTAAAATTCCAGTGTTGCCACTTTTCGAGAACACACTTTTTGTGTCAATGGGTGGAACCCTCACTTTTTTGATCATTTTTAGTATTTTAAACATAAACAAAGTTGCCGAAGTTGCGCGTTGGGAAATAAAAATTCAAATTCCAAAAAAATGCTGTTGAGTAGGTGCACCTATAGTAAAAATTTCAATGTTGCTACTTTTCAGGAACGTACATTTTTGTATGTCAAGATGTGGGACTTTCTCCTTTTTTTTTTTTAGTTTTTAGCGTGAAAAAAGTTGCGGAAACACCTCTATATGTCGAGCGTGTCTTGGAAAAATAACGATAAATTGCCCAAAAGATAAGTCTTAAGTAGAAGCACCAATTGGTAAAATGTCAGTATTGACACTTTTCGGGGATATATTTTTATTGCCACTTTTCGGGGACATACTTTTTTTATGTGAAACTTCCACTTTTTGGTAGTTTTCAATATTTTGAACATGAAAAAAGTTGTGGAAACGCCTCTAGATGCCAAACACGTGTTGGAAAAATAGCGGTTGACATTTTAAGGAATATGTGGATGGAAGAAGCACCTTCGGTTAAAATTTCAATGTTGCCACTTTTCAGGAATGTACATTTTTGAAGGTCAAAATGTGGGACTTTCCCATTTTTTTGTAGTTCTTAGCGTGAAAAAAGTTGCGGAAACACCTCTACATGCCGAGCGTGTCTTGAAAAAGCAACGGTAGATGTCTTAAAAGATAAGTGTTAAGAAGACACACCTATGGGTAAAAGGTAAGTATTGCCACTTTTGGGAAAATATTTTTTGTATTTGAAAGGTCCACTTCCGCTTTTTGGTATTTTTCAATATTTTGAACATGAAAAAAACTGTGGAAATGAATCTAGATGAAAATAGCGTATTGGGAAAATAGCTGTTGACATCTTAAGAAATAGTTGTTAAGTAGAAGCACCTTCGATATTAATTTCAGTGTTGCCATTTTTCGGGAACATACTTTTTTTTTATATAAAAAGGCTAGTATTTTCATTTTTTTTTGTAAATTTTGAATATGTTAATCACGAAAAAAACTTGTTTTTTTCATAACATGCGTTTGGTATTTGGAGCTATTTCCTCAACTTGTATCACGTTATAAATATTGAAAAAAAAAAAACTGAAAAAAAGTGGAAATCCCACGCTTTGATATCAAAAAATGTATGTTCCCCAGCAGTGCCAACACTGAAATTTTAACAGAAGGTGCTTCTACTCAAAATTTACCTTTTACGATATCAAACGTTATTTTTCCCGGCCACGTTTGGCACCTGGAGCTATTTCAAGATTTATAATCATGTTACAACTATTGAAAAAAAAAACAAAAAAGTGGAAATCCCACGCTTTGACATCAAAGTATGTTCCCCAAAAGTGGCAACACTCCACATCTACCTTTTAAGACATCAACCGTTATTTTTCCAAGTTAGGTTTGGAGTCTGGAGGCGTTTTCACATTTTTTCATGTTCATAATATTAAAAACACCAATAAAAGTTAAAATTTCACCCTTGGACATCAAACTAAGTATGATCCCTAAAAGTGGCAAAACAAGAATATTAATGAAAGGTGCTTCTACTCAACAACCATCTTTTGAGATGTCAAACATTATTTTCCTAATACGCGTTTGGCATCTGGAGGCGTGTCCCCATTTCTTTTTTTTTTTTTTTTCAAAATATTCAAAAACTACTAAAAAAGTGGAATTCCCAAACTTTGACATAAGCAAAAGTATGTTCCCGAAAAATAGCAGCACTGATATTTTACTCGAAGGTTGGTTTACTCAACACGTATGTTTTGAGGCGTATCCCATAATTTTCCCAACACGCGTTTGGCATCTGGAGGCTTTTCCACTCCTTTTTTCATGTTCAAAATATTTAATAGTGTCAAAAAGCAGAGGTTTTGCCCATTGACATAAAAAGGTATGTTTCCGAAAAGTGGCAACACTGATATTTTTCCCGAAGGTGTGTCTAGTCAACACCTGCCTTTAAAGACATCAACCATTATCTTAGCCATGAATATTTTCCAAGTAATTTTTAATTTATTTCTCTTCATTTTACCATTTGTCCCAGATTGGGCGCCAGTTTTCAAAATGGCGTCCAAACTAAAGGATTACAAAAATGATTCTTCAAGCTAATTTTCATCCTAAGCTTGTCAAAATAAATTTCAAATGTAAAAATAAGATCCCTCCTACAAAAAGTGCCAGGATTTGGGATTCCTGGCCAGAGTACAGGTTGGGCGCCATTTTCAAAATGGTTACCAAGCGATAAGATTACAAAAATGACTTCCGGACCTTATCATCTCAAAAACAACTTCAAAACATAAAATAAAGGTCCCCACCAAGAGACGAACGGGATTCGGTTTTCTGACCGTGAGTGACCAACATTTTGAACTTGTTGAGTTAAATATATCTGAAAAAAGTACCTCTCCGTTATGAAAAACTTTTCGAAAATTCCTGTTAACATCTACGCACATGATGGCAACAAACTTTCAATAGAATTTTCAGAGAAAATTCAGTTCTTTCAACTCCTTTAAGACTCGCCCAAAAGAATTCACCACAATATTTCCAAATGCAAAAACTTTGACTTATCAAATCTCGATACCGATACCGATACCTAAGCCTGCCGCAGACATTTATCTTATATTTCTGCATTCACAATATTGTTTTGAAATCTCGTTTATTAGTTAGAAAAGGGTAATTTATCATATTCTCTCAAGGAGAGTAAAAACCCGTGTTGGCCAACTCAATTATTTTCAATAAAAAAAATATAACAAACCCCTAGATAATCCCGCTATATCTATACTAAAGCCATCTCATTGCGTTTCATCAATATAGACAAATTGATTACGACTTGAGGGGATGTGTACCTAATACTATATGTATATCTTTAAATTGGTCATGGGTCTTCCTTCAAAAATCTTCAATTCCCCTCTGGTTCATCTGGAAGTGGATATAAAGAAAGTTCTTTTCATTTCTCAGCTTACACTATTGTTGTATAGTAGATATGTAGCTGAGCTGGGATTCTTTTGTATTATAGATGGATACACCCAATCACCGTAACGTGATGTAATTTACAACACTTCAATGGTACAAATGACCCTCGAAGTGAAGCTGGAAGCTGTATAGATGCAGAGTCTAAGTATTAAAGGTATGTGCTTTCCTGATATGGTAGTAGCTAACACCAAAAGGTTTCGGAAACACTTCGATGCAAAAAGGAAATGGGGCCACCATCTCCACCATACTAACTTTGTCGTATATTCACTATATTCACTTGAAAGGACGACAATATAATATGCGTTTGTATAAGTGAATTCATGTGCCAAAAGCGAATAACAACCCAACACTTTTATAAGTGAGATTGAGAACTTTTTGAATGTATGTGTGTATAGAGAGGAGGAGGGGCAGAGGTAGGGGTAGGGGTAGGGGTAGGGGTAGTATAGTATCTAACCAGATTTTTCAATACCCCAGTTGATTATCTTCCTGTCAGGTGTCAGGAGAATAGAATGAAAAGATGAATCTAGTTGTTCAATTTGTTGTTTGTTGAAATGTTGAATTTGTTGTTCGGATTATTTAGTTAGATATACACTTTTTCCTCATCCAGTACACGATAGGTAGTGATGTGATGAAGCAACAACTATATATATATTATGTCCTCCTGATGCTATGGAAAGATTGAGCGGATTCTTACGTGCTAGAGGATATTTTCGATTTTGTGATTGAAAATCTTTTTTATTTAAAAAATACGAAAAAGAAATTTACATGTGTGTGCGGAAATGAATAATGTGTTTTCTTTATTTCTCTATGGAATGAAAAAGAATGTACACATGTTTGTGCAAAGGAATTTAAGAAGAACGGTTTTGTTCTAGATTTTCTTTAAGTCATGAAGTCTTTACAAAATAAAAGAAATTTCAAGAAATTAAAGTACTAAGGCCAGGAACGCACTTGGGATTTTATGTGTCGCAGCGACCAAAAAAATTGATCTCAGCCTTTTAGGATTTTTTTGGTAACATAATGTGCGTTCATTCACACCTGTAAGTGTTTAATATCTCTAAGTAGAATGCACATTAGCTCTATTGTAGGTGTCATAACAGGACACTGTTTAATAGGCAGGCACGCAGCGCGGCTTGGCGTACCTTCAAACGATTTCTGCAGAAGCTGCATGGACGAGGAGGAATAGGAAACGATTCCTCACCTTCTCTGCACATGCCCTGCTCTTTCCCACAGACGTAGGCTCCATTTAGGAGTTTACTTCTTTAACGATCCTAGTGATCTGGCAAACACAGACATTTATAGTCTCGCACGCTTCGTCAGGAGCTCAAAGTGGTTTTAGCGAGTAAGGAAGGAGTTTTTAAGATTCATGTGGTATCACAACGGACCAATTTTGGTCTAAGTGTGTCAGTACTTAGTATTGACAGCCACTTCTACCTAACCAAACCTAACCACACCTACATATAATCATGTGTTCAATTTTTTGCAACTGGATAATCGTGTGAAAGAAAATCATATCGACCACCAACGGTAAGGCTAGGACCACACTTGCGACTTCAATCGCACGACTATTCAGTCACAAGAAATAGAACAAATGAGTTTAAATGAGAATGAAATCACATACTACCGAAAAATCGCGACGGTTACAAGTTTGTTCCATTCTTCTAGGTGATTATCCAATCTTTAAATAAATCAAATGCACTTACAAGTTTGTGATCACAGTAGCAATTTAAATTGGTGCGACTTAAAAATTTTTAACTGTACGAATATTTAGCCGCAAGAAATGAGAAATCGCATAAAATAAAAAAAATAATTTGGTGGCACAACAGTTTTAGGAGAACCAGGGCCTAGTGATTTACAACTTGAGATGGTTTTCTATCGAGGCTAAGGTAAGCTCGTCGTCCAAGGTATTCCCGAAAAAAGTAAGTAAGAACTCAAAATAGTCACCGGTTTTAGTAATTTAACTTTTTATTTATAATTATAACTAGCTGGCCCGTCCTGGCTTCGCCCGGGTAAACAAACATTTCGAGAACAAATGAACAAAAAAAATTTAAATTACATATGTGTCCTCGATTAATCGAATTCTGGATAGTTGAGACTCGATTGTATTTTTTTTTTTTTGTCAGAAACAAATTTCATGATTGATTGATTTCTTTTCAAACTCAATTGATTTTTTTTACATAAAACAGGTACCCAGAGTGTGCTTCTACACCTTTTTGGCAAAAAGGAAAACCTAGTTTACCCAGACTTGACAAAAACACTCCCAATACCAAAGACTTCCTGAAAAGAATCATCCAAATAGGTCAAGCAATTCTTGAAAATACATTATGGTGGTCAAAGAGCCGTGGCATCGATGCCTTGTTGGTGGCATGTAGTTTGCACAGATCAAAACGGTACGTCGACAAAGTTTTGAGCAAAGCTTTCACCACCTCTAAGACTATATAATTAAGGTTCTAGTTTAATTGTCTGACACTTTTAAAATCGATTATTTCTACTTGCTTATAATCATTTCTTATTTATTAATTTTTTGTTTCGATACAATTTTCCCTTAATTTCATAGTTTTTCTAATATTTAAAAGAAACCGTTAACATTTTTGCAATTAAAAGTAGCCTAGATTACTCCCTGAGTTGTCCACTACATGTATGAAAAGTCCCGTCATAACCTGTTCTGCCATTTTGAAGGTTACCGCGGACAAACAGACAGACAGACAAAAATTTTTTGAATGATGCAGTTGTGTTTCTTAGCAAATAAACAACCACCTAAGCTCAAAAACTTGAAATTATTTCAATATTAACGACAGACACTCCAATTTTATTTATATGTATAGATAAGAGAACCTCTCTTAATATCTCTATAATAAGAGAACAATCTTAAAATGTTTGTTAATCTTGGTTCTGTAGGGCTACATGAGTAGACTCGGCCCACACTATTCACTAAGAGGAAGTGAAGCAGGGACAGTGGAAATCTGATTCCAGCCCAAGGCTAACCCAAGGGGAATTACTTTGTTTGCCCAAGCTCTCACTTAAAAGGAGTAAGAAGGGAGTTTAAGGTGGAATCTGATTCCAGCCTAAGGGAAAATTACTTTGTTGCCCAATCTCTTGCTCAGAAGGAGAAAGAAGGGAGTTTACGGTAGGAGTCTGATTCCAGCCCAAGGCTAACCCAAGGGAAAATTACTTTGTTGCCCAATCTCTCACTCAGAAGGAGCAAGAATGTAGTTTAAGGTAGGAGTCTGATTCCAGCCCAAGGCTTATTTAAGGGAAAATTACTTTGATTCTTTCTGCGATTTGAAAGTCACATATGTGTGCATTCATAGTACCTCCAGACATAATGGTTAGTGCGTTGGTCTATCATGCCAAAGGTCTGGGTTTGATTTCCCACCCCTACCACCTAAAAACAAAAATGCTTTTTTCCGAGGTACTGCCTCTTGCGAGGAACTGACAAATACTCTAAGAGTATTTGTTGTCATGAAAAGTGCTTCTCATCTAGCCGTTCGGACTCTGCAGAAAATTGTAGGACCCTCCATTCCTGCCAACAACACGCACACAGGAATGGTTAAGAGTTTGTAACGAAGTGTTACACTTTTCACTCCACCCCCCCCCCCCCAACACCGAGCGTTCAACAATTAATCACCGATCCGTCACCACCCATTTAAAACACACCCACTGCCATCAACATCCACTATCAGCACCCTAAATCACCATAAAACCGTCATAGACCAATTTATCAGCCATCAACATCAACTACCAGCACCCTACATCACCATCACCCTGCACAGGCAAACCATCAAATATTATCTACCTACACCCATATCAACAAACACCCGCCACCACCCACCGAATGATCAAAAGCCACAGCCACAGTACACAGATTTCCATTGTATACACGTTTGTATAAGCAACAACAACAGCTCGCCGCATTACGGTCATACGATTTTTACATTCGTCCTCCTTACAGTTCACACTATCTGGTGGTAGCAAAATCAACATGTTGAGGTTCGAGTTTCTGAAAAAGCGGAAGCTTATTGCGTCATGTTAATTCCGATTTTCATTTCATCCGACTTATAGGAGACATAAATGTTGCAGCTAATCTCGGTTTGTGGCAACTCTGGATAAGCTCAGGTTACTTTTCATGGTGCACTCGTGAACCATTTAAAGATAATCTTTAACTTTCTGAGAGTTCTTTCTTTTCTAATTTGCGACAAAATTACCGTTAACAGGATTTGTATTATTAATCATTGCGATTGTTTTGATGCATGTCTAATGTGAATTCACATTAAAAACCGTATGTTGTTTTTTTTGCGAGTAACATATCGAGTGACAGATAGGCGTAGGTGTATGTGGGTTTGATGGTAATAATTTCTTGTAAGGCTGGAAACGTACTTGCGGTTTTCTGTCGTGGTGACTAAAAAAGACGGTAGCATCTCAATGCAATTTCTCGATCGTATAAGCGTTCCTTCACAATGTGACACATGTGTTCTATTTTTTTGCGACAAAATAAAGTGCGTTCCCAGCTTAGTACCAAATTTTAAATCGCACCGACTGAGAATCACAAGTGCGGTTCTAGCCTAGTACTGTGAAGTGTTCCTTTGAATGTCATTAGGTCAGAAGCACCAAAAGAATTTTTTCCAGTGGAAAACCATATACTCCAACAGAAAAAAAGCAAGTAATTGTCAAACGGCCAAAGTAAAATTTTCTTAAAATTATGTTGGCAGCGTGGTATTTGCTATGGCAAGGAGGAACACATACGCTCTATTGACCCCCCCCCTCCGAGTGTCTATTCGTATACTTGCGTGAAAGGACTATAAGGCGCCAGTTATAGCTATCATTGAAACTCATCATTGAAAACTTTAATGATTGATTTTGAGGCGTTTAGAAAGCAAATTCTATTATTATTTTGAAAGACGATTAAAGCTCAAGACTTAGTTAATATTTCTAGTCAAAAAAAATTTCAAATAGTCACAACTTTTCACGAAAATTGAGTTTTATTTTTTCAATGATCATTGGTAAGGTAGTTCAATCATTGAAATAAGAAAAGTCTTTTTATGTGGAAATTTGAGCCTATTTGAATATTTTTTTTTGGCTAAAAATATTAACTAGGTCCTAAGCCTTATTTGTCAATCAAAATAATAATTGATTTTACTTCCTAAACGTCTCAAAATCAATCATTAAAATTTTCAATGATGAGTTTCAATGATAACTATAACTGGCGCCTAAGAATAAAGACCAGTTCAACAGTCTTAGAAAAAATAGAGTGGTCGCAGTTGGGACATCTGAATTCTAAACATTAAGACATCAAAATACTTAATTTTAAAACAAGACTGCCAGGAAATAGGATCTAATTCCACAAATATAATAAAAAGTCAAAATCACCAATTTCATAAAAAATTAATTTTTTTCAAACAAATGAAATGCACGTGGTAAATATGTATGCAAAACTTTTTTTTTAAACTGCATATGAAGCAAACGAATTCAAATAATGAACGACTCCTCAAAAGATTGCATTCAATTGATTGTTCTTTATTGAATAGGGAAACAATTATTGCAATTTACATAGTTGGAAATTGAAGTCTCAAAGTAGGTACTTACCCCAATTCAATGAAAGCAATATTTTGAATGCATTCAATGAATAAGTTTTTAAAGATTGCATTCACAAAAGATTGCATTCTCTTAAAACAACCTTCCTCTGTCTATTGGTGCTTCAAAGAAGAATATAAAGGTAGGTACCTACTTTGGTTTGTGCTTCTTTGTGCGCTTTTTTAAACCGACGTATACAAAACAGCTATTGCATACAAATTTTAATTTAAACATAAAACAAACAAAAAGAACGCAAATACAGATTATCTTTAGTTTCAAAATTTTGCGGTCTAGTTGTTTTGATATAAAATTTTAAAATATTTTATCTTTTTATGATAAATACAAATAGTTTGATAACCGAATATATACTTTTAAAATTATGAAAGTATCTACATAAAATCAAATTTTCATAAATAATAATTAAATTAAATTTTAATTAATTCAAATCATGTTCTCAGATTACCACCCAGATCATTATCAAATACTGTGATGAAAGTGATTGGAATAATTTTCACAAAAATAAATCGCATTCTGGTAATATGGAATTCATAAATCATATCAAATTATTATTAAAATTGTCAGAATTAACATTTTATCCCAGAAGGTAAATATATTTTTGTTAAAAAAAACATTAATATATCCTGTGGCAATCAAAACAAAATGTACATACCCCAAAAACACAAAACACAGCAGCGCATAAAATAATCTGAATTTGAAATATCATCATCGTATCGTAAATTCAAACAAAAACACCACAAAAAAAAGTCACAATTTATACACATCCCGCGTTGTCATCATGTGTGTGTTTTCATAGCAGTAAAATTTTGATTAAAATGTAGGTACCTACTAGCGCAAATAATTTGCCATTGTCCTCTGAAATTCAGAATTATTATGTATACATAGATTTTCAGTTCAAAAAAAAACCAAAGTCCTGTTCCTGGTGGTTTGGTTTTTCATATCAATTTTTCGCCTACAAACACAAATATAATTCATTTTAAATGAACCAAAAATTTTTGTATTGTTTGAGTAATTTTTCTTGTCATAACCAGATGATAGATTCGATTCGATTCGATCCACAAAAACTCACCCAAATCTCCAATGTATGTAGGTACAACTTCGCCACATTGAGTTGAGTTTGTATTGTTTATAAATACCATCGAAACCAAAACCCAGTTATGTGTCGAATGGTTGGATTCTTGGTTGGACGTATAGACCACAATTACTGATCAATAAATAAATAGGATTTATGTTATCCTCGCGAATGCGAGGTTTAGCTATATTTGTCATTTTGCTAAATTAATTCCTAATACTGGTGCAATATATCTACACAATTACCCATGTTTTCGACAACAAAGCAATTATATATTATGATAGAATTTTGTGTTATGTACCTACAGGTACTGTGGTACGTTTAGCTTCTGAAAGAATTCTGATAGAAGGTATTCACAATAATTAGAAAAGGTACTTTGATTTCAAAAATCTCATTTAAAAAAAAAACGGGGGCTTTGAAGTAGAAGTGGAAATCATCAAAAAAAATTATTTAAGAAAATATTCGCTCCTTTTTAATAGATTATCATAATATCTATACAGGACCTGTTTCACAATGTCTCACAGTGGTCGGAAATCAACATTTAGTGCGAACTAAATAAAAAACTGAAAGTCCAAATAACCATGACTAATGTTATCTATAGAACGTAGAATACATCCGCGCACCCTCTGATGACCTTGTTTTTTTTTATTAAAGGTCGAAGATGATATTAAATGAACCGTTAGTTGAACGATGCAACCAATATTCGAAGCATGGTATGACAAAAATTTCGAAAATTGTGGCCTTTTGTAACGATTGTAAAATGAATTGTAAAATATGAATTAACAAGTAAATGCACTTTGTTTTTGTACTATCTTAAAAAGAAGCGATTCCCTAACGATATTAGAGCAGTCTTAACACTTGCAAACACTTGTGATTTTTCTATGCCCAACTTAAAAAAATAATAGTGAAAAAGTCCTTTTTTACTAGGTCCTCACTTTACAGCTTCTTAAATTTACTATACAAATATTTACCGTTATATACCTTATCCATATTTATTAAAATAATTTTAACTTCATTTTTCACACCCATTGCAAATGATAAACAATTCAAAATTGACATACCGTGCTGCGAATATTGGTTGAACCGTTTCAATTAACGGGTCTTTTAGTAACATCTTCTTAATAAAAAACCAAGATCATCAGTGGGTACGCGGATGTATTCTACGTATAATAGATTATATAGAAATGAAAATAAAAATTAAAATGTTTATAAAATAATTTTTAATTTATTGAAAAAACTTTAATAAAATCACAACATCACAGAAAAAGTTCAACTGATTAAGCCCGAAGATGGATAAGAAATCCGAAACGCGTCGCTAATTTTAAATAAAATATTAATGTTGTGATTTTATTAAAGTTTTTTCAATAAATTAAAAATTATTTTATAAACATTTTAATTTTTATTTTCATTTCTATATATACACACAACATGGAGACAAAACCACAAAGAAATAGAATAGATTACATTAGTCATGGTGATTTTGACCTTCAGTTTTCTATTTAGTTCGCGCTAAATGTTGATTTCCGACCACTGTGTGTCTGAGTAAAATTTGCGCAGGGTCATAACTTCACAGTTAAAAAAAAAAATTATTTGTGGATTCTTAACCATTTTATGTAGGCCATAAGGCAATTATGAATTTGTGTCCTGTGGACTTATGACACTATGCTAATTTTTGTTTGTCAAAGCCTTACTTTGACATCGTGGAGCAAGCCTTTATAAATAAATAAATTTGGTGGCACAACAGGCGCTGCCACTTAAAAACAGAAACGATTTTCCCAATTTACTGCCTCTTGCGAGGAACTGACAAATCCTCCAAGAGTAGGTATACTTGTCATTCAAATTTCAGAGTCCAGAGTTGGTTGGAAAATTGAATAACACAGTGTTGTCATTTTATATCATGTGGTTTGGCTGAAGAATTTTTTGTGTGAAAAAAGGAGTAGATCTCAAAAAAGCGGAGTGGTGGAGTAGATTTGTTTTCTTCCTCAAAATTGAAGTAAATTAGCTCCGATTGGAGTAAGGTTCGAACGTTGGCGTGCAGACTCGGCAAAAATTAAAGGTCCCCTCCATTCCTGCAAACAACACGCACACAGGAATGGCTGAGGGTTGAATCACTAGATAGTTGGTTTTTTCAAACACTTGTTTTTGGGATCTAAAAATAATATAAAATTTGTTTGTCCCTTATTACTAGATGACTCTTTGCGTCTGAATCTTTTCAAATTTTCATGACTCAAAAGGAGAAAAAGATCTGATTTTTTCTTAGAACTCGTAGAATTTTGAATTTTGATTCACGCCAAAAGAATCATCGTGTAATATGGGGACTTTGAAAATTAGATATTTAAAAGCACCGCTTTTTTTAGGTAAATATTTTTATTAATATTTAAAATAAATAAATATTTTTGACATTCTAAGGATGTAATTTAGCTTGAGAGTCATTAATGTAATCCTGTTGCTTGGACGCCATTATCAGAAATGGCACCCAATCTATGGTAAATGGTAAATTAAAAAAAAAAAAAACGAATAAATAATTACTTGTAAAATTTACGTTACATATATAAATAACGATTTATATCTTAAAAGTTAGGTTTTTAGTAGACACACCTTCGGGTTCAATTTCAGTATTGTCACTTTTCGTGAACATACTTTTTTAAACATGAACAAGTTGCGGAAACGCCTCTAAATGTCAAACGCGTGTTGGGAAATAAAAATTGATATTTTTTAAATAGGTGTTGCGTAGTCAAACCTTCAGTTAAAATTTAAATGTTGACACTTCCCGGAAACGTACTTTTTTTGATGTCAAAATGTGGGATTTCCCCTGTTTTAGTAGTTTGGAACGTCCAAAAAGTTGCGGAAACGCCTCCAGACTCTTAACGTGGCTTGGAAAAATAGCGGTTGATGTGTTAAGAGATAGGTGTTGAGTATAGAAGCACATTTGGTAAAAATTAAGTGTTCCCATTTTCCAGGAGCATACTTTTTTTGATATCAAAGTGTGGGATTTCCACTTTTTTGATAGTTTCTAATATGTATAACGTGAGAGAAGCTCCGAAGCCAAACGCATGTTGGAGAAAAAAGTAATAATTTTTTTGTGTTCAAAATATTAAAAATGACCAAAAAAGTGGAAATCCCACGCGTGCCCGAAATGTGGCACCACTGACATTTTACCTCAATGTTCTCCTACTCAAAACCTTTCTTTTAATATTATAAGTCGTTATTCTAACGATGGAAATTTTCCAAGTATTTTACGAGTTTTTTATTTAATTTACCACTTTCCACAGATTGAGCGCCATTTTTGAAAATAATGTGCAAGCAACAGAATTATAACTGTGAATCCAAAGCAAAATTACATCCCTAGCATGTCAAAAACAAATTAAAAATATTAAAATAAGGCCACAAAAAGTGCAGTGATTTTTGTTTTCTCACTGGACTATACAGATTGGTAAACAGAAATGTTTTATCCGAGGTACTGCCTCTTGCGAGGAACTGACAAATCCTCCAAGAGTATACTTTTCATGAATAAGTGCTGCTCATTTAGCCGTTCGTACTCGGCAAAAAATTGTAGGTCCCCTCCATTTCTGCCAACAACACGCACACAGGAATGGTTGAGAGTTTGTAAGTCACTAGGCCCTGGTTCTCCACGAGCTGTTGCGACACCCAATTTATTTATTTATTTATTATACAGATTGGGGGCCATTTTTTAAATTCGAGAAATTATGAACGGGGCCGTGGGTGAATTTTACTAAAATCATTCTTTATTGGAACTATGTTTTGTTTTTTGCCTTTTTCATTGCAAAATATTCTGAAAATATTATCTGAATCATTTGGGTAGTTTCGAGGAAATTTAAAAAATATGTTGAGCAATTTTTGAGCCCAGAGCCAGATTTTTGCAAAAAACAATTTTTTTATTATTTTTGCTTTTATAAAACCTGTGCAAATTTCATCCAAATCCTTAAATCATTTCCCAGAACGCAACATTTAATAAAAGTCAGGTGGTGGATTCTATTATTTTCTGTTATTTTATTTAACTCCCAAAATATCAACCAACCAAGAAGCCTTTAAATTGTTGCACAAAAATAGAGTTAATAAAGCCGTTTACCAGACGCCAACAAATAAAAAAATGGCATGGCAAAAGGCGGATTCTAGTAAAAATATTTTCCAAATGTTTTCCATCTGCAAACAGATATGCTCTAAATATTTCATATAATTCGTTAGAGTGGTTTTCGAGAAACCTTAAAATAGTAATAATGGGCTGGTCAATGGGCGATTTTTACTAACATCACTTCTTAGTTTTTTTTCCGTTTATAAGAACAAAATATAAAAATGTCATTTAAATCGTTAGAGCCGTCCCTAAGAAATCAAGTAACAAGAAAAGTGGGCGTGGCTTTAATAAAATAATTTTACAAATTTTTGTCTATCTTAAGCAATTTCTGAAAATTTAATTTTACCAAGAAAGCTGAAAATAATAAAAGTGGGCGTTGTAGTGGGTACATAGCCTTAACATAGCTTTAGCTTTACTTGCTCATAAATACGAACTCTGAAAATGTCATCTCAATCGATAGGTTAGGTTAGGTTAGGTAGAAGGGCTGACAGTTGATCTCGTTACCGTCACACTTAGATCAATGTAGATCCGTTGTGATAGGATATCAATCGATAGATCCTTATCTGACAAATCAACAAAATTAGAAAAGGGGCGTGGCTGGAGGCAAATTTTACCTAAATCATATTCTAAACTATTAACTAGCTCATACAAAATAACTCTGAAAATTTTATCGAAATGGTTGGAACTATTTCCAAGAAACAAATAAATAATAAAAGTGCAAGTGGCATTTGACATATATCTAATTTCCAAAAATACATTTTTAAATTATTTTCTTCTTCATTTGACTAAATTCATAAAATTGTATCCAAAGCATAAAAGCCTTTTCTGGGATATCAAGAAATAAAAAAAGTGGGCGTGTCAGTGGCTGGGTTTTGTAATATTATTTCCTGATTTTTTTCATTTATTAGATGTACAAACTCCGAAAATGTCACTTAAATACAAAAAAATAAGAAAAGTGGTAGTGCTAGAAGGCGGATTTTATCTAAATAACTTACAAGTTTTGTATCGTGCTTAAATGACTTGACCAATTTTCTTCAACTGTGGAATATTTTTGAACATGTTCCTTGAAAATTTATGTTCAAAATTTGAGGAAAAACGGTTCCTCCGTTTAGGCTTTAGCTCGAAGTAAAGTGGACATAAAGACTCACGTTTTTTATAGAAGTGTCATGTTTTTAACAAACACCACACATATGCATACTTAAATATATACAAAATTAACTCCTTTAAAGTAATAAGATTTTTTTTTAATGTGTACTAAATTTTGATTAAACAAATTCAGTTCAAATTCATAAAGATTTTTTTTGTAATTGGAAACTAAGCATATTCATGTGACTTAGTTGGAATCAGTTATTTCCACTGGCAATTTTTCTAAGTAATAAATCTGCCCCTATCAAAAAGATTCATTTGCATCCGCCACCTACTAAAAAGTTTAACCTCAAAGATGGTCTAACAAACAAAATATATACAAAAAAACTTCTAAATAAATATGCAAAATTTTAACATTCAAGTCAAAGATACCTTTTGAAACATTCTCTCTTAGTATAAAAACAACAAATTTTTCAACTTGTTAAAAAAGAATTTTCCTTAAGCAATCCATGAGTGGCGAGAGTACAGAAAAAAAGAGCATTGAATTTGCAGTCCAGTAAAAGTTTTCCTATCTATCAGAGTCCTTTATTTGTTCCGGGACAAAAATTAATGCAGCTATTGAAAAAGTTTCATCCAGCTTTCTGTCCCACTCCTTTAGTGTCCTTTGTCTTTATAAAAAAAAGGGAAGCTGAAAAATTGCAATCAACTGCGGTTGGCCGCTGGACAAGTGGCCTCAATAGTCTTCTGGTTTTTTATTCCACTCCATGTCTTCTTCTTATTCTTAGTTCTTATACTTGCAAATCCTAATCAACGTTTACCCTCAAAGAATGAACGCAACGTAGGGATATAGAATGACAAACATCTTAACCCTATTACAGGAAACTAAACCAGTAAAGGAGGACACTCTTTTGCACACAGGCACCATACTCAAACACACACACACACTTACGCACACTCTACTAGGCATAAATGGAGAATATAAACACTTTACACGAAGCCTCATGGAAATTAATTTAAAGCTTACTGCCAACTTTTATAATTATTATTATTTGTTAAAATGATAATCGTGTCGAGCAGTTAATTAGAGCAGCTAATTGTATGCATGCATACATATACTCATAAAAAGGACGCCCTCATATACACATGAGGGTGTACGGTGTAGGATTCTGATGGGTTATAGAAGAGCTAAAATGAGGGAGATTCCACGAATGTCCGCCCCATTGCCTTATACGTTTAGTCTAGTAAGTGGGGGGTAATTGGGTGATGGTATTTGTTCGAAGATGTGTCACTTCACATAGAAACTGCTGATACAGATAACAATGTCACCAATGCTAATGGTTATCGTAATGATGACGAGGACCGTGATAGTGCTGATGACAGGTTTTAACTTTTTTTTTTTATTATTTCTAATGGTTTTGCCTCTCAGTTTATGCATCTCTATAGCGAGCGAAGGAGATAGAATGATACTTTACTGTTTACACACGTGTAGATACGTATTATATACTTAACCTACTCCCGGGGAAGCCATCTTTTGCCTGGTTCCATTTTGCGAAAAAAGTCAATGGGTATAATTTTATCAGCCTAAGTGGTGATGGTGGTTGAATGGAACTACTCAAGCGCGAAAGTTGTTGAACTGAAGTGGGAGGGTGGTATATAGTCACAACGATAGCTTAGATGAAGTATGCTTTCCATAAGGACCACTACAATTTAAAAGGTATAATGTCCAGATAAATATATGAATTTTTTTAATGTCACCTGCCATTTCTTCATGTTCAACCAGAAAGCTTTCAATCAATTGAAGGACTCATATAATTGAAATAATCACTGGTATTATATCAATCAACAAATAGGGAGCTATAATCTAGATTTTCAAACCTAGAAGTGCATCACAAATAGCATTGAAAAAGAAAACTTTTCATCAGCATTATAAAAGCTTTTATAAGGAATGGATAATCATTTTCGATCAACCTTGGCATACATAATAAGTGTCATATAGTAAAATTAGAAGAGATATTCAAAATTTTATCTTTTTACAACTTGAATTTACCAAACAAACATTTATTAAGTGTTTTTATTAATAAAATTATGTGATATGAATATTTAGAATTTTAGATGAAAGTCCTTTTATATAAAAATAATAAACAAATTAATTTTAGAGAAACGTTCCTTTTCCTGGCTTGAAAATAACATGATAGCTGCTTTGGAATCTAGACTTCATAGCTGTGTCTATCCAAAGGCGGGTCCAGACTTTTGTCCAGGGGGGAGGGGGGGATCAATATCTTCAAAATTCATGGTATTGCATTATAAAATTAATTTTTGATTGCAAATATGTAGTTTAGGAACCGTAATTTTTTGCCTTAAAACCTTAGGCCTTAAAAAATCGATTTTTTCATTTTTATCGTAACACGAAGGAACTGAAGTAATTTACTACTTTTTTTAATGACATCCCCTGCACAAAAAAGATATGTCAGCATATAAAAAGAACGTTGAATTCTCAATAGTTTCTGGTCAAGTTGCTAGGTGGGCGAGTGCAAGTAATGAAATCCTACGGCAAATCGCAGCATAATGCGGTGGTAATTGCAATCGAAAAATGAATTTGCTACCGAAATTTGCTTTATCACCCACTATTTTGGACACCTGTTTGTGAGATATTCCCCAAAAAATGGGTAGAATGTGAAAAGCCAAATATACAAAACCAAAATCTAGAATAACGAAGTTATTCTGCGAGATTTTATCTGAGATTGAAGCTTGCTAGATTTCCTTACTGCGGTATTGGGGTGCAATTTTGTGATTGAAAGATTTTGTAACGCTTTAATTAATAATATTCAAGATTTCTTACCCAACCAGATAGGCCACTATAGATCATGATAAAAGGTCTACCAGTTTCAATCAATAATCGGTAAGTGATGTATTCTGTTTTAATGAATTTTAAAAGTTTTTTAAAGGCCACTCAAGTTCATTTAAAAAAAATATGTTTTTTACCTGATTTATGTTATTTTATGGCCAATTTCACGAAAGGCTTTTAATTATTTAAAAAGCCATTTAGCCTATAAATGGCGTTTTTTGGTTTCACCAAATGCTTTTATATTTAAGAAGATTTGCCCTTGTAAACTAAAAGCTTGTTTTTGTCTCATTTATTTTTAAAAGTCTTTTTTGTTAAGCCATTCCAGTCAAACGTACCTGATATTCTGCTGTCAGAATAATTGTCCCTCATCCATAATGCTTTTTCACTTTTTCTCATACACTTCGCATGTGCGAGGGAAGCAACCTCTTTGTTTGTGTCCAGGGATGTGAGGCAAACTCAATTAAATTAAAATATCCCTAAAATATCCCTTTTTTACATAAATTTAGAAGGAGCTTAGATAAAAGCAATTTTAGTGTTTGTTTATGAAATTGGCCATTAGAGAACAAATACAAGTATAAAAGGTCGTCATTGGTCAGACATTGACTTTTTCAAAGCTTTAATAGTATCATATTGGTTTTTGGCAGCTGATTTATGAGTTTTCGCAAGAAATCGGATACTTTTTTTTTTTTTTTTTTTTTTTTTTTTTTTTTTTTTTTTTTTTTTTTTTTTTTATTGAACTTTATTTCTTACAAAAACTTAACAACTAGAATTGAATTACAAATTGATTATATTTTACAATGGCTAGTTTTTGAAAGAAAAAGTTAAGTACTATCTATTGTGCGAAGACAAGTGGCGAAAGTACTTTCTAGTTAAAAAAAAAGTTAAAGTATATATTGTTGATGGGGAAAGCATTCTAAATTACAAATAACTTTATTTTAAACAAATAAATAAATATGTATAAATTTTTTTTTTTTTTTTTTTTTTCTTTTCAAATTTGAATATAATTTAAAATTTAAACCTATAAATTTTCAATTTGTGAAAGGTTCAAGGATAATAGCCATTGTTTTAATTTTCTTAAGAAAACAGATTTCTCTCTCTCACACCTAAGGTTAACTGGAAGATGATTAAATAAACGAGGGGCTGTAACGTAATAAAATTTTGAAAAATGTGTTTTATGAATTCTTGGTACATTTGCGAAGTTACTGGTGTTAATACGTAAATCAAAATTATCAATATATCTCGCATCGTAAAAACCGGAATTTTCAAAAAATATTTTCAAAACTTTGTAGCAATACAAATGTCTTAAAGGTAAAAATTCGAGATTTTTGAACAGATCATGACTTGGTGTTAAACGATTTACTTTACAGATTATTCTTATTGCATGTTTTTGTTTTATTAATAACGGTTCAATTTTGTTAAAATATGTGCCACCCCAACAAGAAATTCCATACTGTAGCTTTTATTTGATCAAACCATTATAAACCAGTTTTAATATTGGAAGATTACAATAAAGGCTAAGATGATAAAGTTGTCTTACAATCCTGTTCATATATTGTTTCAGGTAGGAAGTATGCACTGTCCAACTAAAATTTTGATCCAATATAACGCCTAGATATTTGAAATTATGAACACATTCAATTTTAAAGCAATGTTGACTACAGGTTATATGTTCATCAAATAATGTAGAACCACATCCCAAATTAAATTTTGAGCAGCCTGGTGAATGATAATATAAGGGCAAGTCCAGACAGTGGTTATCCTTGAGATTATAGATCATAAACTTAGTTTTATCGCTCATAATTAAGTTGTGTTGATTAAACCAACGCCTAAGTATATCCAAATCAAAATTAACATCCGAAAATAAATCAAGGTAGTTTTTATTCACGTAGGAAAGTGCCGTATCATCAGCAAATGCTGTTATTTTGCCCTTAAAAGGTTGGTCGAATAATGAGTTCACATATATAAGGAACAATATCGGACCCAAGACAGAGCCTTGAGGAACACCTAGATTTATAAAACATTCCGAGCTTAAATCATTGTTAATCTTTACAACTTGCTTGCGATTACTCAAGTAAGAAGCGAACCAGTCATAAAAGAAACCCCTAAAACCAGCTTTGAAAAGTTTATCTAATAATAGATCATGGTCTACCATATCAAAAGCCTTAGTTATGTCAATAAATAATGCAGAAGGTATTTGAGAAGAATTAAGACAGTTATAAATATCACCTGACAATATTTGAGCAAAGCACTTTCAGTTGATCTTCCTGTTCTAAAGCCAAATTGAGAATCGTTAAAAAACTGAGTTCTTTCTAAAAAAGATAGCATTCTGGTTTTAACACCTTTCTCAAAGATCTTTGAAAAAACAGATAGAAGAGAAATGGGGTGATAATTGTTTAACAGCATTGAATCTCCCTTTTTGTGAAGGGGAATTACTACGGCTACTTTCAAAGATGCAGGAAAAACACCTTTCAATACACACAAATTAAAAATAAAGCATAAAACATCAGCTACCTGAAAGGAAATTTGTTTTAACAGGGAACTTGATATGTTATCTAAAGACGAGGAGTTAGATGTTTTAAGAGATTTTATAATTTTATGAATTTCAAGAGATGTGAATAGTTCAAAGAAAAAACTCTCAGATTGAAATTGAGTTTGCTTTAAAACATCATCGAAATATCCAGAAAAAGAAAAAACATTATTTGTGGATCCATGACAGACACCAACATTACTTATCATCTGAAAGGCCACTGAATCATTATGAGAAGTCAAATATGGAACATTTTTTTTTTTAATTCCTTAAAGAAATCTATGCCTCTCAATTACTGATACTCTAGCTGACTTCTTATGACCATTTAGTGACCTTTGAAATTGCCCACATACAAGGTTAAAAGATTCAAAAGCCCCTGGACCTTTTAGATATATAAAATTGATAACTTAAACTTATGTCAATATTCAATTTATTTCGTTAAAGGATTTATTTTTGGTTAAAAGGAATTTTGTAAAAAAAGGGCCATTTGTTATCTTATTTTGTGTTCAGTAATTTTGACAAAATCATCAAACCAATTTCAAAATCATTTTTATGCTAAAATTAAAGTTAACAGAAAGTTGACTGCTTTTATTATTCCTTAAAACAAGTTGTTAATTTTAATTTAGTTAAATATACTGAATGAAAACGGAGTTTTAGCAACTATATCCTTAAAAGGAAATTGTTTATATTTCACTAGAGGAAAAATTATTTTTGTGACTATTTTTACTCTGATTTTTTTTGCATTGTGTGTCCTTAAATACGCACAAATGTTCGTAGACGAATTTTGTCCTTTGAGTAGTGAAATCACTTTTCATAATAGGACAGGTAAAATAGGATAAATAAAACAAAAAAATTAGTACCATTATGAAACTTGGTAAAAACGTTTCATGTACTATGAGAATGAAGAATCAAAAGAGTCTATACAAATATTTTATATGGAAGGGTGTTTTTTTGAGGGGAGAGGGGCGTAAGTTGTTGTTTGTGTTTCAAACGGAAAAATAAACTTTGGTGCAATCTAGGCATATGACACATGTTTTCAAGGTAGTTTTAAATGTTGAATCAAATGACACCAAAACCAAGTCGATACGACCTCCGTGAAAAAAGTTATTGTCATTTTTGTGTTAGGATGACTATATTTTTAGTATAAAAGTCAAATATTACCGAAAACTAGTTGAAAATGGTGGTTCGTGGATAAAACTTGGTATAAATGGTTTATTTGTCATGAAAAGCAATAATAAGAAGAGTCTATAAAAATATCGGTGGTTAAAGGGTGTTTTTTTGGAGGGTTGTGGTTATTGTAGGATTATTACCATAAAACCTGTTACAAAAATGGTACCCTCGTGAAACTTTATAAAAATGTGTTAAGAACTACCAGAATGAAGAATCAAAAGAGTCTATAAAATTATCTTAAAGTAGTAAGATATTTTTATGGATGAAGGAAAGCATAATACTTTTTCCAAAAACAAAAATTGATCCCAAAAACAAATAACACCCTACACCCAAACCCACAAAAACAACTTTTCTCCATTGGTATTTTGTTAATTCCTTTGATTCCTCATTCTCGTAGTAAATGAAACACTCTTACCAGGTTTCTTGAGGGTACCATCCTTTTCAATTTTTCTTTTTATATAACCACACACTTCCTCCTATCCTCAAAAGCGAATCCTCCCATGTGAAATAATTTTATAGAATCTTTTGGTTCTTCATTCTGTTAGTTCATAGCACATTTTTACAAAGTCTGATGGGGGTACCACTTTTGTCACAGGTTTTATGGTAGTAATCCCACCAGTACCGCAACTTCCCAAAAAACACCCTTTAACCACAGATATTTTTATAGACTCTTCTTATTATTGCTTTTCATGACAAATGAACCATTTATACCAAGTTTTATCGACGGACCACCATTTTCAACTAGTTTTCGGTAATATTTGACTTTTATACTGAAAATATAGTCATTTTTAACTAAAAATGACAATAACTTTTTTCGCGGAGGTCGTATCGACTTGGTTTTGGTATCATTTGATTCAGCATTTAAAATTACCTTGAAAACATGTATCATATGCCTAGATTGCACCAAAGTTTATTTTTCCGTTTGATACACCACAATTTACGCCCCTCCCCCCTAAAAAAAAACACCCTTCCATATGAAATATTTTTATAGACTCTTTTGATTCTTCATTCTCATAGTACATGAAACGTTTTCACCAAGTTTCATGGTGGTACCAATTTTTTTTTTTTCGAAGGCCTTTCTGTACTATTTTACCTATACTATAATGGAATTCATATATTTTAAACAACTTCTACTGCTACTTCACCATTACAACTATTTTTAACTGTAACAATTTGGTCATCCATTATTATTATGACACCATTTCGAGGAGCAGCCTTGATAAAAAAATTTGAACACTTGCATTAGGGATGTATCATACATCCTTCAAAATTGCATCTTCCCACATCCCACCAATGCTCACCTAAATTTTAAAGTTATCTTGACCATATGCCTTTGCTATGACGTCCTGCTTTTTTATACAAATGACTTCGGATACATTGAATCAAGTGTAGGTTTCAAAGTGCAATTTGTTCGGTGTTATAAGCTCCACTGTCCCAATTCCATGGAATTCGTCTTTGTAAATTTTCTATCGTTGCATTTAAAGAGAATGGCATCAGTACATTGTACTTTAGATATTTCTTGATGTCGCTTGGTCCAGATTTGTTCTGGGGACATTCAGCAGCAAAATGCCGAAGTTCTTTGCACTTGTTGCATGGGAATTTCATTTTTGCTCGTTCCGATTTGGTCTTCGTCTTGAAATTTCCCCTTGCAACGAAGGCAGCGCTACCACTTGAAGCTTTTGTGTATTTATTCTCCCGAATAATGTCAAAACTTAGAGTTCAAAGACAAGAATTCTAACTGAGCACTTGAACAAATATGAAAGGTTGATTAACTTGTGCGGTAAAATCTGCAGAAGCCACTGATCAACGCCTGTCGAGTAACTTGAAATTCGGTTTCAAAAATTATAAGACAAGTGGTTCGAATTCTCTTCCTTTTACGACAAACTTTTTCAATTATTAGAAGAGGATGATGTTACAAGCGACATTGACTCTCAAATCGAGAGCTCATAGCTGATTTAGGTGTGAATGATAGCAAAAAAAAAGTATAGGAGTAAAACTTATTGTAGTAAAACTTGAGTAAAACTTATTCAAGAAATCAAAATCTTGCAGTCCATGTGGATACCATACGAGTACCACGCGGAACCACGTGGATACCAAGGGGATACCACATGGATACCCCGCGGATTCCATGCGGATACCATACTGATACCTGGCGGATACCACACGGATACCTGGCAGATACCTGATAACCGCGTGGTATCCACCAGGTATTCCCGTGGTATTCGCCAGGTCTCCGCGTTGTATCTAAGTTGTATCCACGTGGTATTCAATTCGTCAGGTATCCACCATGAGTTCACCAGGTATCCCCAAATAAGTATTAACTTTGGAGTGTGAAGATATTTTGGGCCTTGCGGGGCCTCTCGAGGCACACACAGCACACACATTTTGCTGCGTCTGATTATTGTTTATGATTAAGGTTTTTCCAAAGTCAAAAATATATCCTAATTGGGCAAACCCTTTTGAAGAACTCGACGAAGAATAATTTTTTCAAAATCTGTCCCCGAACTGTAAAAAAAATAAAATCATAATTTTCGTGCTCGTACAGCTCATCTGTGTTATAAAGTGGATTGTAATATACATGCATCGATTGTTATCAGCATAATCCAAATTGGTGTGTATGATATTTCGCAGCAAAAATTTGACATTTTCATTTCGCAGCGAAAAAATGGTCACTACTGTGGTATTCGTTATTTCGATCCCCATATATTTTAATTTATGAATTGAACTATTTTTGAATAGTGTTTGCTTATAGTTTATCTTAAATTTGTTCGAAGAATATTTTGACTGCAACAGTTTGTATGCGAATTGGATTTAAGTATGAAAATGTCATTATCATAGCATGCGAAAAGGTGTCACTACCGTGGCATTTCATAATTTTTACATGTAAAATGTGGTGTGGAAAAAATGTTCACATGTAGTGTGACCGCTTTCAGCATTAACTTTTAAAAATCAAAAAAGTTGAAGAAATTTAATAATTTTTTTTCGCAAACTTTGAACTCACAAAAGTACCAGTTTGCGGAGGATATTCCATATATCAAAATTGTTTGCCCTTAACTTAATCATAAAAGTAAAATGAATATTCCATCCCCCTCCATCTATTGGGTCCCCTCTTCTGACAAAAATTAAGAACAATTAAGTCATAAAACGGTTACCAATTTCCATGTAATGTTTTCAATTACACCTAAGTGTAAGAAAACTATTTGAATTAACTACCAAAGTACCACAATCTCATACATACGCATACCTACACAGTATAAGTACTAAAAAATTCATTTAGCAGGTAAAACTTTTAAACTATAATATTACAATGAACGAATTTTTATTACCACTCGCTGTATAACATAAATGCTGGGATTTTGATTAAGTCTATGTTATATAAGCTTCCTTCACAACCCACCAGCAACCAACCAGCAGCCTCGTGATGTCGTTCATTAAAACCATGTTTCAACGCCGAACACAAAGGACACATCACGTAATCCAGCAATCTACCAAAAAAGCTTACTCCTGTCTGTTGTCGCTTATACAATATATTCGGATCCCTTTTATTGGAAAAGGTGTCTACACGTACATCTACCATTTCTTATCAGGTATAAGAATGAAAATACCAGCCCAAACCGCGTACTTTACACAGGGGTAGTATACATAGCTTTGTACAACATCGCCCTTTATCACAAAATACACCGCGCGATAGGTAGCTAAGGTATACATAAGGATAAAACTTTGAGTAGCGTCCTTATAAATTGGTTTTTGAGAACTGTTTTTCGCACACTCATAGCATTGTTCCCTTCTTAGGTATACAAAAGGTACCTAGATATATTTGCACAACTATTTGGGAAGCATTAAGCTCCAGCTTTCTGAAAGTTGTTAAAATTGATGTCCTTTTTATTCAAGAATGTATGTCGCGATATCATTTTGTTGGCACGTGTTTCCTTACAGATGTGTCCTGAGAAATTTTTAAAGCTTTAATTATAAGGAATCGGAACACAAAAAATTAAGGCAATCATTCGAATCGCAACAAAAAAGGAAGGAAACATTTTTCGATTCTCTTATTATTTTGGAGAACTTTTTAAGTTTTTGACAATTTATATCCTTTTCGGTCGTCTTATGCAAAGGATACAATATGTGGGCGGTGGGACATGAACGATGGAATTGTATACAATTCTTATGGAAACACAACTTATACTTCTTGTAAAAAAGAAAAGAGGCTTCCTCGCTTTGGGTTTTAATTTCATTCAGTTCGTTTGAAGTAAATGTCCTTTTTGGTATCAACGTTATACAAAACCTACAGACAAACAGAAAATATTTTCTTGAAAAAAGTTATTTCCGTGAAAAGGCAATAATTATAAGCACAACCGAACCTTTCAGCTTCCGGACGCAGTGCCCGCCGCCATCACGCCGCTCCGTTTGTCTTTTGCATTGTTAGTGTATAATAAGAATGCCATTGGAATTATATAATTTTAATTAAATAAAAAAATCTTTTTTTTTTTGAAAAATAAACGAAGCACGAAATGAAAGTTGTCCTTGTAAAGGATTTCCGCCTCTTATTTCCATTGTTATTGTTCACTCTGTTATTGCGAAAATAAAAGGTAGCTAGTCGAAAAAAAGGTGCTATTTTGTATATATCTTAAGAACAGAAACCAGAATATAATGTGATAAAGGTGTAGCTCTGCTACCTACCTAAAGATATCAAAATACAAAAAAACACGCCCGGATGATTAAAATGAGGTAATTAAAATTTCACGATTTATTTACTCAAGTGAAATCGTTATTTGCTCACACCTAAAAGCTAACGGGAGAATTGAGCGAGCCAACGACAACAGTTTGCCAACAATTTTGTTTTGTGTTTCAACTTAAAAAAATTATAATAATACAATTTAACTGACTAATGCAGGAAAGAGGAAAACAAGATATAAATTAATTGAAGTAGCACATTTTCATAATGAAATAAGCTAGCGTGTGCAAAGAAAGGATGTAGGCACGTGTGGTGTAGTTATGGAACTCATTTTATATATACGCTACCAGAAAAAGGTAGCTTTATTTTTCTTATTATAAAAAGGGTTTTACGTTTATTAACATTTTGTTTTCAATTTAGATTTTTTCCATAAATTATTCAAAAACAAATGTTTGTTTCAATATACTTCGTGGACTTAAAAGTGTGAATTTACCTATATTGGTCCAATCCCTTATAACAAGACATGGACGCATGCAATAGATATTTAATTTTTTTGTATTTTATTTTATTTTATTTTATTTTATTTTATTTTATTTTATTTTATTTTATTTTATTGACGTGTATTTAATACAGACGATATTAACCTCAGCACATACCTTTGGGCCCGCTAAAGTTCTAAGTCCATTTAACGTGTACTGGGTCTATACTGACGTGAATCCAATACAGCCGATTATATATTCAATTTTCAAATGATTTTATTTCAAGTAATTTACAAAAGTTTTGTTTCTCTTTCATTATATGACATGGCTACGCCGTCTGCCAGCTGGCAAATGATACTTAAATAAAATTGAACGTATAAGTGTTACAGTGTTTTTTTTTTAATTTTTTTTTTAAGTTTTAAATGAGTTCTTCAGAAATTCGATTCCTGTAATTTAGCGCTGTCTTGACGTATTTATATAAATTCATCCAATCAATCTCTCCGTTTAGAATATTGACCATTTCAGCCTCATTCAAGTAATTCTTTCCAAATGTACTTCTCCTAATTTCAACAAATATAGGACATCTACCCAAAAAATGGAACACGTTCCCCCTCTCTCTAAGGTTACATAGACTGCACGTTTCTTGTAGATCGCTCCTGTGAGGAATATAATTCAGGGGGAGCAACTCTCCTCGTGTTTTTAAAACAAGTGACATGAGATCTGTTGAAAACTCCACCCTTAAATAGTTGTTGGCTGCTAAGTTGTAGTAAAGCCCCGCATATATGTTCCTATGGAACAAGCTTTTAGCCTTCCAGACAAAATCTTCTCTTTTCTTTTCATCTACTGAGCTGATTAGTTCATAAAGCTCACTTTTCCACATGTCAATCGAATCATCTTGAAGAGAGAGCGAAAGTCCACAGTAGTCAGCTAAATTCCTCCAAGGCTCAAACCATGATGATTTCTTTTTAATCACCAGCATTGTAATTTTCCTTGGAAGTCGACTCTCATCCATATTAATTGTTTTTAGAACGCAGTCAGCCTGCATCTTGAGAGTTGAAATGAACAAAGGAGAAAGACCCGTTTCCAGCATAAGGACGTGATTTGCCGTACTATTTGGTAGCCTCAAAGTTCGTTTTAAGAAATATTTGATTAGTTGCTCTTCTTCTTCAAACTCTTTGTGTCCCCATACTTAAGCTGCATAGAACATGATGGATTTAGCTGTTGTTTCAAAAATGCGATATTTTGCTTCGTATTCAAGGTCTTTGCTGTGCATCACACTTCTCCGCGTGGCATTTAACGAATTTTTTGACTTGGCTAATTTATCTCTCATATGGTTTGTTAAGTTAAGATTTCTAGAAAGCCTCATCCCAAGATAGTTATATTCACTTACGACTTCAATATTTTGCTCTCCAAATTTCCATCTTTCACTTCGACAGTTGCGCCCTCCACCGTTGCGGAAAGTCATATTTCTTGACTTGTCAAGATTCATCTGGAGTCTCCATTTGTTGCAGTACTCGAACAATCTATTGATCATCAGTTGGAGACTTCCAGGCGACCCCCAAGCAGAACGATGTCATCTGCGAACATAAGCACTTTTACGAATAGGTCGGTCGATACACGTACTCCACCTTGTAGAACCTCTTCAAAGTCATATATGAACAGGGAAAACAGTAGAGGACTTAAGCAGCATCCTTGTCTCAGTCCTATTTCTACTGGAAACTGTTCGGAAACTTTTTCGAGGACGATTGCAGAAGTTGTAGATTCGTATAACTTTTCCAGAATATTTCCAAACTTTGACGAAATTCCTTTGTTATAAAGCTTCAGCATAAAGGCTTTCCTGTCTATTGTGTCAAACGCCGCTTTGAAGTCGATAAAAAGGCATAAAGTTTCTTTTTTGATCCCATGAATATTTCCGCTATATTGGAGAGCGAATAAATTTGATCAATTGTAGAGTAGTTTTCACGGAAGCCAGCTTGTGCCTTGCTCATCAATTTATTTTCCTCAACCCAGTTGTGGAGCCGTTTGTAAAGTAATTTTGCTAGAACTTTCATCGATGAATTTAGCAACGATATGCCTCTATAGTTGGCAGAAACTCTGCTGTCTCCTTTTTTGAAAATTGGACAGATAATACATAGCCTCTTTGAAATAGCTTGGTATACAGGCACTATCATATGCTTCGTTTAAAGCTTTTGTTAAGCTTTCTAAAAAAAGAGCGGTACTAAATTTGTAGAACTCTTGTGGGATTCCATTTGATTCAGGTGACTTGTTGTTTTGGAGTTCATTTAACACCGTTTGAACCTCTAGACTAGAGAATGGAGCATCCAACTAATCGTTTTGCTGGTAGGGAATGGCAAATTGAAAAAATTAAGAGAAATTATCTTTCGTCAACATGCTAAAATGTTCCACTAAGTTCTCCAAATCTATTGAGAGGCAGCTCGTTTATTTTGCTTTTTATTAATTTCCCGAATAGTCTTCCACCCAAGTAACAATTTCCCTCTCATAAAACTCTGCCAGATTCTTAGTAGATTATTTTATTGGAGTAAAATATTCTCTGGTAGTCTACTACAAGATTCTTATACGATAGTTATGAGCTTTAAACGGCCTAGTTACTAGAGGCAATTTTCTATCTCATAACAAGAGTAAAAGATTTTATATGAGATTTGATATCTCTTTAACAGATTTTTATTTTTATAACTTCAAAAAACTATTTATTTTTGCAAGAGTATTTATCTTATGAGTGAATCAATAATATTATGTCTGAGCTGTAATATGGACATTATTATTATAGTTGTTTTCTCACAATTGGACCAAAATTTGATTGCCGTTGAAAATTTACTATCTAATATTTACATTTTACCTCCAAAAAAACAAAGCACTTTCAAAATAATGCATATTTCAATTATTTTTGTTGTATTTTTTCTTATTATTTTTTTTCTCATGTTCACTTTTCTAGCAATAGAGTATCTTTACGCAGCACTTTGAACTCTCCCCATGTAAAATATTGAATATTTCATTTGTTTCATTGATTATTGTAATTTTTTTGTTGAAAATTGTTTGTTTTTGATCTACAACGCAAATATTTTCTTATTGTGTGCATTTTGTTTTATACTATTTTACTTTTCAGATCCTATAAAAGCTTTTTAGTAGATTTTTAGTAGAGTATAGCATAGCCACCGCGCATAGCCGCTTTTAAGTGTTTTACTATGGGATTATAAGCATTACAATATGGTTAGCAGAGATCAAATTTCATAATAAGATTATTATAAGACTTAAAGTTTATACACTCCTACTAAGGGAGAACAAACTGATTTCATAATAGACTTAAGCGTTGGGAATTTGAATTTGAATTTTAAAAGAGACGCAGTCTTATAATAAAATTTCTATGAGAGTAATTAAAGTTTCATAACAAGATGTTAATTATTAAGTATAGCTATGGGATCTAAAAGAACCTTATGAGACAGGATTTGTAGATTTCGGGAGCTTAACTCTGAAGAGTATGTTAGTTGGGCAGAGCTCCCCTGTATTTCTGCAGACAGCAAGATCTTGAGGAATGTTCCTTGAGTACGTTTGTCTTTTGCTCTTTAGTAATTCTTTATAATATTTATTTTTAGCAAAATATTTTGCTTTCAAATAGGCATTTTCTGGAGATTTTCTAAACAACCTTAACCAGGCGAATGATTTTCTGTGTGTTTTCCATACAGTCATTATCAAACCGATTGTATACTCAACACATTTCCATGGACTAGCTACAAAGCTGAGTCCACGGAGCGTTTACTGGTTCTTCATTGACATGTATTCAATACAGACGATATATACATATACTCAATGGATAAATGTTTAAAGCCTGTCAAACGTCCAAATAAAACTTATTAATAAATAACTGGCATCATTGCCACAAATTGTCCCACTTGATGCTTGTTTTCTTCGTGTGTAGATGGTTCTCAGTTCAAAACCTAGTAAGTGTCAAAGACACTTTTAAATTAAAATAAATTTGTAAATAAGTAGGAAAATAAATTTGTATACTTTCAGAGCAAGGCAAAATGCGGTGAGATATAAGCAGCGTTAGAGATGAGTCAAAGACATATGGATTCATTATATAAATAAACAGTGGTACAAAAATATGTAGTGGGTACATTTTGAATGTAGGTTTGGAGTAAACATACATATAAACTCATAACAAACCTAAATATGTACTCATTACATTATGGACTTACCACGTCTCTACCAAGCTTTACTGGTATGTATATATAAATAAATATGTACTAAATACATATTTATGTTATGAGTTCATAGAAAAGTTATATAAATGTATTGGGTACAAATAAACTGTACTCACTACACAATATCATGTATACATCTTATATGACTTAAACTTTGTTATAAAATGAGACAATATAATCAGACCAGAGATCAGGGAATGTTTTTGGGGCTCAACACCCCCCCCCCCTCCTTGGGATAGCAAAAATACTATGTGCTATAAAATACACGTTTCACTCAATATTTTTAAGATATCCAAATTCTTATTTGTATTGAAATAAATTAAAATTACTATATACTACATATTGCCCGAAAATAAGAATTCTTGATCTTATTTGGAGCAAGTATACATGACTTTTGGGACACCCTGTATTTCATGTGAATTAAAATTTATTTTTATGAAAATCAATGGTTTCTAGTTATTTTCATTAACTTTATAAACCCTTAAGGGCTCTGGAGACGCTCGAACATGGTGCGAGTGAACATGGTTCGAGTACTATGTTCGAGTTGATTTTACTTGTCTGCGGGCTGGTTCGAGTACCAATTATTTGGTGCCACTAAACAAAAATTTGGTCTTACCAAAATCAAAAGGAGTTTGATATTTTTCGATGTTCGAGGGCGGGACTAATCGTTTGTCGTACCAAGTTCGACTGTTTGCAGACCGGTTTCGTATGTTTACTCGAACATTTTGCTTTAATTTTAAGTTCAATATGAAAAATAAAAATAAAAATGTCAAATAACTTGAATAAAAATAAAATAAATGTGACAGTGAATATTGTGAATGACATATAAGTCGTAAAAATAATGAAGTTCGAGTAGTTTGGTTTCTGCTTTGTTTCAGTGTCTGCGGAGTTTAGTCGAACTATGTTCACTCGCACCAAGTTCGAGCGTCTCCAGGGCCCTTTACGCACGAGGACTGAGCTCTTTAGCAGTGAAGGGGAAAAGGTTATCAAATATAAGATCAAATTAGAAGAGAAGGCCATGAGATCAAAAGTCTAGAAGGAACTGAAGGAAGCCAAACTTGTATCCAGGCCTGTTATATGAGTTGCATCAGTTTAAGCAGGCACTGTAACCTAAGAAGATATCTCAGTATTTTCGGTTTAGTGCGTAGTGTAACTTGAAGATTCTGCAACATACTAAGAATATGTGATGCGCTCGTGCATCAAAGATAAAGATATCGGAGACGTCACTAGATAGACGACAGAAAACAATCTTTTCTGAAAATACAAAATAGCTGCAATACATGTTGAGTTCCTAAAAAAGAACCAAGCTGCGGAGGGAGAGCTATAGAATGAGTTGCGTCATTCGGGTTGTTTAGAGGCACAACAGATCCTTAGGTCGCAGCGCATTTATCCGCAATCAATTCATTTATTCAACCATGAAAACCTTCTCGTGCACTTTACTGCGCACGGACCTGCATATAATTTTTATAATTATGTAATGAGTGCATATAAATTGTACCGATTACAAAGTTTCATATAAGTACTTATGCATCGAACGACGATTATTGTATGCTTTATGGTATGCTCAATGTTAGAAAAGTTATTGTCAAATGTGGCAATGTGGCTTCAATTACAATCTTTAATATTAAAAATGGTCTTGAGGAGAGGGAGCGGTCAACTCACCGATTCTATTCAGGACTCACAACTGTGGTCTGATTAGTTATCTTACTTAGGCAATTATGTACGCCAACGATCTAATTATGTACAGAATAGCTCCAAAAGTCGAGGTAAGAAGAAGTCTTTTGCAGCGTGATTTGGACAAGTGATGACCAATGACTTCAAGCTGAAAATCATCTTTCAGAAATCAGAAACTATTCACAGCAGTTCTGCGGTGGTTAAAAAATGACTTTGTCTATTTTGATGTCATGGCCGACTTATACATTGACCTAGGTTAATTGTTTTTTAAGTAGGTTAGCGTGGCATCACAAAAAAATAAAAATGACAAATACATTTTTAAAACAAAAAATGTTTCCCTCACTACAGACACTTTATATGTAATGATTACATTAAACTTTCATGTTCATGAATTGGTTGCATAAAATATGCATTGAAAATGTATCCAGTACATAACATCGCAGGTAATGTCAAATTCTATTCTATTAAATATTTTTGTGTATGTAATGAATACATAGCATAGTGCATAAGCACAATATGCATGCTCACTATGTGCATAGGTAATCATGATTTCATCACCGAAAAGTAACACATATTCATGGGCTTACAGAATTATTAACTATGGATTTTTTTTAGTAAGTATTGATTACATCTATAAACAAAGCTATGTGTGCAGAAATATATGGGATGAGTTAGTAAATTATGTGCTAGGTGCACATGTTATTTACTTAGTTACTAAAGTCCGTCTTAAAAACTGAAGTATTGAACAAAAAAATTGGAAACTTGAAAATTCTCTATTTCAAAATTTTTAAGAAATAAAATGATGTGGATGAATTTCAAAAATTGTAGTTATCAAACATGGTTGAAACAGTTTTTTTATTCTTAGTAACCATCACCCATTAGCTTAAGCGTCCTTTCTCCTCCCATCGATTCTTTAACGGAAACTTCTAATTTTTCAAATGAAAAGCCAACACGTTTTGGCTAAAAACAAGCAGTATAAAAAAGCAAAAAATTATTAATCCTAAAAAAGGTCCTGTTTTGCATTATTAATTGGATCTAATCCAATTATATAATCTCCTTGTAAAAAAAATAGTAAAACAAATTAATCCCACACACAAAGAAGAGTTGAAGTTATTCTTTGTGGATTAAGAAGGACCCAAGCATAGAGAAAAGATTATACGAAGAATCCGATTTGCAGTCCATTATATACCTCTACTACAAGAATCCTTTTCTATCATGAATTCAATCGATGCGTTTCGTTCATTCATCCCAAGAATACGCAAAATCTAAATGGATCCATTGAGGGATACATCCTGCCAAGTGTCATCCATTGCTTTACCTAACTATCCGTACGTGCAACCATTCTCGCACTCGTACCATATAAAGCTCTACTTGAGAGAAGACTTAAGGACGTTATATCTTGATATGGGGGATAATGAAATACTATACGGCGGCGATGAACAAAAGGAACTTCAATTTCCATGACCAAAATGCTTATTGAAGAGTGTCGTCAATCTCTTAACACCTTATATTCAAACGAGAGTAGGTACATACGTATAACATCGTTCTTGATGTCGTCAACATATAATCACGTTTCACGTAGGTAAAACCATCCCATAGGAGTTTATTTTGAGAGAAAGAGAGCTAAAGGATTTGGAGGAATGGCTGCTTCGAAGATATCCGTGAATTGAAGTGACTTATCGATGCAGTATGCATGATAATTTTACTGCTGATTGCTGTAGTAATACAGTTTTCCAACTTCCGTTACGACAAGGATTTTAATTAATTTTGCATTTCCTTCAATTTGGCGCCTGTTTGAGTCCTCCTACTTTACAAGAATGGAATGTTAAAAAGATGGATACAGGCAAGGTGCCCAATGTGAGTCCTGATAAGTCGATGTGGGAACATGTAGTGTGGTAGACACTATAACTTATGTCGTTGTCATAGTCGTACCGTTGAGTCTCTTTTCTGCTCTCAGAAGAAGATATTTCGAATTAACAACCTCAATTCAATCAGTCAAGTCGGTATATCGCGTCGTAAATTGAATTAAACCTGCCCTTCTGGAAGTATCTTCTCTCTCTATAAATGCCGATGCAATGATTGGATGTGGAAGAATGGCAAAATTATTGAATACACGCGACGAGGGCCACTCATTCCCGATTGGGAAACATTCAAGTGTCATCGGCTTTTAACAATTGTCATCGAGTACTCTAAAGAGAAATGCCTACTCATATGGACAGAGCCTCACAGCCGTCAGCTGGCTCAATCATCATCGCCTGTCTACTGTCCACCACCACCACGCCGCCACCGAGTCCTGAAATTGAAAATTTTGCACACACAATTCAAGCGCGTCAGACATAGGATTCTCCGTCAATCGTTCGTTTTGGTTTCGAAGGTAGTTTGGTTTGGTTTGGTTATACTCGAATTGGAATGATTTTCATCCTCTTTTGTTTCAAGAGAGTGTAAAGTCAAAAATTCATGGATGACGTTTTGAATTTTCAGAAACCAAATCCATCCATCATTCTATCAATACCCCACCACCCAACCCACCACCTAGACTCCGGAACAAAAATATAAACTCGAGAACAAAAAGCAATATTCTCCTCTTAATGCCCTTATGCGTAACCAAGAGGGTACGTAACGAATCGGTATACGAGTACAGTGATGGATATGAAATGTGTAGAATATAATTGAAGATAGATTTAACATACCTGGAATATTGGCAAATGTGGTTTTTGTTAGGATCACAAAAACAAGAAACACCAGCTCCAGGGATTTTAAGAGTTCAGTTAGATTTTGCGTTGTTCGAGATATGATTGAATAGCTTTTGCGATAAGTTGTTGCAGTTTTAACTGCAGTTTTTGTATTGTTATTGGTTTTGGTTGTTGTTGTTGTGGCGAACGATGATCGCGACCGGCTTAATGCCTGACACCACCGGTAAGACCCAGGGTCCGCACACACGCCCATGCCTCTGGTCCCATAGTCAATGCCGCTAACGGATCGTCCTCATTGCAGCGGCGTCACCTGAAAATGAAATAAAAAAGTTGGCATTAGAAATATGTTTTTTTCTTTTGTTTAGTTTTTAAAGTTTACTAAGAGTTAAATTCTTGTTCATTTATTTTAAGTAAAATCTTGCTACATCTGAGTAAAATGAAACAGGGATAAATATTGACACTACATATACCATAAAGATGCAAAGAGCTTCAGTTAAAATTAAGAGTACAAGAAGGTAAGCCCACAATTTTATTTTTCGATAGTTTTTAAATGCTTCTAGACTTGTTGGCTGGACTGATTATTATAAGACTTCAAGTGCAAGGATCGTAAAATTTGCCATGTAGTACCAAAAAACGGGGTCTCGTCCAAAGACTGCACAAAATGATAAGAAATGGTAGAAAGGCTATATCTTTGTCAATTTTTAATAAAATCGGGAAGGGTATGAATGGTCGAAAAAAAAATGTCGACTTGACAAGTAAAAATTGTCAACTGTTATTGAGATGATGTCAAATTATGAATAAAAAAAAAAAAACAATTGAAAAATGTTTCTAAATATTCAAAATTTCTATTTTCAAAATTTTTGCCGAGTCCAAACGGCTAGATGAGAAGCACTTTTCATAACTCTTGGAAGATTTGTCAGTTTCTCGCAAGTGGCAGGTCCTTAGAAAAAACAATTTTGTGTTTCGGTGGCAGCGGCTGGGATTCGAACCCAGACCTTCGGCATGACAGTCCATCGCACAAACCATTATGCCACGAGGTGAGGCACAACGAAATTATTTGTAAATGTAAAAAATTAATTTAAATCCATTCCACTTATATGGAGAAAATTTAAAATAAAAAACGAACGTTCTATGAGACGTGTGATCGTACTAATTTTAGTACCAAAAGGTTTTATAAAAACCGTAGGAGTCATTTAAACAAAAAAAATATATTCCTTAATTATTTTTTAAAATTTGTATGGAAAGTACCGTCATTTTTTCATATACATATGTAAATTATTTTTAAAATACTCTAGAAAGTGTTAAAAAATTCTCAAATACCGACTTGAAGTTTTCAAAAAAAAAAAAAAAATGTTTCATTTTTCCAATATTCAAAAAATATTTTTTTGAAAATAATTTAGGTAAAAAAAAACAATGTAGGTATGCACATCGAAAATAATTTTTTTTTAATTTTTTGAAAAAATGGTTTAATGTCCTAAAGTAACCTTTACAAAAAGATTGATTTTTTATTAAGAAAAATTGTGGACGCATTTAGGAAAAAATAAGATGTTCGAAAATTGAAAAAATAAGTGTATGGTAGGTTACCATAATTTTTGGTCTAAACAAAAATAAAAAAAACATCACCAAAAACCTCTAGGGACCGAGTCTTACGCAAATCAATTAATTCATTTAGGCTGTAGCCGAACAGACAGACAGACAGAATTGTGAGGCACACTTTGTTCTTTTTCGTCTTCTCTATCATCGGAATGACAACTTCATACTTCTTGCCGTACTTTGTGAATGCCTGAAGCCATTCATCAACAACCTGATATGTACAATACAGTTTGACCTTACGCCAGGGAAGTCCACCTTTGACCAAATATTATCACTTCGGCAGGTATTGGAAAAAACTCAGGAGTTTCAAATCGATACCCACGACCGTTTCATCGATTTCAAGACCGTGTATGACAGCATCTATAGAGACGATTTATAAAGAACAAATAGAGCAATGTCTAGTTTTGGCATCCCTCCCAAACTTGTCCATTTGTGCAGGTTGACGATGTAGAATGCAAGCTGTTCCATGTTACTTTTTTTTCTACCGGCACCGATCAACGAAACGAGCTGCACGACACGAGGAAATATGGAAGACGTTTAGTCCGAACATTCGTTGGCCGAGAAAAAAAAAGACCGCATTCTACACGTTTGATGTTGCCACCTCCAGCTGCTAAGCAAGGGTTGGTTCAGTAAAAAAAAAAAAAAAAAAAAAATGTAGTACCTCGTGGCTTGATGGTTAGTGCGTTGGACTGTCGTGCCGAAGGTGTGGGTTCGATTCCCAGCCGTGCCACCTAAAAACAGAAATGTTTTATTCGAGATACTGCCTCTTGCGAGGAACTGACAAATCCTCCAAGAGAATACTTGTCATGAAAAAGTGCTTCTCATTTAGCCGTTCGGACTCAGCAAAAAAACTGTAGGTCCCCTCCATTCCTGCCAACAAACACGCACACAGGAATGGTTGTGAGTTGTAAGTCACTAGGCCCTGGTTCTCCATGAGCTGTTGCGCCACCCAATTTATTTATTATTTATTTTTCAGTAAAAAATATTCGAATAACAAATTTGATTACCATTTTCAATTAATCGGTTGACTCATTTCTCGCTTCTTTTCTCAATCTGAAAAGAAGAAAAATGGGCACCAGTGATTTTTTTTATAATAACGTAATCACAAACCTTTGAAGCAGAACCGACGCCGACGGTGAAAAGATTTTTTTTTTGAAATAAAAGAGTAAAATTATAATTTTGAATGAAGATTATTTATTAATTATTTTGCTTGGGAAACCTGACTTAATAGAGGGCTAAAACTCAAGATCTTTTAAATTGAATTTACAAATTTAAGATTGAAAAAAAGAAGATGAACTGTTATCTCTTTGTCCCAAAAGAACCAAAGAGGATGGGGTCGCGAATCCTATAATTTCAGAAGAAAACCAACGGAACAAAAACTAACCGCATTTCAAAATTTTTATTTTAGCCACCAAAAATAACAACAAATTTAGGCTAGGACCGCACTTGCGATTTCAATCGCGCGACTTTTTAGTCGCCAGAGATAGAACACATGAATTTGAATAAGAATGAACGCACATGCGACCTAGAAATCGTGACGATCAAAAGTCGAAAATTTGTTCCATTTTTCTGGCGATGCGATTGTCGAAAGTTACAATGAAACAAACGGACTTAGATGGTTGTGCTCACACTTGCGATTTGAAATAGCGCGACTAAAAAATCGTAGTCGCAACTAGAACAAATTATACACGCACTTGCGATCTTCAAACGTACGATTATTTAGCTGCAAGAAATGAGACACATGGTTTTGCGTTTTTTCTGTCGCAAAATTAAATAGACGCATGTGCGTGCATTCACGTTAAAAGCTTTATGTTCTATTTCTTGCGACTAAAAAATCGTGCGATAGATAGTCGCAATTATTTGTTGCAACACCGATTTTTTAATCGCTTCGACTAAAAATCGCAAGTGCGGTCCTAGCCTAAGGAATAAAATTTGAACAAAAAATTACCAAACAGTTTAAATTTCTACTTAGTCTTCCAATTTTCTCTCCTCGGTAGATTTTCTTCTCTGTAAATATGTCTTCTATAGTTTTTCCCTCCTAAACTCTCCTTCAACATTTTCCAAAATAGCTCCAATTTCAAATTTTCAATTTTTCCACAATAATTTTTTTACTTTAACAAAATTGATGATTTCCAAACTTTCTTCCAAAATTTTCCTTCCACTTCCTTAACTTGCTTCCCCTGTGCTTTCGGGTAATCGGAGCCCTCGGACTTCTATAACGTTATTTGTAAGCAACAACTGTCAGCTGTGTTACTGACTAGTGCCACCGTTGACGAAATCCTGCGGCCTTACTTACTCGCATATACAAACCCTAGCTTTTGCAAGTCATCGTGGAATTTGGCGATCACTGGTGTCATCACCAGGACACAATGAACGCATTCAGCCATTTGTCCCCTATTTTTTAACTTTTTAAAAGAAAACCAGATGAAAACACCAAAAATCGAACAAACCAATTTCGAAACTGTACAACCATTTTCCCCCTCCAACTTTCCAAAAACAGAACCCGAAAGTAAAAAGAGAACTCAAGCGACGAAAAAAAGACAAGACCAATAACTAGTAACTTAAAATGCTGAAAGGTAAATTGGAAATTATTTTCTAATCGCGAACAAAAAAAATATAACCTACTTGGTTGGGTTTTTGTTAGATTTGGGGAAATTAGGGAGTAGCCGAAAACGTTTCATCTCTTACAATCATAAAGTTAAAAATATGTCGGGCACAAATCCATTCTCCAAAAGAGTATCATCAAGCAGACAGGGACCAAATGTCAACCACGCTTCTTTGGGTAATTTGGATTCGAATAGACCACCTTTCTATCAGTTATAAGGACTTTCAGGAATCAGCTGTCACCCGCACCTCTTGTGTTTTAGGGTACATTTCAACACAGCCCACCCGTCTGTTGTTTTGTGGAATAATAGTTTGCTCTTTCACTTTAAGAGCTAGTTACGTTAATTATTTTGTTTCTTCAAGATACTGGGATAGGGCACTAACAGCTGATGGGCCATTGTTTTCCTTCTCTCTCTCAGTATTTTGAAGAGAACATCTGTAGAAAAAGAAGGGAAAGAACGACAGGAATAAGGATTTTGGAACTTGGAAGGAACAGTTTTTGTTGCGGTAAATTTTATCGTGACAAAGACCTCATCGATACTGGTGTAAAAAAAGGTTTAAGGCAAGGTTCTTGAAAGAACAGTGCAGAACTCTCACGTCAACTCTAGAGGCATTATCTTTCAAAAGTCCTCCAAATTACTCGCTTACGTTGATGACATTGAAAAAATCGGACTAAGAAAGCGCGTGATATTAGTGGTGCTTTTGTGAGTAATGAAGATGAAGCCAAAAATATGGGTTTAATATTGAATGAAGGCAAAACCAAATAAATGCTGTCCGCAAGTAAGGACACCCAACACCGACGCTTGTCTCAGATAGACGTCACTGCAGGCAGCTATAATTTTGAGATGGTCAGAGACATGTCTACCTAGGATCCGCTATAAACTCAGTGAACGATACCAGTGCTGGGATCAGCGGAAGAATTAATCTTGGAAATCGCTGTTTCCTTGAGCTAAGAAGGCAATTGAGAAGCAATGCCCTCTCTCGAGTTCTTAGGCTTGATATTGCAGTTGGCAAAGACTGAGATGAAGGCAAGTTTGATCACCATTCCGATACATGACCATAATCTTTGACTTAAATTTTCTTTTATGTCAACAGAAAAATTAAAATTTAATATAAATTGCATTTTTAGATCTAGTTTTTAGCAACTTTTAAATATTTCTAGATGACTCTATAGGTAATTATATTTTCTTAAAACAAAACAACCTGACAACTCCAATATATTACTGGTTATAGGTACCTACATATATAATTTTTAATAGACGAAACAAATCGACACTCTACACCCACATATTGTGACTTTTTAATATATCCACAAAGACAAGGTAAAAGAAAAGTTTACAAGTGGCAAACAAAAATAAGAATTTCTAGACATATTAACCATGAACCCGTTTGTGTAAAATATTTCCCAAGTAAACATTTATTATTAGCATGTGAGTTTTGGAACATTTCGCCTGAAACTATACTTTATCTTTACTATCCACATTTTGAAAGAGACGCACATAAAAAATTCTGAAAATGGCTATATAAATGCACCAATAACCTCAACAAAGTTGTTCTCTATAATAAAGCCTGCAGCATTAAATAAATCATAAAAGAACATACAAACAAAAAATAACCTCAGTTCTGCATGATGGCAATTTTTCGTGACAACCACATCAGCATGATGTAAATAAAAAGAAAAAAAAAAAGACATAAACACCCACATAGTATAGTACCAAGCCAATATTATTTATATGCACTTTTTTCAAAAAAAAAAAAAAAAAAAAAAAATACATCAAAGAAAATCTGCATAAAAATTGCACTCGAGGCGTCTTTCTATATCATACGTAGCCATAATCTCAACATCCAATCCACAGACTAATATTATTATTTATCCTTTATCCAAAGGAGTAAAAGAGTGCTGTATAGAGCACACACATATGAGAACTTCTTTACATAAAAATGACTCCTTCATAGAAATATTGGTATTTTTTACCATCGACAACCCAAAAAAAAAAAAAAAAAAAATAATAAAAAATACTTTATAATGTTGTATATGTTGGAGAAAATGTTTTCAAAATGAAACTTTTTCGATTACATGATGTTATAAATTGAAGTATTAACCATAAATTCAGAACCAAGTTCTAACATTCAAACCATGTATTGGATGTGTATGTAGTAGGTACATATTGTAGACTTACGCCCGCTATTCCAATCTAAGATGGATATGTGTATAGCTCTTTACCTCTACTCCATACCTTCCTACTTATCTAGTTTATTTGAAAAGTTCGGCTCCGGTTTTATCCAACTCGTTCACCTTGTGTCTTAAAACAACCGAACTAATAAACAACTTCAAATTGGCATGTTAAGTCCCGCTATAAATGGATATTTTTTCGTCCTTTTTTGTTTCCTTTTTTTTTGTATTTTCTTGTGCTTTTCTGACTTTTCCATCAGCAACATTGCTCAACTCTAATGGAGTATATGATCCAGCTATGTTGCCAAGAAGACGAAAAGGACGAAAAAAATATAAAGTACCTCTACTTACATTATAGCTTTAGATGTGTGTAGAGCACAAGAAAAAAAACTTACTACAGGCAGGATTATAATATTTTGCCGTGTTTATAACAACTTTTCATGATTTTGTCAGTGTGCACGAATAAATATATGTATGTTTGTATAGAGAGTTAGAGTAGAGGTGTATCATGTCCTTTAAAGAAGGTCACCGTCTCGTACAGTATATGTAATAAGTGTACTCGTTCATAGTAATTTATTACCCTAATAAAATTGGCCCTCCACTCTCTCACTCATCTCTCTCTCTGTCTCTCAGTCTTCGTCTTTTCGTGAAGCAATTTTCTGCTCTGAAAGATTTCACATTAATTTACTTTGCCAAACACCCTTCGTGCGGCAAGGTCCTTCCATTATTCTTGGGTGGACAAAAATTCCAAGAAGCCCAGAAAACGAAAAGATGGAGAATTGAATTTTTCTAAATTTGTTGGTACTCATGGGTTGAAGATTCATGGAACTGTCACTAATACTCTTGCTCACGAATACAAAGTATATGTACCTTAGGTACAAGCAAAAAAAAAATTAATTAAACGATGCAGTCAATTTTGTTGTTGTTGTTTTATAAAATCGTTTTTCATTAAGGATTATGTTGTTTTCTTTTTTTTTTAAGATAAATAATTTAAATCTTTCGTAAGCTTGAAGAGAAAATTAAATCAATTCATTTATTAACACTGCTGTAAGGCTAAATGCAGTCTGGAGTTCCTTTTCGAATCTTTTATGCATTGCTTACACCTTTCCGTGATAAATTGGTAGATGTTTAGACACTATTAGATTGAAAAGATGGTGGTCTCCTTGATTAACCCTAGGGCAGTAGTCTGGGGATCTATTAACTAATGTAAACTGCATAAACAAGATATAAGGACAAGACGTTTAATTTAAAACAAAAAGTACGTATACGCCCAAGTGCACATTTGTTTTAAAAAGTAGCCAATTTGATGATACGAACTTACTCCTTCTGACTTATAAAGCATTGAAGTTAGGAATTCAATATGTATTTATTACTAGCTGACCCGGCGAGCTTTGTTCCGCCTAGATTTGATAAAATTACACAAAGGTTCACACGGTTTTGGACACGGCGAAATAAATGTCATTCTGAAAGTTATTTTTGGCGCTGAATTTAAATCTGACATTTGTTTTCCACCATCAGCCCAGTTTTTCAATATAATCCCGTTAGAAAATGACACAAACACATATTCTCCAACTTTTGAGGTTATTTATCAAGAAAATTAACAATGATTCCTGAAAGTACTAGAAGAGATTTCTCCGAGAGTAAAAGTGTGACTTGAAAAGTTTAAACAGATTTTTTAAGAAAAAGATTAATGTGTTTTGGAATCGTTGTAAACTTAGCAGGGAAAAATTACGTGGTGTTGTTGCATTACCTTAAAAATGACGAAAAAACGGTGTGAACTAAAATTAAACTACAGATTTCTCAGAGAATATATGAGATATTGGAAAAATTTGAGGACAAAAAATATTTCTTTCAGGAATCGTTGTCAATTACATAGCCTCAAAACTTACGAAAACACTTTTTTTTCATTTTCTAACGAAAATATTTCCAAAAATTGAAGGCAGATTTGAGCTTAGCGATCAAAAAATATGCTAAGAACCATTCTGGTTGGTTTGTGACCTGAATTAACCGATATATTTTTTTAACGTGTAACTTTTTCCATGCGAAAAACAATTTAATTCGTGATTAAGGCCATGGGGAATGCGGGTTAAACGCTTAAGCTTGAACGGTGACTTTTTCGGCATCATCGAAATTTTTACAGTGAGAGCTTCCTCATTTTTGAATTTGCCTTTGATAATGGTGGCTTTGAGGATGTTGTTCATGAGCTTCTTTATAGCCAACCTTGTTCCATTGCACAGTTTCGGTTGGTTCAAATTGAGCAGCAATCAACAGAGCAAGAGCCAACATTAAGTATCAAAATGAGCTGTGGTAGACCAGGCATAATAAACGCCCAGCCATCTCGCAATCCACAGGTGTTGATTGCGTGATGGCCAGTAAATTTGACAGACATCACCTGCCAGTAGTATCATTGTTCCCTAAAAGCATCTAACATTCTTACGCAAAGTTCCCATTTGTGCGATGGGACATTTCCAAATCTCGCGCTTGTATGCCATCGTGCACTCTTCCCAGATGATAACTTTGCAAATTTCCAACACCAAATGTTGGATGTTAGTTCATCATTTATCTGAAGATTCAATGGCAATTTTAAAGCTGAACGCTATTCGAGGAGAAGCGTCTTCAAGCGCAATATCGTATCTTGACCGAATTGAACCCATTTTGGAAAATTTGTGCGGACTATTTCTATCAAAATATCGCGATCACAACAAGAATTTTTATGTTTATAGATTTTGTTAGTCGTACAAATTTTTAACCCTTAAAAAGAACAGACAAAAAAAGGACAACTTCTAGCAAAAGGTGGTTTTCGTGATTGAATTTCAATGTCTTAGTTGCTTCCAAAAAGACTCCAAGCCACTGTGTCTACTGCTGATTTATTTAAGGACTTTCATAATTAGTTTACCAGCGGAGCTCTGCAAGCACGGAGTGGATGTGTTGGAAGGGTGCATACATTATTTCATCGCAATCAACTTTGGATAGAAGGAGACAGAAAGGCGATCCTGTCTTGAAAGAACTGTCTAGGCATATGGCATATCCCTGATAAACGTTGCAAACAAGATCTTTTATAACGTACTGTGTGACCGTCTTAAACCTTTCTGCAACACTATACTTGTAGTGTAGCTTCTGGCCATGCAGAGACCATAGACCATAGACCATATACATATATTCACTTTCAGGCAAATCCAGGAAAAGACCAACGAATTTCAAGCCGAGACTCACCATCTATTCATCGACTTCAAAGCCGCATATGATATCATTCATCATCAGGAGCTCTGTATGGCGATGGTTGATCATGGGATCCCGGAAAACTGATGCAGTTGTGTGGCATGACAATGAAAAATAAGCGATGCAATGTGCAACTAAGAAAAAGCTTTTCGGAACTATTCCAAAAATTTACAACAGGGTTTCCGCAAGGAGTTGTACTATCAAGTGATTTCTTCAATTTCTTTCTAGACCAAATTGAGCGCAGGGCGTTAATACTCAAGGAACTTTTTAGCACAAATATGTACAACTCCTAGGGTATGCAGATGATATCGACAGCTCCAGCTGCTCCCAACAGGCCGTTATAGAGGCTTTCACAGCTATTAAAGATCAGGTGAGACTTGATGGTTTTCATGTAAACGTGGAATAGGCAAAAAACATACATGCTATCAACAAAGAATGGAAGTTTTGTCAACCGGCAAGGACAAAATGTCACTGCATAGATAGATAGATAGGTAAATTTCAATTACATAAAATAGCTTGTTTACAAAATAAGGTTCTTTTTGCTTAAAACAAAATCTTACATAAAAAAATAAAAGGCTATGGCGTTTCCGTCAGCCAAATTGTCAAAATGTCACTGTTGATAGCAACAACTTCGGAGTAGTTAAGGAGTTCATCTACCTCTGCTATAACATCCATCCCACGAATGACATCTTAGTGGAGATCCAGCGGTGAATTACCATAGCAAACCGGCGCTACTTCAGTTTGGCCCCATAGGTACAAAGCACCTCCCACGAAGGGCTTCGACCACGCTCTAAAAAAAACCTTATACTGCGAGTCTTGATTTACTGGCGCCCAGTATTGGGTGATAAGCAAAAAAGACGCTCTATAAGGCTCTATACACAAAAAATTCTTCGGCGGGGATTAGGTCCAGCGTGTGAGGAGGGCAAATGGAGGAGAAGATACAACCGCGAACTCTATGAGCTGTATCAAGAATTAGAGGTTATCCAAAAAATTAAATCACCTCAACTATACATGGGCTCAGTTCACCTGTGTTGGGTGTCGGAGCATAGGGACATCCCAGGTAATTGTAAGACCGATGAACTCGCTAAAAGTGAAACAACTCTACCTCTCCTACCTACCAGGGCAGATATAGGTATACCCATCGCTACTTGTAAACTGTATCTGAAGCAAGATGCATTCGAGAGAACGAACCTTAGGTGGAACGATATCACCACTTGTTTGGCAACAAAACAAATTTGGCCAGAAATGGATATTATGCTTCATAAAAGAAGCTCCAAATGGTTCACCGAGTGAGGAAAAGGTTTCCTAGATTCATGTGGTGTCACAATGACCAACTCTTGGTCTAAGTTGGTCAGTCTTCACGACGGGCAGCCACTTCAAACTAACCCAACCTAACATAGGCTCAGCCACATTGAGCAAATGGACAATTATAATGCTCCGGTCCCAAAAACCAAACTATCACGGATGCCAGAAAGCTTGGTCTAGATGACTGGAAGCAACGTGGAAGGCTGCCGTGATGTCTGTCTCAGGCTGTGATACTTCATGTATTGGGAGCCAGATAAGTAATTAAGTAAACGTAAATGCACATGTAGTACCTCGTGGCTTGATGGTTAGTGCGTTGGACTGGCATGCCAAAGGTGTGGGTTCGATTCCCCGCCGTGCCGCCTAAATACAGAAATGTTTTATTCAAGGTACTGCCTCTTCCGAGGCACTGACAAATCCTCCAAGAGTATACTTGTCGTGAATAAGTGCATCTCATCTAGCCGTTCGGACTCGGCAAAAAACTGTAGGTCCCCTCCATTCCTGCCAACAACATGCACAGGAATGGTTGAGAGTTGTAAGTCACTAGGCCCTGGTTCTCCACGAGCTGTTGCGCCACCAAATTTATTCATTTTATTTATTAAATGCACAAACAAGAAATAAAGAATATAAATTTGAATTTGACAAAAAAGTACGTATACGCCCAAGTGGACCATGGTTTTATAAAATAGCTTTTTTGATAACACTAATTTACTCCTTCTGACTTATGAAGCATTAAAGTTGGTTTAATATGTATGTATTTAATATTTTACCAGTCCAACCCTTGAAAAAGACAGACAAAAACAAAAAGGACGACTTCTTGTCAATTCTTGATTGAATTTGGATGTTTAAACTCCTTCTGAAAAAAGATTATAAATTACTGTGTCTACTGCTGATTTATTTAAGGACTGTCATTATTCTTTCATGCTTATTCGTAATAAAATATCGCTTCCGATCAATCTACTTGTTCTAAAGAGAAAGTAAAAGAACCCCAAAGTTATAATTTTTCAAACAAATAAATCGAATTAAAGCCCCAAGCTACGTGTAATTATTCTTCGAAGCTAAAAAAATTGCAATCCGATATCACGTTGATTAATTTTTCAACTTGAATGCTGATTATAATCTTTCATAAAAAAAATATATTTTCCCTGCGTGAGAAATAATATCCCACAAAAAAACTCTAATCACTCAAAGGATTGTACTTATACTTGAATAATTAGAATTATTCCAAATGTCCCTTGTAGAGTTTTATTATTTTCTATGAATAAAAATACTTTGATATGACTCACAAAGATTACTCACGTGTCTAAAGAGTCACGATTATGCGGAATATGTTACTAGAGAGAGAACAAAGTAAAACAAAAAAAATAATCATTTTTGATATATAAAAGAAATCTTAATTAATCCCAAGGTCCTTGCTAGAACTGAAGTCATATAATCCTTTACATTTGATTACAAAAAGCACAAAACATGCAAACAAAAGAAAAAATATGTTCCTAGTATGTAAAATAAATTACAGCAGCAGCAGTAGCACATTCTGTCGTGTGTCACGGTGTAATTGCTCCCGCAATTTGTTCGTCCTTTTTTCTACAAAGTTCAACTTTTTTTTTCATTTTCTCTTTGTTCTTAAAAAGAAAAACTTAAGCGCCTTCTGCAGGAGGCGAGTTCAATAGTAGTTTCTTGCATGATTTTTTTTTTTGTTCATAATCACCATTGTCGCTCCTTTTTAAGTGGATTATATTTCTTGAGAAATGCAAGAAACATGCACGTTTGGATGTTTTTATGCATTTTCGTATATAGTTTAAATGGAAATACATAAATAGCATTAAATAAAACTAAAAAAAAACAAAACTTCTAATGAGATTTCTTCGTTTCCTAGAAATGTGGGTATGATAGTGCCATACACGTGGTATGAAAAAGTCAGGAATTACATGAAATTTCGCAGAAATTTATATTTATTTCGTTAGATCCTACAGCATCGACAATGGTTAAAGAATTTCCTGGGATTGCTTATTACTACCTTTGTAACTAGGCAATGATATAAGTTGATTCAAAATCGAAAAAGGACCAAAGCGATAGGCTTCCTGTATTGCTGCTTTTTTTCTCTGTTTTATTTCTTTAAAACAAAAATAGAAAAGTTTAAAGTACTAAAGCACCACGATTATCTAGAACTTAATCATTAATTTTTCATGATTCTATATGTTTACCTAAGCCTTTCAAAGGACGAACAATGATCCTTTCAGCAACTCTTCATCATTTAAACTTTAAACATTCCCTAAGTTGAAAAAAAAGCCAACATTATGTTCCTTGATTTAACTGCAGTTATTCCTTCCTGATGGCTATTCAATAAGCTTGAACTTTCCTTTTTTTCCAAGAACTTTTACTCACTCTCTGTGCAGCACGGTTCCAATCGATATGAATAATTTAAGCAATGAAATGTGAATTCTACCACAGAGCGGCGCGCGGCAAGCACCCACTATCGCTATCCTAATTATAGTTGCAGCTTCCTTCCTTCCTCGTTCCATTTCAATAGATTGTATGGAAGTTTCCATGATTATGTATGTATATGACACCATTTCATATATAGCACTGTAAAATCTACTAAATATAAATATAGATGGAGACTATATATACAGCTGAGTGCGCTCTGGCAGCAGGTTGACTTCCATAGAGTCGTCGTCCATTACTGCTTCCAAAACTGCAATCTATGAACTGCATAATGCGCACGTCATAAAGCTGCTTATACATTTGTCCCCCTTCACTAGCCCTGGTTTTGTAATATAAATGCAGTGTTGTTGACTAAGGCTCCAGAAAGGGGAATGAGGGAGGGTTGGTAAGGGTAGAGAACTATATATAGTCAGGACAATTGCATTCCCTGGTGAGGATTTCTCAAATAATTAACTTGATCCAATGCGGCAGGTGGAATGCTTTATCCTTAGGTTTTCCACTCGTCACATCTGATGTATATGAAGTGTGTGTGCATAGAGGTACAAGAGAGTAGTTACGAGAGTATCTGACACACAAAACCCATGGCCGGATGGACACTGTCAGAGTGATGCAAACGGAAATGGAAAATCAAATAATCTCGACCGAGATTAATTTCCCAGAGGCTGTTTGTGTATTGTGTGTGCTTGCTGATGCTTCTGTGTGTGTATGTTTGTGTATGCGTGTGTTTACTGTGTGCATGAGAAATTGACTGTAATGTCCTTGTATATGTACATATATGGATTCAGGTTAGTTATAGTTCGAATATGGCATAGGTACTTATATTCGTCCTTTTGTGCTAGGTATAGTACCTACAACCGTATTATACTTGTTAGAATTCGATTTGTGGTCGAATTGAAATTAAGTTTTCCAAGAAAATTACAAAAACAATACGTATATCGTGCATAGTTCTACATATATGTAGCTTCGAAAATAAAATTGGAAGTTGAAAAAAATGGGCCAGTATAGAGTAGAGGGTTCCTGTGCCAAAAGACCTATATCGCACAAAAAGGTAAAATATTAACTTGAAGTTGTTCTATACATTGTGATTTTTTTTTATTTTGAGAAATAAAAATTTCAACATAACGTATCGATCGGGTCGGGGTCAGAATTCCGAAAACCGAAATCCCGAAAACCCAAAATCCCGTAAATGCGAAATCCCAATAACCCAAAATTCGGGATTCTGACCCCGAGCCCCGACCCATCCGATGATTGCTGGGTCCGTTATAAGAGATGTAAGAAATTGGTTTTTGATGAATAACTCAAAAACGGTAAGTTTTAGAAAACAAAATTACTTTACAAAAAGGTAGCTGAGGTAATTTATCATAGAAACGTTTTTGGAGTTTCATTCGTAAAATTAACCGTTAAGAAGCTATATCACTTCAAATTTTCCCAAGTATTCTCCAAAAATATGCACATTGTTCCATTTTTACTTGCGATATGTATGGTGATTCTGCATGCACTTTTTTCTCATTTTTTTTAAACCAAAAATAACGGTACCTCCCATATAATTTGTAAGCAATTTTATATAATTGTATTTTTGAAAAAAAAAAATTGTTATTAATGCTACCTCCCAGATAAACATTTTTTTATTTTCGATTTTCTCCTAATCAGGCACAGAATTCAATTATTTTCATTTATACAGAAGCTTTCAAAAAATATGAACAATAGTATTGTGTACCAAAGCTAAAAAACAAATATTTGTTGGATTTTTAAAAAAATACCACTCCTTAAACTTTTATAACGCGGCTAATCCGAAAAATAATTATCTATTATGTCTAATAACAACTGCGAAAGCCTAAAAAGTTATATTTTTAAAAAATGTTTCAAATTTTTGTTTTTTATAAAATATTTCGAAAACGACAGAATCGGTTTTCTTAAAAGTCGATACTTAAGAGGTTTTTAAAACTTTCTAAAATATTTTAAGAAAAAATTTACTTTTAGCAAAAATAACGGAACCTACCATACAAAAGTCAAAACCGTTAAGGAAAATATTTTTTTGTTCTCAAAAGCTGCTTCTAAGATTTTGATAAACTTTTTCCGTATGCTAAAGTTAGTACGACCTACTACCAAAAATTATAAGACTTTAAAACTATTAATTGTATCTCTCATGGAATGTCTTTAATTTATTTTGAATTTTCTCACTATCCAGCTGAAAAGATTTAGATTATTTTTTTATGTACAAATTTCAAATAAGTTTAAATAATATTGCATATCAAAATTTTCAAAAAAGAAATTTTTGCATTTTAAAAAAAAGTCTCAAATTATTTGTTTTAAAATTCGATATCTCAAAGACAGGTTGACAATTTGTTTTTAAATTTTATTTTTAAATAGGTATGTACACATAAGTAATACATACAGTAGCGAACGTCTACTTAGTGAATCTCAAAATAGTGAGCTATCCACAATAGTGAACACACAAAATTAAATATAAAAATGTATTTTGTATGAAAATGCCTCGCAAGCTTATAAGATAACTTGAGAACACTGAGGAATTATTTCTTTTTTTAACGCTAAAATAAATGTGAAAAATTCACATCGAACATTTGATTTTGGATCAAATTCACTATTAGAAAGCCTTTAAAAGCCCCCGCTCAAAAAAGTCAACAATCTCGAAAGAGTGAAAGGGCCTGGGGCCAAATTACCTCATCAGTTATCGAGTAATACGTGACTGAATTATGTGAGTTTGGCATTACCGCTCACGTTTCGAGTAATCAACCAAAATTTGATGTGCTTACCCCTTTCATTCGATCACTGATGGCACTCACTCACTCGGTCACGGAAGCGGTAATTTGGCCCCTGGTTTTTTATTACTTCACTATATCGAGCGCCTACTGTACTTAAGATTTGCATACCGAAATTTTTTCAAACATTTAAAAAAAATTATATGTATGTATAAAAAATTATTGTTTTGAAAAAACCGCTCCAATGATTTTGAATTGTTTTTTCCATGTAATCATATTCCATCAAGAATTATGATGGTGTTGTTTCTTTTCACCTCAAGCTATCAGAAGAATATTATTGTTATACGGCCATTCCAAGGTAACGGAGAAGACAATCGATGCTTGTAGTGAGGTTTTCCTTGTGAAAAATTAATATTTTTTTATGAAACTCAATGGGTTTTAAGAATTCATAACAAAGTACACGACACATGAGTTTCACCAAAAAATAATGAAATTCAATAACTTTATACAAAAAAAAAAAAGAAAATAGATGGTAACGGGGAAGACACGTAAGATTGGGAAATTTCCGGCCTATGTCTTAAAGTTTAAAACTCTGCGCGGTCCATCAAGATATGAAGTTGATTTTTTTTGCACACTTTCATAAGGCCAACATTTACCAAAGACCATCCTTGGTTTTATACCAAGTTTCATTTTCTATCAGAAAAAAATATGAAAGATGGTAACGGAGAAGACAGCTAATGGTAACGGAGAAGACACATACAATTAAATATTCTTTTTGGTTAAATTCTATTGTAATAATTCTCATCAATAATAAAAGTGATAAAAGTAATTGAAAAACACATTTATAAAATTTCATTGAAATCGGTTAACGTTAACACGTGCTGGGGAGCACTTGAAACGTTTCATACAAATTACATGGGCTTTTCACAGTTTTTTACTCAAAATATCAGCAAAACTGTAAAAGTTGATGGACAATCTTTAAACTTGGCACATAAATTAAATACCGTAAGGAGTATAAGAAAAATATATTTTCAATTATATTGTAGAATATACATATACCCCATTCAAAAATAACATTAAATATCCTGGTTTTTGTGCAGAAGTTGCTATTTTTAATGGAATAATTGTTGTTTAAGAAAAAAAATATTTGTATACTCTCCATAGTACTCAGTATATGTGCCAAGTTTAAAGATTTTCCATCAACGTTTACACTTTTACCGACACTTTGAGAAAAAAGCTGTGAAAACCCCATCTATTTTGTCTGAAAAATGTCAAGTGCTCTCTTGCACGTGTAAACGTTAACCGATTTCAATGAAATTTTACACATAATTTATACTTGCGATATTTTCGGACCTTAAATATTAAATTGCATATGAGTAGTTGAAATTTGGGAGAGAAAAGTGCAATTTTGTCTTCTCCGTTATCCTGTTTTAGTCATTTAGACATGATATTAAAAACTATAAAAATTCCACAAAAACACTTTTTCAAATCTTGCTTTGTATGCGGAACAATATCACCAGTACCTACTAATATACATAATTCACAATTTATACCAACTTTTGTCATTTTTTGGTAACGGAGAAGACATGAAATGTTTAGTCATTTCGACGCTTATAACTATTTCTACAGAATTCCTACCAAGAAAAAAGTCCCAGAATTAGGTAGTGATTTGAAAGATCTTATACAAATTTCACTGCACATCGGGATCGGCATCACATTTTAAGGAGAACTAATACCAGCAAAAACACCGAAAAAGGCGCATTTACGGAAGAAAACATAATGATTTTCAACGATCACTTCCATATTTTACAACAACAAGTAGGAATTCGTTTTTAAAGTTTTTTCGCTAACTCCCTATAGTATATTCTAAATATTGGCTTATCTATAAATATATTTTTTTCCTTAATTCGAAATTGAGTTGCTTGGTTTCGATTTTTTTGGAATGGCCGCATAGCCATTTAAATATCGTATTAATTGCTTTTAAACATTTTTCTCTCATTATTTCTATATCTTTATAGACAATTTTTTTAAAACCTTAGCCTCGTGAACATGGGAGCAAGTACGTGCAACCCAGTTGTGCATTTTAATTATCTTACTGCGGTTTTGGCTCAAAACCTTCTTTTTTGGTATAACATGGGAAAATTCTCATGCGTAAAAATATTTGAACTCTAGATTTTGATCCAATATGATATTACAATAATTGTTGAGATTATTAAAATATAGGTAAACCCGCAATTTTATTTTCCGCTGTTTTTTTTAATTAATATAAGACTCAGTACTTGATGCAAGAAATATGTTAGAGGAAAAGAAATTTCGAAAAAATAAAAAAGCGTATACTTTTGTACATTTTCCTTTGAGGTGGCGGAGGGTGCCAACTCTACCGTACAATTTATAAGCTCTAATACTTCTATCTACACGGCTGAAATTGACTGGGTCATGGAAGTCCAAAGGAAAATAGGACAAAACGGTCTACCAGACCAATGACGACGAGACATATATATCGTTGAAAAGATATTTGTGTGTACTACAATAAATTGTAAAGAAGATTGCTTCGAATCACTGTGGAAAAAGTAATTCACTAGTTATTGCCCATACCACATGAGTTTTGTTCATACTAAAAAGGACAAAACTATTAAAGTACACAAAAATAGCTTTCCAACAATATCAATCTTATTGTTATTGGATCCCAGATCAGATTCGATATAAATTTTTGCCGATTGTCCTTTGATCTTCAATTTAATTTAGTAATTTCCTTCACATTTCATAGCGCACAACTTGTTACAATCTCTGATGTTTTCTTAGCCATCATTAAATATCTTCTATTTTTTCCGGCTCTCAATTAGTATGTAGATATAATTTAGGTATGATGTACAATTTAACGCTCATAAGAAACACGCTTATAAGAAAACATCGCTTAAAAGAAACTTTTACAAAAGCACCGTGTACTGTCCCACATATTTTAATATTAAATTGTGGGTTGATAGAAAACACATTTACAAGAAAAACACTGATAAACAAAACATTTCTAAAACCCCGAAATTTCTAATTTCCATGTTAAGTTCGTTGGATTTAAGAAACTTTAAAACAAAAAAGCATGAAACTAAAAACTCAAAACTCAAGGCAAATTCCATTTAAGAAGCAATTTGACATTTAAAGAGAAGTTCAGTTTCCAGTTTTCATTCTGACATTAAATTTGGGATTCGTTGTGTTTGTGTTAATTTTTGGTTCTTATATCTGTATAAGAAACTTATTTCTTATATCCGTTCTAAGGATATAGGAAAAACTCAGTTATAAGGAACAAAAATTGAGCAATTTTTGAATTTCTTATAAGCGTTATATACTGTATTAAACAATCTTTTTTTGTTATTTTTTGAAGAAAGTTCTATCATTTTTTGTATGAAATATCCTTCCTTTTGGGTTTTTTTAAGATGAAAAATTCTGAATTGAGAAAGAAAAAAGTGATCCTCATCTTAAAATATTCAAATGAACAAAATGATCAAATACTTGATATTACAAACATTTTGTATTAATAAAAATGAGGTAAGAGGATTATTTCAGTTAAACACCTTTAACGTTAGTATTTTAATAGGTCAACAAATTTATATTTGAAACTTTTCTCATACCTACATTGTATATCATCTCACTTTCATGCAAAATATTTGATTTAATTAATTTTTTTTGTTGGTCGAAGGATTTTTTTCAATAGAGTAGGTATAATACAATATTTAGGTATACAAGACAAAATCCTCCCAAATCACAATATGGCTTAAGGTTTAGCTAGGATACCTACAACAAACCTAATCCCAGCAAAAGGTCTCCTCGAAAAGCACAAACAAAAAAAGGATAATAATACAATATGGAAGAAAAGAATCCTTTTTTTTGTGACATCACTTAAATTCCCACCCTTCTTATCTGTACACCTATAGTATATAAACTCGTACTTTCTTCAATGATAAGAAAAAAAAGGAAAAATATTTAAAGAAGGATATTAACCACCTATAACTTCCGTCTTTGATGTATTGTCATACAAAAGAAAGTGTTACGCAATTGACAATAATTATCGGCTTCACTTCATCTTATTTCATCATGCTCAATGCTTCAATGCGCAATGGAGCGCCACCACCGTTGCCATCACCATATTCATCTACATCAGTTGTTGCCTAAAAGCAAATCTCACGAAATCCATAAAAACCCATTATCCTTTTCATTCGAGTGCGTTCTGGTGTCATAAAAAAGGAAAAAACCATTAATTAAAACGAGAAAATCCCTCGGTTTTTTTTTTTTGCTGACGATATATTTTACTTTGTACTTTCAATGGAAGGTGACAGCACTGGAGGCTGTATGTGTGTGAAGGTGTAGGTATGTATGAAAAAATAAAAATGTTAAAAAATCCCATAGAGGAAAACTATGATACAGCAAAACGGACGTGTATTAAAGGACATTACAATGTTCCCAGTGATGTTTTTATTTTATTTTTTTTTATATTCACATTCACTTCCTTTGAATTTATCTCTCTCTTTCTCTTTCTCTCCACTCACCCCATTATATAAAATGATCATAAAACTAATTTTAAAAGGACGACTGCAGTGGGAAAAGAAGAATAAAATGAACAGGTAGTACAAAATTTGCCCTACATAATTCCGAACACTTCCGGTGTATATCGTTAATGGTAATAATTTATTATGCACTAATACATGCGGAAAAAAAGAACACATCATTTCCTTTTCACTTGGATGTGTATCACAGCTTGTGTGTCCTTCTATAGGTTGCTGCTCCTCTTTACCTTGCTTAAATAAATGATGGGAACAAATTGAGAAAACAAAAGCTTCGAGGAAAAATATTAAAACTTGGTTGGTGTTTCATAACATCACTCTTGTTGGAATTTATATCTCGGAAGAAGAAGAACTGGGGATGTTGGCGTTGCCGTCATCGTATCATATGATGGTTGGGTTGGTCCTATGACAATCCATTTATATCTCAAACAGAAAGCTGTGTGGTAACTTTGGTTGAACATAAAAATACCCCCCTCATTCCCTCGCAAGTCATACAATATAAAAAGAAGTAAAAATAAAAATAAAGAATTATTGCGCCAAATAAAATCCAAGGTGGATAAAGAAAATTTTTATATCTTGCGTCACTAGAATTTAACATTTCATTCTTTTTTTATTTTAAAGTTCAAATGCAAAGATTTCTCTGTGTTATCAAGACCTTCCATAAAAAAGGTACACATTCTTCAAAGCTTCCTTTTAATTCATAAAATAAAAAGTTTGTATCTTTCTTTGAGCATTTTATGTTTTCGGTTAGAGCCTATTGGCTTTTGGGAAACTGATCATGATCAAGACTTCAACCCTGGTTTTTTAAAAGTTTATCTGCGATACTAAAAATGTTTTAGATTACTAAAGTGACAGCAAAACGGATGATTATGTTTTGTACGTATATGCTTTCCTTTTGTCCAGTTGTCCGATCAGAAAAAGTATTATTGGACGGTTTCAAGTCTGATATTCATAAAATAAATGTTGGTGTGCCCCAGGGCTCCGTTTTGGTTCTGATTCTCTTCCTTATTTTTATAAATGATCTTCTGTCTAAAACTTCTAATTCATTCAATTTTTTTAGCAGATGACAGTACCCTCAGCTTTTCATATTCGTTCCAAAATTCACTTCCTTGTTCTTCGCATGTGGAACTTGAACGGCAGCGTATGATAAGCTGATTTAATTCTTATATCAGGAGCATTGATCAATGGGGAATCCAAAACCGTGTTGAATTGAATGCTTCAAAAACAGAATGTTGTCTTTTGTCGTTAAAGGGAAATCTACCCCCTATGCCACTATCCATGAGTGGCACTTGCATCAAGGAAACCAAACAGCTTTCAGTTCTGGATGCTTCCATCACAAACCACATTCGGTGAAATGATATTTGACATAGCCAAAAATGCTTCGAAATGTTTAGGTTTTCTTCGAAGAAGTAAGAAATTTGTCTCCCCTTCTGATCCGACTGTAATCTTTACAGCCTTCATTCGTCCAAAGATTGAGTCCAACTCCCATATCTGGGCAGGTGCTCCTAAAACCCATTTAAGTCCCTTGGATAGAATTCAAAATAGAGCGTACTATAGGGTATTCAAAACCCCCTCAAAAACTCAAAACCCCCTTAGTGTGCGCTAATTATAAAAAAAAGAAGCCAAACCCCGACTAGTAGTGTTAGTAGTGAAGTTAATTTTTCTTGGTTTAACTAAAATTCAACGATGGTTCAAGCATGTAATTGTGTACTTTCGCTCATTTGAACCATAAACAGTCATTGTACCTCAATTAATCCGCCAAAATCAGTGAAGAGTTAAAATTTCTAAGCCACGTATCAAGATTTGACTCACTTTTGTTCACCTGGCTCTAAGTTAAAAAAATCTTATACAGTTCACAGTTACCCCAGATTGATTGGCTTGATACATTCTCCAATAAATTGTTGTTCTAAGGTTGCATAAAGGGTACAGGGACATAGGGCCCAGGGACATAACGCCCAATTTTAAATTGTGGGGCTTATGTCGCACTTGAGTGGGTCATAAAGCTGAAACTGAATTTGGTGTTTAAGTCCCATCCAAGTGAGACTCAAGCCTAAAATAAAAATGTTGGGGGTAATGTTCCACTAAATAAGAATCGCCAAATGGAAAGAAGACCCATTCAATAAAATAATAAAATGGATAGGTAGGATAAATTCAAGGTTTCTCTAAATCCAGATTCTTTAAATGCCAAAGATACTTTGCATTCACCCACCCCAAAACCTATAGTGCGGCCAAGCAGGGGGTGGAGCATGCACATACATATCTTACTGGACCTAGGGTGGGTACGAGGTGGGTGTACGCAAAGTTTCTTTTAAAGAAACTGGATATAAGGAATTTTTGAAAAACACAAAATTTATCGAAAACTTTTTATTCTTCTGTGGCTCTAAGAAATTTTGGGACTTATGTCCCATTTTTAGCAAGCATATTTGGGTGGGACTCAAGCCCCAAATTCAATTTCGGCTCTATAACCCACTCAAGTGGGGCATAAGCCCCAGAAATAAAAATTGGGCGTTATGTCCCTGGGCCTTATGTCCTTGCGCCTACATAAAGAGCATGTGGAAAGGGATATGATATCAAGGCTAAAGTTCCATCCTATTTATCTACGCGATGGATTAAAATTATTCACAGGTTCTACTTCAAATAAAATTAATGTTGAGCAAGCTGGAGAAATTTTCTAAGAGTATGACTATATTCGGCTTGTAGTTTCTGGGAACATATGGTTTTGGTTAACGTTATTTTTGCAAATTTCTCTGAAGGACGAAAAGCAAAAGGGCTCACTATTAATTTTCTAAAACACACTATGGCTTACTTTCACGGACGTTTTTTGACAACAGTTATCATTGATTTGTAATTTTTTCAGTATACAAAGCAAAGCTAACTATGCCAACCCTACATTTTCTAAAACACATATAAAATTTTAGTTTTAAAACTGGAAACGGAGAGGTACAGAGTGATTGCCTATGCGGATGATGTTGATATTTCCGTAATTGCAGGAAAGCATCTTACTGTCTTAAATGAACTCTTTCAATCTTTTTAAATAAGCTTACCAATGCATAAGATAGAACTTGTTCTATTCTCAAGGAAATATAAAATCCCTCATATTGATCCTCCTTCTATCAAAGGTATCTACTCCACTAACATTCACTGAACAAACAAAATATTTGGGTCTTATTTCGCATACAAAGTCAAGCTGGAGACCTAATATATAAGAAAGAGTGAAAAAGGCCACATCAGTGGCATGCAAAAAAGCCGTTGAGACAGATGGGGCCTTCAACCTCGTACCACTCACTGGCTGTATACTCCGCTGATTAGACCGATCCTCCATTATGGAGTGACAATATGGTGGACTGCTCTAAATAAAGTGGTAAATTGCGACAGTATAAGCAAAATACAACGCTCTGCCTGTTTGTGCATAAGTGAAGCACTTCGCACGACACCTTTCGCCTCTCTAGAGGAATATGCAATTACAGCTATTCGCCTAAAAGCTTCCTCACAATGGACCAACAATAACATTGGCCATTTCATCATTCTAAATTCATTCGGATCAGTCCCAAGTCGCACTGATTGCACCATCCCAAAACTGCAGTTTGGCAAAAACTTTCAAGTCAGCATTCCTTCTAGAGTTCTCTCTCTAGAGGATAGGGCTCTCTTGGAAGATGAATCAATCCATTTTTACACCGACAGATCGAAAACTGATAACGGGGTGGATGGTGGTGTGTAGGTACTCAGAAAGACTAGAAGTACATTTCTCCTTCCGTCTTTCAAATCATTGTAGCGTGTTCCAGGCGGAACTTATGGCGATCAAAGAAGCCTTATTTTGGGTGAAAGGAAACGTGTTATCAACCACAGATATCCGCATCTTCTCTGATAGTGAAGCACCTATCAAATCTCTATCGGTTTCTACTAACTCTTTAACAGCTTTAAATTGCCGTTTATCTCTGCTAGAGATGGCACAGCCAGCTTAACATTCACCTGTGTTGGGTGCCGGGAAATAGAGACATTCCAGGTAATTGTGAGGTCGATGAACTCGCTAAAACTGGAACAACTCTTCGTCTTCTACCTAGTAACGCAGATATAGGTATTCCCATTTCTACATGCAAACTTATGCTGAAACAAGGTGCTTTAGAAAGGAGGAAAAACCTTTGGTGGAACAATATCACCACTTACTTTGCAACAAAACGAATCTGGCCAGTAGTGAATTTAAAGCAATGTAAGTGTTTGATATCTCTGAGCAGATTGCACATTAGCTCCATGATAGGTGTCATAACCGGACACTATCTTATAGTTAAGCATGCAACGCGTTTTAGCGTATTCTCTAACGAAGGTTAGTGCATCTTCTATGCACTTGTCCGGCTCTATATCATAAGCGAACATTCCATCAGGGAGATTTCTACTTCAAGTGAATTAATAAACGTAGACAAAGGTAGTCTGTTACGCTTCATGAGAAGCTCAAAATAGTTCACCGAATAGAGAAAAAAACTTCCCAGATTCATAATCATGTGGTATCACAATGGACCAACTAATGATCTAAGTGTGTTAGTTTCCGTGACTGACAGCCACTTCAACCTTACCTAAGCCTAACCATCATATTCAGTAGCTTTTTGAAGTATTCAGTTAAAACCTTTCAACTTTTATGCAACACCCCATGGCCGGGTCATTAAGAGTTTTTTTGATGGATCAAAATGATCCACTTTCCTTAATTCTCTCTGTAGTTTCGGTAGCAAAAACCCATTTCCTTTAGTACCAGTACAGTACAGTACATTGAAAGATCTCTTTCCTCATTAAGAGATTAGACAGGACAGTATTAATAAATGTATTATCTCCGAAAGATAGCTTTCCATAGCTTATTTTATAAATAAAAACCTAATAAGGATAGAAATAGTGCCTTACCTCCAAATCTATGCAACAACGAGATATTTGAAACTGGTAATAATTGAGGGATCCTAGCATACATTATATACAAATTTCAAATAAAAGTTTCGAACAAATGAAATACACAAAAGTTTAATATCTCCAAAGCTAAACTCTCACTTTAAAAAATGAGGCGTTCCCAATTGGGATCAATACATCAAGTAGATCCAAGTTGGCTATTTTGTTCTGCATACTAAAATGAATGTCATAAAAAATATGTGCATAGCTAAAAGTTAAATATATCCTTTCTACAACATGCCTTCCGAGTGTATAAAATCTTAAACAAGATATTGGCTATTCGAGTATGTAAAAATACTCTTCCACACTGAAATTTCTTATAAAAGAAAGCGTCTCAGAAGAAGCCACCTGATTCCCCAGATAAAAGTGCAATATCTTCAACTTCAAGACCTCAACAGTGTTTTAGATAAAAACGAGATATTCGCAATAGAGTATAAATGAGAGACACAAAATATGTATATTAGGGTGGTCGTTAAAAAAAAGGTCATCCCCGATGGGCCCAAATCAACTCTAAATGAAGAAAAACATTTTTCTAATTTTTTCAGATTTTTATTTTCATCCCCTATAGTTACTGTAGGGGCAAATTAAATTTCCCCTTTTTTTCCATACTAAAAAATTTGCGTAAGAGCTTCCAACAAAAATTCAGAGCATGTAGGTGGGAGCTAGACAAGAAAAAAATCCTAGTGGAGGGGGGTAATATCTCCCCCCGCTTGGACAGGAGGGGCAATTTAGTAAAGTATTTGCATAAAATAGAACAAAAAATAATTAAAAAACTTAATTCAAGCTTTTCTGGATTAAAAACAAAGTGTTATCAATTGGCAAATATTTCGATGCCCAAGTACACTTATATGTGTGAAATTTATAAAAATAAATATTATAAATGTGGCCGCTCAGTTAACAAACAAAAATTGTAATATCTCCAATTTTTTTAAATCAAAAACGAGTTATTAGGTAAAATAGAAAATTGAGACACCACCGTATCAATGAATAATATGAAAATAAATAATTCAATAAAGTGCAATATCTCATTCGGAAGCCCTCAAGAGTATTTTTAAACAAAGTGAGATATTCGGAATTGTAAAAAATTCAAGGACTCGCTAGCTTAGTTTCGAAGGTCAAACTCACTAACTAACAAATTACTCATACACTTTTGAAGGAAATTAAATTGGAACATACTTTTTAAATCTGAAAAGTCACGTTCCGCAAATTTTTAAATTAAAATCTAGCGCTTTCCTTTAAGTATCTTTATAAAAACCATGCAAAATTTGACTTTTGTAATTAAGAAAATTGATTTAACTCTCATTTTCTTGAAAATTTTGTTTTGCACTTAGTGAGTTTTAACTTTTAACCTTCACGATATTGTATATATCAAAATTAAAGTGTCAATTTTGATTTTGGCAAACCACATTTCGCCAAAGAAGGTTCCCCAGAAATAAATGAAATAAAAATGGCAACCATTATAGAAAATAATTCAACGAATTTTATTCTAAATTGATTCAAATATCTCCATAATTTGATTCAAATTCAATCTTAAAATTTAATTTAAATACTCAATTCCAGGTTAAGCCAATCTAAAACAATTTAAATAAACAAAAAAAAAATAGAGAGAGAAAAAACAAGAAAGAAAGACAAAAATTAAAATAGAATTTCCACTATCCATTAAGGAAAAATAAAATCAATACTTTATTCTCGTGGTGGTATTTCCTCAAAATAGATCCTTTATTGTAGATAAACCTGCGGAATTAATATTGTTCTGACGCCAACCATCGCCACCAGGTTGAATTTATCGATACATTGCCATACACCAATATAGCACAATATGCTAAGACCTCGTTTTTTTTTTTCGTCCTGTGTTCATTCTCTATATAGAAAATACACACTGACAGCACAACTGTTTCGAATATTTTTAATTGTTCAAAGTGCTTTCTTTCACCACCAGGAAGAAACGAAAAATTCCAGCTTGCAAAAAATAGTAAAAAAAAGGAAAACATTGAGTATTCGCGAGAAAAGGATAATGCTGACAACAACAATACGTTTCTCTTCTATATGGCACACTATATGTGTTTCTGTACCGACAGCTATAGAAACAGGAATATATCTACACAAACTTATATTTAAAAAATAGTAGAATACAAAAAAAAAAAAACACCATCAAGGAAAAGCAATATAGTGTAGATCCTCAAGAGTGTTGGGAAAATAAATGAAAACCTGAGGTCGTCATCAATTTTCCAACTAGCATAAGGATTTTTCTTCGACCATGTTTCGTTTTTTTTTTTTTTCCTTTACTATTACTACACATTGCATCCTTTGGAAGGATATTGAACATGAAACCTATAAAGTAACACAGAGTAGGTAGGTATAGGTGTAACGTTCAAATTGCAATTAATCATCAATTCGCAATCTTTTTGAACGACATGTCTTTGAAGTAAAGTATTGCTACCTTATATTGATCCTTTGATATAAGCTAAAAAAAAAAAATAAAACTCACACAAATTTAAAAACAATGAGCATCCTGTCCGCTGCCACCGCCAATAAAAACTCAGAATAGGTATGACGACGTCAACGACACCAATGACGACAGAGAGAGAGGAAAAAAGGCAGAGGTTGCTTTCGCTTTGGCAAAGCTTTGAAATATTTCAATTATAAAATTGCAATTTCAAACACTCCTCATCATTTATCGATCAGTATATTGAAGCTGTGCTGATGTTGAAGCTCAAGGAGTTCTCTTGTCTCGTTCTCTGCTAAACCATGTGTGTGGAAATACAAAAAAAAAAATAGAAAGAAAGAAAAACACATCATCAGGACTTCTGTATTTATTTTAGATTTTCTTTAAATTTTCCCAAAGGACTATGCACGAATGAACTTTGAAAATTGACGGATTTAATTAAAGAAATTGATCGGGGACGACAATGATGTGGTTTTTGAGGAAGAACAAAAAATAAGGATATATAATATGTATAAATTCGTTTGAGAAACCAGACGGTAATCCACATTTCTAGTCGATGACAAAAAATACAAAATAGACGAAAAATAAAGAATTTGAAAGAAAGGAAATTGCAATCTTCCAGAAAATTTCTTCATAGTGTTGCTTTTGTATAAAAAAATAAAGCACCCTTTTGTCTGTGCATGGCTATGCCAAAGAGCATTGTGGTATATGGTTTTTTGTGTAGTGATCCTGGGTAAATGCAACAATATAAGGATATTTCAATGCCTTGTCAAGTGTGAAGAAAGGCTTCGGTAGAATTTTTGCAAAAATTCGACAAAAAATACAAAAATCGAAGAATGATACAAAAAAAAAAACGTGGATAACAATTGAAAGGAAGCAATCTTGAAGAAAGGATTCACTTGCAAGATAGTTTTTCTTTTTGTTTTGTGTGAAATTCCGTATTGGAAAAATAGTTGAACAAACGAAACAAGAGGAGGCGAAAGCACTTTAGCAATGAAAGAAACTTTCAACACCCCGGTTATGTTTCTTTTTTATTCTATTTTTTCTTTTTTTTAAAAATAAACATAAGATGTCTGCATGATTCTGATATTGTATAGAATGTGTGTGTGTGCTTTTGTGCATGCAATTCAGTGATCAAAAATATAAAGGATATCATCGTGTCGAACATCCTGATAGACAATTCCAAGTGCAACGCAAAAGAACCCCTACACCTATGCCCAGACCAAACCACCTAAACAAAAGGAGGAGGAATTTTGAAGAAATTAAGTTCAATGAATTGAAATGCATTCAAATTGAACATCGGTATATAACAACGATTACTTTTTGATTGCATTTTGATGCAAGAATGATGATGGAATCATTTGGAATGAAATTTGAGTGAAATAGAGTTTTTTTTTGTTAATATTTCTTCGTGTGTATGTGTTTAATGCAAACTTCATGTTAAGGAAGTATTACAAATAAGAATAAATTTGAAAAAAAATTAAAACTACTTGTTAATTATTTTTAATTCGGATGGGCAAAGGATATGAACTCCTCTAAGCACCATTTTTGGTAATTTAACAAAGAAGGGGTAACTCTGACAGCCTGTGGCCTTGGACCTTTGGCGTCTCATGTATGGGAAATTTGAAAAAGAAAATGCCATTTAACTGTTCAAAAAAAGTCAACTAGTCCTAGAAATTGATCAGCCCTAGATAACTTGAAATCAAGGCTTAAAGTCTCTCAAGATCATGCAAGGTCACCCACGATTTCTGACACCACATTTTTGGGAAATTTGCAAAAAATGTATGTCATCCGAAAGATCTCTAGGTCATGATTAAAGTTCAACTTTTTTCAGTAATTGGTCGGACATAATTTTTTTTTACCAATTTAAGGTTTGTTTCCAGGTCAGAAAATAAGCTTTTGGCACCTTATTTGGGTCATTTTAACATATGAAATCCACGTATGTACTTGCTGGGGCTCTTCAGCACTCTGCTCAACGGAATCCTCTTTAAGCAAGGCAAAGAAGTGATCCTTCCACCTGCGTAGCTGATCTTCGATTGATACCAAGACTGTACCATCCACATCCACTGCAGGATGATTGGTGTTGCTTTTTTTTCCCGACAAATTCGTTGGATATTTGGCACAATTCCCTCATTTCTCCTCTTCTTGCAGCGTTTTCCGCATTTTCAGCGAGACCGTTTAACCTCACCCTCTTCATTTTCATTTTCATTTATTTATTTCAATGGAATCTTTTACAATGGGCTTTGAAGCCTATACAATAAGTAGTAAAAGTTAAAGAAAGTTTTTAATTAATTAAGTTTAAGTTTTTAAGACTTCGAACTCCTTGCTGCACCCTGTGCTTGTCATTGTACATCTGCAGTTTGTAGCTTGAGGCTCATGAGAACCAAAAGGTGGTCGCTTCCCATGTCGACATTTCTAATACTTCGAACATTGCACATGGACTTCCTCCATCGCTGCTGAATCATGTTCATGATACTTTCAATTTGGTTTTCAGTTTGACCATCCAGATGTAACCAGGTGATTTTGTTGCAAGTCCTATGTTTAAACACAGTCCCACCCAGAACAAGACGATTAGCGTTACAAAAATCGACCAGCAAATCGGCATTTTCATTCCGTGATGCCAAGCCATTTTTCCCATCACGCGTTCCAGACCGTAGTTGTCTGAACCGGCTTGAGCATTGGGATCTCCCATGACAATTATGATGTCGGCTTTCGGAATGCCTCTGTAAACTGAGTTAAGATGAGTGTAGAAAGTGGTTTTGTCTTCCTCGTCCTCGGTCGCTTCATTTGTGGGGGCGTAGTACTGAATTATTGTGACGTTACGAACTTTTGAACGGAACCTTGCTGTCATTGTTCTTGCAGAAATGGGCACCCAGGATATAAGACTACGCCTCGCTTCTTCGTTCAACATAATTCCGACACGATGCAGCCTTTGGCCACCCTATCTTTCATTCTCCCCGGAATACAGCATTCTCGTTTGCCAAGATCAGTATTCGGCTCTTCCTCTCCACTAAGTTAACATTAACATTACTACCCATTTTACCTGAAAAGGTAAACATTGGTATACCCATCGCTACGTGTAAACTTTTACTGAAGCAAGATGCGTTGAAGAGAACAAACACAAGGTGGGAAAACATCACTACTTGTTTGGCGACAAAACAAGTATGGCCAAACTTTGACCTGAAACGCTCTAAGTGTTTAATATCTCTAAGTAGAATGCACATTAGCTCTATTGTAGGTGTCATAACGGGACACTGTTCAAACGATTTCTGCAGAAGCTGCATGGACGAGGAGGAAGAGGAAACGATTCCTCACCTTCTCTGCACATGCCCTGCTCTTTCCCACAGACGTAGGCTCCATTTAGGAGTTTATTACTTCCTTAACGATCCTAGTGATCTGGCAAACACAGACATTTATAGTCTCGCACGCTTCGTCAGGAGCTCAAAGTGGTTCTCGCGAGTAAGGAAAGAGTTTTTAAGATTCATGTGGTATCGAACGCCACCAGACTATCATTCCGTTGACCGCCAACTGCAGTTCATCCACCTTTAGGGTGCTTTTAACCATCCCGAGGACAAGTTTGTGCCCTGACCAGCATCGCTGGGTTGTTTGCTTATCCCAGCATCCATTCAGTGCCCCTGCACATTAGCGTTACTCGCTCTCTACCACGCGGAGGTGTGCATAGGGATTTTCCTTTCATTGAGCCTAGGGCCGTATTGGCGTCTTAGCACTCTCCAATACTTTTAGAGAGCAAATTATACACTTATTTGTATTATTGAAATCGTGTAATACCTCGTGGCATGTTGGTTAGTGCGTAGGACGGTCACGCCGAAGGTGTGGGTTCGATTCCTATAGCTGTGCCGTCTAAAAACAGAAATGTTTTATCCGAGGTGTTGCGAGGAACTGACAAATCCTTCAAGAGAGTTGTAAGTCACTAGGCCCTGGTTACCCACGAGATTATTAAAATCGTTGGAGCTGGTTTTGAGATAAATAAGCTTTTCCCTAACGGTTGTAGGACAAGTGCTAAAAAATTCAATTTTTCCTCTGGAGAATCACCAAAAGTCTTAAGTTCAAAATTTGAAGAAGATCGCATCATTGGTTTATATTGTAGATCCCAATAGACAGAATTTTACCACCCACTTTTTTCGTGTTCTCTATCATCGTAATGTCATATTTGATAGTTATCTCGATTAAATTTGCCCATCTCCCATTTACTGCCAATAATTTTTCCAACATTTGGCCTTTCAAAACAGATTTGGCACTGGGTCTATTATAGTGGCGTTGGAAGTATAGTAAACTTCGATACCAAAATGACTGCTTCTAATTACGTCAGCATTGTAAGTAGCAGTGCAGTTCCTAGCCCTTAGAGCATCTGAGGCATGCTCAGAGAAGCCGCATGTTTTAATACAAAAATATAATACTGAATTAATAAAAAAAAAAATCGAAAAAATCGAGAAAATCTCGACTCGACCAAAAGTCGACTTTTCGATTTTACAAAACTAAACACAAAACAGTCGAAATAAATCTACACTTTAACCAGTCGATTACTCAGCAATTCGAAATTCTTTTCTATCAGTCATTCTTACGTTAGCTTAAAGAACAAGGCTCTGCTTGAAATGTTTGATTTCTTAAAGAAACTTAAGAGTTTAATTTTATAATACTGTTGAAATCTTGACTAATAAAATGTCAATCTTGTCGAAATTTTGTCTACTTTCGGATCAGTCGGTCTTTTAACCTATAGAATTTTTTCATAGAGATTATCAAAATCGACCTTATAGAGTCATATCGTTCTCACTCCAATTCGAATCCATTTAAGTAGAAAAGCAACAAGTTCATCAAGTGGTGTCCTTCACCATATTGTGGCTTTTTTCACGGAATTGGAGTGCTATTCGTGGTAAGGCATAGCGCCTTTCGCGGTAAGGTGCCTGGGGCAACTGATCCAAGGCCCATCCCCAAGACACGGCCCTCTGTAACAGAAAACCTAGCATCTTCTGCTCTGAAAATGTCTTTGGGAAGTTATATTTTCAATCAAGATAACGACCCAAAATATACAAGTAGAATAGAATGGCCACCTCAATCCTCTAACCTTTACCCCACTGAGTATCTTTGGTCCATTTTGGATTACAATACTAGTCAAAAGTTGTTTTGTAATTTAATAACATATTCTTCAAAATGTATCTGATTTTTAGATACCACTCGTAGGTTCCTACTTCACAAATAAATTTCTGTCGATAATAGTGAACCAGTGATTTACTCCTAGGTTTGGTCCTTCCATACCTATTTGGCATAACTTCCAAGGTCCAAGAATATTGACAGAAAAATCAATATTCTTTAACTCCCCATTCTTTAAAAAATATTGAAAATTTCATTAATTTTTAGTATTATTTTCTTTTTGTCAAATTCATTTTTTTTTTTAAATCACCACAACAAAAAGAAAAAACCATAAATAACATGATATTTTTTATATTTGAGAAAAGACCAGACCAACTTAAAAAAAATATCCTTCCCAAAATTGGCTTAGCCACAAAAAAAAAAAAAAAAAAATACAACATCCTATCCTATCTCATTTTTATTTGTCCTCGATCCCAATATCCTTAAAAATAAAAGAATCTCAATATTAATATGAGCAAATGTTTCCTTATAGATTTTCTTGCTTGTTAAATTCCTTTACTTCCAAGCCTCCATACATACATACATATGAAAGCTTGGATACTATGGAGACTGGTAAAAAAAAAATGAAAAATATTTATATTCGTTATCCTGACATTATCTTTTCCCCCATTTGGCAAATTTCCAAAGATTGAAAACAAATAAAAAGGACAATAAACACACATACCTAATAGTTCTGGTTTTCTTTTTATTTTATAATTCTTTTCCGTTCCAGATATTGGCCAACACAATACACAAAAGGGAGAAGGAACCTGCTTCTATCAATAAAGTAAAACTGTTATATGTTTGACTCAGGCAGGATACTCTTCAAATTGATAACAGGATAACGGGTGATAACTTTTGAAAAGAAAAACACAAAAAAATAAAATAAAATTCGAAAGATATCCTGTCGCTCATGAAAAAATATTGAAAAACTTTCCATCCACACATCAGGAGAGAGGAACCAAAAATATAACAGGATATCCCCTGTTCAACTAGCCACAGGTAAGTGAAGCATAAAGATAAACCAAAAGTATGCAATGTAGGTACCCCCGCTATCTATGGTTTACATTACAAGAATAAGGCAAATGGCGGATATGTTCCACTTAAGGAGCTTTGCAAAACTATCCTTAAACAATAAAACGAATAATCATGGGGCGTGAAGAAAGCTATACACACCACCATCGCATCGCTCCAAGGACGACCTAAAGAGCTTGACACAACTGAAAGAAAAAAAATGGGAAAAAATTGATATTATAACCCCACCCCCTTCACTCTCTCCCCCAATAAAGCGGGATAAGGCAGGATATATATTTGCTTTCTGAACTTTATCCAAACTTTTAGCTCACATATCAGCAGGGAGCACATCGGTTGGTACGAATAATCGTCCTTGTATGAAAGTGCAGTAAAGAAAACCTGAAACTAAAAGGAAAATAAATAATGGGAGTTATAAGTTTTCATTTCCAACCAACTATGCACATAGTTAACTTTTGTTTTTATTTGAAACAAGCTCCTCTTATTTTTTTTTTTTTTCTTTCTTCTTATTTTTTTTATTGCTCCCTTCAACAGCACAGAAAAAAAATATATAAAACAAAATATAACTTCAAGTTAAACTTTTTCGCTATATTTTTACTATTGTTGTAAGGATATCCTTGGGGGTATAGTCATCGTATACTATAGAGAGATAGAGATATGGGGTATAAGTTTTTCTTTGTTTGTTTTAGAAAACGTGAAAACTTCGGACAGATATCCGTTAATTTTGAATTTCTTACAAAATAGTAAAATGGAATATTTCCAAGTTTGAAATTTACTGTTGGCTAAATTGTTTTAACGAAACGAAAATGTTATTTTAAATCATCCCAATTCCAAGAAGCACTCGTTGGATATTTTCTTGTTTTTATTTTGTTTTTGTTATTTTCTATAATGAAAAAGTTGGAATATAATATAAATTATGATTATGTTTAGATTGTTGGATATATTTTTCGTTCTTTTTCCTTGAGGGGGAAAATTGGTTTGGAAGGCCTCAGATTCAGATATTTTAAAAGTTATTTAAAGTTATTGAAGGGCGGTAAAGAAATAAAAATTTACTTCCCGAATCAAAATTAACATTAAATTTTATATTAATGGGATGTAGAAGGGAATGAGGTATTTTTGTACGTAATTTAATTTTAAGTCTAAAAATTTATAATAAAGGGAATTGGCTTTACCATACCAGTAGTAGGGTGTTCTCGGGATTTGTTTTAAATTTAATTTTTTTTTTGACGGAAATGGTATCTCACTGACTTCACATTTTTATTGTTCCTAAAAATGAAAAAAAAAAGAAATATACATATTTAGGTATTTCCCATTCCCAGCGATTCTCTTACATTTGAACCACTTTATTTTGTTTGAATCTATTCATAAGAAATGTTCCTATATTAGATAGGTGAAAAAGTTTGTTGCCTAGAAATATTCAGGAAGCAAATATTGACCATTTTTTTTGTCCTTTTAAGAAGAAACTTGATATTTGTTTGAAGAAATGCACACTTTGCTATATTAAAGCTTATCTCTGAATCTTGGAAATTTGTAAAAAAAAAATTGAAGCTTTAGAAAGCCTTTCTATGGATCAGCTATGTTCCCTTCCTTTTTTAATTGCGATATAATATACATAGGTACTACTATAGGGCAAGTTTTGGATTCATGCAAACAAAATTTGAGATAATAATCAAACTTACCATTACGATGATAGAGAACACGAAAAAAGTGGGTGGCACAATTCTGTCTGTCTGTCTGTTTGTATCTGGACCTACAGCCTAAACCAATTTTGTGCAATTTTCTTCAAATTTTGTATTAAAGGTTTTTTTGTAACCCTCCAAAGGGAAATTGAAATTTTATTTTTAGCTCTAAAAATAACGGTACTTGCCATAAAACCGTTAAGGAAAAGCTTATTTATCTCAAAAACGGCTCCAATGATTTTGATCATAAAAATCAGTGTATTATTGTAGATATGGTGTACTCTCTGGTAAGAAAGAAAAAAAATTACCAAAAACATTTATCAACAGTACCTGCCATATAACGCCGACAGTAATCATTTCCAACGCCTTGACCCAAATTAATGATACTTGGTACACTTAACTATTTGGGGATGCTGAATTCAGTGGTACAACATATCTTGTTGGAACTGATTGTAAGTGAAAGTAAGACGACTCCTATAATATCATTCGCAACTCTGCCTTATAATTAAAAAAAAAAAACTTCAAATTGACTACACTATTCAAAAATATCAAGGGAACAAGTTTTTTTTTCAATTTTTGTAAATGTTTCTTTGAAGAGCTATCTCTGTAATGAAAGGTCGTATCGAGTTGAAACAGAGAATATCTTATATATGCTTTCTGTTTTGGAATTTAATTGTAAATAATATTTTTTTATTTTACAGTACGGCCATTCCAAAAATTTCGAAACCAAGCAACTCAATTTCAAATTAATGAAAAAAATGTATTTAAATATGCCAATATTTACAGAATATATTAGAGTTAATGAAAAAATTGTAAATATAAAATTTTACTTGTTGTTGTAAAATAGGCAAGTGATCAAAAAAGCTCAAACTTTATCTTTCGTATCTGCGCATTTTTCGGCATTTTTGCCGCTATCAGTTCTCTATAAATTGTGATGCGAATGGCAATGTGCAGTTAGGTTTTTATAAGTGTTTTCAATAGACTACTTTAATTCGGAACTATTTTTCTGATAGGAGTGCTGTAAAAATAGTATTACGCCTCAAAATGACTGAACATTTCATGTCTTCTCCGTTACCGAAAAATGACTAAAGTTGGTATAAATGGGGAACTATATTAGTGTTTGTAAAATAATTCCGCATACAAAGCAAGACTTGAAAAAGGATTATGGTGGATTTTTTATAGATTTTTAAATCATGTCTTACTGTCTAAAACAGGGTAACGGAGAAGACAAAATTGCACTTTCTCATCCAAATTTCAACGACTCACAGGCACTTTTTCTTTAAATGTCTAAATTTCTTTAATCCCCTTGCTTAAAATGGATCAAGGTAACTAAAAAAAAATTTGTGTTAAATTTCATTGAAATCGGTTGACGTTTACTCGTGCTAGCGGGCACTTGAAGTTTTTCATATAAAAAACATGGTGTTTTGACAGTCTTTTACTCAAAGGGCTCGTAAAAGTGTAAACGTTGATAAAAACTTTAAACTTGGCACATATACTAAATTCCATAAAGAGTATACAAATATATTTTTTTTATTTTTGTAAACAACAGTTACTCCATTTAAAATAGCAACAAATGTACAAAAACAACGATTTTTAATTAAATTTTTTGATTGGGTTAATATTATGCAAAACTATTGAAAATATTTTTTTTTTGATACTCGTAACAATAGTTAATTTATGTGCCAAGTTTAAAGATTTTCCATCAACTTTTACAATTTTGCTGATATTTTGAGTAAAAACTGTGAAAACCCTATGTGATTTGAATGAAAAATTTCATGTGCTCTCTAGCACGTGTTAACGTTAACCGATTTCAATGAAATTTTACCCACATTTTTCAATTGCCTGAATCACTTTTATCATTGATGAGAATAATTTAAAAATACGAATTACAATATAACTGAACAAAAAAGAAATCTTTAATCGTACGTGTCTTCTCCGTTACCATTAGCTGTCTTCTCCGTTACCATCTTTCATATTTTTTTCTGTTAGTAAAATGAAACTTGGCATTGAACCAAGGATGGTTTTTGAAAAATGTTGATTTTATGAAAGTGTGCAAAAAAAATCAACTTCATATCTTAATGAACGGCGCAGAATTTTGAAGTTCAAGGCAATGGTCGGAAATCTCTCAACCGTACGTGTCTTCTCCGTTACCGTCTATTTTTTTGAATAAACTTACTAAATTTCATAATTTTTTGGTGAAACTTCTGTGTCGTGTACTTTGGGATGAATTCTTAAAAAGCACTGAGTTTCATAAAAAAAATATTAATTTCTTAACAAGAAAAACCTTACTACAAGCGTCCGATTGTCTTCTCCGTTACTTTGGAATGGCCGAGTACCGTTATTGAATTGTTGCAAGAAATAACACGAGACAAAAATTCATTTTTTATATTTTTTTGTTGCTTTTTTTATTACATGATGTTTTTTGAGCCAATACTCGTAAAACAAATTTTAAAAACAAAAATTTCAAAGTCTTTTATTTGAAACATTTTTATTTTTTATTTCATTTCAAGTCAAACAAGTATGTAACCTACATATACATATACAAAAATGTAAAAATGGTCGACGGGAAATGTTGTTTTTAATTTGCTTAATTCTGCTAAATAAATCGAGTGCTTTGCCTATTTTTAAATTGTTTTTATTTCAATTGTTGTTAAGAACAGAGAACATAGAAATTGTATATCCAGTTATAATGTTGGGTATATTTTGTAAATTGTTAAAAATATGTTTTGCAAAATAATCAAAGTCAAAAAAAAAGTTTTTCATCTTCGAGTTTTTTGGTTTTGTTGGTTTCGCTTTCATTTTCCGACGAAAACCTGAAAGTGATGTTACTGTGAGATTTGAATTAACGAAATTTTGATTTGTGAAATTTTGATATGCGAGATCTTAAATTGAAAGATTTGTGTTGATTTATGGGAAATTTTTCGGTGCGAGATGTTCATAAATGCATGATTACTAAAATTTAAAAGCAGAATTTTGTAATTGCGAGACTATAAAAAAAGAAGTTATGCGACGTTTAGCAAGGATACGGCTTTTTGGCTCGTAAGACGCAGAAAGAAAACAAAAATACGGGAAAAAAGAAGGAAAATATATAGGTACAACTAGAGAACTATAATTTTTGTTTTTTTTTGGAGACTATACCTATATTGAATTAAACTCAAAGTTAAAGTTTTTATGACTTTTAGTCCAATTGCGTTTTGCCCAGGCAAGACAGTTGGGTTCATCCGTTAGATGCTGTCGTTTGCCTTCTAAGACGCAATATTTTGGTCGATGATTATCGACACTAAAACAAAAATATTGCAAATATAAAAATACATAGGCGGTTATGTGAAAAACAACGTAGAGGAAAAAAAAACAACTTGGGTGATTCTCTACAAAATGTGGATGTTTTAAATATATTTTTTTTAAAATATTTTTCCTTATTACATTCTACTCCAACTTTTTAAGAACATAAGTAAATGAAATGTACTAAATCTCAAATACACAGTACTGATAATGTTTTTTTTTTTGTTTTTTTTTTTTTTCTGACAATACTTTTACTCTGGATCATCTCTCATGTTTTGTCGACTTAAACTTCTTATTACAAAAATGTATCTGTTTTCTTGGTACTGACACTAAAACGTTAAGTTGCATCCACATTATGTGTAGATCAAAATCGTTGATCAATAGTGTTGGTGTTGAGTGAGTGTAGACGTGTTGATCGACAGTGCCAATCAACATTTGTTGACCCGAACGCAACCCGATTAAAATGGATAGCAATCGACAAAGTTGTTCAACAAATTCCATTTTATTAAAAACATTTGTAGGGTTTTAATTTCATGAACATAATTTATTGGTTTTGTGTGTTATTAATCAATTTGTATAAGATGAAAAATGCAATATTTGTTGTGAATAATTTATGTTAAAAACATCGTTTTAATTTTATTTTTCACAAAAAAAAAAAAAGTTATTTACCCCCTGGATTCGAATCCGGAACCCTTCGGTTGGATCCTCACGCATTGATCAGATAATTCCAGTCCACTGAAATTGTTGCTACGAAAGTTTATAACGTACACACTAGCATGATGATCGACAATGTTAACCAACAATGTTGATCGGCATAGTTTGCACCCTCTTTTATATGCAGCATCACTATTCAATGGCAATAAGAAAAATAATTTCCAAAAATTTTTACTTTGCTGTCAAAGGAATATACAAAATTCTTATTTTCAACCAAAATATGTTATAACATTCATAAATCACACTACCACGGTACTGACAAATACATTTGTGACAAACTTTCTTCGAATGAAATCAAATCACTCATTATACAATTACGTACAAGACAAATAGAAATAGAAAATAATAGATTTCAGTGGAAAAACAAGGAACGGACATGCCACGGTACTGACATTTTTATTACACTTCACCAAGCCATGTGGAATAAGTAGCAAATTTTTTCATATGTTTAATCTAAATCGTAGTAAACCGTCAAATACAATTTGATCAGAAACTTTGGTGTGAGTTAAGAAAATTTTATATTAAATAAAAAAAAGGTCCCAAGGTATCAAATACTTAGTTGACAAGGAATCAACCCAACTAACAATTTTGCTCCTATAATCATCCAAAGAAGCTTCTCATAATCATTTCTTGCAATATATAATAGTCCATAGAGTTAAAAAAGGGCACTTTTTAAGCTCCTATTGGACCTTTATGGAGTAAATTCAGTTGCCCCGAAAACTTATTGGACTCAATTTAGAGGTCTTATAGAAGAAGGTGGAAAAATAAAAAAAATATTTAACAATTGATTTATATTTATTTCTTTTTATTTTATATTATCTATTTGAATATATTTAATGTGAGAGTTTTTATCTGAAATACAATCTTTGAATTTATTAGATATATTAGTTAAGTTATAAAAATTACAAGGATTCGAACCTCTCGCACTGAAAGTCTAACGACTCGGCCATGGAAGAATATATTTACGATGAAAAAAGACGTACGCACTTTCTCTACATTGCTGGTTTGTCTCTATGCTCTTAAGTATACCATAGTGGTATACAAGTATAGCAGAAATTTGACTGCACCTTAGCATACCAACACAAGCAATATAGAAACGAAGCAACAGATACTAACATTGAGATTTTATAATAATTTTACAGGATGACTATAGAAGCGAAAGCTCCGTCGTCGTTTCATAAGAGCAATACAAAGAGATTTAACAAACATTGGCATATCGCTTCTATCAAGCTGATATAATTTGCACCAGAAAATATTTAAGGAAGCAGTTATGCTCCAGTAAGGTATTTACTTCCTGTCAGAGGGGTAATAGGAGCGATATAGAAACAACCCAAGTAACAATTTTAGCTCTTAAAATGCTTTAACAGAATTTTTAGAGCAAATCTTAAAGCTCTTCGATTTCAAAAGAAGCTCCAAATGCGCTTCTAAAGCAAGTGTAAAGCATGTTTACAGCAAATTCATTGAGTTTAAAAGCTAATTTTTGTTCGAAGCCAGCTTTTTATCAGTGGCTAGTACGCCTTAAGCTCTCAGGTTCATGATTTGGAAGTCCTTAAAGCAACATTTTTGACAGCACTTTGTTTGTATTAGTTTAGATAATACAAATGATAAATTAAAATAATATTAGGGAGATGTATTTCATCTGTGTGATAGTAGCAATCGAACACATCATGTGATGTCGCCCAAATTAATTAAATATTCGCAGAGAAAATGTCGTAGTGAGAAATAAAATTAATATTTGTGAGTTCCATGTAAGTGATTTTTTAGTGCGCGTTTAGTTTTATCACAATTGTACTGAAGGTACTTCGAAAAATAACAACGCGCCTTCGACATTATTTATATTACGCTGTGAAATATTTAAAAAAGTTTACCTAAACAATGTAAAGAAATGATAAATAAATTTATTAAATCATGAAATGAAATATTTTTATTTTCATTGCAATATTTGCAATATTTTATTTAGTTTTTGTTGAAAGGAAAGATTATGTGCATTCGTTTAAAATAAATAAAGAAAATTATTCAATGATTTTGTTTTTCCGTCGCCATAGTTTTTATTATGAACATGGTTTGTCTTTAGCCGAGCTCTTCTAGAGCTAGTTTCCACAAAATGAGAATTTTGCGTTCAGTACTTAAAAAGTAGGGTGTTCAGAAATTGAAAGTCATTGACTGATTCTAATTTTTGGAAAAAATTTCTATTTTATTTAAATTTTATTCAACATTGAAGTGCATTACGGTTTCTTAGGAGGGAAGCAAGTACTTTTGCTATTCAGCCATAGATTTAATATTATTTAAAACCTTTTTTAAGTAAACTGTTTAATTGATTTTAATAAAAAAAATGTGAATTTAGCATCTAATTTGATTTTTGTGGTGCATACTTGGTATTCACCAGAAAGTGAAAGGAATACATTTTTATTTTCTAGAGTTTGTTTGAAAGTATTAGTAAATTAACTCTACAGCCGTTTTTTGTGTAGCTTTTGAAATGCTAATTTTTGACATTTCTATAAAGTCTTGCGTTAGTATTTTGAACTTGAAATAAAGCAGCGCTACAATGCTTCTTTATGTGCTTATATCAATAGTTTGCTCGTTTAAAAAACGTTGAACGTTATTAAAGAGCTATTTTTAAATCGTGAATCGTTATAAAATTAATAGAGCTAAAAGTGTTCCGGAACTTCGATTATAGAACTTAATTTTTATAAATGAAATGTAGGGAGCTATTTCGGAGCCTTAGCTTTCGATTTCACTGCTTACAAGCTGATAAAGAACAGTTTTGCTTCTATTAGCTGCAACGATGTTACTTGGGAAATAACACTTTAATGTCTGAAATGCGAAGCAATTTTGTTAGTTGGGAATCACATCTATTAAATAAAACTAAATAAATTGGGTGGCACAGCAGCTTGTGGGGAACCAGGGCCTAGTAACTTACAACTCTCAACCATTCCTCTGTGCGTAATGTTGGCAGGAATGGAGTAGTACCTCGTAGCATAATACTTAGTGCGTTGGACTGTCATGCCGAATGTTTGGGTTCGATTCCCAGCCATGCCACCTAAAAACAAAAATGTTTTATCCGAAGTACTGCCTCTTGCGAGATGAATTCTTGTCATGAATAAATGCTTCTTTCTAGGCGTTCAGACTTGGCAAAAAACTGTAGTTCCCCTTCATTCCTTCCAACAACACAAAATCGCTTAAGTTGAACTCAAATATTCACATAAGTTGTGTATGAGCAAGCGAGTACTTAAAAAAACTATTCACAATTCACAAGACAGTGACCAACGAATTATAAGACATTTAATATAAAAATACCTTCCAATACCGAACAATTAAGTTCAAGCTAATTTATTAGGTATTTCATAATGTTTGTTTGGGACATAATCATGCTTAAAACCGAAAATGCTATTGTATTCACCCTTGCTTTCTGTAGCGAGAATGGTCACTTTTCAATAAAATTGGGTGGCGCAATAGCTCGTGGAGAACCGGGGCCTAGTGACTTACAACTCTCAACCATTCCGGTGTGTGTGTTGTTGGCAGAAATGGAGGGGACATACAGTTTTTCCCGAGTCCGAACGACTAAGTAAGAAGCACTTTTTCTTGACAACTATACTCTTGGAGGATTTGTCAGTTCCTCGCAAGAGGCAATTCCCTTGATAAAACATTTCTGTTTTTAGGTGGCACAGCTGGGAATCGACACCTTCGGCATGACAGTCCTACGCACTAACCATCATGCCACGAGGTCCCTTTTCAACATGTGTGCTATAACTCGGAAGGTAAGCCGAACTTGACAGCTTTATATTAAACACTTTTTGTTTAAAACTAGATTTCCTATCAAAATCAAAAGAGTTTTCCTGCCAAGCTTTTTTGAAAAAAAAAAAAAAAGATTTTTTAATTTTTAAATAAATTGCACGTAACTCGTTTTTGATCAGAGAAAAAGATACTCAATATATGCTTAGACAAAATAAAGTATAAAGTAGAGGACAAAGGCTTCAATATACAAGCCCAAATGCAAAATAGTTGGACTAACTTTCTACATACATAGGTATGCATGATAAAAACAAACATCTGCTGAATCTTAATTTCCATTAGAGAAAAACTCAATATTTATAATATTTATTTACATATGTTTAACAGTAACACTCCTATAACGATTGTCAAATATCAAATTGGTAATTGATAAATTAAAAATTCGATGTTTAAGAACTCAACTACTAAAATTTTTGATCGTTGAAAGTAATGCCATCTATTGCGAAACACAATAAAATTAAAAATTATAAATTTAAAGGTTTATCAACTATGAATTTGATAATTGACATTCGTTATAGCGAGCGGTGAGAAACAAAACTATTCGAATAAAATAATGATATACCTACTCGTAAAGCAGTCTTACAAATAAAATGTCGATTGAATCAAGTTTTTAAGCGCAGAAAAGCTGGCCATCAGGTTTTAATTTTTATTATACCATAATGTTACGCCACCTTTGGCCTTGATAACTGCTTCTATGTGTAATGTGTCATCTTATTTTTGAAATTATTCGACTTTCAGGCTTTGAAGAGTCCGAGATGGCTCTTTTCACAGTTCTTGCTTCATTTTTGGCCTGACGGTTTCAATAGGTGATCGGTTAGGGCTGCTGAAATGCCATTCCAGTAAAGGAATTGATTCAGCAAATGAACACGCCATTGTTGACATTGCTGAAAGGTAAACAGAACCATTGTGGTTGGAAAATACTGTCTCCATCACTTGAAGACATGGTATTGAGGGGAAAACTCATTTTGTAGAATATACCGGTACGTACTTGGCAGAATTGACATATTTTATTTACCAAATGTAAATTTCCCAAACCCTGCTAGTACAGGTAAAATAAGATAAATAAAACAAAAAAATAGTACCATCAAGAAACTTATTGAAAACGTTTCATGTATTATGAGAATGAAAATCAAAAGAGTCTATAAAATGAAAGGGTGTTTTTTTGTTAGGGAGAGGGGGTGGGGGGAAATTGTAGTGTATCAAACAGAAAAATTAACTTTCGTGCAACATATGACACATGTTTTTAATGTTGTTTTGAAAGCGTTTGGGCCACTCTAGCCACCTTTTCTCTCGTAAAGGTGTTAAAAAAGATTTTGGCCTGAAAGCCCCCTTTTTCGATTCTAGATGGCAGATTTCACATTCGTTAAAATATTAAAACCTAAGATTTTGATAATAGTTACATACATAAGTCCTCAATTCTATTTTCCGGCTGTTTTTAAATGCTTCCAGACCTAAACAGCTGGATTGATCAATATAAGACTTGGTGATAAATTTGTAAGGTTTGAATGGGTAGGTACATACATATATCTCTGGCAGTTTTGAATAAAAATAACTTTTTGAACATGGCATGCTATAATACCTTTTACTTTATTTCGTTTGTCTTGGCCTATTTTTGCTTCAAAACTATGCGTAATTAATTAAAAATCTAGATTTTTTGATTTTTTTTTGTTAACTTTTCCTACTCGAATTTTTTTTATAAAAGAAGAGTTATTAATGTGCCATTTGATCCAATCCAATCGTCACTCGTTATTCACTCTCGTATTAATATTTAATTAAAATGTTTTCAATTGTTTGAAATTAATATATTCAAAGAGCCCTTTCTTATGATTATACAAACAAAAACAACCACTCGAACAGATAAAAACAAATCTTATTCAAATTGCATCGAACGCAAAAGGTACTGAATGCCAAATTACAATTCTACAAGATAAACTCAGCTTGTTCTCATAAATCCGCACTTAACTTATTTCGATCATTCCAGTAGTTGTGTACCTTCTCACCATAATGTGTTGAAAAACATAAAATATTTTGCTGTACCTAATTGCTCGTTTCTTTCATCAAAATGAAGGTAGATGTAGGTTAGGAGTTAACCAAAAAAAAAATATAATAAAGAAACCCACGAAAAAGGTAAAAGTATCTATAGTTGTTACATAGTTACCTGGAAAACCTTCAACAAAACTCACAACTTCCTAATATGACTTTATAAATCTCCGGTCAAATTAGATTTGGTTCGTTTTCAACTTCGGCTTCAGCATCGGACACACCCCAAACTCTTCTTTTTTTTTTGTCTGTGTTGTCATGCGACTATGCCTATTTGGTAACTACACCTTTTATTTATTTCAGTTTGAGTTTTTTTGTTTTGTTTTTGTTCATAACATGTATACCTATGCCTAGGCCCACTCAAAGGGCCATCATCTACCTACCTACCTGTACCCGTCAGAGGTTACAGATAGTTTTTCTTTTCATCTTTTGTATCTTTATCTTTTTTTTTGTTTGATTTTTTTCTCTACAATTTCCAATGGAATTGAACCCAAATTCACACAGATTGCCCTGCAGTGCGGCGCACAGTGGATCGACTCCATACATTTAGACGTGAAAAATTCTAATATTTTCGGAAAATATCTGTTTCCATCTAAATGTTCATAAATTTGGAATAGTAACATTAATGACATAGTTCCACACAAAATACCCAAATACTCTAGCTTCTGCCATCCATGGTATACGAAAGAACTCAAAATTCTTCGTAATAAAAGAAACAGAGCTTGGAAGAACTTCATAAAAAGTATGTCCCTTGAGGACCGAGAATTGTATATTTCCTTGTTTGATGAGTTTAAAAACCTCTCCAATCATTTATACGCTGAATACCTTAAAAAAATGGAAAGTTCCCTAAAGCTTGACCCCAAAAGTTTTTGGAATTTCGTAAACTTGAAAAAGAAATCTGATGGCTATCCAGTCAATTTTACTTATAATAATATTATTTTAAATAGTCCTCCGAATATTTGTGATGCGTTTGCTAACAACTTTCGCCAGTCTTTCGTTGATACCCCTGTCGATGTTGATGAGAACTTTTTTCTCTACTTAAAAGACTGCCCACAAACTACCTTCAATAATATCCCAATTATAATCGAAAAAATTTTACATTATATGTCCTTACTTCATGATGATTACTCGTCTGGACCTGATGGCATCCCACCAATTATCTTGAAGAAATGTAAATCAATATTAGCACCCCCTCTTTTTCATTTGTTTAACCTATCACTTAGCTCCGGTAAATTTCCAAGTATTTGGAAAAAAGCATTTATTACACCAGTTTTTAAAAAGGGTAACAGATCTGATATATGCAATTACAGGCCAATCTCCAAGCTATCTTGCATTCCTAAGCTTTTTGAGCAAGTTTGACATTCAACTGTAAGAATATAATTTGCAATCAACAACATGGATTCATGCAAAAGCGATCGACGATAACCAATTTACTTGCATTCTTGCACAAGTGCTCAACTGCGTTGGAACATGGTCAAGAACTCGACTGCATCTATACAGATTTTTCTAAGGCTTTCGATCAACTTTCACACGATATCATCACGTTTAAGTTAAAGGTGTTTGGCTTCCCTCCTAAACTCATCAATTGGGTTTCTTCTTATCTCCATAATAGATCCTATCAAGTTAGATTTAGGAGCTCTGTCTCCAACCCTTTCTTTGCCAAATCTGGAGTTCCCCAGGGTAGTCATTTGGGGCCCCTTCATTTTATCTTAGCTATCAACGACGTATCCCTCTATATACGTTATAGTGAAATTCTAATTTTTGCGGATGATATGAAAATTTTTAAAAGCGTCAAATCTGTGAGTGATCGTTTACTTTTGCAAGAAGATATTAACAGTTTTGTTATTTGGTGTAGTAAAAACGGTTTAAATCTCAACCCTATTAAATGTCAGGCGATCATTTTTTCTAAAAAAAAAGTTCCTAGTTCATTTGATTATGAAATATCGCAGCACACATTGCGTCGTGTTGATAGTTTCAAAGACCTAGGGGTTCATTTTACTTTTAATCTTGATTTTACGAAGCATATAAATTTAATAGTCAACAAGGCAAACTCTATGTTAGGGTTTGTTAAACGTTGGTCTAAGGAATTTCAGGATCCTTATGTTACCCTCGCTCTCTACAATAGTCTTGTTCGCCCTCATCTTGAATACGCATCACAGGTATGGACTCCTTTTTACGATGTCCATAAGAATAGACTAGAAGCAGTACAGCGTAATTTTATACGTTTCGCCTTGAAAGGACTACCGTGGTCCGATCCTTATAATCTTCCTCCTTACGAACACCGGATTAAGCTTCTTCAGATTCAAACTTTGGCACAAAGGAGAATTAATAATGATATTGTATTTATTCATCAACTTTTAACGGGCGTTATTGATGCACCTGATTTATTATCTTGTACTAGCCTTAACTACCGTGGTGGAGGTCACAACACTCGTAGTCTAGAACTAATGCATATATCTCAACACCGTACCAATTATGGAATGCATGAGCCTTTTACCCGCATGTGCATCATTCTGAATTTGAACTCTAATGTTTTTGATTTTAATATAAGTAAGAATAGACTCAAAGCTTCATTGAAGACCAGTGTACCACGCTCTTAAATGTTTGTAATTGTTAATTTTTTCAATGTCATTTTATAATTATTGTTTTTAATTTTATTTTGTAAAGTGTATGTTTTAAGTAGTTTGTTGCTTACTAACTACTAACACTACACTAAGTGATGAGCCTGATAAGCACTTAATTTGTGTTTGGCAATTCTTTGGTCGCAAGATGTTGCTTGTACTAAGCTCTCTTCGGCAAAGATCTGATAGTGTAAAAAAAAAAAAAAATTATTTAACAAAAGAAAAGCGACAGTAAGCTATCTATGAATATGGAAAGCAAATCCATTGATGAATCACTACTTTTGTACCAGTGGAGTGTTTGACACCAAGTTTTGAGGGAATGTTCGGGTAGTATTGCAGATGGTTTTTAAGAACTTTGTACAAAGTCGGCCAGGCCATTTATGAGATGGCCAATAATTTCATAGAAAGCACCTGTTTTTTTGGCGTCACTAATGAATGAAAAAGTGATAAATTTTCACTTTGAGTACTCTCCGCAAGCCTCAAAACTTTTTTTTGGCCTTCCAGACGTTAAATGCCTGGTTGAATCTTCGTTAGGGTTGTAATTTTCAGTCTCTATTGTATTTTTTATGTCTTTAAAAATTTCTAACTCCTCTAGCCAATTTTAATATTTTAGAATAAACCGGTCTCATCGATTTCCAGCCGACTTCCATTTCAAATCAAAATTGGCTGATTTTGAACTGATAATTCTCTTTAGCCTAGCAGTATTTAAACAGTTATTTCATGTTGATGTGTTAAAATTGTTCTAAATATACTCCAAAAGTATTTTTGTTCGAGTCAATTTGGAATTCGAACACCAAACTTCGAAAAATTCCTTCCTTGGAACGCAGAAATCTTTTCCTGAAAAGTGGACAAAAAAAGGGCTTTGCAAATCTTTGCGAGGTATATGACATATATTTCTAGAAAGAAGAAGTTCACAGCTATCCAAAACACTTAATTTATTTTTAAAGCAACCTTAAGCACATATTTAGATTTTCCAAAACAAATACGGAAAAAACATGTTTTTTTGCTATTTCAATGACACATTTTTTTAAATTCAACAAACAAAAATTAAGAAAATTTCAACACAGATTTATAAAAGCACATACCTTCACGAACATCTGCCATTTTTTTTTTCAATTTCAATTAAAATTGTAACTTTAATAATTATTTGTCTAAATAACCTCAACGCACCAGATCAAAAAAAGACTTTTCACCTTCACTTTTGGAGATCATTTATTCTATAATAAACTGGTTAAAACAAGAAAAAAAAATTGTTTTCAGACTTAACAGTTATCCGTTATAGATAAGAAATTGAATTTTTTGCAATTTATGTCATTGATTTTTTTACGTCTAATTATATGGAGGCGATCCACTGTGCGGCGTGGTGTCTGTCCAGCTCCTACTCCGATCTATAACATGTCATAAATATTGTAAGAGCGAGCTGTGCTGTAGCGCTCAGAAAGTAAAACTTGTTTAACTGGCCTTCCAAAATGAGTTTTCAAACTGTGTGTCTGTTTTTTTTTTTTAATATTCGTAGGTTCACAGAGACCGACCCGAATATAAAAAAGTTTTTCAAAGAGCAATTTTTTTAATTTAAATGAACTAAACTCTTTGGAAATCTTTTTAACATTAACCTTTTACTTTTTTTTTTTTAAATATATGGATACAGATGTTTGGCTATTATAAAACTTTTAAGAGTCATCAAAAAAGTTTTTGAACGATGGCGATGGATGGTTTGGCATTTGGGGTTGAAAAAGCAACACACAAAAAAAAAGATTGTCAATCAAAGCAAAGTATAGAAACCTCCATCTAAGCATCCCTACAATACAACAACAACAACAAAAAAGAAGAGGTGTCATGAACACACAAGCCCTCTTCAGTACCTATCCTTTACAAACCAAAATTGGACATAGATACCAGGGTGGCGCTTTGAAAATAAAATATAAAAAAAAAACCTAAAATAAAAATCAAAGTCAAAAGAATAAAATGATGAAAAATATCAGGTGTTTTAGAAAGGGAGGGGGGGGGGGGGGGGGGAGTGATTTCTTTTTTTGTTATTGTCCGCTCAACCTGTTCAGTTTTTTTTATTTTTTGTATGTTGTTATCCTTTCGTCGCTTTTTTCGCAATCAATCAACGGATAACTCTATGGTGCTCTCTGGACTCTGAAGGTCCTTTTTGGCCATTCGCAAAATCCCTTTGGGCAATTTGCCAATGGGTAAAGGTCTTTTATTTTCTCTTATATTTACCCTCTTCTTTTTTTTATTATTATTTGTTGCAAGCTCTATATATTTATTTACCTGACTGATTTATGCTTTTTTTTGTGTTTAATGTTTTTTTTTTGTTCGTGTTTGTTTGATGTGCTGGTTTATAATAAAGAAAAATATATTTTGTATTCAACTTCATAAAATATAACAGCTACAATAAAAAAAAAAATAAATATTATAAGCTTATTTTTTATTAATGTTAACAGAGTGCAATTTATCTTAAAGTTTATTTTTGGTATGTTTGATAAAGGTTTTCTTTTTTTGGCATCTAGTAGAGAGTGAGTTTTAATGGGTTTGCTTTATGTTGTGAACAGAATTTGGGGATTACACAATATATTTGTATAAGTGACTACCTTTGAGATATATTACATTTTAATAAGCAATTTAAGTTTTTTTTTTCAAAAGGTTTTCAATATAACATTTAAGATGACATAATAATGTGAATATGACGTAAGGGTTCGGTGTGATTAAATGATTTTTATCAAATATTCATCATTTTTATGGCATTAATTGTAATGGAAATCACCCGGCAAACTATAGCGGCTGCGAAGTAGCTAAAGAATTACAAAAGTGGCGTGATCAAAATCTGCCAAAACACAAAGAAACCCACCAAGGCAAATAGAAACGGTAATTCCCAAGACTCCAAATTTAGTAAAGCTCCAAAGCCTAGTATCCATATGTAAAGAAAACATTGTCAATACCTTTGGAGAAAATATCAAAGCAAGGAAATGCAGAAACATAATGCCCAAATAGCGGCCAAAAATATACCCGTAAACAACGACACTCAAACAGACCAAGTTTCAAAAGTCTTTTCAGTAATTCTGTCGAAACTTGAGGAACAATGTGACACAAATAAACTTATCTTTAATAGGTTAAGTAAGCTCGAAGATTGTTTTCGACCAAAATCTCTTTCAAAAAAATTTATGATGGAAAATGTTAAAATTCTTACGTGGAATGCCAAAGGATTATGGCAAAAACTTGGAGAATTAGAGATGTATATGCAGGAAAATGATATCGACATTATATAATACAAAAGGCAGCATGGAGGAAAACACACCTTGTCAAATGGTAATGCTGCGCTTTAAAGATATAAAATATCCACAGGAAATAAAAGATTTAATAAAAGAGAAACGAAAAGCACATACGAACGAAATGGGAGCGCACCCGTGCTCCTCAACACGAAGCTCATTTAAATCGCTTGTGTAATATGCTAAAAACGGCGATATAAGATTTCAAAACCGTGGCTTGACAGCGGGGAAAGAATCAACTACTCACTTTGGAAAGCTATAAAAACAACGAAAAAACAAAAGCTTCCAGTGCTTCCGATTAGAAAAGCAAATACGAATAGGCTAAAAGTGACAAAGAGAAAGCGGTGGTATTCGCCGATTACCTGGAAGAAACATTTAAACCTTATGATGGGCAAGCACTCAATGGACATATTAATACCAGTTTTAGCTCAAGTGAGAACTACACAACTCGCCGAATTGAACAGAGAAATAAAGAAGCTAAAGTTTAATAAAGCTCCGGGGGTGTGACTTAATAACAGCGGAAATACTAAAAATGCTTCCTCATAGAGGATTAATTAACCTCCTTTATATATTAAAAGCCGCTCTAAGGCTAAAATATGTTCCAAGCCAATGCAAAGTAGCGGAAGTCATAATGATTTTTAAATTTGACAAGCCATCTCTTGGAAAGAAGTCTTACAGACCGATTTCTCTTCTTCCAATAATATCGAAAGTTTTTGAAAAAAATACTACTCCTGCGCCTGCAGCCTATAATAGAAGAGAAACGATTAATACCTGAACATCAGTTCGGATTAAGAAGCAAGCATTCAACAATTGATGAATTGCATAGAATAACTGACGTAATTGAGAGAGCTCTTGAAGAAAAGAAAATCTGTTCGATGGTCTTTTTGGATGTGTCGCAAGCGTTTGAAAAGGTGTGGCACGAAGGCCTCAATTCAAATTACGACAAGTTCAGCCTGTAGGACTTTATAAAATTCTTAAACGAATATCTAGAGAAACAGACTTTTTCGTGTAAGACACGGAAATGAATATTCTAATTTCAAAGAAATAGTGGCTGGGGTACCACAAGGTAGTGTTTTAGGTCCAGTTCTGTACCTTCTATTTACACGTGATATACCTCAAACAGAAGACACTATCGTAGCAACGTTTGCTGATGATACTGCAATACTAGCAGTAGGCAAAACGATTAACGAAGCTACGATTAAATTACAAAATGCTCTTAATAATGTTAATGAGTGGACAAAAACATGGCGAATAGCGCTCAATGAACAAAAGTCAGTCCACGTGGGACTTTACGTATAAAAAAATAATAGATTGCCCGTCTATCTTAATACCGGTCGTGTACCATTTGCGAATGAGGCAAAATATCTGGGAATGACTCTAGACGCGAAATTAAAATGGAAGCCGCACGTTAAAAATAAATGCGAAGAATTAAAAAGTAAACTAAGAGATATGAACTGGCTACTCGGTAAATATTCTAAGCTTAGTATTGTTAATAAGTTGATTTTATACAGACAGGTACTTAAACCTGTTTGGACTTACGGTATACAACTCTGGGGTTGTACCTGCGATACAAATTTAAATAACTTACAAACATTCGAACATAAATTACTTAGGTCATTTGTAAATGCACCATGGTATATAAGAAACGAAGGTCTTCACAGCGATCTCGGGATTTCTACTATTCGAGACGAAATAAAGAGTTTCGCGAGAAAACATAGAAATTGGTTATTAAAACACGCTAATTCAACGATTATTGACATTCTTGACTAGTCGAATTTGGTACGCCGCCTACAAAGAACAAATCCTTCCGACTTGGTGCTGTGAATAGAAAACCGCTTTAAAATCGCGTAATAAACAGAAACTTTCACCGGAAAGTCCCCTGCAACATGTTACTTCACTTCGTTAAAAATAAATTGCTAGATAAGTTTCAACTTGGTTGCAATCAGGAAGTGGAGGTGGTTTTAGTGCAGTAAGAGTCTCACACACCTCATAGATCTTTTTGAAGGTTTTGCACCAACCCACGTGGAAAAAAATGTATGGAATGGTATTTTGAAAGTTTATATACCTTTAGTCTCAGAGGCTTAAGGATATGAGCCAAAATTAGAGCATATTGGTTGGGGTTTGTCTTAGCAATGATCTAAGTCTGGAAATGCACTAGTATCTCTATTTTGTTTTATTGCTATTTGTTTGTTTTAACTAAATAAAGATACAAAATATTTATGCTGGAGTTATTGTTATTTCATGGGCAGCAATCATGGAGGTGAATATATTTTACCCTAAACAAAGCATCTTTTAAAGCCTATATTGAGTATTAATCTCAATAATGATGGATATAGAATGAAGCAAATAAAGTTGAAAAAAAAATTCAAAAATTATCTTATTTAAGCTACTTTTCAAAAAAAATGTCTCAAAAAAGATACAAGATTTAAATGCCGCCATGTGGATTTGTGGAGTCAATATAATATGTTGCTTGAAAATCTATACATGGCACCTTATAAGCTTAAGATTAGGTATCACCATAAACATCTTGATACCTAAATTGATTTGTTCTACTATTAAATTGACAAAACTTTCCCTACTAGCACGACTTAATTTTAAATAAGACAAGTCATGTGTAGTTTGTGACAGAGCAAGGATGCATTAACATGACAAGATGTTATTTGACACTGCTCACTCTTGTGTACCTATTACTTTACCTGACCCTTTTTCCATCTCAGCACGCACAAAAGTTACACTGACATAAAGCTTTGTTCTTTTGATTATGTCAATATCGTTTGCATGTAAGTACATAATTGGATAGACTTTTGAAATATTGTCTTGAGAACTTTTTTGACTTCAGAGGTATCGGTGAGGTCCTTTCCGACCATCTCTTCACACAGAGCTTATGTTTCAGTTTCACAAAATACAAATTTAGTGTGTGTCTACCAATTTAAATTTTTAATTCCACTAATCGAGCAAGTGTTGCCACTTCAACAACAAAAAAAAATCATTAATGTTATAAGAAAAGTAAAGCCGGACCTACATTATGTAAGAAAATGAACACATCAAAAAGTATAATTACGACAATGAACATCATGTCCACCTCGATCTTGATGATTTCTTGTATTTTCCATAATCTGAATCTATTAAAAACTTCAGCTTTTTTTTATTTCTCTTTAAAATCCAAACATTTTTTGGGTGAAAATAATGCAGAACATACTCTAACATTAATATTATTTTGACAGCTTCTACTTCAATGATGTCTCTCTATCAATATGTTTCACATAAATATAAACACCAAAAAAACACACTTGTGTCAGAAGATTATCTCATAACTCGTGTTTTTCTTTCGATTTATCTAACACATTTACGATTTGAAAACATCGCTTATCTCAAATTTAAATAATTTACATTCTGAGGGAATGATAAGAATTTGAATATTGACTCTCTCTTCGGGCCACGATTCCTTTGATTTATTTCAATTTTTCTTTTTTAAATCTTTGTAGATACGTAGAATTTTATGTGAAAATTTAATTGTATTTTGGATTTCTTGGTATTTGTCTTTTCTGAAATGCTTGTAATATTTATATAGAAAATAATAGTTCTGTATCGAGACATAGAAAAAGAATCATTTTCTATTGCTATTACATGTAGCTATTACTATTTGAAACATTGTGCAGAAATAAGAATACTTTTCTAATAATTAACCGCTGTTTTAGCTTGGTCTTTAAGTCAAGTGTTATTTTACCTACAACAATTTAAGTTTTAGTTTTTTTTTTCCAAAATTATAACTAATCGGCACTTCAGTTATATGGGTTTTCATATATTTAAACCTAAAAATGTAGAAAACTTTTTTCCATATTAAAGGGTATGTCACAAATCAAAATCATATTTCTTTAAACAACTCACTACAATATTTGAAAGTACCAATCTTCCCTTCAAATTCACTATACATATTTTCAATCCCATTTTTGTATTTGCGATATACTATGTAAAGGTTAGGTACTATACTATATGGCAGGTTATGCATTGGTAAAAAATTTGAACTTAAGATTGTGATCAAATCGGATGAGTCGAGTTTCCTTAAATGTAGTAGGTACATAGCACTTATTGGTCATTCCCTCCTCATTTCCTTTTAATTTCGTCTTAAGCCTAGCTTACAGTTCCCATGCGAAAAAAAATCAAAATTTTCAAAACGATTTTCCACCTAATCTGTGTATCAAATTGAATAGTGTTCGAGGTGAAAGCGTTTGCCTTGGCCTAAGCCACCCATTGAGGCATTAATTTACACTTAATTAATAAACTATAGGCCTAAAAGTGGAAAATAATTATTTTTGGATGCGAAAACCATTCGCATGCAAATCATGCCTAGAGTTGAATATATTTTTTTTTTGTTTTAAAGTGTAAACCGACCATCCAAAAAAAAATATTTTATTCACCACACTTTTTTCGCATGCAAAACAATTGCCGGTCCATTGTTTTGCATGACATTCCATGACAGCAATGGTTTTTTATTTTGCATGAAACTGTAAACCAATCATGCAAAATTTTTTTGTATACAGAAGCTTGAGCCGGTAACCCACTTTTTCCCTGAGTTTAAGTTAAGGCAAAATAATTCAAAATTTTTGCATTGATTTTTAAGAAATACTAAATTTGTTTTTGTGAAAGACTTAATATTTCGAAAATGACATGATCAATAATTTGGTTTCTTATTACTCCTTAGAATATTAAAAAAATATTTTAATTTAATGAAAAAAAAAAGATACTATCCGTACAAGTGTTAAGAAAAACCTTTTTTCAGAAAAACGGCGCCAACCAATTTGATCAATTTTTTTGTTCAATATGCTAAACTTAGTGCAAGCTACTACTAAACATCTAAAAATGTACATTTAGCAGCTATTGATGTTAGTTACCTCCCATGGAACTGTTTTTTAATTGAATCTTTTCCTTCGTGGCTTGATGGTTAGTGCGTAGGACTGTCATGCTGAAGGTGTGGGTTCGATTCCCAGCCGTGCCACCTAAAAACAGAAATGTTTTATTCGAGGTACTGCCTCTTGCGAGGAACTGACAAATCCTCCAAGAGTATACTTGTCATGAAAAAGTGCTTCTCATTTAGCCATTCGGACTCGGCAAAAAACTGTAGGTCCCCTCCATTCCTGCCAACAAACACGCACACTGGAATGGTTGTGAGTTGTAAGTCACTAGGCCCTGGTTCTCCATGAGCTGTTGCGCCACCCAATTTATTTATTTATTTACTCCACATTTTTCATTTTAAAAGTCAACAATATTTTTTAATTTTTGGGTTTTAAACTAATTATACTTCATCAATCGATAAAAATATCTTTAATTTCATTTCATCAAAACATTGAAACAGAGGACCCTTGTAAACAACACAAATATCTCACAAGCCGTTCACGCCATGTATGTACATATATGCGTATTGAGAGAAGATGAACCAGAACAAGTCCTTTTACGATTATCCTATCTTGCTTTTTTCGTAACGCGGTTAGATTGCACAGGAAGCTGTATTGTTTTAAGACACGGCAAAGTAAATTTTTTTTGTTCTATTTATTTTTTTGTAGTTTTTGTAGTAAGAGTAGGTACTATTTATATGTGAGATTGTTGAGTATTTGTTTCCGGTACGCTGTAAAGAGTGTAGAATACAACGAAGTGACTAGTAGAGCCGGGTCACTTTGTTTATGTTACCTTTAAGATTTTTTTTGTTAAAAAAGAGGTTGGGGACAGTTTTGTTTCGGAGGACGATTGAAACAATGGCCCTGAGTAAAAGTTCCAAATCTAGCCTAAAGTCGACTTTAACACAGAAATTAAACACAAATTTCACCACTAAATTCTTAGAAGCACCTCAAGCTAAGTTTAAAATGATATAATCTAACCATTTAGAAGTGAAATTTGTGTTTTGTTTCTACGGATGTTTTTGTTAAATTCGACTTTAACCAGATTCGGATCTATCACTCAGGGCCAATGTGTTTACTTAGTTTTCGGGTTTTTTAGATGATCTGTGTACGTGTGAGGAAACATTTCCAATACCACCTCCAGTAGAAAGAAATTCCGGCTAGAAATGAAGATGAAACTTCTCCACATAGACGTATGATAGCCAAAATTGAACATCCGCGCTCCCCATCTACAAGTGCTCAAGTGCTGATAGCTCACCCAAGGAAACCTACAAAACTATGGCCGAACCTTGCATATTGGGTGGGACAAAGTACTTTTCTTTTGATGTGTACGGGCCCATTTGGACACCATCTTAAAAAAGGGGTTGGAAAAAGGATTCCACTCCTTTCATACTAATGAAATTTCCAAAAACCACTCAGGTTTATGTGTTAACCTGAGTGGTTTTTGGAAGTTTCATTGCTCTTTATCTTCTTAGGGACTAACTATAGAAAGTTTGACCTATGACAACATATTGTTCAAAATTGCAAGCCAAATATTTGTTGCATGTACACTTTTCCCCTTCGACCAATAGGCATTGATATAAATTGATGCAAAAAATTTTACGTACAATTTTACACCTGTTTGACACATCGTCGCCCTAGTATTGAAGTGCCGTATACGCAATTTTTACATTTTTGGAAAATCGCGTTTAAATGTTTGGAAGTCTATTTCCAAAAAACTAACTGCTGGCATTTTTTGATTTTTTAGTATGATGTATAGTTAAGAATTATCTTTTATATACATGTATGCACATCTGATACTCTTTTAGTTCTCAGAATATTTAAATTTTTGTCCAAAATGAGTTTGACGTATACGCCATTAAAATCAGAAGTTTCTTTTTATCATACACGTATGTACGTCAAAAAATAAAGCAAAATCCTATGTTCCAAGAAATATGTTTCTTGCTAATGGTATTCGTGCCTTTGTATGCACATAAGTCAAAACAATACTGAATATACATTTGAAGTTTTATGACGTACGTTGCAGGGCAATAGGTCATATACATCAAAGCAGTTCTTAAACAAAAAAATTGCGTAAAATGTATGGGAAATTTGACGTAAATGCCAATTTTTGGCGCTTACGTCAAAACAATACCTGAACTTGATGATTTTGATGGATATACGTCAAAACCATTCTGAATATCTTAGCAACTAAAAGAGAAAGTAAAAACGGATAACAGATTTAAAAAGAGCAACCCCATAACATAAGACTGTATACTCAGGTCAAAAAATGCAATTTGGCGTATACGGCACTTCAATACTAGGGCGACGACGTGTTTAGGTAGGCAGATAAACGGTTATTGAATCAACCCCTCAAAGGCTATTATTGATATGACTTACAATGTATGCTCTCGGTCTATTGAACAAAATTGAATTGTCCTTTCAAATAAAATAAACGGAAGAACCAGTAGTGGCACATATTTTTTTTATAATTAAGGTTTCAGCAGCTGAATTAATTTTAATTTAAATAAAATGCACGACTAGGTCGAACGTACTTGCTCTTATGTTCAAGACACTGCGGATTTAAGAAAATTGTATATAAAAACATGGAAATTATGAGAAAAAAAAATGTGGAGGACCATGAAATACTTTATTTAAGTTAGCTAAACCAACTCCTTTGACAGTTTAAAGTAAACTTAACTCTTGATTCAATATGATTGTATGGAAAAAAAGGTTAAAATCGTTGGAGTAGTTTTTTAAAATATTAATTTCTTATACATATATAAAACTCTTAAAACATTTTTAAGGACAAATTTGTATGCAAATCAAAAGTATGTGCACATAAAAATAAAATAAAAAACAAAATTTCAATCCGTTTTTGAGACATTGAATAAAAAAAAAAAAAAATTGAAACGTTTTTTAAAAATTCAAATTCTTTTTTTTTTTTTTTTAATTTTGATATGCAATACCTACAGTATGAACTCGATTTACGCAACCCTCGATTCGTGCAACTGCTCGATTTTCGCAACTAAATTTGTAGCACGTCTTGACTCTATAAGTGCAACTTTTAAAAAATGCTACCTCGATTTGTGCAACTTCTTGTGTTTATTCATCATGTATGTATCACATATTAATTTTATATAATATGTTCAGAAATAATTGTTTGTTTCGGTTTCACTAAAGTTTTTTCATAACATTGTCGTTATCTATAAGAAAATAAGCTATTTCAACTATAACTTGTATCAAAAAAAAAATACAACCCAGTAAGTGCAACAACCTCGATTATTGCAACTGCCCCAATTTTCATTAGTTGCATAAATCGAGTTTGTACTGTATTATTTAATCTTTTCTGAAATTTGTACATACAAAATTGATCTAAATCCGTTCAACCGATGATGAGAAAATTCAAAATAAAGACAATGTTCTATAACAGGTTGCTAAGTGTAAAATTTTATAATTTTTGGTAATAGATCGAACTAATTTAAGTACATAATATGGAAAAAAAATTAATCAAAATTGTAGGAGTAGTTTTTGAGAAACAAATATTTTTCTTTACGGTTTTTTAACTTTTATATGGAAGGTACCGTTAATTTTTCATAAATGTACATTTTTTTCTTAAAATATTTCGTTTTCGAAATATTTGATTTTCAAAAATAAATTTGAAATATTTTTTAAAGATATAAAAATATTTTATTTTAATTTTGGTACACATAAGTATTTATATTTTTTGCGGAAACTTCTGTATAAAAAAAAAATAATTGAAATCAGTCATACCATTTTGAAGAAAATCGAAAATTAAAAAAAAATGGTTCTTTGGGAGAGGTACCATTAATAACCATTTTTGAACAAATAGTTTTCCACCCAAAGTAATCATTTACTAAAAGTAATATATTGAAAAGTTGTGGAGCTGTTTTTGTGAAAAATACGATTATTCAAAATTGATAAGAAAATTGTATGGCAAGTACCGTTATTTTCGGATCTAAAAAAAGTTTAAAAAACGTGTGGGGCGAATGACTATAAAACGCCTTGTACTAAGTTTGAAGAAAATCAATCCAGCCAATTAGGCTGTAGCTCAACAGACCGACAGACACAATTGTGAGACCCACTTTTTTCGTCTTCTCTATTATCGTAATGACAAGTTTGATCACAATCTCGAGTTCGATTTTTTTTACGAATGCATAACTTATCATATAGTAACTATGTATGCAAGTTAAAATCTCGATTCAGTATTTGGTTAAATATTTCTTATTTATTTGACTGAAGCTACAATGTTAAGCTACGTTTGTATTAAAAAAAAAATATTGCAAAGTGATACAAATTTGGGATCATGACATTGGGTGATATGAATAAAACAAAGCACCTGCTCAAAACTCAACTTTTTGAAGCAGGTGCTTCATTTGGTATGAATAAAATACTTGAGAAGGTGCTCAACGATTGAGCATCTCCATGTTTGATGAGAACCCTCTCAGGGTAAGCACCTGCTCCATTGTATGGAATGAATAAACCAAAGCACGTGCTCTATTGAGACGAGCACCTGCCCCTCATTTGTAAGTTAGATCAGTTGGTTGCTCAACGTTGAAGTAAATAGCGTTTAATACCTTTTGCTTCATGAATGGGGAAGTTTATACAAATTTTTAATCGCAAGGTTAAATTTTATAAGAGAAAAAGAGAAGGATTAAAATAAAAAATACTATTGCATTATTATTTCTTAAGGAACCGTTTCTTCATTATGGAGCCAAACAAATGTTGTTTCTTTCTTATTAGTCCAGTCAATTTGTGCTCAAAAGGACAAATTGTGGGATTTTTCGAATTAGGTATAGTAAGACGAAAACCAACGATTTCTTGAAGACGAATGGAGGTATTTGAAAGATTCAAAAAAATTTCGAAGTAAAATGTATCAAGTGAAAGCTAAGGCTGTCCTCTACACGATACCAATGGTCGAACAGACTTTTTTTGGCTATTGTGAGCAGTCCGACTAATTTTTTAAAAAATGGTCTTTTCTTAACACTGCATTTTACATTAGGGAAAACTGAGTAAAATCATATCAAATAGCTAAGAAAGTCGCCTTAACGACTTTTTTCTCATTTTCATCCAAGGATGCACAAAATCCCTTATTTTAGAAAATTGGTCGGACTCGTGGCAAGAGCCAAAAAAAGTTTATCCGATCATTGGTATCGTGTAGAGGACAATCTTAGCTTTCATTTGATACCCCATTTGTATAGAAGTTGCTTATATTATTGGTTCATTTAGCGGAAAATGCTACCTGAAAAGGGCATTTTCTAACCTTTGCGACCAGAAAAGCCTTGTCCGACCAGTAGTTTTGTAAGTGTTTGGACTAAAGCTATCAGTTGGCATCCAATTTTTGCGTGGCTGCAATGAGATACATAGGTAATCTTACGGTCGGCTCCCGGACTAATATCTCAAAAACACAATTGAAGACCCTTTGGTGTTTTTTGAGAACCGAAAACCCCATGTTTTTTTTTTGACAATTCTTGGGGTTGCCAAGAAAACCTGGTTTAAACGTGTTTAAACTTCAACGAGTAAACCTTTTCACAAAAAATGCGGGTCCAAACAGAAAAATGTTCATATTTTAAATTATTTTTTTATTATAAATCATCGAAATTAATTCTAAATGTCAAAAAAAAATATAATTTGGTTTGAGGTATTAGAGAAGCTACTCCGTTTGAATGAGGAGGTGCTTTCGAGTTTGTTTATAATTTTATTCATACGAAATGGGAGCAGATACTTTCTTACTGAGCACCTCCTCTGATTCTCATGGAGTACCAGCTCTGAGTACGTGCTCCGTTTTATTCATATCACCCATTATTTCGAATGACAAAAATTAATTTCGAATGAACGAAAAAAAATATTTAACTACATATTTACATATATAATTACGAATTATTGAAATAATCGAAAATATGGAATGACAAAATCTCGAACGTGCCAAAACCTCAAAAGTCAGACTCTCGAAATAAATTAACATTTTTTGTTTTAATCCTAGAATTTTGGAGACTTTTTTAAAACTTCTAACTTTATATGAAAATGAGGTTTAGGGCAGGTTTATTTACAGCTACTCATCTTTGATTATTGTGACTGACGGTAAATCCCTGAATTTGCTTTTTAAACACAATTTCAGGCAGTGTATAGCTTGAGTTCTTAATTACCGAAACCGCTAATCAGCCAATATTGGTTGAAAAGCTCTATTCAACAAGAGCCTGTGAAAAATTTGTTACAGATTTACCTAACCTAATGTGAACAAATTTTCAAAAAAAGTTAACTTAAAGGCATCAGTGATTCCAGACATGCTAACAGTATGATAGTATGCCTGTTTGGTAACGTGAAATTCTCACCAAGTTTCCCAAACTTGGGCTTTTTCAAATTTTGAAAATTTGTATAGGGAATTTCACGTTAGCAAACACACTTAGTGTGACAGTGGACGTTTTTGTTTTTTTTTCTGTTTTGAGAGCGACAGTGTAATCAGTCACTGTAGCAGTACGGAAAAGTATAAAAGTGTACCGGTTTGACAGTACTGCTGTCCAAGAAAACTGATAGGCACCTTTCTGACAGAAGCATACCTTTAGCAGAGCAACGGAGTTCCAAGCACCGTACATAGGACACTAAAAGGTTGTTAAAATCTTTTAAGACCCCAAAGTACGCCACCCAAGCACTGTTACCTCGTTAAAATAGTAACAATGACATATTGTGGATGTCTGGCATAACTTATTTCTTTTCCACTTGATGATAAGGCAAGGCAAGTGTAAATTTTTGGCCATTAGAGATGTTGGTTTTCGAGATTTTTGTAATTATAGATTTTGTTTTCGGGATTCTGGTTCTCAAGACTGTTTTGGTTCAAGACTTTCGTTTTTGATATCGTGTCCTTTGAGATTTTATACTTCAAGATTTTGTCTTTCGATATCTTGGGTTTCGAGAAAAATTTGAATGATTGAAAATTCAATTCGATTCTTAACATTCCCAAGCCAAATGTGAAAAATTTTAGAAAAAAAAAACACCATATTGCGCTATTGTTATTTTTAAATAATGCCATCCATTATTTAAAAATCAATTTAACAAGAGAGACGCTAGAAAACTGATAAAAAATATTAAAAAGGTATCGGATTCTAACAATAACTTTACTCGTGACAAAGAGATATAACACATCATTGGCAATTTTACTCTTGAACTCGCTCACTTTCTTAAAAAGTAGGTAATCAAGAACGATTTTTATAAGTGCCAGACTGAATTTAGATATTTTCGTTCGCTCAAAAGTATTACTAAACTTTTCTGTGTTCGAGAATATACGGTATACGATGTTTTAAATTTAAAATTGATTGAATTTTATTATCTTTTCTTTTTCGTTGAAAACTTTTATAAAATAATAACATTTTTTTAGAGTCTAAAACAGGTTAAAAAAAGAAACAATTTTTATATTTTTTTATGAAAACTTTTGAATGTATACCTACTATTAGCGGTGGCCTATACTTAAACAAAAAAATATTATTATCTTTTTCTAGTCCCCAGATTTAGCTGTAGAATTTTCAACTTTAAAAATGTCCGTGCTTAAAAAAATTTCGAACAGCCCAATGCATTTAGTACTTAAATATATATTTTGAAAAGGAAATTTAATCAAAAGTAAAATGCCTCAACACGTACCATAAATGATCAATTGTAATTCATATTTGTATTTATTTTAATACAAAATTATCTTATTAATAAGAATAAGTTCCAGGACATTGTTTACAGTATCCTAGAAAATTATCTAACACAAATAATTTCCTTTCATATAAATTAAAATAACAAAAGGGAAATCCTTCAACATTTAAAATCACACACATCAAGCTCTTATGATCTGTCATCATTGCAATTAAAAAACTAAAAAAAAACACACACAAAAAATTGTATTGTAGACAAAACAATTTGTACAATTGTTTCATTGTCCTGTTTCCTTTTGCATTGTCCTCAACTAACCAAAAACAACTACACAAAATAAAACAACAAAAGAATATTGTTGTGCAACAATACAAATACTATGTATGTATGTTCTAAAAAACAAGAAAAATTAATATACAAAAAAATGTAATCCTACCTTTGTTTCATATTCATATCCACTCTTATAGAAAATCAGCTTTGTTGTTGGATTGTTGGTTGAAAATTTGTTCCTGTGTAGTTGGATTTTTTGTTGTTTTTTGTTTTTATTATATTTTTTTTTGTGTAAACTATAACCGAAGATGAATTTGGGGGGCGATGGGGAGGATTCTCTTATAAAGTTGTAGGTGTAGGGCGTGTGTTTTTATTTCCGAACAATAAAAATCAAACAAAACAGGAAACACACTCGACAAAATATAAAACACTCTCTTCTATTTTTTTTTTTTGATTTAAAATATTTACGTATAGATGATGAATATTTTTGCGAAGAAAAAATGGAGGATTTTCTTTATTTCCTTTTATACAATTTTTCTATTCAACTTTCACTCACGTCGTCGTCGTAGTCGAAGTCGTTTTCGTTTTGCTATGTTACTTTATATTATGTGTAGTAGGTTGTGTATGATGGAATAAATTGATTTTTTTCTTTTCTATATTTTCATCAAGGAAGCACTTAACTAGTATATGTATATTTTCAATCACATAAAAAAGGATATTTTTCGTTTTTGTGTTGTTTATCCTACACTCAACTCTTCACGAATAGGTCAAAGTTCAAGGATGATTTTACATAGAAATCGGATAGCACTTTAAGTTGAATAACTCTGCAAAAAAAAAGGATGTATTTTGTTATAGTTGAAGATGTGAAAAATCCTTAAAGCACAACCAACCACATACATATATACACATTCACAAACACACACACTTGACACAACACACCCAGCCAATTTGACATTTGTGGAAAAATAGCACGTTTTCATTCGAATTCGCTTGAAAAGAAGATTTTTTTGTTTTGAAAGTTCGTATATATTTAGGTAGCCCTTGGGGGAAAATGAGTTTCCTTCAAAAGGATGTCAAAAGTTATCCTTGATTTTTTCTTCATCTTTTATGAAATAAATAAAGAATTTATAAGGAGGACTCCCTTCTGAGTAAAAAGAATATCAATAATTAAAAACAAGAAACACACGAAATATACACACAAAAATGTGTACAGAAATTTATTCAGGACACACAGAAACAAAACAGCAGCAAAATTCACCACACTGCGCTGCTGCTAGCTTAACAAGGATGTAGAATGATGAACGTAAAAAAAAAACTACTTTCTATAGAACTTTAATGTGTGTTGTGTTCCTTGGAATGTAGATTCGTTTAAATCCAGCAGATCACAGGCAGAAAATTGTATTTGCCAGCCAACAGCCCCAAAATATCCTTTCTGGACACAAACAAAATTTCCCAACCTGATTGGAATTTGGCCCCAAAAACTAGATCCACTCTCAAAAAGACCATCATCATCGGGAACAATTCATATAATATATCCTTTTTTGGATGAACATTTTCAGGGGAGCAAGCTAAATTTATTTTCAAATAGAATCAGTGGTGAATTTCCCATCACTACCCACCCCACCCCACCGCACCATTATAACCATCCGACAGTAGAGGCACACTCAATGTCAAACGATTGGGGTGGGTTGTGTTGGGCTGGTAGATGATGGGATCTGAAGGAGCAGTTTTGGACAGTGGGGTGGTTGTTTCGACATCGTGTGTCGAATATCCTGCCAAAAATTTCTTTCGTTCAGATGAGGGTATTTTTGGGGTGGATGATGGGCTGGTGATGATGGTGGGGTGGTGGGCGAAAATGGTGAACAAGAACAAGTGTGACGTTGGTGTGGTGGTGGTTCTGGGAAAATTTTCACATTTTCGACGTGTGCACCCGCGCGGGTGTGGTCTTCTAAGGATATTTTTTTTCCTTTCATTCAACTATTTATGATAATCCTGCAGAGTTAATATTGATAGTTTTTCGTTTTCATTTTAATTCATTTTATCAAAGCACTTTGAGGAAAAAAAATCTTCACTTGATCAAGGATTTATTTCTGTTCACAAAGTTATTTATGTTTTTTAATGAAATCTTTTAATTTTTTTCAAACACTTTCACACACATCAACATAGATTTGTAGGGAAGAAAAAAAAACATAACCTGCAAGGATATATAGAATTTACTATCATAAATTTCTGGTTTCACACTGTAAATTATAATCCTTGCAAGGACACACACTAAAATTCATAAAATAGAATCATAAAATAATTTATGTAAATAAGGACCTTTATTTTGTGATATATTGTCCTTTTTCACTGATGCTCTGATGTGAATTATGAGGGGGAGTGTTAAAATATATTATTTTTTTTTTATTATTATTTGTAAAATACTTCAACCGCGATGGTATCCCGTACGAACAGACGTTTAATATAACGGCACAACACAACTGAGAGCTGAAATCAGAGAGCCCACACAAGAACCCGTATGCTTGGCTCTGCCGTGACACAGACATTTCGATATGGGAAATTTTGAACCAGGCACGAAAATTTCAGATTCTCCTTTATTATGTTTACCCTCATTTGTTCTTCCAGATTCCACAAGGAAAATTGTATCTTCTGAGATAGAAAATGAGAGCAAGAAGAGCGAGTTGAGAGATTTAGATTTTCCGGTTTTTTTATTTTATTTTTTTTTTTCTAATATTTTTGGTGAAGAGTAAAATGAGAAATGATGAAAATGAGATGACTCTTACCATAGAGGTAGATGACAGAGAGGTAATACACGTGCGCACACGGTAAAGAAGCTGGGTCTTAAAAACTTAAAAAAAAAAAAAAAAAAAACCACTTGATTCGGACCTTTTAGTCTTTAGGGCTTCTTCTGGGGAGAAGAACTTGTTTCTTGAAGAATTCTTCACGAATGCATGATAATTATTATTATTGTGATACTCTCACTAGTGTGCCTGGTCATTCAAAACGGGACCAAAAAGGGTTAATTGACATTTTTGTGAACCTGTTTTGTCATTTTTGTTGTTGTTGTTTCTTTTGATGTTAATGTTTGTGCGCACGATGTTGTGTGTTGTGAGTTGAAGGTAAACAGACACAATTGGGGTGTACACTCTTTTTGTCGTGATGTGAACTTCCTCTCTACGCACCAGCAGAATATTTTTTTTTTTGTTTTTGTTGTAGTTGAGCAGCTAATATAAATTCACCACGACCTGTATTTTATTTTTTTTTGTTATTATTTTTTTTTTATACAACGCATATAACCAGCAGTATTTTGAGCTACAAATAGATTGCTTCCCACGATTTATTCATTCATGAGATGGGTGATGAAGGGTGTATAGAATGGGTCATTATCACAATTTATTTATGTGCAATTTTCAGAGTTGGGAGAGTGGAAAATTGTAATAATTATTATTCTTTTTTTTTTACTTAAAAAGTAAACTTGTGTTTTTTTTTTTTTTTTTGAGTTCACCAATACAACGCCCACTGAAAAAATTATTATCTATTTCCAGGATACAAAATTTTCCCTGCAAAACACATGAATCTTTTTTGCAAAGGAGAACATACTCTTCAAGAGATTTGGCTATAATAGAGTGAGTGTTTCTTATACCTGCAGTGTGAGAAATTCCCAGGCAGGATTATCATCATCAGTAAGGGCAATTTGTGGGTGTGTGACTGTATGTGTGTAGAGAAAAAGATATCTAAATGGAAAGTATTCAGATTCACATGTTACAATAGGAGTGAGTTTTATATTTTGACGATATAGAGTTTAATTGAGTGAGTGTTTTTTTTTTATACTTTAAGTGTTGTCGAGATGTATTGTCTTTGTTGAAATTGAAAATTTACTGATTTTATTCATATCACATGTGATTAATGCTATTTTATTTAAGATCAAGTCTTAAAATAGAATTTTATTAGCCAAACAAAAGAGCTGACCAACGAACTTTATTTAATTTTAGGAATATGCTTGTATACATTTAAGTGTTTTTCTTCTATCTCTCGTTAGTGGACCAGTTTTTAATTTACCTTTGTTTAGTCCAATATCATTTTGCTTGAAAAATTGGTTTAACATTAAAAAAATTGATGAAAAGTAAAGCAAATAGTATTTAACCTTTTAATCTCAAGGGGTGTGGAAAGTAACACAAACTGGTTGAAAGAAGGAATAAAAAGATGAAAAATTGTCTTGAATTTGTTGTGAAAATTGTACTAAAAGACTTCAGGAAAGTCTTTCTGTTTTGCATTTTTGTATTTTGCAATGAGTTTTAAAACAAAACAATTTTGTTATTTTGAATTTTATAAAATGAAAGCTTTGTGGAAAATGCGTGATGCACCATGTTCACGTCAAATGTGAATTTTGATCTACGAGTCTTTGAGAAATTTACTCACCATACTCGCACATATATTCGCAAACGCTCACTGACTCATTTCCATGCTTCAGTGGTTCTTTTTGTAACGGGAAACAGCTTGAATTTCATAAAAATTTTTACCAGTTTTGATGAAGGTTGACATATCGTGAACATTAACTCGGTTTGTCCGACTTTAAGTGATTACGTCTTTTTTCTGATGAACAATTGCCACAAAGGATGTACCTAATGATAATGATAGACAGTGATAAAGGACAGTTTAAAAAACTGATCACATAGAAACCAAATTTCTGAAAAGTTAAATAATATTGCAAAATATTTTTTTTTTTTTTTTTCGAAAAACACACAATTTGAAATGCACTGCTGATCTTAACCATCAGATGCAGTGAAATAATAAACAAAATTGCAAAACGTGGAAATTGATACCTAAATTTGTTGAAGCAACTATTTTTAGTTTGAGGTGGAAAAAAGAATGCTTTCTGAATACTTGATGAGAATGGGCAAATTGGTCCAAATATCCACCAAGAACGAGACCTATGACATTTTTACTATAACTGCAAATAAAATAAAATGCCCCACTGGGTCGCACGAACTTGCTGTTATGTTCAAGCTTCAAGACACTGCGGGTTTAAGAAAATTGTGTATAAAAACATGGGAGTTATGAGAGAAAAATATAGAGAAGCATGAAATACGACATTTAAATAGACAGTTTGAGGTGAAAAAAAGAATGCCATCTTAGTTCTCGACTGAATACGATTGTATGGAAAAAAAGTTTTAATTTCTTATATACAAAATTCTTAAAACATTTTTAAGAACAAATTTTTGTATGCAAATCTAAAGTATGTATTGATGTGCATATAAAAACAAAATTTGAAAAAAAATTGTCAACCCATTTTTGAGGTACCTATCAAATTTTCAAAAAAAAATTTTTTTAATCCAAAAACTTTTTTTTGGAAAATTTTGATATGCAATATTATTTAATCTTATCTGAAATTTGTATATACAAAATTAATCTAAATCCGTTTAGCCGATGACGAGATAATTCAAAATAAAAAAACACATTCTATGACAGGTACTATTAAAAGTTGCTAAGTGTAAAATTTTATAATTTTTGGTAGTAGATCGTACTAGTTTTAGTATATGAAAAAGTTTGATCAAAATCGTACGTGTAGTTTTTAAGCAAAAAAATATTTTCCTTTGCGGTTTTTTAACTTTTTTATTGAAGGTACCGTTTATCTTTTAAATGTAAGATTTTTTCTAAAAATATTTTAGAGAGCACTAACTAAACTCTTAAATATCGAGTTTCAAGAAAATTGATCATGTCATTTTTGAAATATTTGATTTTCCAAAAAAAAAAACATTGAAATACATATTTTTTAAAAAGCCAAAAAATATTTTTTCAAAAATTTTGGTACACAGAACTATTTATATTTTTTGGAAGCTTCTGTATAAAAAATAACTGAAATCGATTATACCGTTTTGAAGAAAATCAAAAATTAAAAAAATAGTTCTTTAGACCATTAATAACCATTTTTGAAAAATGTTTTTTCATCCAAAGGAAGCCTTTACTTAAGCCCGTATGACACTACATTTTTCTTTCATTTTTAATAAACTGAAAATGAAATTAAAGCGGAACGTAAAATTTCTTATTCAAACTCTGATAGGTGTGAGTGGGTACGCACTATATCCATAAATGTAAAAATGTCACAAAAAATCTATAAAAAATGTGATTTTCAAATTAAATTTGTCAGGTTCTGGCAGCTTTTCTTGATATTTCAGAATTAAAAATGAAAAATTATTTCAAAGTACACTCAGTTACAAAAGTAAATATACACTGGACCCTTGAGAACACTAGGATATGATGTATATTTTCTTTTGGGACACATTGTAAATGTGAAATTTAATTTAGAGAAATGCTATCCCTTTCTTAAAAATTCTTCTTATCCCTTTTTGGCTCTGCTGACACTTTGATAGATTAAATGAGAAATACAATGAAGAAAAAATGTAATGTCATACGGGCTTTAAATAAATTTACTGAATCTTTTTTAAGAAAAGTTGTGTTGCGCCATTTTTGAGAAAAATACGATTATGTAAAATTGCTAAAAAAAATTGTAAGGCAGGTACCGTTATGTATGGTTCTAAAAAAAATGAAAAAAACTTGTGGGGCATAATCATCAAGAACCACTATGTACCAAGTTTGAAGAAAATCGATCGAGCCGTTTAGGCTGTAGACGAACAGACAGATAGACAGACAGAATTATGCCACCCACTTTTTTGGTAATCCCAATCATCGTAATATCATGTTTGATTGCTATCTCAAAATTTTTTTATATCGCAAGTAAAAAGAATGGGATTCCAAAGTTATAACCAAAAAATTTAAAAAAGAGTGTGCATCTATGTATATATTAGCATACTTCTCCACTTCAATGCATCTACCCCCCCCCCCCCCCCACATGTCCATAATGTCTATTGTTCATATGAATGAAAATGAATCAACACGTACGCTTCCTTTACCCTTCGAATTCATATGTTCTTGTATCTATTGAATACAAAAATGAGTTATACTGTGATATTAGAATAGGTTTATATATCAATAAAAATTAGTTCTTAAACGAATTTTCTCAATAAAATGTTTACTTTCAATATATTAAAAAAATCATTGAACCATATAAACAAACATTAAGAGTATTCATACAACAGCGTAAAGCCGTCGTAAACGTAGAAAAGTCTTAAGCTACGTAATTCTGTCACAATTTGTATCGAAAATTGACAGATTTACGCAGATTACAACTTTACTACGTTTACGAGGACATTACGCTTTTGCGTGAATACCCTTGTTGTTTTTTAATTCACTAGAAAAAAAGTTGGTAAGAAAATTTTAAGTACATGTGCATGTGCATATAAGTATAGAATTTACAAAAAATTGTCAACCTGTTTTCGAGATATCGAATTTTTTAAAAACATTTCTAGTATATGCAATATTTTCCGACTGATTTGAAATTTTTAAATAAAAAAATACTTCAAATCAGCTTAGCCAATATAATGAGAAAATTCAAAATAAAAATATCTGATTTATCGGATGTTTTATTAATAGTGTAAAACAGTCAATTTTTCAATATCAAGCAGTAGAATCCTTGAATTTTAGCATATTGAAGAAATGTAATCAAAATCGTACTAGCCGATTTTGAAAGAAAAAAAGATTTTTCTTAACCTTTTTTTCAACACTTATGTATAGGAAAGGTACCGTAATTTTGTCATTAAATCAAAATATTGTTTTAAGTGTTAAATATAGTGAGGCGAAAAGTGTAAAAAAAATCAAACCTGCCGTTTTCGACCTACGATTTAAAAAAAAAAAGAATAATTGGGAATAGGTATGTATTTGTAAAAGATCCAGAAAGTATTTAAAAAAAAAAAAATACCCGTATTGTGGATTTATTTATATTTTCAAGAAGCTTATGCATATAAAAATATTAAAAATGTCACACCGTTATTGGGGTAACATTAATAACCATTTTTGAAAAATGATTTTAAACTCAAGGGTAGCTTTTATTTGCAGTTTTTATTGAATTTTTAAAGAAAACAATGTGAAAATGTTAAAAAGAAATATGATTTTGTAAAATTGTTAGTTAAAAATGTGTCGCAGGTACCGCTATTTTTTGATAAAAGAAACAAAAAAACTTGATAGGAAAACTACCTGCTTTTTTCTCTGAGTACAGAGACTACAATCCGACTTTAAATCTCTGTGATAACAGCTATCCAGAATGGCAAAATACTTTCAATAATTAATTAATAAGGATGTTCAGAAATTTGATCCATAAACACGGACCAAATAATTATACTTCTCAGATAAGTTAAATTTGGAAAAAAAGTGTTATTTTCCGTATCGGAACCAAATTTTATCCCGTATATAGAAGATCTACTCTAAAACATGAAATCTCTGGAATTTCGGAGAGCGTGAAGATGTGGTACCCCACTTTTTGACCAGATGTCCAATTCTACAGGAGCTTAGACGACTTTAATTTGGTAAAAACACTCTTACCTTAACCAAAGCTTATGATATTTTTAACGGTGCGAAAGGATGGCACTGTTTAGTTAAGTACTGCAATGAGGCTTTTGTATACAGAAATTGCTTTCTATGATTTCCGGAATTTTTAATTTTTTTTAATTTTCTTTTCGAAAATATAATAAATACATACATACTATGTCTATTTTTTCTCTATTTTTTGTTACTTCAATATGTTAATAGTTGGCATTTGCGAAATCAATGGGCTAAAAGGGGTGCGCCGTGTGAATCTAGCCCCAACGCTTCGATTGAATTAATCAGATGTTTAAATATATATGCTATGTTTTTATGTCTTCTTTACAGCTTCTTTTTCATTCCTCATTATGATTTCCTCGTTATGACTTATTTTGTAATGCTTTGTACATAAACCATACAAACAATTAGATTTCTTTTTAAATATGTATTATGTACCAGTTATGTACCATTTCATTATGTCAGTCTATGACTTATGCTTTGTCAACATTTAATGTAATCATCATAAGTGCAATAAATCAAAATCTTATCTATGTCTACTTTTTGTCTTTAAATCTTGACCAGCATCAATACATTTAGGGCAAACGTAGTAACATACTTTCAATAGAAACCATTTAACTTAAATTACTTGGCACACGAAATTTTCAAAATTTCCCACTCAATTTATTTGTCTTTGCACTCAAATTGATTTATGTATGTATGTTATCCTTTCTATTCTAACAAAAAAGGTCTACTCATAAAAATCCAGTCTTTCGTCGAGATTGCGCATGGAAAATTTCCTTTTCCAATAATTCTCTTGTTCTCTCTGACTTTCTCTCAGTCTCCCGCTATTTGAAAAAAATTCCAAATAGTCCTTTTTATCTGGGAATACTGGAAAATAGTCCTTTTCATTGGAAGAACAACAAATAAAAAAAAATACTAAATATCCTTTTTATTCATGGCGCAAGGTGTGTACCTATATCTAGAACTACCTGTCATAGATCATCCCTTTATATCAAAGGGATGACTTCCAAAGTAGAACGAATTTGATTCGAAACAATCTTAGCGTATTTATCGAATGAGAAAACATTATGTAGGTACAAATCCGTTGATGATTTGTATCGTTAAAGTTTTTCAGTAAAAAAAAAACAAAACTTCGAACATAAACTCAAGCATTATTCACCTTTAAATGCTTCAAAGAATGTTCGAAAAAATAAATAAACAAAGTCACAATATATTAAAAAAAAAATATGGTTTTCAAAAGAATTTAGACACAATATTTTAGGAAGCAGTTTATATACACCGACGATGTTCGTGCATCGTGTCATTAGAGGGTTTTTCTTTATTTTCATTCATGCAACAATATAAGGGTTAAGGTGGATATAGGTTTAGTTATTGGCCTACTTTAGACTGATAAGCACAAGGAAGCAGTGGTTGTGTATACAGATAGATGGATATATAGATGCAAATATTGTATAGGGATAGATACTTTGACGACGATGTCAACAGCAAGAGTTTATCTAGGTTATGTTCGAAAAGGAACAAAACGGATATAAGGGAAGGAGGTTGTAATTCCATTGTTACAAGGGTTGTTATAGAAGATAACATTACATCTTTTGCATGAACAATGTAGATATATTAACATGTATGCGGTGCTAACAATTTTTACCACTCAACTTAACGACAAATTGATTGGTTTTTACTGAAAAGTTTTAAGTAGAAGCAAATGGATGAACTAAGGAAAAGTATTTTCCTTTGTTTCAATATTAATTTTAACTTAGTATTTAAATTAAGTAGGTACATAAGATACAAACATAGATATATACTCAAAAAAATATAACTATTTGTTCTTATTTTATGATTGAAAGTACCTATAGTAAAGCATGGTTAGATATATAGATAGGGAATTCGACGAAAAAATTAGTAAAATTTGAGATTTTTTGGAGTTTTTCCGAATTCGGGATTTTTCCATAGGTATTGGTGATTTTTGGCATTCGGAATTATGACATTCGGTATAATCATTTATTTGATATTCGGAATTTCATATCTTTCCATTGTAGGATCTACATATTTTATATGGCTAGTGATGTTTTCGGAAAATGAGTGGACATATACAAACTTTTGATCAAACCTGACGATAACGATGTAGGGAAGGTGACAAAACAGGATTTTGAAATTCCGTTTGTCTGCTTGGCTACAGCTATTGCATTTTGTTCTGGAAGGGTCAACAAAAACATACATATTGAATACTTAAAACAAAAATTTAAATAATTTTTGGAAAATTCATTTTTTCAAAAACAGGTGGATAATTTTTTTTAAAGATTTATTTGCAGGCTATTGAAAATTTTTCCAGTGCTATTTTGTTTTAACTAAAAAATTGCCAATTCTCGACCTTCGAAAAATTTTCAACATTTCAATTTATGCAATCTTGTGAAAGACTAAGATTGGTTTGCCTCCGAGATATTAGAGACAAAAACATTGTTGAAAAATATATTTTAGTAGCCTTTTTCAATCAATTTTGAACAAGTGTGTAAAATTAAATTAACCCGAAGTCAATAGCCGCGTTTTATTATCGCTCATAACCCATATGGTTCACCTCTTGAAAATTAAACGATGCGGGTTAGTGTAAAAACAGTGCTGTATATCAGTCTCTTTTTTTCTTATGTTTATTTTTTTTATGTAAACACTTGTCTCTTTTCCTCTCTATTCCTAACACTGCTGACAAATCGCTGACATCATTCACAATGGTAAATAGCCCTCTGCCGATCAGAGTGAAAAACTCTATCCGGGTTATTGGAATTAGCCTCGATAGAAATCTAGATCCCATTTTGTTTTCGTAATACACGTTAAAAGATAACCTCGACCCAGACATAATAAATCGCAGCTAATATCATTTTCAAAATATTTGAGACGGACAAAAATGTCAACAATTTAAGGTAAAGTTTCTTGTGGATTTTTTGCTTTAAAAAATTATTTATTGAATATTTTTACAAGTTTGCTGAATTTTTTACATATTCTATCAAATATAAACTAATGATTAGAATTAACTTAATCCAAAGCCAATATCATTGTCTGTTCTCAAGATATTTAAGGCAAACAAAAAATTTTCAACAATTATTGGTAAAATTGCTTGCAGTCTCTTAGCTGATGTTGATCGAATATTTTTAAAAATTTTACTAATTTTATTCGTTCTTGAGATATGGTGAACGAAAAAAAGAAAAAAAGAACATACGAACGTACGTACAAACACAGACATCTGTCTAAAAATGATGGATTCCGATTCAAGGGAGCTCGAAACGTGAAGATAATATCGTCCCCTGAATGCAAGAACTTGGTAACTCAATTTAAAATTTTTAAAATATCTTGGCAATAACGGTATTATTTAGTACAGTTCTCAGGATTTTTCGTCCAATTTTTTTCTATTCTAGACAAATTACAATATTTGTGAAGTGTAAGAGATATAGAAATTAAACTTTCCCTCGTTCTCTTGAAGTAAGGCATCTATGAACGTTGCTATCTCCAAATTTTATAAAATTGAGTTACCTTGTTCCTGCAATCAGGGGGCGATGTGTAAAAATTTTCGATTCGACAAATCGGAATAAGTAATTACAATAACTTCCAATGGGAAGTTAAAAAACAACAAAAAAAACAATGAACGATTCGTGACTCGTGACCTAGAAAAAAAAATTTGTTTAAGCAAATCGTAAAAATGAATCTATAGCTGAGCAATTACTGAAAATAGTTGACCTTTTATCACGATCTAAAAATCTTTCGGGTGGTATACATATTTTTGCAAATTTCCCACAAATGAGGTGGCAAAACTAGGGCGTGACCTTGAGCGACCTGGAGAAAGTTTTTGCTTTTATTACAAGTAATCTAGGGCTGACCAATTTCTGGAACCACTTGACCTTTTCTGACCAATTAGATGGCATCTTTTTTATCAAATTTCCCTCATATGAGGTGCCAAAGGTCCCGAGCCAATTTTGCAATGCAAATTTAGAGCCAAGCCTTGTTGCTATAAACAGGACTGTGATGCTATATTCACAGTAAAATAAGCATTACACTTGGTTACACTCACTATTTGATGAATAGATTTTTTTTTTCGCAAATGAGTCCAATACTGCCGTGTTAAGAAGCAAAAACGTATCTGTATTTTTGACATTCGAGGTAATCGCATTTTTGTATTTTTCTCTTTATCTTCTTTGCTTTGTTGATAAATGTTTTTCTGTCGTATTTATAAGTAAATCATTTTTTTTGTTGCTTAGGTTATTTCCAAGATGTACAAATGCCTGTATGTAAGTCTCTTTTAACTTGCGATATAGGTAGGTACTAAAGGGCAAGTTTTGGATTCGTGCAAAAATAAAATGTTTGAGATAAAACTCAAACATGACATTCAGATGATAGAGAAAACGAAAAAAGTGGTTGGCACAATTTGGTCTGTCTGTATCTCATCCTACAGCCTAAACAACTGAAGCGATTTTTCTCAAATTTTGAACTTAAGGTTTTTTTTTGTAACTCTCCAGAGGAGAAATTGATTTTTTTTTAGCTCCAAAAATAACGGTGCTTGCCATAAACCGTAAAGAAAAAGCTAATTCATTACAAAAACGGCTCCAACGATTTTGATAAAAAAGATCAGTGCGTTGATGGTATAATTTTTGGTATACAAAAAAATTTACAAAACTGTAATTAACGGTACCTGACATATAACGGTTTCTTAGATTTTCTATTTTACCTTTTACAGCTCAACTTATTTCAATAAATTTTCTTATACGAAAGCTCGTTTAAAATGTCAATAATATGGCATATCAAAATTTTGAAAAAAGTAAATTTTGGATTTGTTGAAAATTCAAAATTGGTATCCAAAAATTTTGTTTTAAAAATACATATATCTTAAATTTTATATAAAAAAAAATTATTTTTAAGAAAACCGCTCCAAAGATTTTACATTTTTTTTTGCATATATTCAATTTTTTCTAGTAATAAACTACCTACTTGATTTTGAGCGCTAAGCTATTTATTAGTTGCTTATACAATTTAAAGAACGATCTAAATGCTTTTTAAATATTTTTCTAATTTTTTGTATATTATTTATATATTTGTTCTATATTGACTTTTTTAAGTTCCAAGCAACTTAAACTTAAGAGCAATAAGTAGGTACGTGCGATCCAGTCGTGCATTTTCTTTTCTTAAAATAAGTGCTAAAGCGGCAATTTTTCTTAAAAATAGCATTGTTCTTTGAGCGAACGTCATTTTTCTTAAGCGTTTTAAGCCATTACAAAAGCAAGTTAGGGCTTTTATTTTTAAAGAATAAAAAACATAGCAAACATATCAAAGATTTCAAAACTGCCCCTAACTCAAAAAGTCAGATGGGTGATTTTCCGCCAACTGTGATTCCTTTTTTAGAAAATTTTCAAAAATTAAAATTTCTTGGAAACAATTTTGTTTGTGTTTGTGGCTTCATTTAGTCAGAGTATCAAATCCGTAAAAACATTTTGCTAAAACTTTTAAATAACAAAAAATAAAGTGAAATGTACTAAAACTGGAATAGACCATAATGACATTCTTTTTCTTTTTAATTTGTTCTCCCTCTTGTTGCCCATATTTTTGTTAAGATTCTTGATTGTCTAATACGTTTTGATCTGTTGACATTTCTACTTCCCTTTTTTAAAAAATTATTTCGTTTTTCTGTTCTTCTGAAGGGCAACTCATTTCCATGTGCTGGGTTATTACTTAGTTTTATTGCACGGAATGATTTTTGTTTGCTCGTCCGATGTATTGCTACCGTTCTTACAAAGAAAATCGGTAGACAAAAATATTATTGCAAACAATTATTTAATTATATTTAATTAAAGTTTAATAAGTACTTAAATGCCATGGTACTGACATCCACGGTACTGACAATTAAACAGTTTCTGTAACCTCAATTCTCTATGCTTTTGAGAAAAATAATTTCCAGGACAATTTTAACCTATGCCGTTATAACATGCTTTAAATATACTACCACGGTACTGACAAATAAATTTGTGACATACTTTCATCGCATGAAAACATATCACTTTTAAAGTAAAAAAACGTACAAAAAATAAAATGACTGTTGTTAACTATACATAAATACTGTCTCTTTTAGAAAACCACAATACAAACGTGTTGAAACCAAAACAAAATGGCGGTTGAGCGGAAAATCTTTTGCATTCAAAAATAAAACTAAAACCTCGGACAACATTCCTTCATGATTATTGTATTCAGCAATAATTATATTGTCTTAATTTTTGTAAAGTTTTATCAAGTGGGTAAGTATTGCACTAAAACTTTTCCAAAGATAGCATTTTTATTCAATGAAGAATTTTATTCGGAAATAGTAGATTTAATTGGAAAAAACAAGGAACGGACATGCCATGGTACTGACATTTTGACTACACTTTTGCAAGCCATGTGGAATAATTAGCAAATTTAGTCCTGATATTGAATGTAGATTGTAGTAAATAGTCGTTCACCCAATTCAAATCAGAAATATATACCAGCATTTTGCATTAAATATCAAAAAAAGCACTGGACACAAAAAATAACAGTTGGCACGGAATCACCCAGATACGTTTTTTCTTCTTAACACGGCAGAATATAGCATTCACTTCCATTTATTGCTGATTTCGCATTTAGACTTGCTGATTATGCAAGATTTCTGCTAAAATGATATTGATGCACAAATACAAATATATGTACATAGTTTTGCAAATGGTTGCATGAGTTGAATACCTTATCCAATTTGTTTCTTTATATAGACCGTTTTCACGTATCACGTTTTTGACATTTTTAAGCCGTATCGTTCTTCAAACCTTTTTTGTGAGATTTCCAATGGAAGTTCTTACGCATTGTTTTTGTTTACTGTTCATGACACATATTCCTTTTTAAATATACATATACATTTTTTTATAATTTTGTTTGGTTTAATGCGTACCGGCTATTTAACCTGGTAATTTTTTGTTTATGAAAAGTCTGCCATTTTGACTTATTCCAAGATTTACAAAAATCTGCCTTAATTTAGCCCACAATTTCTTTCAGATAACCCAAATATTTAAAGTCTTTTATCACCCGATTGACAGTGACGCTCGCTGGATATGTGTAGTCAGAAATGCTGCAAAGTGGCGAATGTCAAAATTATTCTTGCAAACTGATAATTTGAAAATCAATACATTAATTAACAATTAATTAACAAGCTTAAAATTGCTTCTAATTACCATGTGTAGTTCAATTATAAATGAAGCTCATTTCATTCAATTTTTTTTGTGCGTGAAGTTAATTTGAAAAAAAAGTTTTAGCACTTATTCTGTAGGCTTGATGGTAAAATATTGCAAAAGATAAATTTAGAATAGGAGAAGGCATGTATTTTTAGTTTTTTTTCAAAATTGTAATATTTTTCAAGATCATGAAAGTGAGTGGATAGCATACATCGAATTGAAGGGGGACTTCTTTACCCTTTTAAAATACAAATTAAGCTACTCCTCCATAATGTTTCTATTTGATTCCAAAAAAAAAAAAAATCGGTGCGTTCAATGCATCAAAATTTAATTTCATCTGACAGCTGGCCAATCAAAAACTCGAGAGCTACAACAATCTAAATTGCAATTAGATGTGTTGAAAGCGCCAATTTGAATGAAAGAACCAAAGAGAGAATAAGAGTGAAGTGCTTTTTGTTTTGCACTCATGGAGCGTACTCCGATCTACATCAGATCTGTTTGAAAAAGCAGAGATCGAAAATAACAGTTGACGTTTATTTTCAATTAGTTTCTCAATGAGAGATATTTAATTCGTCAAATTTCATTTTGGTCTCGGTCTGAGATTTATTTAAGAAAATTAATAATTATTTTTTAGGTCTTTTGGTGAGATTTATCATTTAACTTTCAAAATAACTGTTATCTGTTCTAAAAAACAAAGGGAAACAATCAACCTTAAACTGTTTCCATCGAAATTAAATCAAAAATGGTATTTTCTCTCTACGAAAAAGCAGATATAAAATCTGTGTTGTTTGAAATATTTCAGATAATCCAGAACTCAGTAGACTCAATCCGTCATCAACATTTATAAATAAAGAGGTATTACGATAACGACGCCACAGATAACGTTTAAACGTAGCCCTCAGTGCCCTTGTGGTCATTGTGTTAATCACGCTTTTGTCTTGCCGTGCCTGTTAGCACGGCTATCTTTGTCATTGTCGCTATGGTCTCGGTTTGGTCTAGCCGTGATATCTACGTGGTTTTTGGCATTTAGAATGTTTCTCCATCATCTCGCTTTAATCTAGCTATAGTCTCACCAAAACTTTTTTTCAATTTTTTTTTATAGATTACAATAAGCTAAAATTAATTAAAAACTCCAAACATGGTTTTATGTTTCATGGTCATTGTGTTAATCTCGCTTTTGTCTCGCCGTGGCCGTTTACATTGCTATCTGTGTCGTGGTTTTCTCTCTATGGTCTCGCTTTGGTCTCACCGTAATATTTACACGTGGTTTTGTCATTAAGAATGTTTTTCCATCATTTCGCTTTGGTCTCGCTATAGCCCCGCCAAAACTCTATTTTCAATATAACTTTTCAAATAGGTTACAATATGCTATAACCATGGTTAAAAATAACAAACGTGGTTTTACGTTTCAATTCTACTGCTACCTGTATCGTGGATTTCTCGCAATAATCACGCCATGACATTTACACGTGATTTTTGTCATTGTTCACGTCTTATCCTAGTCTCACTGTGGTCTTGCTTTTTTGTTACCAAAGTCCGACCATAATAGCAATTACAGTTTCATTTTAGCTAAATTTTTCAAGCTGATGACAACGGTGCCTGACTGGCAAAAGAAAACTATTAACAATGACAATTGACACCTTACTGCCGGCTGAACATACATACCCTAAGTGGGTCAACGGAGTTGCATGAATGGCACAGAGGCCCTAAAGAAGGAAAAAAAATACAGATGAGAGCCCGTTGGCCAGCCAACGCACAATCGTCCAAGAAAATTATTGTTGACTAACCTTAATAGATCTCTTTAAGCTAATTTTTCAAATAAGACCATAACATGATGAAATATTAACCATAAGCGATATAACCTCGTGTACGTGTACCTAAATGCATACAGCGAGAGGATATGAACACCATGGCTATACAAATGAAAAAAACAACTTGTAAACGGCCATGGCGAGGCGTATGCCATGGGACGAAAATACACAAAACTACGTGTAAACGCAATCGGTAAGATGACGCCAAGAAATCGTCACTATCACCATCGTACAGTCGTCACGTCGTTATTGTCTCCGTCATCGTCGGTGACGTTGTATTTCGACTTGCGCGATTTTAAGGTGTGAGATTTTGTACACAACACTCAAAGACGCGTGTCAGCTCCAAGAACAAAAAGAATGAATTACAATCAGCACTTCCACTAAACTTTTTTTAAAAATTATAAAACAATGAATGACCAAACAATTCTTTAAAAATCCAAATGCAGAGGTTTTTTTTATCAAAATCTCCAAATGAGATTTAGCGATAAGTGGTCAGTGGTTTACCAAAACCTAAAAAAAAAAACACAAAATAAAAGATTCTCACTGAGAGAAACCGAAAAAAGTTCTTTTTAAGTTAAATGGTTATTAAGTGGCCATTTTTAAAAATCTCGGCAGGCAAGCGAAATTTTAAAGACTTTTCAAAATGTTTGATTTTTATTTTCGATCTCTGGAAAAAAAACACATGCTGAGCGCTCTGAGCTAAAAAAAACACTGATCTTTTTTTGACAGCTCCAGTGCTATGCTAAGAGTTAAAAATGAAGAACCCCTCATATGTCAAATAGATAAAACAAAAATTAGCATATTTGCAACTTTTACAAAAAAAAAAAAACAAATCCTACGAACCATGAAGTTATAGAACCGCCATTTTCGATTTAAGAAAAATTATACAAATGAAATTTTTCGAAATTTTGAAAATTCTTTAAAGTGAAAATTGGGCTGTTTTGTGATCAGTTTGTTGCACAATATAACACAACTTTTCATTTTTTGAAAGTCGAAAATGGCTCCGCCGGGGTTTTTAAAGCCTCATTAATGCTTTTTTCCTCAAAAATTATAGACTTAAAGATAGCAAAAGAAAAAAATAACCATCAGTCCTCATTGCCTCTTAGCCACCTATAATATTTATTGAAAATGCAACCTCATCTTGTTCTTTGAATTGGTTGAATATCCCTAGTGACACAGTCAACCCAATATTTTCTTGAGGTTGAACCAGGGATATACATACATAATAATTCAACCTTGTACATTCTACATATGAATGTAGGTATACAGCTGGCTTTCAATAAGTTCATGTAAGTATAGTCTTTAAATGGTTTGCTTTTAAGCTTTTATGAATGACATATATTGAAAAAAATATTTATGGAAAGAAGCCGTGGCAACCCCTTTATTTATTTCATTTCATTGCAGAGTGACGTAATACCACCATCATCAGGGGTCTAGTAAAGTTGATGGAAATGTATCTCATAACCAATAATAATAATATACCCTTGATCTAATAAACCTTCTGCCAAAAATAGCTATTCCATCCAACGATGATGGTGGATAGCTGCCCTAAATCACAGTGAGTAATCGTTTTTCTATTCAACAAACCTCTTTCTCCCCCTACCTCTGTGCTCGTCATCGTAATAATATGTTTTCTTGCCACCATATGTATTGGCCGTTTAAAAGGACATAAAAAGGATATACGAGAGAGAGTTTACTATACACAGCATTTATAGCAACAGCTTGAACTTCATAATATTTTTGTACAAAAATAAATATTTCAAGCTGTTGAGGAATTAGGTAAACCTCCTTCATACATACCTAAACTTATAGAAATTGTGTCCTTCTATTTGCAAATAGGCTACAACATCACAAACTTTTTCTAATAGAGGAGAAAGTTTCAATCTAATTATTTGATTTTCATTGAAAGACTTACATAATCACGATAAATGTTGTCAAATTTTCAAAAATCACATTCAGTGTGTCATGGTCAATTTACGTATTCATTGGATTTCACTTCCAAAACAAAAAAACGCTAATTTTGTCTCCTTTTTTTGTTGTTGGAAAAATGATAAAATTTGCAAATTTTAGATCCAAGATTTAGATAAGCTTCTTTACACAAAGTAAAATGTCCCTTAATCCGTGAGCAAGGTAACATCACCAAAAGTTTAAAATTGGCTCAATTCACAATGCCCTGAGTCCTTAATGACAAAGTTAAAAACAAAAAAAAAAAAAACTTTTTTAAGTAGATACTTTCCTCTAATTTACTTACCTACTGTTCAAGGACATAAAATGTCCTGCAGAGTACCATTACTTTTGATGAACATTCCTTTCGTTTTTTTTTTTTTTTTTTTTTTTCGTTCTTCGTATATTTTTTTTTAGTGGGTAATGTTGGCCAATTACCAGTCTTATTTTATTTATAAACTCTCAACCATCTTTGTGTGGAGGTAGGAATACACAGAAAGCTAGTATAAGAGAGGTCAAAATGAATGTGAGAAATAGGACAATCCCCAATTTAAAGGATTTATTAGGTTTCAAAGCGCAAAGCCTTGCCCATTGTTGTCAGCGACGACGTCGACAACAACGACAACGGCAACAGCAATGGCAACAACGATGGCAGCGTACAAGGTGCTTACACAAATCAAATTCCATTTAACAATCTCGCCTTGTGCTAATACCTTAAAATTTATACCTTGGCCGGTCTGAGCTTTACGTTGGGGGATTATGACTTAGAGCTCCCATCAGGATAAAAGCCTTCATCAGCTGTAGGTACACAATATACAATATCCACAGATACACACATACAAAAACACCCAGCAAAAGCCTACTGGCCCGAACCAAAATGCCAGCTTTAATTTGCTGAGCAATCGCTTAAGGACTCTAAGACCATTGGGATATCCTTTTGAGAGAGAGAGAATACAGCTAAACCGAGGGTAGGACTAGGTTTTAATTTTATTTTATTTTTTAAATATTTTTGTAGCCATTCCGCACTCAGCCCTTCTATGGAGCAAGGCTAATTTTCCATTTGCTACTTTTGCTGGTGTAATTATAAGGAACTATATGCTGTGTGCTCTTCGGTTACTATCGGAAGGATTTCATGTTCATTATTCATTTTTTATGTGTTTACTAAACCAAACCATGCCTGCATGGAAGACTGCCTCCAATTAAGACATTTAAGGGAGACGTAACCCAACTGGCCTTCCATGTCTTCGCACAGCCATTGCCTCATGGCTGATGATGGGTTATAGGGTGAGTTGTGGGAGGTGGTGCGGCATGGGCATTTCAGAAGAGAAACAACAAAACTAGGTAAGAAGGTACTTCTTTTTTTTTCTGCCGCATGCTTCTAGGATGGGGTAAAGCTGAATTTTAAATTTTTTAGATAATCAAGTTTTTATCCTTTTTTAGCCTCTTGTTATTTTTGTTAGGTGCTTTGTGTTGTTCTTGGCAGTTTAATTACTGTAAATTGGGACATGGACATGACTCATTTAGAGAGGAGAGAGAAAAGAACGACAAGGACCTAAACGAAGACTATGACTATGACTACGACAACGACCGACATAAAGGACGACATTTTTAGTATCTTGTTATGTTGTTTTATTATCCTTTCAGGTTTTTTTTCTTCTTGTCGACTTCTTTATGAAGAGAAGAGTGAAGAGAGACTTTTTGAGAAGATCTCTAAGACGATAGGTCCTTGTTTTATTTTCTGTTTTCATTTTGTTAACATAAAATAGAAAAACAACAATAACAACAAACAACAACAAACAACAACAAAAAAGAAGAGAAAAAAACGTGTAGAGTTTATAACTTAATAAATTTAAAATAACTTTATTTATAGCGTGCCTTATTGCGCAATAACTTCGCCATGAATGCTTTTATGGGTTTTAACTTTGCAGTTTATTGAAGAGAGAGGTTTTTCCAAAGGAGAGTTTGTTGTTAGAAAAAAAAAAAACTTTAGTCAACTTTCGGAAAAGACTTAATATCATATGTGTGTTTGGAATGTTCTATTATAAATCACGATGAGTGTAAGGTACCTATAGAAAATAAGTGCTCAAATTTAAAGTGCGTGTAGATTTTTTTATTTTGAATCAAGTTAAGTGTTTATTGTGGAGATGGTGCAATTTTTTAAAGGACGTTTTGAAGTAGGTATTTAAGTACCAAACTAGAAATAGAGGAACTAAAGTTAGTTTAAGAGGTACTTTAAGAAAATATTATTGGGTTTTTGATAGAATTCTTTTTATTTTTTTCATCTCTTAGAGTAGATCTGTGGTGATAAAAGATTTATATAGAGTTAAAGTTATTATAGGAATTTGTTGTCAAGTTAAATATAGGAAAAGGCCCTATCGACTTTGAGAAATGAAAAAGTTCCAGTGTAATACGAAATGATCTAGAAATCGTCCTGGTAATACTTGACAAACCATCAATCAGAACTTCCAGTCAAGTTTAAGGAACTTGTCATGTTCGTATCTGACAGGTATGTACTTATTTCACAGAACTAAAAAAAACATGCATAATGTGATGTACCTACTTGACGTGAAATGAGACCCATATGATTGAAATGCAAATATTCTCATACAAACATTATGCTAGAGGAAAGAAATTGCATAATTTTATTTATAAATCAAAAATTAAGCCCGACACCCGGTCTTCTATTCACGGCAACTATACTTCACATTCATTTCATGTGATGATGTTGTTCTGTGAAATAGGCTCAAGTAAACGTAGATCCTTCATGGTAAAATAATCTCATAGAGAGAGTTTGCGACTTTTTTGAAACCAGAGCACAATATGTAACACGTTCCTCAAAATCCAATAGAATATTTCACTCAAAAATGTATTTCTTTATTTGATTTATTTATGTGCTTACTTGCATTTTAAGATATGTCATCTATATAGTGAATGTTTTTTTATTCTAAGCGTCTATCAATTTTCAAGGTGATAGTAAAACTCGCTTTGGCTTGCCCAAGGCTTAAAATCGTTTCAAAGTATTCCAAACTTAGCTGCCTAGTGAGCGACAGGACTAAGGTTTGAAATCTTGTCTACCCAAAATGTGGGACATTCGCAAAAAAAAAGTATTCATCTGATCGGTCAAAAAAGGACATAGAAATTTTATCATCAATGGTTAAAAATTTTCAAGATCACAAGCAATTTTTGGCACATAATTTGTGGCTCGCAAAAAAATATAACCAGGTTAACTATGTAGTTTCCGAAATTGGTTAGTGACATATATTTGATTTTAAAAATTTCAAGTTTTTTTTTAAAGTCAAATAAGATTAATGAAAACAATTTTGGTACCTCATCAAGCTTATTAAAAAAAGAAAAAAAATGCTTTTTAATGGTTACAAGATGGTCATAAAAGGTCAAGTAAGTAATTGCAGATATACAATTTTCTTAATGAATATTCAAAGTTTTTATTAACATCATAATTATTTTGGGCTCCTCATTAGTAGGATATTAAAAAAAAAGCATATACATTCTGAAAGGCCACTTAATCATCAAAAAAGGTCAACTAGTTTTAGTCACCTTAAACAAAAACTTTAGAGAGTCCTTAAAAAAATCTGTGCTTGACCAATTACTTTGAGACTACCTGTCTTCTTATGATAATTTGGTGTCCATTAAATGTGGTACTTGTTTTTAGGTAATCTTTTTTTTTTTAGTGTCCTTTACTAACCTTCAAAAAAAAAACAAAATTAATCAAAACAATTCTATAGCTGAAACTAGTTGACCATTTATGATATATATATATGATCAGGCGGCTTTTCATATGGTATACATTTTTTCGTGAATATTCAAGTGCCAAGAATCATGGGTGAGCTTGAAAATTTTTAACCATTGATTGAGAATTTTCAATGGCTGACCAATTTCAAAAACCAGTTGATGCTTTTTGAGTTATTTCGGTCCGTCAAATGAAGTGTTACCAGTTCAGAACTCTATAAATTTTTCATTTTTAGAGTTTTTAATTTCAAATTTTATGTGCACGTTAGTAAAACATTTAATTTCTTGAAAACCATATCACATTTCGATATAACTCCCTCTAGCACAGATAACGGCATCAATCCTATTGATGATGGTATTGCACACTCTACGAATGTGGTCCTGTGGGATCCGTGCGACCATTCCCAACGAAGGGCTGACTTCAATATCACAACACTCTCATATTTTCTTGTTGACACCTTAGCCTCCAAATTGAACCATATGGAAAAGTCCTTTGGATTCAAGTCTGGTTAGTAGGGAGGCCACTGTTGCGAAAAAATGAACTGCGGAACGGAATCTTTAATAAATTGTTGCCTTATGAGATGGTGCTGAGTTCTGTTGAAATGTCCAGTGGTTTGTACTAAATTATTTTGATGGGATCAAAGCATCAATTTACACCTTTTGTCGGTACACTTCCTGATTCACTTTAACGCCCTGGTCGATAAAAACGGGCGGAGAGCGTACATTTGCAGTCAGTAGTGGTGGAGAGCTATTGATAGTCGCTGCCATCGATGATAATCGATAGTGATATAAAACTATTGATAATTATTGATAGTTTTCGATTGTTTTTCTTTTCCATAATAGGTTCAAAAAGAAGTTATTTTTCGCTAAAGAATATGTTTAAATCGAACTTAGTATGTTTGAATATATGTAAGATCAGTTTAGTTGTGGGCATCTGGATGAAACAATTGTGGTTAGAAAATAGAACTATACTATGAATTTTAATTTCCAATTTTTTGAGCTTGAATGACTATCGAAAACAATCGATCATAGTGGTTAAAAACTATCGATTGTTAACGATAGTGGAAACTACCGATTGTAATCGATAGTGCTTTTGATAGTTCTCCACCACTAGCAGTCACAGCAGCCCAAACCATTACAGCAGCAGGCGCGCCTATAAGCGCTTCCTTACAAAAAGCAAGACGATTCTCTAAATTATTGTCAGACTTATTCTGCAACCACACACGATCATTTTGTTTTTTTTTGCGTATGGCTGAACAGTAAAAATTTTTTCTTCAGAAAACACACAATTCACACAATGCTTTTGATCGTTGAAGAGGAACTTTTTTTGCGGGTGTTAAATCTTGTACCCTTTGTATTTTGTAGGGCTTCAATTTAAGCTTATTTTTGAGTATGCGCCAACTTTGAGAAATGCAACACGTTCAGATCTTTAGATAATTTTTTAATCAGTACTACTGATTTTTCGGTTATGCGTTCATCCTTTAAAATTTGCAGTCGGGTCTTAGAATATTAGGGTGGTCCTTACCCTTAACTATTATTTTTCTTAACTAAAAATTGCATTATGGCATCAAATGGCTCTAAACCAAATTTTCGTAATTTTTTTAGATTTTTAATTCACCTTATTAATTCATCACCTTATTTTCACATTCAGTACCCTACTAGTTATTTGTATCTACAGGGTGATTTAGATAAAATTTAGACAAAAAAAAAAACCGTCTTAGATGGGGGACCATTTCCCACCGTTTAGGAACTAGGGGCATTTTTTCAAAAAAATAAATAAATTGGGCGGCGCAACAGCTTGTGGAGAACAAGGGCCTAGTGACTAAAAACTCTCAACCATTCCTGTATGCGTTTTGTTGGCAGGAATGGAGGGTACAGTTTTTTGCCGAGTCCGAACGGCTAAACGATAAGCACTTTTAAATGACAAGTATACTCTAGGAGGATTTGTCAGTTCCTCGCAAGAGGCAGTACCTCGGTTAAAACATCTCTTTTTTTAGGTGGCACGGCTGCGTATCGAACCCGCACATCTTCATCATGACAGTCCTACGCACTTACTATCATGCCACGAGGTACTACAAGCCTATAATAATATCAGTTAATTTTTTGATACGACAATTATAGTGAAGAATGTTTCTAGACATACTTTTGGGCGTTGAGCTCAAATCTGCCATCCATATTTTACTATTAAAGCCTAGTACGCTGCTGATGCGAAACGAAATTTTTAGTTGGTCTCCAACAAGACAACGAAATGCTTACGAAAACGCAGCGAAAATATATTCATTGACAGTTACACCAATTCAAAAATTTAAAACCAATGCAACTGAAAAAAAGAACATAGACAGCCACGCTGTAATGAAAGAAACAACAAAAATACACACGAAAAAACACAAATGTCATTTTTCCGCACACAATAAATGGCCTGGGTAATTAATTGTGTGCGAAGAAAGAGTGTAGACTTCTCCAAAAAATATGCAACAATTTTCAATTTCTTTCATCGAACAGCGTACTGCAGAACGAAAAGTTAAACTAAATTTTTCGTTTATGATTTCGTTGTGTCATTTTCGTATGGGATTTTTCGTTTCGCATCAGCAGCGTACTAGGCTTAAAGCCTAGTACGCTGCTGATGCGGAACAAAATTTTTAGTTGGTCTCCAACAAGACAACGAAATGCTTACGAAAACGCAGCGAAAAAATATTCATTGACAATTACACCAATTCAAAAATTCAAAACAAATCCAACTGAAAAAAAAGAACACACACAGCCGCGCTGGAAGCAAAGAAACAACAAAAATACACACGAAAAATCTCAAATGTCATTTTTCTGCACACAATAAATGGCCTGGGTAATTAATTGTGTGCGAAAAAAGAGTGTAGACTTCTCCAAAAAATATGCAACAATTTTCAGTTTAGTTCATCGAACAGCGTACTGCGTACGTCATTTTTTTATAGGATTTTTCTATTCGCATCAGCAGCTTACTAGACTTTAGCTTGGGTTTTTGAGATTACCCTTTAGAAAATAAAAAAATATTTTTTTTCACCATTTCCTTTAAATGAAAGGTATTTTTCTTCAATAAAGTTAGTATAATGATATTGAGCAGGAAAAAATAGAATCCAGCAGAACTTCCTTGAAGCTGCAGACATCAAATGGTTATCACTTGACATTTGTCGGGTTTCAATAAATTTATGGCCGAGCATATTGAAAAAAAAACTGAATATTTTCTCAAGATAAGCAGACCTCAATTATCGCTCCCAGTGGGAGTTCTAATAAGCCACAACTCATTGGGAACCCTCATGAGCAGAATGGGTATCAGCCCATCTGACTTATGTACAGGGTGTCAAGATGAAGAGGTGGAGGAGGGATCATCCTATTCCCTTTGTGAATGCCCCACTCTGGCCATAACTAGAAACGAAGCCCTCGGAGAATACTTTTACGACGAAATGGGCGACATCTCTACCCTGTCACTTAAGAATATCCTAAAATTCACTCAGAAGTCAGGGTGGTTCAAGGGGGCATCCTATTCCTAACTTTGTCCTCAATCCCACACCCATCCCCTCCACACACCTACCTACCTTTGTCCTGGAGAGCGCAATGTATCCATGGAGATCCAAGTGAAATGATGCAGCTTACCGTATCATCACCTCTTCTAACCTAATATAACTTAACCTAGTATAATGACTCCTTATCTTTTTCTTCAAAATTTAACTAAAATCCTTTCAATTTCAGTGTAAATCTCCAAGATATCCTTACTCAGATATTAGTCGTCACGGTTTTTCACTATGTTTGAGGTTATGTTACAAGCATCATATACCTACTATTTGTTTTCAACAAAATTTTCCACAGTTTTAAAATAACTTGTTCTCTTGTTTCAAATTTATTTTAAACCTTTCCAATATGTTTTGTATTCTCTGAGAAATCCCTTGTTGAAATGTATGTGGTAAGCACATTAAACCGAATTTTACCACTCTTATTAAATTTATTAGTGGCGGGTGAAGACTTACAATTAACAAAGGATTTCTCGAAGACTAAAACAGATGTTGGAACGATTTAAAATGAATTTAAAAAAAGAAGATTAGTTCTTTCAGAAGTTGCTAATAAATAATAATTGCTAAAAATAACGGTGGCAATACTTACAATGTTGAAGTCTCATTGTTAGCATTTATTTTCAAACAAAGCGCATATGATTAGTTTTGAAAAAATAAACTTTTATATTTTTTTCAATTTTTTTCGAAAATTTTGAGTTTGAAAACCAATTTTGCTGAAACGATTTATTAGAAGACCTTAGATTGAAAAGTACTTATGGCTTGAAAAAGAGTAATTGTAAGATAATATTGTAAGTATTGCCATTTTTTTTTTTTTGTAATGGTGGTATTTTATTATTGGAGTTATTCTTCAAATGAATTGCTCAACAGTTAACATTAAATTGCATTTAAAATTAAAAAAAAATATTAAATTCAATGTCGCAAATTTAAAATGAACACTAGTATTTACTTTTTTATTTAAAATTTCTGATAGTTCAAAGATGATAGATTTATGGCCGATTTTACGAAAGGCTTTTAATTATTTAAAAAGCCCTTTAGCCTTTAAATTACATATGTTTTTTGGTTTCACCAAATGCTTTTATATTTAGGAAGATTTTAAATGCCCTTGTAAACTAAAAGCTCGTTTTTGTCTCATTAAATTTTAAAAGTCTTTTTTGTTAAGCCATTCCAGTCAACAACAGCTGATATTTTGCTGTCAAAATAACTGTCCCTCATCCATAATGCTTTTTCACTTTTTCTCGTAGACTTCGCATGTGCGAGGGAAACAACTTTTTTTTTGGATCCAGGGATGTGAGCAAACTCAGTAAAATTAAAATATCTCTAAAATATCCCTTTTCTACATTGGTGAAACTGAAAAATTTTAAATGTCTGATAAAATTTAGAAGGAGTTTAGATAAAAGTAATTTTAGTGATTGTTTATGAAATTGGCCATTAGTCACATCTTTGGATGGAACGTTTCTAAACAAAAACTCACATTTTCATGACTCACAAGGCAAAACAACATTGTATCGTCTTCGTCATACCTGAAATTGTAAAAAAGTAAGAATAAGAATAATAAGATATGATTATACCTACACATAATGTATTAAAATTTATACAAAATAAACATATTTTATTAATGTACATTTTCCCATTTAAAGTTGCAGAAAGTCTAGAAACTACCATACGATTTCAATAACCTTAAGGGCCAGTTTGTTCACATTGGGTTAAATCTGTAACAAGTTTTTCACTGGCTTTGGTTGAATGGAGTCATTCAACTAATATTGGTAGATTAGCGATTTCGATAACTAAGAACTCAAACTATGAATTCATTGAATAAAATATTGTGGTTAACAAGCACATTCGCGTTTACCAGTCACAAGAAAAACACTAAAACTGAAATTAGAGCAGTACGACCTATTTTTGATTCTCTGATACATCAAGTGTGAGCACTTAGCTCATAAATCTGAAAATGTCACAGAAAAAAATTATTTGAAAAAATTTTCAAATGAGTAAGATACTGTCCCCCATTTGTTTTCAGAAATCCCTCAACTGACGCACGATAGTACAGTCCATCCAATGTAAACATTTCCGTTACCTCTCATTTCTGCTTGCCTTTTCAACACTTAACACAAACAAAAGAAAATAAACAATAATTAATGTGTTCACAAAGCCAAAAGAAAATTAACACTTCAAATTATATTTCTTATTAGTCTTAGCGCTACAAAAAAAATAAACAAAAACAAAAAAATCAATTTATGTATGTGATAAAAGATTATACAAGGGAACCGAAACCATTATGTGATGGTGATGTGGCGTTAGCCTAATGTAAACAAAATTCACGGAAAAGGATATTGTATATTATGGTAGACAAAGAGAAGGGATGATGGTGTTTGCGGTGTATAAGAATTCAAAGGTTCTAGAAAAATAAAACGACGCTATGGAGGAGGAGATTTTTGATGATGTGAATGTGACAGAAAAGTAAAGTGACAGTTCATACAAAAACCAAACGACAGATGACACCATTTCATTATATCGACAAAGTCATATAACGTTCTGAGATGAGAGTTGCATAGCATATTAAGCTAGCGGGTGTGAGACCCTCGTCAAGTTGCATTACAAACAATCTAGTGATAGCAAATAAAACAAACATCAACATTGTTTCCTTCCAATAAGATTGCCTGGTGTATTAAGGGACGCTCTGGTATATTGTGAGTAAGTAGTGTAAGCTGCAAGGCACAAATCCTCCGATCGTATTCCAATCAACACTTAAGTGGACCTTCACTCTTGGGTCATACATATATGTAAAGATGTACGTTTCAGGTCATATATGCTTCCTTTTCACCCCTCCGGTCCTTGTGAACCTTATCCAACGCTAGCAAAAGAGTACCTATGATATGATGGCAAGTGGAACTACGACAATACAACGACTTGACGAGAGACTTGGTGGTTTAATTTTTATATGCTGTGCTTGTCAAAACAAACACTCCTGATGCCGAGGGCCGAAGAGGAACTGTCTTGTGTTGATATCCACTCGTTTCGTATAGTAAAAGGATTCGTGTAGCCGCGATATCCTTGATTTAATATGTGAGATAACATATTACTTTTCCAATCCGCATATTACAATTGAGAGAAGATAAAATTCTCGAAGGACGAAGGATTATGACCAATAGATCTAACCTGTACAAGTGACACACACCTCAAATGACTGAACAAATACGTCCTTAATGCACACACAACAAACGTAGGTACATCCTTTTTTTTTTTCAACTTTTACGTTTTTTAAAAATAATATTTCTAATATTTGTCCATATCCCCTGTGGTGTCAATTTGAATATTCAATATTACATTCAATATTCATCCCAAAAGTCAGTTGTTACCATTTATTTATTTTGCTTTTTATTTTATTTTTGTTTATTTTTTTTTTTCTCAACAAAAAATTAGTTCACTCAATTCAATTTTATTATTCAAAAGAATTAATGTATTATGCTGACGCAAATAACAATATGGATTTCAGTATATCATAACAAATTGGATATTTCCCAACCAAATAAATTACTCCATAGAGAGACAAAAAAGGCAAATATCCTGTTGTGTTTCATTTTGGTGTTGTTTTTCATTGCAAATATATACATATACAGAGAATGAGAACGTAAATAGCCTTGCGATATATATGGCACTTCCCCATCAAAAGTATCAAAATAAGGCCAAAACATTTTATCGTACAAAACACAATAACACAAAAAAAAAAAATATATATTTCTACTAAATAGATAAAATAAGCAAATCACATGTCCGGTTTTAGCCAAACGCTTTTAACAAAGAAACAAAAAAAAAGGAGGCACAAAATTATATCCACAAAGGATAACAAATACAAATACAAAAAAAAAAACAACTATGTCTAACGGAAGCGTAATTTAATCCCGGATGGAGATGTCAATATGACGATGACGGGTAAGAATTAACAATTTTAGCAGGTGCTTTTCAAATATATAATAATCTGTCCGGACTTATTTTTTTTTGAATGACTAGGTATTAGTATCACCAACGAAAAATTGCAGACTAAAAAAAAAAATGGTTACAAAATTAAAATAAATAAAAGTTTATTATAAGCGAGTTAAATGCACCAGCTACAATAACTTTTAATATATACAGGGACGTGTTGGTGTATATTTATTCATTAAATTATATCCTCTTTGCTATTTTATTGAATTTGTTAAAATTGGATCTGCCCGCTTGTTTTATGTGTGCATAAAATATTAGCTTATCTCTCTCTCTTTTTTTAATAACGTCAAATGCACTATTTTATCGAGGTACTTTTATGCTGTCATGAATTTGATAAAAGTTGAAGTGTTAATCCTTTTTTTTTTTTGTAGAATTTTTGTTTTGTTTTTGTATTCGTAGAAATATTTAAGTTTTTAAATAAATTTAAATTTAATGTAGTATTATTTTTAGAAAATTTTTATTTTGTTTAAATTGAAATTATTTTTTCTTTTTGTGTCCTTTATCTTTATTTGAAAAATTAAATATTTAAATGATAAATTAAATAGAATGAAAAAGACATAAGTTGATTAATGATTCGTTGTCAATATCATACTTTTTCTATTTAATTAATTGTTCAGACTAATAGAGAACATTAATATGATTTTTATTATGTAAATAATAATTTTAATATTAATTTAATTGTTAACCTGTTGAAAATTTGCTTAAGCTAAAAGTTTATAGCATAATTATTTAAAATTGGATGTGTAAAACATTTTAAAATATTGTCGTTATGATGTTTAAGTTATTAAATCCATTAATATTAAATTAAATCGTTTCATTCGACATGTAAGCGCATAAATAATGTGCATTGTGCACCCCACGTACTTATCTCCCTTAGTTTTAGATACTTATGAAAATACCGCCAAGCTGTGTTATTGCGAACGAACACATTACATATGTATTTTCTTCAATTTATCTTCTGATGGGAATAAACTTCTTAAATTAATAAAATAGTAGGAATAAATGGTTAATTTTTCATTAATTAGTTGTGAAAACTTTGAATTATTTTTCAATGTTTTTCTATGTTTTCGATGTTTTTTGAAAAGTAGCAAAAACTTCTGAAAATGTATACGTTGTATAAGTAAACCATGTATTAGTTATAAGTACATAATTAAATTCTGTCGTAGTAGGTTTTCTATGTTTTTTTTGGGTGATTTGTTTGCTATGGTGAATGTAAAATTAGAAATCTTACTTTCACGAATCCAAAAATGGGTAAGTGGATAATTTTGCTATAAATAAATAGTAATTATTTTTGGCAGTTTCGATTTTTGTATTCAATGTTTTCTATGTTTTTCTTAGATGCCTTGCTTATTTGACATATGTATGTATCTATGTATCTCGAAAAGCAGTAACAAATTCTTATTCTTAATGGTTTATTGCTTAATTATATATCGTTTATTAATCGTAGACTAGCTGTGGCAAATTCAATTTGGTATCATGGAATTATTTCTATGTTTTCTTTAGTGCTCTTCAAATTTGATATATAGTTAACAGAGTAGCTTTCACGCACCAAAAATAAGGTGGCAGGGCAATTTTTCTTCAAAAAATTGTGATGACTTCAAATTTGTGGTTCTATGTTTTCTATGTTATTTTTGGAAAAGTGGAAATAACTTTTGAAAATGTATACTTTATTGTATACTTAATAGCTAGCCGTTTATAAGTGGTGATAGTTAAATTTTGTCATGGAAGGTTTTCTATGTTTTTAAGCTATTTTTTTTGCTATGATGAGTGCCATGTTAGCAAAAAAACTTTTACGAATCGAAATATGGGTGGGTTTAATAATTTGCTGTTAATTAGTCTTTAATTAATTGTGGCAGTTTTTTTGGGTGCCTTGCTAGCTTGGCATATTAAGAAAAGCAGTGAAAAATTAATATGCTTAATGGTTTATTGCTTAGTAAAATGTCGTTGATTAGTCATAAATAAGTTAATGACACATTCTATTTGACATCGTAGATTTATTTCAATATTTTTTGTGTGCTGCTCAAAATTGATTTTAAGTAACCAAAGCAACTTTCACGGATAATTTTCATGGATAATTTTTTTCAACAAGTTGTGACAACTTCAAATTTGTCGTTCTACGTTTTCTATGTTTTTTTTGAAAAGTCGAAAAACCTTATGAAAATACATACACTATTACATATATACTTAATAATTTGCTGTTAATTAGTCGTGACCATTTAACTTTATTGTCGAATGTTTTCTATGTTTTTTAATGTAATTGGTTCCCTTTGATGAGTATCAAATTAGTAAAGTAATTTTCAAGAATCGATAGATGGGTTAGTCAATAATTTGCCATTAATTATTCTTTAATTAGTTGTGGAAATTTAAAATTTGTCATTCAATGTTTTCTATGTTTTTTGGGTGTTTTTTTTCTAACTTCACATATCTCAAAAACGTAAAAAAAATTATTAACTTAATAGTTTTCCGTTACTTAGTCGTTCATTAGCTTTAAGAAATTCGATTTGGTCGAGCAATGTTTTCTATGTTTTTCTAAGTGCTTTTCTTTGATATCAAGTCAGAACAGCAAAAGCAAAACGTCAGAAAGGTGTAAAACAGCTTAAATTGAATGGTTTATGGCTTCATAATTTGGCATTAATTATTTCCATTTCTTGATTATTTGCGATAGTTTGCAACTAGTCGTAGAAGGGTCTCCTTGTTTTTTAGGATCCTTTGCTTGCCTTAAATCTAGTTAGCAAAGCACTACCTCACAATAGGGGTCAGAGCTGCTTATACCGAATGGTTTGCTATTAGCAAGTCACTGATTAGGTGAAAGCATTTGCTCGAAAAAATTGAATTTTATCACAACTAATTAACGACTAACTAATAGCATATTATTAAGCCAAGGACCAATCGGAATAAGCAGTCTTATCCCATTTTGAGGTTGTGATAAAGTAAGCAAAGGACTCATAATAAAAAACAAACAATGAAACATTGAATGACAAATTTAAAATTGTCACAACTTATTTAAATACTAATTAATGTATAATCTACCAACCCATATTTCGATTTGTGAAAGTTGCTTTTCTAATTTGACACTCATAGAAAACAAATCACTTAATACAAAAACATAGAAAAACCTTTCACGAAAAAGTTTAATTTGTCACAACTAATTAAAACCTAATTAACGGAAAATAAGTTTGTTATAATGGTTTTATTACTTAAAAAAACATAGAAAACATAGAATTCCAAAATCGAAATATTTTCACAATAAATTAATGTCAAATTTTCTACCTGCACATTTTTCAATATGTGAAAGTTGCTTTTGCTAACTTAACACTCATGAGAAACAAATCATAAAAAAACATAGAAAACCTTCATGACCAAATATAGTTTGTTACAACAATTTATGGAATGATTATTGGCAAATTATTAAGTTATAGAGTATTAAGTTTGAGAAATTTTAATAGCTTTTTGAATAAAAACATAGAAAACATAGAACGACAAATTAAAAATTTTCACAGCTCACAAACGACAAATCATTCACCTACCCATTTTACGGTCCGTCAAAGTGGTTTTACTTACTTGATAGGGTTTGATTTCAGCACTCTATTTTATAAAAAAAACTTTACTGAGCTCTGAAATAAATCCGATTTAATACTGAGGAAACAACAATTTCAGTTCGGTCAGTCTAACAAAAGTTCACGATATCTTCAATCTAAGAAAACATGTCCTACATGATTCGATTATATTCTTATTGCGTATCCTTTTCGATATTAGACTTTTGAAACAAACAATAGCTTTTTTTCTGACAATATTGAGCTCTGTGCTTCAAAAAGTTCTGCATATTTCAACATATAAATTGATTACTTTCTAACACTCTTCCCTTCCAAAGAAAAAGAAAAAAGAAAGAAGCAATCGTCTATTAAAAGAGAAAAACAAATAAATAATGATCTTACAACGACAGCAGCAGCTTTAGAATACAATTCCCAATACCTATTGCCATCGATATCGACTTCGCCATCAGTTCCAATCAAATGCCAAAGCTTCGCTATATCTAGTGTTGTTCAATGTTCACTTATGCTATAAGCTATAACCAGTCAGACTGAACCAACTTGGCGGCGGCGGTGGCAGCGGCTATGCTACGAGACTCTTCAATTTTGTTCGAGCGCTTATCCTTGACCACAATCGTCCATCAAGCGCATGAGAAATCCAAACTCTAAGCAAACTGACAGGATTATTCGTTTTCAATATATAGAGTACAGCATGCATGGCGAGTAAACCCTTTTGGGAATGACCACTGCCATCCAGAGTGACTGGCAATATGTGAAATGTGAGTAAACCGAGATACATATACAATTAACCATCGCATACAAGTTCGAGATTCTTGCAATAGGTTTTGCAGTATTTTTCAGGACACATCTCCCCTTATATCTAGGACCTCGCTATACCATGCCACCTGGAACTTGTACATTCGCTCTGTGCTGTCCATTGCAATTCGGATGATCTCTATGGGGATTGCTGTCAATACTATGAAGCGCGTGGGGTTAGAAGGGCTACCTATATGGGTACAACAGCTGGCGTGGTGGCAATGGCAATGGCGGCTGGAGAAGTTATTTGTGAAACAACAGGACCTCTATAGCAGATATCATTATTTACTTGCATGTCAGTTACCCTGTTGAGGCGGCAGGGCTCATCAGCTAAGCCCGATGGTTGATGACGATGACGTTGATGGAAATCCACCGGGTCATTCCTAACAAAAAATAAAAAATAAAAAAAAAATACAACACCAAACATGGAAAAAAAAGGATTTCAAGTAAATCCTTACTGAGTGGAATTGAAAACAGAAAAAAACAAACATAAAATTACTCGACCCTCAATACACCGTGGTTCCACTTTAATCAAATGAAAATGCTATTTTTTTTTTGTTGTACGATTGAATGATAGAGAAGTGATGGGCTTGGTTGGTACTCATGTATGCAGCTTTCAGAGAGCTCTTCTGCATCTGTGCCTGCGAAAAGGCCAACATACTTCTAGGACCATTTTTCAAATGACGACTGATATCTCTGCTATAGGGAGTAGATTAATGGAAAAACCGTGATCTGTACAAAATGGTTGAGTATTAGAATAACCAATGGGTGTGTTTTTTTTTTGTTTTCGTTATTCGAATTAGAAGAACAAAGAGAGAAAGAAAGGTGTGTAGGTATTTTTGCTTGGCAGGATTTGAACGAATTAATAAAAATTAGATAAAAATGTATAAAACGATTCAATTTACTATAAATTGTACTAGAATAGGTAACTGATAGAGTATACATTCAAACTGACCCCATTAGGCATTCAGTTCATTTTCGTGTTGGTTATTGTTGTTGGTTGGTTGTAAGCCCCTTGGGAAGTGGTTGCGGTGGAGAGGGGGTTACGTTTGACCCTCCAGCAATCTAGCTGCAATATCAAGCAACCAAGGAGAACCAAAACAGATATGTCAACCGAAACCAAATGAAACTATGTATAAAGTTTACAAAGATGATACAAATCGAGTGAGGTCAAGTGTCAGCAAAGGTCAAGACTGCCGGCAAGGGCTTGTCTTCGGAGGAAGGTAAGTCACCAGTGAAAAAAAATGTTAACAAAGACAGTAAAATGTAAGCACACTGCATTCCTGCCTCTTGTAGCAGTGGTGCCAGGATGACTGATGAGGTATTTTCCGATATATTTACCTCATGGATTTTTATGACTCTGAGGACGGTACTGTGGGAACTGGAGGTGGAGAGATAGCGTCTAATGGAAAAATCGACGACGACTACCACTTTTTCGCCACTTCGGACGCAGATGTCACAGTAGCGGAAGAAAGCCCTGTGAAAGGGTAGACTACATGAGCTCTTCATGGTGAACCTATGGCCAAAATCCTGGTACTGCCAGAAGCAATGGTAACTAAGACTCCACATAAAGATTCTGGGGAATGCAAACCAGCCAAATTCTCTGTGTGGATGACCCAGGATCTTCTTCTTCGATAATCGCATGGGCCAAATCCAATCGATTGTAGACATCCTAGCACCCAGAATAAAGGAGGGGATCATTACTCAATCTTCCTTAAAAGGCTAGAAAGTGCCAAGTGGGTCACCCAAGATGACACCAAAAAACTCAGTCGTAGGAACTGAAAGCGTTTGAGCTGGGCTCAAAAGCTTCTTGCCAAGACTGAGACCAGGAATAAGACTGGGGGGATCCATCCCAAACAAAGACAAATCTAAAAATCACGGTGCCTCTTCCTTCAATTAGACTGCCGGCAGTTTAATCCTAAAGTGGGATCAGGCAAATGTCCAAAGGGTCTAGCATACTGAAATCAGCAGTCAAAAAAAGATAATGATTCGACACCCCTGCCAACGAACGTCAATAGGGAGCCAAAAACGGCCACTACACTAGCTGACGTTGTAGCTGAGAGCCTTCAGGTTGCCGTTATAAATGAGGAGAGCAAAGAAACTTGGTAAACCAGTGAGCAGTAGGCTCGGTTGGAGGGAAAGCTCCTCAAGTGTATTAACAACGTGATTCTTGCCTTCACTGGTTTTGTGCCAACTTTCGGGCTGATTTCAACCATTAAATGATTCAAAATCCTATAGTAAAGTGACGAACCCACACTAAAATGGATTGAAGCCACCGTTAATGGTATGGATTGAAGAGGTTACATTAAGAGGTGTCTGGTGTCTCCCATCAGAAAAAAGTCCGATTAAGAGTACCTGTCCCAGGAATGACAAAGGAATTATTGGGGATTGGGGAACCTCCTGCGGGTGCAAATTACAGCTTCCTTAACAGCAACTAGAAGTTTCTCTAGATGGGAAACACCTACAAAAACAGGCCAAGAAGCTATACTTGAGGAACCAGAGAGAATTCGATGAATGAAGAGAATGTCTGATATTTCTCTTCGTTCTTCCAATGAATTCAAGTTGATTAGTTAAAGACGGTCAAGATAGGGAGGCAGAATCAGAGGATTGTTCCACGATAGACGTCGAAGAGAAAATCGTAAGAAAGGACGCTGGATGCTCTCAATTCTGGAAATGTGAGTAAGTTGGTAAGGGTACCAAACTTGAGAGGCGTATTCTAGGAGAGGACGAACAAATGATATACATAAAGACTGGGTAACATAGGGGTTGGAGAATTCTTTGGACCATCTTTTGACGAAGCTGAGTGCTGAGTTTGCTTTGAGAATAATATCGCCTATGTGAGTGAGAAAATTAAGCTCTGGGTCACATAAAATGGCAGGGTCGCGAATATTATCAACGATGGGTCAGGGTTGACTATGGTGCAAGTAGAGACGGGGAGGAGAGTTAATACGTTTGCGTAAAAAAGTGACTGATTGGCATTTGGCGTAGTTTAGCTCCAAGCTTTTTCTTAGACACCAAACTGAAAAACTGTCAAGATCCTATTGAATAAGGGAAGAGTCATGTGTTGAGGAAATGGTCTTGAAGAACTTGGTATCATCGGCGTACAGAGAGATAGAAGAATGTTTGATAACCCTTTCAATATTGTTAATAGCGAGAATAAATAAAAGTGAGCCTAGGTGGCTGCCTTGAGGGACACCGGAGGTAGCTAAGAAAGGGCAAGAGGTAACAGATCTAAATCGAACGCTGTAATAACGGTTTTCAAGGTAAGAAGAAATCCACTTTAACAAAGATGGTTTAAACCCAAGAGTGGACAGTTTAAAAAAAAAAGCTTATGGGAAATTTTGTCGGAGGCCTTGCTAAAATCGGTTGAGATAGCATTTCGTAGCCTTTCTCTAAGACTGAGAGGGTGAAGGACACAAATTCAACAAGGTTATTGGTTGTAGACCGGCATTTGAGAAAGTCATGTTGTAAGGAGGAGATGAGAGATTTGCAGTGGAAACTTAAGGTTTTAGACAAAATACTTTCGAAGAGTTTGGGTATGTGGGAAAGTTTAGCAATGGGACGATAGTTGTTAACATCGCTCCTTGGACCCTTTTTGTGTATAGGAGTTATGAAAGATGATTTCCATATCTAAGGAAACTGTCCTTGATTTAGGGAAAGACTGAACATTTTTGAGAGAGGGAGAGAGAGGTTAGAAGAGCATTTTTTTAGAAGTATGGCAGGGAGACCATCTGGACCCGGATTAAATTCATCATTTAATTGATTCAATTTATATTTGAGGAGAAAGGGACTGACAGTTTGAAGGAGAAGCGGTCCAAGAGAAAAGCTTTGTAGATAATTGAAATAGGCAGAATCAGAAACAAAGGAATCATCAGCGAAATATTGTTTGAAGAATGTGGCAAAAAAGTAGGAGATAGTGCTAGATCACTGATATAAAAGCTCCTGGAGTTGGCAACCACAAATTTCCTTTAAATCATTATTTTGAATCTCAACTTCGAACCAGGTGAAGGAGAAGAATTATAGACAAATGCAGCTTACTAGATGCAACTTTTGATAACAAAATATACGCTTATTGATATTGCAGTGACAAACAGGCATCAGGACATGCATTTCCTCATCTCAAATTCATTAAACTCGAGAAACCATTTTGAGATTGATGGAGGAGACTCTAACATCTTCTTGGGAAAAGCCCGAATCTTGAAGGAGCCAAATATTGATTCTGTATACTCGTAATCAAGGGTAGGGTAAGAAAGTGGAATTATAGCTTGAAAATTTAATTGCCCGAATTTGCAATCACAGGAAGTAAGACCAAAAACATTAGGAGGACTTATTCAAGGATCAAAGTTAGGAACTCAAACGAGGGACTTCCAGTTTTTTCTTTTTCTCAATGCTCTTCAAAAAACAGAGCAGAATCCCTCCAGATCAAAGATTAACTTGAAAGCGTTTGATATTTTTCATTTGCTTTGGACTATTATTGCCACCTATTGCAGCCGAAGCTTACCATCACACCCTCTCAAAATAACATTGCTCACCCTTAAAATGAATTGGTCATCTAATAATAAGCATCACGTACGCACATCCACACTCCTAATACGCACCATAGAGAAGGCCATTACACGCGCATTTACAAAACACCCAGATATCTGTATGCCTTCTCAAAGGATACCCCTTAAGGATACATTTTTGTTTTTGTCACACGCTTAGCCTGAGGAAATTATTCATTTTCCTTTAACATTTCACAAAAACGTCAACGTTTTTTATATAAGGTCCAGTACACCCCCATACCATAACGTATCTAACTACATCGTTTCATGTCCTTAATTTTTTTTTTGGAAGGATGAGAATGAGAAGCTGTATACTTATAGAGAAAGCTTACCTTATTCTATAGCATAAGATTACCACATTAAATGCCCTCAAGGTGTGAGGCATATTATTTTGGGAACTGAGTTCAATTGTCCTGTTCAAAGTAGTTTCGTTATTTTTTTTTGCTTTTTGCTTAGTTTGTCCTTTCTCTTACATTCATTCTGAAAAGATTGGGTGAAAGTTTGAATATTTGTAAATTTCCTGTTAGAGACATAATATACAAAAAGCTTTGTCTCCTTTATACTAGGATCTCTGTATATATAGGTAGTTTTTTTTTGTTTAACTAAATGCCCTCATTCTAGAATTCCATTTATAATTTTTGTTTTTTTCTTTTTTTTTTTAAAGTGCCTACTCTTGTATAATAATATGAAGTGTGTGTTTGCAGGAAAGTGAGTTCCGCCATTTATTTTTGTCTTGGCTCTTTTCATTTGCCAAATGGGAAATTATGTTTGTACCTTCCCCTCGAACGAAAATTGTCTATTTTGAGCTACTTTGATAGGAGAGGCAGATGGAAATATATAGTCAACTGTTAAGGATCAAATTATTTAAAATTTTATCCTATAACAAAGCTTATAAGGTTTTTTAAGAGGATTATTGTTACACTACACTTGAATTTGGTGAAATGATAATTTTAAAAATTCAGGATACTTATGTGATTTTAAAAATGTATTTGAATATTGTACACGGCTTTTGTTTTTAAATTGAAAATACTTGTTCGTTTAGATTTTAAGAGACATACAATTCTAATTTTTGATTCCCAAGAGAGTGAGACAAAAATAGCTGTGTAAGGGATAAGTATTTGGTTTTTGAGAAAAAAATTGCGGTTTTAGACAGACCTTACCTATTCAACGCATTTTACATTCAACACAGTGATATAGGTTGGTTGGCTCCTGTTAGTTTAAAGTGTCTTAAAAGGAAGGGGTGTTCTTTTATCCGGAATTATCAAGGTGTTATTTATAGTTTCATCACATTAGACAGATGGTGAATTCAAGGAAAGGCTAATCATTAGGTGATGTAGAGGTATACAATCCCCTTGGAGTTGCAGAATTTCTCGGAATCTTTTAACGAAGCCTGAATTGGCTTTAAGAACTATGTATGAATAAGTTGTGCTTCCAGTCACATTTGATTGTGGAAAAGGCAAAGGCTACGGGAAGGTTTGATGCATTAAGTTGGAAATAGTGAATAATTGACATTTTTTGGCAATGACAGTTTTTTAAGCACCATTTTGTAAAACTGTCAAGATTCAAGGGAAGAGTCCTGACGAAACGGTCTAAAAAAACTTCTTTTGTCAGCCTTCAGTATGACACATCTAATGGTTTACGAAATTTTATAAAAAATTTTATTTGGGAAAGTTGACAAAAACTAGCCAAAAAATCAAAAAATGAAAGATTTCTAAGTTTTTTAATAAGTTTCTTATAAATTTTTTCGGAGCAAAAATAGGCTCAAGATTTGCTTTAGTAAAATAGAAAAGATGCTCAAGGCTTTAATTAAACTTATTCAAAAATAAGATTCTATTCAAAAGGGTTAGAGATATACGTATTCAAACCTTAGGTAGGTAGGTAAGGTGGCACGGTCGTCATACTCGCTCAGTGCCCAATTAGCGCTGAATTGCGCCGTTTTGATACCATAACTCGTTTGACCTGTGGATGAAAGTAGATTAATGTGAGATTTGTAGACGTCTTCTGAGGATCATCTTCAATGCTTGGAAGTTGACAACAGAGGAACTTGGGAAGGTGGTTTGATGGTTCGTTCAAATGATTACTCAGGGGGTCTTCCAGATACATGATTGGATCTCCGTCTGCTCACTCCGCATGATTGTGGCAGAATCAGCCGATTTTTGTCTAAGATCCATTTCGTCGTGTTGAGCAAGGAGAGCAAATGTTTGATTTTCGTTTCGGAAAGAAAGTTCGTTGAAGTCGTCAAAAAATGCAACTCCAAACGATTGGGCTCTCATTCTGGCTAGAACAGGACATTTACAAAGAAAATGAACGACTGTTTTCTCTTCTTGCTGGTTTCCACAGCTACAGCAGTGAATATTGTAAGGAATACCCAGCCTCGCCGCATGTTCCTCTACTGGCCAGTGTCCGGTACAGGTTATCACATCAATTGTTCATTTCCCTCAATGCAACCCACCAAGATAAGGGTGACCTTAAGGTTAATATTTAGGCTTGCAACCTCATCTCGGCATTGCTGGACCAATTAAGAGGATGATGTAGCCAAATCAATGGCTTTAACAGCTGCCTGACTGTCTGTAAGGATAGGCCGTTTTCGAAAACGTCATCTGCGTCAAAATTGCATTTGCAGAATGATCTTTAACCCAAACTGCTAAAGTCACATGTTCGAAAACATCATCTGCGGTGCAGCTACGCAGTAAAAAATCGAGTTGACGTTAAAAAATTTGAGAAACCAGAGAATGTGTTCGTAAATATAAAATGCGTTTCGTGACTAAACTGAATAACGTTCATAAAATCGATTTTGTGCAAGACAGGACGATTGCATATGACGATTGCAATGTGCGTCAAAAAATGGAGATCATTTGACGATCAAATTGACTTTGATTTGACGTTTTCGAAAACGGCCATAGCTGCATTACGAATTTAGGTTGGGTCTAGTTTAAGTTTCTTGCATGCCTCCATAATTGCAAGTAATTCTGCTTGAAATACACTAGCAAAATAAGGTAGCCGAAAGGACCTAGAGATGTTAGGAGACTCAGAAAAGATTCCTGAATCAACACCACACTCTATCTTAGAGCTATCAGTATAGATAGTTGTGTTGAAATCTCTGTTCATAGCCTCATCTTCCCAGTCCTCTCTTTAAAATCTTTACTCAGGCTCATTGTAGGAATGCAGTAGTCAGTCGGAGTGGAAAAAATTTCGGTGGGAATTCAATTTGTGATATTGCTGTGGCCATAATGCTTAGCAACCCAACCATTTGTTTCTTTGAGTCTTAAGGTACTGCAGGATACTAGATACTAAAGTGGAGATCAAGTACTTACTTACTTAAGGTGGCGCTACAGTCCGGAGTGGACCAGGGCCTCAACCAACAAGCTTCTTCCAGCCGGCTCGGTTTCTAGCTAGCTGTCTCCAGTTTCGCACGCCAAGTTGGTTGAGGTCCTCTTCCACTTGCGTGCGCCACCTTTTACGCTGTCCACCTCTACTGCGTTGTCCCACGGGGTTGGATTCAAAGACTTTCCGGGCCGGAGCATTGGTGTCCATTCGCTCAAGGTGACCCAGCCATCTTAGTCGTTGGCTTTTCACTTTTGTGGCTAGGTCGGTGTCGCTGTACAGCCCATACAGTTCGTGGTTGTATCTTCTCCTCCATTCCCCATCTATGCAGACGGGACCAAAAATCACCCGGAGAATTTTCCTCTCGAAACATCCTAACGCGTTCTCATCCACCGTTAGCAGTGTCCATGCCTCTGCACCATACATCAGGACCGGGACGATAAGCGTCTTATACAGGGACAGTTTAGTTGCTCGAGAGAGGGCTTTGCTTCTCAATTGCCTTCTTAGCCCGAAGAAACAGCGATTGGCAAGAGTAATTCTTCGTTTGATCTCAGCACTGGTATCGTTCGCTGAGTTTATAGCGGATCCTAGGTAGACAAAGTCTCTGACCACCTCAAAATTATAGCTGTCTATAGTGACGTTCTGTCCTAGACGTCGGTGTTGGGTGTCCTTTCTTGTTGACAGCATATACTTCGTTTTGCTTTCATTCACCGTTAAACCCATCTTCTTGGCTTCCTTCTCAATGCTCACAAAAGCACCACTGACATCACGCGTTGTTCGTCCCATTATGTCAATGTCATCAGCGTAAGCGAGTAATTGGACGGACTTTTGAAAGATTGTGCCTCTAGTGTTGACGTGAGAGTTTTGCACTATTCTTTCAAGAACGATGTTGAAGAAGTCGCATGACAGCGCGTCGCCTTGCCTAAAACCTTTTTTGACATCAAAGGTGTCGGTAAGGTCTTTGCCGACCTTGATGGAGCAGCGTGCATTCTCCATCGTCATCCTGCACAAACGGACGAGTTTGGCAGGGATGCCAAAACTAGACATTGCTCTATATAGCTCGTCTCTATAGATGCTGTCATACGCGGCCTTGAAATCGATAAAAAGGTGGTGGGTATCGATTTGAAACTCCTGGGTTTTCTCCAAGATCTGCCGTAGTGCGAATATTTGGTCGATGGTGGACTTCCCTGGCCTAAAGCCACACTGATATGGACCTATCAGGTTGTTGACGAATGGCTTCAGGCGTTCACAAAGTGCGGCAGAGAAGATCTTGTAGGCGATATTAAGAAGGCTGATGCCTCTGTAGTTGGTGCAGTCCAGAGGATCGCCTTTCTTGAGGATCGGGCAAACAATGCTGAGGTTCCATTCATCGGGCATGCTTTCCTCCGACCATATTTTACAGATGAGCTGGTGCATACTCCTAACCAATTCATCGCCAGCCGCTTTGAATAGTTCAGCTGCAAGGCCATCAGCTCCAGCAGCTTTATTGGACTTAAGTTTAGATATGGCTATCCTCACTTCGTCAAGATCGGGTGGACGGAATTGTTGGCCTACGTCGTCCAAGTTGAATGGTGCAATTTGCATGTTAGCGGAATTCGGTTCGTCATCGCCGTTATACAATTTGCAGAAATGATTTTTCCATATCCTCAGCACCGACTGCGATTCCACCACGATGTTCCCCTGATCGTCTTTGCAGGCTTCGGTTCGGGCCTTGTAACCTTGGGAGGTTCTTTTTACTTTTTGGTAAAACTTCCGAACTTCATTCCTGCAGTGGCATCTCTCTAACTCCTCGATCGCGCGCTTCTCATGCTCTTTCTTCTTCCTTCTAAGAAGCTTGTGTTCCTCTCTCCTCTTCTGCTCGTAGAGCTCGCGAGCAGCTCTGGTCCTTCTATGCAGCGCCGCTTTGTATGCCTGTTGTTTGGCTGCATGTACTTGCTGGCATTCTTCGTCGAACCAGGGGTTTCGCTGTGGTGGTCGTGCAAAGCCCAGCACGTCAGAGGCGGCATCTCTGATGGCTTCCTGGCAGGTTTTCCACTGGTTCTCGATGTTTGCAGTTGGCGGCAAAGGACTAGTTAAGAGGGCGCGAGAGACTCGATCGGAAAAGGACCTGGCGATTTCCTGCGACTGTAGCCGTCCGACGTTGAACTTCCTGACAGTATTTCCCTGTTTTGGCTTTGGTCTGGATATCCGTAGCATTACCTTTGCTACAACGAAGGTAGTGGTCCGAGTCAACGTTGGCTCCTCGGAACGTGCGGACATCCTTGATACTGGAGGAGTGCCTTGCGTCGATCGCAATGTGGTCAATTTGGTTGGCGGTTGATTGACCAGGAATTCGCCATGTCCCCTTATGAATATCGAGATGCGGGAACTGCGTACTAGCTACCACAACGTTTCGCCCCGCAGCAAAGTCGATTAGCCTGAGTCCGTTATCGGAGGTGGTGTCGTGCAGGCTGTATCTTCCGATTGTGCCACCAAAGACGTCTTCTCTTCCCAGTTTGGCATTAAAATCACCCAAGACAATTTTAATGTCATAGCTAGGGCATTGCTCATATGTCTTGTCCAGGAGCTCGTAGAACTCGTCCTTGGTGTCGTCATCTTTCTCCTCTGTGGGGGCATGCGCGCATATCAGGCTGAGCGAATTTAGCCTTGATGCGAATTGTCGTGAGGCGCTCGTTCACATAGTTGAAACTCAAGACTTCTTGCCTAAGTTTGCCTCTAACGACGAATCCACATCCAAAGAGACGCTGCCCTTGTGGTCGGTAACAGTCACCGTAGTAGATATCGCAGTCTTTCAGTTTTCTCTTGCCCGGCCCATCCCATCGCACTTCTTGGATGGCGGTGATGTCTGCTTTATAGCAGTCTAGGGCCTCCGCTAAATGTTCGGCTGCACGTGGTCTATAGAGAGACAGAACATTCCACGTGCAGATCCGAAGTTCGTTGTCCTTATTTCGTTTGCTTGGTTCGTCAACAGTAAATCCGTCCGTATCCGAGGCTTGTTGGTGCTTCGCAACTAAGAGTGGAGATCAAGTGGTAGAAGGAAAAAAAAGAAAAACCTTTAAAGCATCCGTTGGGCAAGATCGTAGAGCCCCTGTGGTGCAAACGCTAGCTGTTCCTTGTACCTTTTTGAGTTTATCGATGTTATATGCTTTGTTAAGTTCGGGCCACCAGACAATCGAACCATAAGTAAGAATCGGCGGTACCACGCGGCTGTATTCGTCCACAAGATCATCTTTGATTGAAGGCCCCACTTTTTACTAAAGGTTTTACTACAGGCGTAGAAAGCTATGCAGGCCTTCCTGACCCGTACTTCGTTATTTATTTTCCAGTTTAACTTAAGGTCAAGGATGACACCTAGATATTTTGCGCTGGTTGATAGTGAGAGTAGTTGGCCGTTAAGTCGGGGTGGAGTGAAGGATTGTATTTTAGTCTTGGTGGTAAGAAACATCAGCTCCGTTTTGCTCTGGTTGACTCCTCCTAGACCACAGCTCGTAGCCCAGTTGCTAACTTTTGTCAAAGCCATCTCTGTAATTTCGCTTATCACAGTAGTGAACTTTTGTGTGACCAATATTACCAAGTCATCTGCATACGCAACCGCCTTCATACCACATCTCTCCAGTTTAACGAGGATTTTATCCATGACTAAAAGCCATAAAAGTGGTGACAGAACACCTCCCTGGGGTGTTCCTCTACTGACGTGTTTTGTCGAGTTTGCATTACCTAAGGTACCTGAAGCCTTCTGTCGTTGAGCATGGATATTAACCATTTCCTGATGTATTCTTCCTCCCCAAAGTCAAGGAGTGCCTCAAGAAAAGATTCGGTTAACACGTTGTTGAAGATCCCTTCTACATCTAAGAAGATAGGGAGGGTAAATTCTTAGAAGTTGATGTTTTTTTTTTTTTCAATTGTACGCACTAATGCATGAAGGGCCGTTGTCGCCGTGCACTTACCTTTGAAATATGCACGTTGAGAGCTTACGAGGGGGCATTCCGCAAACATGTCTCTAATATGAGTATCTAGAATACGCTCCACAGTCTTAAGCACGAAAGAGGTTAGACTAATTGGTCGAAAATCTTTGGCGGATTCGTGCCCTCATACATGTCTCCAGAACTCTGGCACATGGTGGAGGGAGAGGCATACTTTGAAAATCATCTCTAGCCGGGGGATTACCACATCTCGCAGCTTGATGGGCAGAGTTCCGTCTTGGTCTGGAGATTTTTATGGAGAAAAGTATTAATGGCCCAGGCTATCTTTTCTTTTGTAATAACGGTATTGATTTGCTCTACACGAGCTAAAGGTATGATACCAATAGTTCTATGCATTTCGGAGTTGCTATTCTCGCAGCTCGAAAAGTGTGTCATCATCAGTAGTTCTAAGGATTCAGTTGGAGAAACTGTTCAAGATCCATCAGGCCTATTCAAGAAAGAATGCTTACAATGTTCCTTGGAAATAGCTTTGCTAAGCCTTGCTGAATCTTTTGAGCTCTCAATAGAATGGCAGTCATCTCTCCAACCTAGTTTCTAAGCTGATGTGAGACCACGCTTGTAAACACTCAAACAGTCCCTATAGCCCAACTAAAAAAATTGCTTCGAATTTCAGACATTATAGTTTTTTTTGTTTCTATAGCGCTCCTATTACCCCTCTGACAGGAAGTAAATACCTCATTGGAGCATAACTGATTCCTTAAATATTTTCTGGTGCAAATTATATCAGCTTGATAGAAGCGATATACCGATGTTTCTTTCATCTCTCTATTTTTTTCTTATGAAATGACGACGGATCTTTCGCTTCTATAGTCATCCTATAAAATTATTATACAATCTATGTTAGTTTCTGTTACTTGCCAAGTGCAGCCACAAAGCATTTCTGCTATTCTAGTTAAAACACAAACCAACTCTGGTATACTAAGGAATATAGCTACAAACCAGCTATTTTCCTCATAAATATTCTTCCATGGCCGATCGGTTAGCGTGGTGGACTTTCAGTGCGAGAGGACCATGGTTGAAATCCCACAGAAACCTCGTAATTTTTATAACTTAAGTATGTAATATCTAATAATATTCTAAGATTGCATTTTAGATAAAAACTTTCAAATAAAATGTAAGCAAATAATTAAAATATAAATAAATAAATATAAATCAATTGTTAAATATCTTTTTTTTTTTCCACCTTCTTCTATAAGACCTCTAAATTGAGTCCAGTAATTGTTTTTTCGGGGCAACTGAATTTACTCCATAAAGGTCCAATAGGAGCTTAAAAAGTGCGCCCTTTTAACCATATGGACTATTATATAATGCTTATATGATTGCAAGAAACGATTATGAGAAGCTTCTTTGGATGATTATAGGGGTAAAATTGTAAGACATACAGAAGTTTTTAAAGGCGTATTTTTTAGTTAATTTTATTGTCGAAATGCAATTTTCTCGTAATTTTCTTCTAAAATAAAATATAGTCGACTTCTTGAATAAAAGCCAATTAGCCCTCCTTTTTACCCGGGCACCCCAAAAACTTGGTTAATTGGATCTAGCCAAACAAAAGTCTTACACAAAATGTTATCTACACCGACTAATGCAGTTTTAAAACATTTTTGGCTACATTTGCTACACCATGAATTTTAAGCACGTTTTTCTATAAATGTATGGGTATCATAAGCTTTTTTGTGAAGACTTACGAGCTACAATTATTTCTTCCTTTACATTTTTTTGTAAAAAAAAAAAATGAATGATGATGATGAAACCCTGATATTTTTACCCGGCAAAAGTGGGTCCTTTTAAAAAAAAGCTTTGCACCAAATCTAAACATTGTCGGAATTTTTTCGAAGAGAAAGTCTAATTTTCCTGGGCTATTAACTCGACCCCAATCATTTTATCCTCATATTAACAACCATACAATATTATCCCACCATAGCGAGCGGTTTCTAAAACGATTACCCTTAAGCTAATTCTTTTATGCAAATGCCTCACGATGATGGATAGCATATTATATAGGTAGTCTTGTACTATCACCTCCCAAGCAATATTGATATCTGGCAAATGGTACAAATATAATTTGAATTCACTAAGGAAAATCAATATTCCCATCCCTCAAATAACATTACACTTCAACTAAGTCCAAAACAAAAAATCTATCTATAAAAATTCACCACATCCTTAAGCAACCTTAAACCTGTAGCAACAAAATTTCATTGGAACCATAGAAACTACATAACAACCAATTCAATCAAAAAGGTCAAAAATTCAACCTCATTTTGTCCTCTTTGTTTGTAATCCTATCTCTCAACTTTTCGTATCTCTTTTCAGTTTTGTTACCAAAAAAAAAAAAAAAAAATAACCTTCCGTCGCTCGTCGACAGTATTAAGTTTAAGCAACGATTTCCCATCTCAATTTAAGTTGTGGTTTACAAAGACTATGTAATTGAATTAAAACTCTTGCCTTCTCCAACCATCATCATCATCGTTGTCGACATTGTATTATTTCTCAGTCACATAGATAGATATTTATTTCAGTACTGACAACAACAATAACAACAACAAAAAACCTAAGAGAAAAGAAACTTTAAAATACACCACAACCGCATAAGATGTGATCTCTCCAAAAAATAGTCCTGACTCTGGACAACAAAAAAAAAATCCAAAATAAAATAAAATGAAATAAAATAAAAATAAATAAAAAACAAAATACCAAACCAAACCAAATGAAAACAAAAGCTTCTAAATTTCAAGAACGAGAAACTGATGGACAGAATTGAAAATAAAAGTATCCAAAATGAAATCCTGAAATACGGATTTGTAAAAAGGATGTGCCATGCTATCAATAAAAATTGTTTTGTAAAGAAAGAATCTTTCTCTTTGGTCCAATTTTATATTCGCTTCGTACATAGAACATACACAGAATAAAAAAAAAAACAAGACCACCGCATTTAGTTAGTTTTCTGTTCGATATCAGATATCCTTTTTCGGTTCTGATGTGATGTTGTTTGGTGAAAGGATAAATCGATGAATGAAACCACCCAGTAGCAGCAGTGCAATCTCTGTTTAGGTTAAAGTTTAGAAATTAAAGAAATACCAATGCAAGAAAAAATAGAAACTGTATCTAGGTATGTTCGAATTTGAGTTATGAAAGAGTCCTGACTTCTCTGACATCCTACTTAAATTTTCTACAGAGTTGGTATCCTCTATAGTTTCGTACGATGTTTGAATTTTTAATGAAAAAAATAAATTGCCAATACGCATCCAAAAAATCTTATTCATATAGCTGGCACTGGCACTGGCACATAGAGGACATTATGATTGATCCGATAGCATGAATTCATAATAATTGAACACGTTTAAGAAAGTGGCCATCGAACTTTGAAAGGAAGCGGAAGGGATGGATGGACCGAGAGGACCAAAGGCGACGCCGCCATCCACCGACGAAAAGAACATCCAAATCCTAGTTTTCCTGTTTTAAATCAAACTTCGTTCCTTCGCTTTGTGTGTTCGTTGGACGTTGACAAAGTTTCTTTCAACATCTCGGCTATCAATCACCACCACTTGTGAAAAGAACAGACCCGGGATTTATTTCTCTTTTCATGGGGCTTAGTTTTCTTGAGTTCTTTGTAATTTTTTTTTTTCTTGTTCTTCTTTTTTTCTTACTCAAGGAATTTTTAAGAAGAATAACTTTATTTTTAGTTTTCGAACGAAAGGACTCCGAGTTTATAGTGGAAAGGAACTTCAAATCAGAGAGTTATTTTTGAGATAAAAAATCGAATTAAATATCCAATCAAGAACAGTTTCTTAGGTTTTTTATTTTTTTTATTTTTAAGACTAGGTTGCAGCTGTGGTTGTGGTCGTGGTGCGTTTTCAAAGAAACGATAATGGTGGCTGGCAAAAGGTCATCATAGAAAAAGTTTGTTTAATCAGTTTTTTTTTTATTGAATTTGAAAAAAGATGGTTGAATAAAAATATTCTTTTTTTTTTTGTTGTTATTTGTGATTGGACTTTCAAAATGAGGTTTTTTTGTTCCCTTTTCTTTTTGAAATTCCGAAAAAGGGATGAAAATATGAAGATGAGAGTTCGAATCAGCATTCTTTGTGTTGTTTGAACTAAGTTAAATTCTATGCATGATGTGATGCTGGATGAATTCAATTTATCGATGGTTTTCTTCTGAAAAAAAATTGGAAACCCTTCGTATATCTTAAAAACTGAACCGATACCAATTACTGTGGCAGCGTTAAATCATATTGTTACCTCCTAGTGGTACCCGCTGGATAGCTGAAAGGTGGACTAACGACGAATGTTTGATCCATTGGAACTATGTTCTTAGTCAGTAGTAACGAAAAAACAGACACATCATATACATGCTTACTTACTTACTCAGGGTGACATTACATTCTGGGGTAGATAAGGACCTCAATTAACAAAATTTGTCTGGCTCTTGTTAGCTATCTCCAGTTACGCTGTACTCTCCTAATGCACTGTCCCACGGCACGTTGGATTCAAAGACTTTTCGGGCCGAAGCATTGATTTGAATTAGCTCTTAGTGACCCAGCCAACTTAGTCGTTAGCTTCTCACTATTGTTCCTCAGCCATGCATCAGATGGGACCAAAACCAACCTGGAGAATTTTCCTCTCAAAACAGCATGCATTCTCCACTGTCATCCTGATCCTGCATAAGCGGACGAGCTTGGGAGGGATGCCAAAACTGGACATTGTTCTTTATAGCTCGTCTCTATGAATACTGTCATACGCGGCCTTGAAATCGCCGATATGAAATTCCTGTTTTTTTTTCCCAGACGGAAGACATAGCTTGCCAGGTATCACTTCTGGAAGCGGGCTCAGGCTTTTAGTTATCAATTTCGTAACGGAAAGAACATGGTGTTGAATAGCACTAGATGTTCCCGTCTTGATATCCAGGAAGGCACTTGATGGCAGTTAGTACCCTGAGGATCGAACTTGCAACCAAATCGCTCATGTTGCTATCAAAAAGGCACTTCCTCTAGCCAACTGGGCGTACGTACGTATACAGCTCAGCTAACATTGACTCGGATCGGATCACTTCCTGTGTGGTCCCCAGTTGCGCCTACAACTATCCATATTGAAGCTCTTAGGCAAACATCAACCATGAGGGGAAAACTCAATTTTCAATATTGGAAGACTGCAATGGGAAGAAACCGCCAGAGTTTATGGTAACCAAGTATCCTTAGAGCCTACGAAAAACCCTACTCCTGATAAGATGGGCCCAGAACAGAAACCTTCTGGAAGCAATGCCAAATAGCCATCAAGAATGCTGCAGAAGACACATCCTGGTTTGATCCCAAATGTTCTGGCAAATAAAATGAAAATGGAGGCTTACAAGTCATCACAAGGGCATCGGGCATCCTGTCAGCTCTATACTGACAAGAGAAGTATTGAAAACCGCTTGCTCAGAAAAATGAAAAAGATCATGAACAACTTGTAGCAGATTTTGAGAGGCTAGATTGTACTTCCCAACTAACAATTTTGCCCCTATAAGCATCCAAAGAAGCTTCTCATAATCATTTCTTGCAATCATATAAGCATTATATAATAGTCCATAGAGTCAAAAAGGTGCACCCTTTTTAAGCCCCTATTGGATCTTTAAGGAGCAAATTCAGTTGCCCTGAAAACACTTACTTGACTCAATTTAAAGGTCTTATAGAAAAAGGGGGAAAAATAAAAAAAAATATTTCAAAATTGATATTTATTTATTTATTTAAATTTTAATTTTATATTATTTATTTGATATTTTATTTTAATGTTTTATCTGAAATGCAATCTTAGAATTTATTAGATAATATTTATTAGACGTTATTTAAGTTATACAAATTACAAGGTTTCTGTGGGATTCGAACCATGGGCCTCTCACACTGAAAATCCACCACGCTAACCACTCGGTAATGGAAGAATATATTTAGGATGAAAAAAACTTATGCACTTTCTCCATACTGCCGGTCTGTGGCTTTACTCTTAAGTATACCAGAAATGGTTTGTGTTTTCATTAGTATAGCAGAAATGGTTTGTGGCTGCACTTAGCAAGTAACAGAAGCTAGCATAGAGATTGTATAATAATTTTACAGGATGACTATAGAAGCGAAAGCTCCGTCGTCATTTCATAAGAGCAATATAGAGAGATTTAAGAAACATTGGTATATCGCTTCTATCAAGCTGATATAATTTGCACCAGAAAATATTTAAGGAATCAGTAATGTCCCAATAAAATATTTACTTCCCGTCAGAGTAGTAATAGGAGCGCTATAGAAACAAATAACACTATAATGTCTGAAATGCGAAGCAATTTTGTACGTTGGGTTCACCACATACAATTCACACACACCAAGCACATAAACGTCATAGCGAAATCTACAACATGATTATTTTTTGTTCATAGCTCATAAAGTTCACATTCATTCCTTACTGAAAATGTAAATGAGGACTGACCTGCAAAGTCATTTTTAGAGTTTCCCCTCACCAGTGCAGTGGTAAATGATTTCGTTCAAAGGCAAAGTTAAAAAGGTGAGATTGTTCAGCTATTTCTTGCTAAGACTTCCCCCCACTAGTGGTAAGGGACCTTAGTTCGAAGTCAAACATCCTAATTGCCACTAGGAGCTAGGTACCTGCTTATCTATCAGAGTGTTTAAGCCAGCTGTTTTCAGTGCCACCCCCACCAGTAGCGTAGTAGCTGCTGATGTACCAGAGCGCTTTAGTCTGCTGTATTGAGTGCAACCAGGACCGTAGTACCTGTTGATGTACTCTGGCGATACCGATCAGCTGTAAAGCAAAAAGCACATTACCTGCTTTAGCCACAATCGGGCACGGAACTTCTGCTGGAGATTAAAAAAGAAAACGATAGGACTTAATAGCCATCCTTGAGCTTGCAAGAACAAGGATCGAAATACCATTTTAGAAACGCAGTCGATGTTAAAAGTCTGTAGGAGTGTAGGAATCATTTCTACCAGCTGCTTAAAGGCGATGAAGGCCAACAAGCAGCCCCGTGAAGTTAGTTTGGTTGATAAAATGGAGTTTCACCCATCGACCGAAATGAAATCAAGGTAACTATCGTCAGGATAAAGACGAAAAAGCAGCAGGTACCTATGGTCTACAGGTAGAAATTTTAAAGTAAATAATAAAAAAATATTTGGTGGCGCAACAGCTCGTGAAGAACCAGGGCCCGTGACTTACAACAGTGCGTGTTGTTGGCAGGAATGAAGGGGAAAAAATGCCAATAGATATACTCGTGGAGGACTTGTCAGTTCCTCGCAAGAGACAGAACCTTGTAAGAAACATTTCTGTTTAAAGGCGGCATCGGCTGGGAGTCGAACCCAGAAAATCGGCATTTAAGTGCATCGCACTAACCGTTATGGCACGAGGTACCTATGATGGAAATTATCTATTAAAGAGCATACATCAAATCGCAAATACAATATGGTCACTGGAAAGTTTGCCCGAAGAGTGGAACCTAAGTATCATTTGCCTGATCCACAAAAAAGGTTATTGCCTTCTCTTACCAACTACAGTGGCATTTAAATATCCCCTGCAAGGTCCTGCCAAGCATATCATGCGGAAATTTGAAGCCATTTACTGTCGAACTGATTGACATTTATCAATGTGTTTCAAGCCTGAAAAGTCTACCAGTGCCATATCCTGTATAGAAAACCCAAAAATCTAACATCGATATACATTAATTTTTCACCGATTTCAAAGTAGCTTATGACAGCCTTGAGCTGCACCTTTCCATATCGAGTTTTGATGTTTCCCCCAAAAGCAAATAAACTTTCTCAGAATGACTTTTGAGAATGCTCCCTGATGTTCGGTACAAATTAGAAGAGATTCTACTGAAAGCTTCGAAACCACCAGAAGACTACGCCAAGGTAACGCACTTTAATGTAGCTGCTTCAATATTGTTCTTGAGAGAGCAGGCCAATATAACTGGCACTATCTTCCGAAAATCCACACAATACCTTGGATATGCGGATAACTTTGACATAATGGTAAGACAAAAACGAGCAGTTACCCCGGTGCCTTTTCTAGTATGGAGTCAAACATAAGCAAAATGACGCTTTTCCCATCACTGACGAGAGTATAAAAATGTTGTCATCAAATAGAGTCAATTTCTTTCACTGACTTGGTCAGAACGTGGCTATAAATTGAGACATTACTTTGAGGTGGTCGGGTGAATTTGACTACCTGGGCACTGCTATGAACTCTGCAAATGAAATGAAAATTAAGTGCAAAGTTACTCTTGCTAATCCCTGTTTCTTTGGGCTTAGCAAGCAATTGATGAAAGAAGCCCTATCCAGAAGTACCAAGGAGTCGCTCAAAAAACTCTTTTCATTCCGTTCTTGCTCTATGATACAGAAGCATGAACCTTCTCTCAGGTGGATGAAAGCTCCTGCTGAAAGTACGACACTCAATTTATGTCCCGATTCGTGTCAATAGGCAAAATAACACCTGCTCAGCACTATACAACCATAAGAGCTATACGACGTATTCGCCGCGGCGGTGGCGTGACTCTGGTTAAAAAACTACGTGTTTAACAGTTAAGACGGCTGAAGAGCAAATAAACATCAATGCTCCAGTCTAAAAGGTATTCAACGGTAAGCCAGAGGTAGCGAGAAACGGAGGCAGAGCTCATTTTCTTTGGTGTGAACAAGTTAGGGGAGATATAAGCCGACTTGGTATACAAAACTGGAGACAGCTAGCTAGAGATCGAGAAAGCTGGTGGAGTCTACCTGCCAGGGCTCAGAAGCAGAATATCGATTGCTCTAGAAAGTTTAATTTTAAAAAGAATATTTAGACATTTAAAAGCAACATTTTCGTCTTCACAAAAATTAACTTATTGGAGATTGGCCCTTTTAGAACCAAAGTACAGAATAAAATCTCTTGTTTGTATTTTTTAAAAAATTAAGTGAAGCCTTAAATCAATATCAATTTACTTAAAGACCATTTACTTAACTATACAAAACTTTAATTCAATTAAGAACCTCTCTATTTGATCGTACGAAAATTTATTCAGCTTCATTTAACGTTTTATGGTTAAGTGAAGCTTTTACTTAAGTCCCTTAAACCTATACAACTAAATTAGCTCACAAACCAATAATAAATACCTAATTCCCTTTCGGCGGCGGCTGCGGTAGAAGACGAAGAGAATGGATAAATCTGACTCCACTCAACCAAAAGATTAACCACATATCCAACCGAATAATAATTACAATTAATACACAATTAAAAGTGCCATTATTGGGTTACGACCGACGACGACGACTCCACTCACGATGTGAAATAACTGCTGTTACGGTTATTAGAAAAAGAAGCAAATTACCCACGCATAATCGTACAGACAAATAACATCAGCAAATGTAAGGCATTTGGGAAGAGAGTGAAAAAGACCTCCTTCACCCGCATCTCTCATATAGCAGTTTCAGGATAACAACATATTTATTCCCCAACCCAGCAACAACAATAACAACAACTATGAATCCTCCTGTTTTGCTCCTTTCCAAGAGTAGAGGTACTATATATTCGCATATTCAGCCATTACTGTCGCTTATACTGCTAGTGCTACTGCTGCAGTTAACTGCCTTAAAGGCATATATGCTATATTCCTCCGCATATTATAACGCGAGGATGCGACACAAACACTACACTTCAAAGATAGAAAAAGGACTCTTATTGCTACAAAAAAATACCTACATATGCAGGATTGTAGTAAGTCCTGTATATGAAGGTATATCTCTGTGTATATGGTGTTATAGCGTAAGATTTGCCGTCAGTGTTTTTATGTTCGTTTTGGCTGAAAATAAAAATTTACTACAGATTGCAATGACAGCTACGTCAATGGTATGAAATGGCACTGGTGACGATGATGTCCTGGATAGGTATCATGTTGATGATGATGATTATGATTCCATGTGCCAACATTGGCCGGAAGACCTAATTTCATTTTGACCTGCTTCACATCTTCGCTGTTGTAACTTTAACGCTCTACGAAGCAAAAACATCAAGATCAGCATCAGTGTATCACTATCCCACAACTGAAACAGATACACACAGATAGACAGAAATACACACAAACACTTCTTGCATACACAAATAAAGGGTGTAAAAATAAACTTGAATCTTGCATCGTTATCATACATTTGCACCATCATCGTTAAATATTTAAGATTCAAATTTATGTGTGGCAGTTTCGTATGTCCTTTTTTCGTTCGTACCTGACTGACGAAATATGCGGGAGGACAGCCCAATAAGGTAAAGTATATCACACCCAACCCAACCCTCCTTGCGGGACACAAGAGTGTTGTTTCAAGCTGTTTTGCAAAGGCAGGTAAGTGCTTATAATAATTTAACCTTATAATATTTGAAATGAGGTACTCAGCTGAGTGAGTGGTATGGCATGGCGTAGCATGGCTCCTTAACAAGGACACGATATGTTCTAAGCATTTCTATAAACGTATCATGGTTACCGCTTTGCTAATTTTGAATGTTACTTCACTGTTGGATCTTTGGTTTGGGAAAATTGGATCCTTTTTTTTTTTACCCAATTTATCCAAGTGGGAATGGAATAGTTTGGAAATGTGTGTGTAGGTTCTCAGAAAATTTAATTAACTTTTATGGTATTTGTATTTGTATTTGAATTATAAGTTAATTTTCGATAGAAGGATATAAATTCAAATGAGCACAAGTTTTGGTCGGTCAAGCTCAAGCTGGGCCGGTCTGTACAACAATAAGAAATCCAAAATAAAGTGATGCTATAATTTTAATCTAATTTATGGGTCCTATCTTCTTGTAAAGTTTTTCTTCCTTTATAACCAAAACATGAAGCAAGATATTGGAGAACTAAAATAAGCACCAAATTTTTGCAAGATTACTGGCATATGTTTATTTACTTCCATTACGCGGAAAAATTTCCAAAAATTACTAAGATCCCAAGGAAAACGTAGGCAAATCGATATGGAAACTTCGCCCAAAAATTTTTGTAAAACCCAAAAATAAGGAAGAAATCGGAAATATTGCCCAAAACTACTTTGGACCTAAATAATGAAATGTTCAACTTTAAGTTCAGTCATATTGTGTTTTCACCATGCAAATTGTGGGGTAGCAACAATCAATTCCTATTGCTTTCTAAGAAATCCTCATTTAAAATTTACGAATTTAGAATTATTTTCAAATTAGGCAGTTTAAGGCAAAGGCTAACATAACAAGAACAACTCATGAATAATTTCCCAAAGATGAATGAAGATATTTGAAAGATTCAAAAAAAAAAAAAATTGAAGGAAAAGCTGTTCATACTTTGACCATAAGACCATAAGAATATATTTGAGGTGATGAGAACCAATACTCGCCATATCTATTTCAGAAAAACTCTCTACAACCAAATTTAATTGTTTAATACACAGGTTTTTTAACTCAAATCTGTTATCCGTTTTTCGCTATCAGCAGTGGCGGATCCAGAGGGGGGGCTATAGGGGCTGAAGCCCCCCCCCCACGGCTGATTCAGAAGAGAGTTAGACAAACAAAACATGTGAGCTGTGTTTTTCCAAGCCCTAGAAAAATTGAATGCGTTGTTAAGCTGAACCATATTATATGCAAGCTGTGTTTTTTTTTCGAAGCCCCAAGAGAATTGGATGAAAAAAGACAGTTAAATACAAAATAAAATGTACCTACGTAGGCGTATACGTATTTCAAACCTTAAAGGTATAAGACAAAAGTTGAGGCTTGGGGCTAAGCCTTTACGAAGCGTTTTTCTGAGCGTGCAAGGGAATCAGATGAAAACTTTAACACTGTTAGGGCTAACAAATTTGCATGTTGCTGTGTTTTTTTGTTCAGGCATTAAAGAAATCCGACGAAAGTAAGATCCAAAAGCTTAAAAAATTCCATGGAAGCTGTTGTTTTCCGAAGTCCAGGGAAACACTGGAGGTTGGGGCTTAACAATGTGTTTGTAAGCTTTGTTTTTTTAAGCCCCTAAGGAATCGGACTAAACAAATAACAAGTTTGGGGCAAGTAATTATGCATACCTAAATGCTGTGTTTTTTTCCAAGCCCTTATATTGAAACTAGTAGGGTTGAAGTTCATGCTTTTATTTTTTAAGCTCCTCTTGATATTTTTTAGACTAAGCTAAGCCCAGATAACTTTTGGGGCTTAAGTTTAAAAACTCAGTTTTCGGTGTAAAAAATCACCCTGATTACAGAATCCGAATATTTTGACGACTTCAAAGACTGCTTTAAGACGAAGCGATTTTTGATCTTAGTTTCTCTTTTGATTTCCCTTATGCTCTCACGAAAGATTGAAGAGCTCTTCCGCGAGCAATATTCATTAAATGAAATGAGAAAGAATTTCAATTCACTTCTAACTCGTTTTCGAAACGTAAAAATCAGCTGTAACGGTTAATTTTTTTTTTAAACAGCGTAATATACATTTTTGTTTTATTAAGAACCCAATACTCGTATAACTATAATTAATTAGAAATTGAAGGGCAGAACGAATTTTAAAATTTGAACTCAGATTTTTTTTAAATCTTCGTCAAACTGTAAGATTTGAATTGACAAAAAATATGAATGGTTTGCACTGTGACTCTTTTAGTCTTAGTTATAAGACTTTTTAGACGTTTACTTGTTAGATAGTTTCTCAAAACTTCTCATTATTTGGAAATATGCTTTATTTCAATATGTAAATAAAATGTCTACTTAATTAAATCTTGGACAACCAATCCAAGTTAAAAATTTTTAGGACAACAGTAACGTACAAAGTTTATCAATAACTTTTGGCAGGTAGACGGCTGCCTAAAGTTAAACCGAGTACTTTAGGATGAGGTTTTTATAAATCCTACAAAAAATATTCAGATTAAAGAAATGTACTTTCTGAGAAAAGAAAATTTGGGTTGTAAGGCATTCGTATATGATTAAAGAATTTTTCAAAGATGTGTCTAAGGGAACTCCAAGCCCCCCCCCCCCCCACAGCCAAATCCTGGATCCGCTACTGGCTATCAGCTCTGGTTTTCGAGATATTACCGTTAGAAAGTGCCAAAAAACCCTTTTTCGCCATCTTTGGGGTTATGTAACTATGCGAATTGATTTTTATCTTGTTCAATTGTCCAGATTTCTGAAAGTACTAATCTTAATATTCAAAATTCAGCCTTAATCGTTTCAATATATCTTTTAACTTTTTGAGAGATATTAAATTAGTTATTGGTCCTCATCTGACTACATATAATGTTAAAAATACTTTCTCTTTGGCTTACGTCGTTTTCGACAGGAGCAGGTAAAATATGTTCTTAAAAGAGTTTTTAGTGTAGATTTCAACTTAGTGCTCCGTAAGGAATATCCAAGTGCTCCGCGGAAATATTGGAAAAAAAATTAAATTTCCATTACATATGTTAATTTTGCAGTTATGAATTTTCCATTTTGATCGAAGCAATCGAATTTGAAATCTTCGGTGTTGATCTTATACTGCATTTACACGACTTGAAATCTGGCAGTATAGTGACCAAAACAACAATAAAGATTCGAAAAATGCATTCCTTTTGTCATTAAACTTTCTTAACTTGTTCTTTTTGTTGCTATTCTCGTGCGAAGTAAGATAACATAATAAAGATAGTGCCGTCAGAACTTTCTGAAGTTTTTGAGGTGGACACTCTGCCTAGTACCAGTTCTATGGTGATCAGTGCTACAGAAAACAAAACAGTTAAGGAAGTACCACGATTCATACTTGGATCTTGGACAATCATTACTTACCACTCAAAGACAGTGAACGAAAACGCATTGATAGCACCCTATTTAGTAAGTTTCCGAGTTGCGAAAACTGGCGAAGCCCATACAATGGCTGAAAACTTTATCAAACCATGCGTTCAAGACATTATTGAATGTATGTTCGGCGAAATATGGCCAAACAATTAGTTGAAACCGTTCCTTTGTCAAATAACACAATATCACGACGAATGGGAGACTTAGCAGAGAATGTGAAAGCTACTTTACTTTCAAGAATAAAAGTCAAGAAATTTGCCCTGCAAATGGATGAATCAACGGATGTTGCAGGGTTGGCCATTTTAATAGTACTTGTGCGCTTCCAATACCTACAGTCTTTTCAAGAAGATCTGCTTTTTCTGCAAGCAGTTGCCAACTAATACAACTGGTTCTGAAATTTTTAAATAAATAGACAGTTTTTTTCACTGTCAATGAAATCCCATGGTTTAACTGCGTGGATGCGTGCACAGACGGTGCCAAGGCCATGGCTGGACAAATTTCCGGTGCCATCTCAAGAATAAAACAAAATGCCAAAGAATGCAGCAGTAGTCATTGCGTTCTACACCGTCATGCCCTTGCAATGAAAAAACTGCCACTCCACTCTCCCTCAAAGAGGTCTTGGATGAAAGCGTGAAAATAATTAACTTTATTAAATCACAACCTAAGAATACCCAGCTATTAAAAGTATTGTGCGATGATATGGGTTGTCTGCATACGTCGTTACTTCTTCACGCAGAAGTAAGATGGCTTTCTTGCGGCAAAACACTGACGCGGCTCTTCAAATTGGAGCTGAAGTCAGAACCTTCCTGATTAAAGATAATTTTGTTTTGGGCGAAAGGCTGTGTAATGAGCGTTGGCTATTGATATTGGCGGATCTATCCGATATTTAAAAAAAAGCTAAACGATTTAAATTTATCACTTCAGGGAAAACTAATAACTGTTTTCAAAGCCAGTGATAAAATAGAAGCATTTAAAAAGAAAATCCAATTTTGGGCTAAATCAATGAAATATCGAAACTTTGACAGCTTCCCAACGGTCAACGAATTTAAAAAGGAAATAAATTTGGACATTCTCGAAGATATTTTAAATGAGTTCCATAAAAACCTGCTAGGCTTGCTCGATAGCTTCCACTTCTAATTTCCAGAAGAATACCACTCAAATATTAAGGAAATGGGTTGCAAACCCCCATACTATGCCATGTTGGAGCCAGATTCTCTGACATCGTTGAAATTTGAGTGCTTGAATGATTTGACATCAGATTCTTCGATAAAGGAGCACTTTGAAACGAAAAAGTCTTTGTCAGAATTCTGGTGTATAGCATTCGCAAATTAAATTAACCAAATCGCAAATAAGTTTCACCCAAGCGCAAATAGATTTTACCCAAACGCAAATGGAATTAACCCAATCACAATTCGATTTAAACACAACGCAAATATAGTTAAACTATACACAAATAATTTAAACTATTAACAAACCATTTTCACAAAAACGCAAATTGAATTAACCTTAGCTTGATATATTGTTCCAGCTGTACTTTTTGGGTCTAATGGATTTTGATGTTATCCATAATTGTTAAAAAGCCATTATTAAGGGATTGGCCTTTTAATTTTTCAGTAAGTTCTTGGAAAAATGCGCAAAACTTGTTGAATTTGCAATTGGGGTTTTGTAAAAATCTTATGGTGAACTTTTGCTACTGTTATAAGCCATCCATTTCTTCACCGCACAGCTGGAACAACAAGTTGAGCCCGGGTTAATTCAATTTGCGTTTTGGTTAAAATGATTTGTTAATAGTTTAACTATATTTGTGTTTTGTTTAAATCGAATTGCGATTGGGTTAATTCTATTTGCGTTTGGGTTAAATTTATTTGCGCTTGTGTGAAATTTATTTGCGTTTCGGTTAAACCTATTTGCGATTTGGTTACTTTAATTTGCGAATGCATATGTTGGAGCACAAATTCAAAATGTTATCAAAAAAAGCCAAGGTAATTATTCTGCCGTTTGCAACAACATATGTACTGTACATGTGCGAATCAGGATTTTCCGCCTTCGTTGGAACAAAAACAAAATATAGATCCCGTTGCGGTTGTCTCAAATTCAACCAGATATACCAGCTTTATAAAGAACAAAACAGGCACATAGTTTTCACAAAAAGAAGCTTCTGGAGCTATTTATTTAAATACCATGTACTTACCTATATATTTATAATATATAACATTTTACTAGACCCTATATTTTTCGTTCACTTTGTTATTGTTTTTCGTTGAAGTAACTTCTTTCTTGACACCATTTATAAAATAATTTGTAAACTAATTTGTAAATTTTTTGAATAAATAAATAAATAAATGTAAACAAAAATTGAAAAAGAGTTATTGCTTTTTTACATATGAAAATTTATTTCTAACTGCGAAAAATGGAATACGCGCGAACGAAGTGCTCCTCGAGAAATGTTTCCCCTGAAAAGTGCTCCGCGACTAAAAAAGATTGGGAACCGCTGCTTTAGAGTTTTTAGTGCTCTCTAAAATGTTTTTAGAAAAAAACTTTGCATTTTTATAAAAATAACGGTACCTTCCATACAAAAGTTAAAAAACCGCAAAGGTATATATTTTTTTCTCAAAAACGACTCCTACGATTTAGATTAAACCTTTTTGCATATTATGTACTTAAATTAGGACGATATATTACCAAAAATTATAAAATTTTGCACATAGCAACTCTTAATAGTACATGTCATAGAACGTTTTTATTCATTTCGAATATTCTCATTATCGGCTAACGGATTTCGATAAATTTTGTTACACACAAATTTCAGATAAAATTAAATAATACTGCCTATCATAATTTTCAAAAAAAAAGTTTAATTTAAAAACGGGTTTAAATTTTTTTTTAAATTTTGTTCCTATCTGCACTTCAGAAACTTGTACTTGAAAATTTTTTAAGAATTTTATATATAAGAAATTAATTTTTTTAAAAACCGCTCCAACTATTTTAAACTTTTTTTTCATACAATCATATTCAATCAAGATACACTGTGGCGTATACGTACTATTATTTTTAAAACTAGTACAAAATTCAATTTGCTGCAATTAGAAAAGCAGTAACTTATTTTTCCAATGACTTAACTTTTTTTGAATCAACTTATTTAAAACATATTTATGTTTATATGTTTGCAACATGGATTTTAACAATTTTGTTTAATTTTTCTTATGTTCATTAATTTGCAAAATGATTACATATATTCTTTTGAGCTTTTGTAGATAAACCATCACTTATAAAATTCATTTCACAACGAATAATCACCTCCTTACATTGACGATAATTATGCAAAAAAACAAAGTATCAAACTCTTATAGTATTTTTCTTTTGCAGTTTATTTATTTCCAAGTGGCAACCATAAGCCTGATTCTTCAATAAGGTTGTATATACATATTTATGTATGCATGTGAATCTTTCCTTGTATGTGTTAATGAAGGAGGATGTTTATCATACACATTTCGTTTTTTTTTCTTTCTAATTTTGTTTTGTTTTGTTTTTGGACGGTTTTTATATATATTAATGGGGAGGTGTGGATATATATGTGTATTTAGATGGAAGATTCTAATAGTGGGCGTTTATGGTTTGTCAGTGCGGTAAATTAATTATGAATCAAGAGTTAAAAAGCAAAGGACATAATCACAAATAATTATAATATGCGGTGTGTGTTAAAGAGTGATTGTGTGTATAAACAACATAGTGTAATTTGTTAAGGGCTCTGTTTGTCACTCATTGACTTTACACACAAATATACATACATAGGTAAGGTATACAATTTCAAGAGTGTATAAACTAGTCCTTGAAATGAAATGAAGGCGTTTTAATGATCTCTTATATGTACTTAAAAAATATTTTGGACTGGGTGAAAAGATTATTTTCTTAATTTTTATTATTTAAAGCTTAAAAATAGAATGAGGAGTGGGGTGGTTAAAAAGAAGACGTTTATGTAATTTTAATTTAAGGTTAAAAAATGATTAAATTCCCATTTTTAATTGGTTACATTAAATTTAATGGAGTATGAAAAAATAAGAATTATTAAGTTTTTTTTTAATTTGACATCTTTGAATTTTTTTCTTAATGATTCATGCACACTAAATACAACCGTTAATAAGTATAATTAAAACATTAGAAGCGTATCATTTATTTATAAGGTTTAATAGCAGTTGCCCATGAACATTGGCTTAAAATTTCAATGGAAGAAAAAAATGGTTTAAAATTTCAATGGAAGAAAAAAATAAGTCTTTGAAATGACAGCATAAAGACCTTGATTTCGATATTTGATTAAGGCCAAAGCATAGTGAGAGCATCCGTACAGTTCTAAATCAACCGCTATTTCTTGACAGGTCATATTCTTGGAAAATTTGACCCTTCCTCGCAAGAAGTAATATCCCTGAACTAATCTCTTTTTCTCGTTGTTTTCATGTAAAATGTGAGCCAATGATCTCAGCACCAATATCATCTTTTCACATTTTAAACCATTTTATTTTCTTTATTTTATTTACATAAATGTAAGCCACAAAATTCTCCCAGGAGACCACCCTTTATAACAAATTGAAAAATTAAAAAAAAAAAACAATTTTCCACCCAAAACATAATCGTTTTTTTATTTTTTTTAAAGACTCCTCTTTTAATGTAACATCCCTGTTAAAGCAATAAAAACATCTATACGCGACTTTGATTGATGAATAAATCTTTTAAGCCAAATTGTTATGTAAGCTTAATTTTAGCCCACTTAAATCAACCACGATTTCCCCTAGATATAACATCTCAATCTATCCCATCAATCTATCTCAAAAAAGCACAATTGTGTTGTGTTTCCGCAACAAAAAAACGAATCATTGACTATACAATAATTCATATTCGTAAATCGTTCACTTTTTTTCACTCTCCAGCGAAATATACACTCAGACTTCCACATATCTATGTATGTTCATTGTTAATACATCCATAGATAGATACTCAAATCAATAGAAAATAGAATGAACAAAAACCCACCCCCACCTCCCCCACATATCCAAATAAACACCCCCGTTGTCATCTAATTTTGTATTCACTGTGCTGGATCAACAAAGCACGTTATGCTACTTAAAATATTGGTCCTTGATCCTGATTCTATGAAGGTTTATTGGTAATTGGGAAAAAAGGCAACAAGAAATAGCTAAAAAAAAAGTGAATAATTTCCATGTCGACTCAAGTTCTTTTTCTTTTCTCAATTTATTCTTGATTTTTTCCCTTAACGTCAAGATTTTTTTTTCACTTTTTTTTTTATTTTCCAAGTCCTTTTCTGATTGTGAGACTCTCATATTGCAATTGATTGATTGAGCACCAGCTGATTAAATTCTCAAGGAAGCCATAATTAGTGTCAGGATGTTTTTGTACGAGAAAAATGGCTTTTTTTTGTTGGTTGTTGTTGCTGCTATTGATAGACGCCTGGAGGAGATCGTTATTTGGCGTTGGATAAAGAGTGTTTGAGTTGATGGACTTAACATCTTATTCCTATTCAAGATTTTTTTTATTTTTATTTTATTCTTTTTCAATTGGTATTTTGGAGCGATAAGAAAAATTAATTTCCACCCCCACCTTGTTGAGCTTCGCTGCTGGTGGAGTAAAGTTAGAAAAAAATTGTTAAAAGGACTGCAGCGGGCGAGCTTTCATCTTAATATCCAAATCAAGGTATATCTAGAATTTGCTTGAGGCAAGGAATTTCAATGAAATGCTTAGTCCTCTTGGAGTAAACGAAGATAAAAATAATCTTAAGATTTATACTTTATGTTAAGTACAAGAAATATGCTGATTGAAAAATTATTTTTATGATTTCAATTTTTTCTTTGTATCTTGTGGCTCCATCTTCTTTTGAAGAGAGGAATTTTTTTTTGTGTTGGTATCATTGGAGTGTTTGACTGTTAATTTGAGGAATCCGCATTATACTGCAAAATTATGAATACACTTTTACTACCTACATAAAATCGTAGGTAGCAAAAGTATTTATAATTTTGTTATCCCAAAAAAATTAATTCAGTATCCCTTTGGGCCACATGACCTTTAAATTTTATACAAGTTTTTCGCTCAAGTTCAATTTCTTGTAGCAAACCTGACCTTTGCTATATTGTTGGGTTCCATATAAATTTTCTGTAGCACGTTTTCTCTTGAGCTAAATGCGTTTCACAATAAACATTTAAAAAATGATATTAAAGTTGTGAAATAAAAAAAAAAAATAGTCAAAAGTGAAGAGGTAAGGCTAGTATTAAGTTTATTAATAGGATTGTTATTTGTCACCTTGAACATTTTAAAATACAAATAAAGAAGTTTAGGTGAACTCTATTCCATGTTTTGCGATCAAAATTAGCGTCTTGGAAGGGTACAACAGCATCGAACTGATGAGCCCAACTGGTGGTACCTGGGCAAAACGTAATACATGGAGTAGAGTTCACTTAAACTTCTTTATTTGAACTTAATTCATTCGATTCACTTAAACAGAAGAATAATTGTAACTCGAGGGGGGAAAATGTAGCATTCAAATGAGCAAAATACGAAAACAAATTTGTATGGGAAAAATATTGCTTAAGAGGAACGGGCGGAATATAATTGAAACGGTGGTAAAAATAAATTTTACTTCGTACTTTTTTGTAGAACGTAAAATTTTCTATCTAAGTGGTATATGAACATTCAAATAGACTAAGTGGTTTTTAAGATATACAAATCAGAAGGCAACACCTTGTTCTTACCATATACGTAAATTTTCTAGGAAAAACAGTAAATTGTGATGCCTGTCTTCCTTATGTCAATACAAAAAGCTAACAATATAGTAGGTATTAATATTACCAACATTTTGAGACCAATCATGCAAAATTTTCATTTTGATTTATCTGTCACAGCTTATCATGCACGGGCATAATATCTGCATTTTGTTGAAGTTTTTCTAAGAATTCAAAGAAAGTAATGTTTTTTTTATTAAAATATAAAAAATTTAATTGTCATTTTGGCGTTCATTATCTCCGTGTGTCTGACTCACCTTTTCACCCTTCAGTTTCTAGCCCACCTCCCCTCCAGGACCGATCTTTGCATTACTTCAGGAGGGCTTAGTCGTACACCCTTTTGGGCAGATTCGTTTAGAGAAAGGCGTTGAAATATCCGTGTCTGGTTAGTAATTGAGTGATGAAGTAGTTAATCTCCAATACTTTCTCTGCGTTCTGAGTTCTAAAGATCTTTTAATTTCTGTCTCATGGTTCTTTTGCTTTATTGGTTGCCGCTTCGACTCAAATTTCCAATTTTTAACGTGGTTGAGTACTCCTTCTTTTAATTTTTGTTTTAATTTTTCTGCCTAGCCTAGCATTGTCTTTGAATGATTCCGTTATCAAAATCAAATCAAGCTGCAAAACGAGTTGAATAATTCAATTATTGCATTTGCGGAGCAGTAAGAAATTTTGTGAAAAAATATGATTTTTGTAGGTGTTCCTTAATCCCTCGACATCGAAGCCATACTTTAATAGAAGTTGACAGTTTAAGGCTCAAAAGATGGGAGGTAAAGTATATGTGGCGGACGGTTCTGGCAACTCTGCAGTCATCTCATAATACATAAGTTCTCGTTCGAGAGTCAATTGAAGTTGCCCACTACGACCCAACCAGCGTAATGCCACAACTAACCCTTCGAGAGTTAATAGAAGCCACCTGCAACTGACCAATCGGTTCGAAGATGCCAGCAACCAACCTTTGGAAGTAGCCGCAAATTACTACGCTCGACTTCAAATGCCACCGTTCGTTGAATCGAAATGGTTTTTTTTTTATTGGACTTTAAATTTCGTGCATCCAGCATCGCCCCAGACAGCCGCAAATTTGATACGGTTTGTGCACAACTCCCGCTCTCACGCCTTACTGATCTCCGACCTTTAATCATAATTGACGCTGCCTCAAGTAATGAAAAGTACAAATACATCCGCACGCAGCTCACCATCCATTTCGTGGACAGCCCGCAGAAACAGCTTTGTCGAGTACTCCACAATATGCCACTTGGTGACAAGAAACCAAGTTAGGTTTTTTACGAGATGGTCCAAACTGCTAAAGGCTCACTAAGCAAAGCCATCTTACTCGATTTATGGGCTTCACGCCTTCCGCAATCAGTTTATTCAGTCGTTGTTGAGCTACAAGGGACCACGGACGAAAAAACTCGGGTGGCTGACATGGTTATGGAAAATGTCGAAATACGACAGCTAAATGCCATCGCAACTAGCCCCTCGTCACCAACGCCGTGTGAACTTCAAGCTCTTGCCACTGATGCGTCGTCCTCTTCACCGACAGTCGCCCATATGTTCCGAGAATTTTCCAAACTATTGTCAAAGGGCCAACGATTGCCCAGATGCGACGGCGCAATCACACGCCACCACGAGCGGGCCAGCCTCAAAATTCTAGTTAGCGTAGACGAGCACCGTCAGTCGAAAGTGTCGGCGACTGCTGGTTCCATTGGAAATTTGGAAAAAAAGCAATCAACTACTGTCTCCAACCTTGCCTAATTGGTCTGTCATTGTCATCTAGTTTATAACAACAGTTGTGACGCTACAAAATACCCTCGGATGCCACCCCAAACTCTCGCACTCGATTAGTCGTCTTTGTCTTCGTGAAAAAAATACGAACTTGCCGTTTCTTATTGACACCGGGGTGGAAGTCTCGTGTTTACCGCCATCCACATCACACAAAAAGCTACGACCAACTACAATGCAATTGTTTGCGGTGAACAGTTCGCCAATCAAGGTTTACGGAGAGGTCACTCATATGCTTGATCTTGGCCTCATCCGCCCATTCGTGTGGATCTTCATCGTTGCTGACCTCACCTCTCCAATCATTGGCGGCAATTTTCTTCAGCAGCATGACCTAATGTTAGACGTGAAAAGGTCCCGCCTTATAGACTCATGCACCAATACGTTTTCAAAACCACTATTCGCTATATAACCAGCCATCAAAGATCACCTCAGCTCAAAGATCGGAGCTGACTTCATAATTCCCTTCCCAAACATCACTCGTCTCGCTACTACGGGAGCATCAACCAACTCTGAGGCGTTGGATTTCATCGAAACGAATGGCCTGTAATGATCAGCCCGAGCACGTCACTTACCACCGGAGAAATTGATGGCAGCAAAGAAGGAGTTTGAGCTGCTAATGCGTGCTGGAATACGCAGACCCTCAAAATCTAATTGGCCCAGCCCACTTCACATGGTACGAAAAGCTGATGCTTCTTGGAGGCCATCCGGAGATTACAGGAGTCTTAATGAATTAATATGAATTTTGGGTCACGGAATGCGGCTCAAACCCTTCAGCGGCTGGTCCATAAGGTACTACGAGGGATCGAATTTACCTTTGGGTTCATGGATGACAGATGCATTGCCTCATTGGACATCAACGAGCATCACCGAGCGAAGTTCTAGAAAGACTGGCTAACCACAACCTGGCAATAAAGATGGCCAAATGCGTCTTCGAACAATCAGAGCTAGAGTTTCTCGGACACTTAATCACGAAACGAGGAATCTATTTAACGAATTACACGCACAAAGACTGTGAAACAGCTAATAGATTATAGCACAAAATCATTCGTAAAAGAAATTGACATTGACAAAAAAAAAAGGTTCTATCGGTGGTATTGGTTATTAAAAAAAAATTGGTTTGGTAAAATTGATACAAAAAATCATTGGAGCCGTTTTCGGGAAATCATGATATAAGAAAAATTTGCGTGGCAGTGGGTTAATTTCAATAAAGTTACTTCACCCAGCTAATAAGGACCAAATCTGAAAATGTTTTTCAAATCCATGGGTCCCAAGAAATGTGAAGCATAAGATAAATGGGCGTGCCAGTGGGCGGTTTTCACTTAAATTGCTTTCTCAACCTTGTCTTTGTTAAAAAGAACAAACTGTGAAAATTCCATCAATCGGTAAAGCCATTTCCAGGAATCCAATTCAATGTTTGTTTGCTTGTAATAAATTAATAATAATAATTGATAATATTTCAAAATATATTTTTTCTGCCGATACCAAACGATATTACCGAGAGTCTCGGTGTATTTCGATCCTAAAAGTAGGGTATAGTCTCGGTATCGTTTTGGATGCTTTGGAGCTAGTATCATCTCGGTATCGTTTGGGTTACCAATACCGATACCAAACGATACCGAGACGTTTCTGGTATCATGGCCAGCCATAATTACCTTCGGCTTTGACGATCGTTGTCCTGCGATATTTATCTGCTTTCAGAAAGTGGGTCTTGTATCTAATCAAGAGTCAGTCTCAAACACTTCATGACTGCATTCTTGCTTCTAATGACTTCAAAATTGATTTGAAAGTTGGGTTTATCTTCTTAGTCAGCAATACTATTTTCGTCTTTTCCGTGACCAAACTTTGACCTTGCTCACCCATTCAGAATTCAACTGATTGCATTACCTACTTGAGCTTGCTATGTGCATTTTTGGTGTGTTATCACCACCGTGATATCGTCTACGCACCCTACGAAGAAAGTCTATTGTGGCATCTCCATGAGAAGAATTTCAGCATAAGAAAATTTCCAGAGTTGTTCGGGGCAAAATATGCGCTTTCATAAATCAGCTGTCGATCCTTGAGGTAATATTCACCATCCAAAGCAGGTATTGGAATGTTGGAAGGGCTCTGTACCTTTGGCACCTCATATGAGGAAAATTTGATAAAAAAGATGCCATATAATTGGTCAGTAATTAATCAGAAAAGGTGAAGTGGTCCCAGACATTGGTCAGCCCTAGATAACTTTTAATAAAGGCTTCAACTTTCTCAAGGGTGCTCAAGGTCACATGCAATTTTTGGCACCTCATTTATGGGAAATTTGCAAAAATTCAACATCATCGGAAAGGCCCTGAGAACTATATAAAAGGTCAGTTAGTTTTAGTATTTGGTCAGCCATAGTTTTTTTTTTAATGAATTTTTAAATTATTATTCAAGGTCACGCGCGATTTTTAGCACCTCATTTGTGGGAAATTAACAAAAATTTAATACCACCCGAAAGGCCGTAAGATTTTTATAAAAAGGTCAGATAGTTTCAGTAATTGATCCCCTATAGATTCATTTTTACGATTTGTCCCGGTTGGGCCATTTTGATCTCGTCCTTTTCTGAGCCCATACTGCTTTTTTGTGGTTTGTCAGGGTTTCATAATCTTCTACGGGGGCCTTCCTTTAGTGACCAGGATATACAGAGGTGTTATTTATTGCGATGATAGGGGGTGTAGAAAGATGGAAAAAGTGACCTTTCCATTAAATAATAGCCTGAACGGTTAAGTCAATTTTCTTGAAATTTGGTTCGCAACGTTTTAAGTTATTTCCCCTAAACATTTTTTTTAGAACCAAAAATAATGGTAGGTAGGCTACTTTTGGGAGCAAAACCAGATTTTCAAATAAAATGTTTCTTAAGGTGGGCCCCAAAGAACCATTTTTGTTGATTTTCGACTGTCTGGAAAATGGTGTGATTGATTCTAATAAGTCTTCCTAGTGGAGGAGCACATGTGTGTACCAACATTTTCAAAAAAAAAAAATCGATTTTTCAAAAAATATTCCAATTTTTTCTTAAGATAATATTTCGAAACCATCATGGTCAATTTTATTGAAGCTTGATACTTGAAGTGTAAAGTATTTTACTTTAATGCTAAAATAAGGGTGTTTAAAGTCGTTAGGGAAAATTTTATTCTTCTCAAAAACTGTTCTTATGATTCTGATAATATTTTTTGTGGTATGCTTAAATTGCTAAAATATATTCTATGAGTCAATAACCCATTATATTATTTTTATTATTTGTATATCACAGCATCCATACGTTTATACAGTATGCACTTTCCTTCTAATTAATATTTGATCTAATGTAAGGAATTTTACGACTTAGCTTCGAGGAAGCTTTTTTTATTCTCATTTATTATGGACAGGAAACAGGATATAATAATGATTGTAAAAATACCGAATAAACACTCATAATGTACAGTAAATATAGAAGACAAAAAAAAATAACGAAAGCGGAATGCACATACTTAGAAAAATAAGATGTTGATGGTATAAAGTGGAGTTGTATCACTCCCCGAACCTTTTATCAGGCGGAAGATAGGATAAAAGGACTTTTTTATATTACTCTTCTCACTGGACTCTATAAAGAAAATCTCTGGAATTTTTTTCCCATGAACTTATTTAATACCAGATATTTCAATTTCTTTTTTTCTGTTCGTCATTGTTATCTCTTGATTCTTGTTTTTTTATTATTTCTTAAGAACCACTTCTTCTTGACTTTTCTCTTCATATAACTCTTCCAGCATCTCGTTGTATTGGCTTTTTCATTATATTCAACCTTATTATAATTATTATTGGAAAAATTGATTGACATTCCTTTAGAATTCCCACACAATAAGGACACGATACAGAAAAAAAAGCAAATTAACAGAAAGAAAATAAAAGAAAGATCAAACCGAAACAAAACAAGAACAACAACAACGACAAAAAAAAGACCAAATAAAACAACAACACAAAAAATAAAACTAAAGTTTAATTAAATTTGCCTCTCCGTTAAATTCGAATGTCCTTGATGCTTCCTATGATGGGGCTTGTTGTTGGTTGGTGTGCAGAGTATGTGTATGGGCGGGTGGTGCGATGAAGAAAATCCAGTAAGACTCAATCTCCTCAATAATATAAAAGGAAAATTGGAAAATTCCTTCTCTATCGATGAGTTTGTTTTAAAGCATCATCATCTTCATTCAATCAGTTTGTTAAGCTCTGCCTCTCTCTCTCCAGTTAAACATTCTGAGGCGGGAGGTATAAGATATAATTTTGAAATTTTACTAACTAAACGAATCAAAGAATCCTTGTGAATTCTCATCCAAAAATGGCAGACATAAAGATCTAAGGATGCTTATACACGATTCCAATTTATGTTTGAAGACAAAAAAAAAAATATTAAATCATTATTGCATGTTGTTTTGGTAGAAGGAACAAAAAAAGAACAACAATAAAGGCCTAAGTCGGCCTTATTGTAACAGTTGAATTAGATAAATTGGATTTGGTTTTAAGATATTTTATAGCTTTTTCTTTGAAGAGATTAATAAAGATTTGGGTTATTTGTGACTGAAGTATTTTTGGTACAGACTACAGACATATAATAGTGGATGGTGGGTGAGAAGATGTTGTGAATGATTTTTTTTTTTTTTAACATGAATGTATTGTTTGTAGAATCGAAGATATAGAACATAATAAGACTAAGAGATATCACATCAGGAGATGAGCCACGGTACTTCAAAATCATAAAGTCGTTTTATTGATTTTAAATTTGATTTTGAAGTAAAGTGTGGTAGAAAACAATCATGATAGAAACTCTCATGATAGAAAATAATTATGATATAAAACTTTCATAAAAGAAAACTATCACGATTGAATACTACTTGATAAAAAACTATCATGATAGAAAACTTTCATTATTGAAAATTTTCATGATAAAAAAATATAATTATAGAAAAATATCATGCCAGAAAACTATCATGCAAGATAACTATCATGATAGAAAATAATCATGATAGAAAACAATCATGATGGAAAACTATCGTGATAGAATATTTTCATGATATAAAACAATCATCCGAGAAAGCTATCATGCGAGGAAGCTATCATGCGAGCAATCTATCATGAAAGCAAATTATTATGCGAGAAAAATATCATGATAGAAAACTATCATAGCCTTTAACTATCTCGCATTTACATCTTACACTAGAAAATTTAGCAAAAATCAACTGAAATCTCGCAATTCAATTCTCATGTGTCAACATTTCTTAGTTCATGTTCTTTTTCTTTTTCCTGTGATGTGTTTTTTGCTTTCCAGTCGAGGTTTTGCTCGCCGATTTTCCAGGGTTTTGAAGAAAAGACACTAAACTTCAATTTGAAAGGTCTTACAGCCTAATAATAGAATATGAAAAAAATTTGAAAAGAAATTCTTCTGTATGAGTGACTGATGAGCCCAACTATCGTACCTGGGCGAAACGCAATTATGGAGTTGAGCTGTGAGCTCCCTTGGGCTTACAGCTTTATAACAAATTCTTTATTAGAAACGAAATATAGGAAACAAATTCATATCATGCTTATACAATATCTATGATAGACCAGCCCCTGGTGATTGCAGGTATAAACTCCTGTTGGCATAAGATCACAGTTATTAGCCATTGTTGGCAAGATCGCAGTTATAAGCACCTTGTGGCAAGATCACAGGTATAAGCACCTGGTGGCAAGATTGCAGGTATAAGCCCCTGGTGGCAAAATTACAGGTATAAGCGCCTGGTTGCAAGATCACAGGTATAAGCCTCTGGTGGCAAGATCACAGGTAAGCCTCTGGTGTCAAGATCACAGGTTTAAGCCCCTGATGGCAAGATCGCAGGTATAAGCCCCTTGTGGCAAGATCACAGGTATAAGCTCCTGGTGGAAAGATAAAAGATATAAACCGCTGGTCGCAAGATGTAGGTATAAACCCCTGGTGGCAAGATCGTAGGTATATGCTCCTAGTGGCGATATAAGTTAGGCTTATGCACCAGAAGATCACAGGTACCGAAGTCCATTGTTGGCAAGATATCAGTTATAAGCACCTTGTGGCAAGATCACAGGTATGAGCACCTGGTGGCAAGATTGCAGGTATAAGCCCCTGGTGGCAAAATTAGAGGTATAAGCGCCTGGTTGCAAGATCACAGGTATAAGCCTCTGGTGGCAAGATCACAGGTAAGCCTCTGGTGTCAAGATCACAGGTATAAGCCCCTGATGGCAAGATCGCAGGTATAAGCCCCTTGTGGCAAAATCACAGGTATAAGCTCCTGGTGGAAAGATAAAAGATATAAACCGATGGTCGCAAGATGTAGGTATAAACCCCTGGTGGCAAGATCGTAGGTAAATGCTCCTAGTGGCAATATAAGTTAGGCTTATGCACCAGAAGATCACAGGTACCGAAGTCCCTGGTGGCAATTAGACCTAATCGACTTCACTCGTCCACGGCTTAAAAGAAACTGATTTATTAAATTAAGTTGACTCTAGTTCTATTGACATGAGCACTGACCGGAAGGTTGATTTTCATTCGCGAGAGTAGTTCCTAATAATACCTTTTCCGTAACCAGTGAGTGTTACATGTAAGGACGTAAATGAAAATATCCTGTGTATGTTATTGGTGCCTCATATGCATATCTCGTGTTGTTGGGTATTGCAGGAACGCTGGATCGCCAATTCTAAAGGTACCTGTTGGGTAAAGCGATATTGGTGGTAATGAATTGAAGTGGTATGAGCATATAACACCTCGTTAAACTCCCTTAACAACAATTGAAATATAAACCAAAACAATTATGAATAACGATGTGATCTAAAAAGCAGGAAGGTGCCTGATTTATTTAGCTGAATATTGGCACTCAATTACGCAAAATTTTGACAAAAAGCTCTCAAATTTTTCAAAAAATATTTATTCAAAAAACTTGATTAGCAAAAAAAAGAGTGCAGTAAGGAGTTTTAATTATTTAAAAAGCTTTTTAGCCTTTAAATGATGTATTTTGGTTTCACCAAATGCTTTTATATTTAGGAAGATTTTAAATGCCCCTGTTAAAAGCTCGTTTCTGTCTCATAAAATTTTAAAAGTCTTTTTTATTAAGCCAATACAGTCAACAACAGCTGATATTTTGCTGTCAGAATAATTGTCGCTCATCCATTATGCTTTTTCACTTTTTCTCATAGACTACGCATGTGCAAAAGAAACAATCTCTTTTTTTGAAGCCAGGGATGTGAGCAAATTCAGTAAAATTAGAATATCTCTAAAATATCCTATTCTACATTGGTGAAACTGAAAAATTTTAAATTTCTGATAAAATTTAGAAGGAGCTTAGATAAAAGTAATTTTAGTATTATTTTATGAAAGTGGCCATTAGTGTATATACTTTTGTCGCTTTTAAATAATTTTGTTTCATTTTAGTCAATTTTTCATAAATTGCCAATCTTACCCCAAGGGGTGAAGATCCGTTTTCCCTCATACAATTTTTTTTTCTAAGAATTATTTCAGAAATCACTCCCCAAAATATCGAGCGTACCTATTAGGGGACACCCTGTATAATTAAAGGGCCTTAACTTTTATCTATTTAAATTCAATTCAAAGTTAAATTTGTCTGCATTCATATCATGTTCGTCTATAAATGCTTTTGTTCAACAAGCTTAGAAATAATATTTATTTATTCACAAAAACCATTTACAAAAAAAACTTTCCATATCCAAGACCCTTACACAAAAAGTACTCAAAAATACATATAAAATAGTAAAATGCACAACTCTTTTATGCAAACTATTAATATTAAATTATTTTCATTATAACAAGTCAGCACATAATATCGCCAAAAAATAGAACAAAAACCCAAAAAATCATCCAAGCTATGAAGCTAGAAAACGTATGCCAAACAAGTTCATAACTCGTTATAGTAGTTAAAATTCATAATTAAATTTTCACACCCCATATACAAATGCATATGTATATGAATGGAAGCTAAGGGCGAAAATTTAGCAGACAACTCGCAACTCACAGTTGTCCTACCACAACTAGAGCAACTAACAAAATATAATGTTCTACAAATATTGCCACCCCCACCCCTTATAGTGTATGTGTGAAATGAGGTAAAGGTTTACACTTCACACTCAAAAAACACATGGAGTCTAATGAAACAAAAAAAGAAAATATTGTTCAAAGTGAGTAATTTTCATTAAAACGGCATCTCTAGCCAATTCACAGAAATCTCTAAGCTAAAATTTGTCTATGCACGAAAAAAACTAAAAGAAATTCAGCAAATAGGTTTTGGGTTTTCCACCATGATCATCATCAGGACCTTGGAGCAGGGCAAATAAAATTTCTTGAAACAAACACAACCCTGGGCATATGTAGAGTCAGAGGAGTCAACATATATGAACAAGGACATGCTGAGTTGAATTTAGAATCCCTTTTCAAACAGTCTTCGGGGTAAATTTTAACTTTATTTTTTTTTTTTTTTTTATTTTGTGCTTTCGGTGATTTTTCACACTCCTCGTTCCATGGGTGAGCTGGAGCAGTGTTGTGCATACGTTAAAACTAGTGAGTTGGTGTATTCGATGCATGCTGTTGGGCTTAGGACAATAGTGCCAACATCAGGGGGCTCTTCATTGTTAATGCAAACATGAAACCTATTACGAATTGAATGAATTGCCACAGCAGCTAGCTAACGGCTAGTATGGAAGGTATACTCTGAGAGATTTTGCAGGCCAAGGGCTGCTGTTAAAAAAAAAAACGTTATACATATACACACAAACAGCATATAGAGGCCCAAGGGGTTGCTGCCATAGTTTTTGTAAATTCATTTTTAAGGATATAAATTCGGAATATGAAATCAACAAAATATTTATTTGGGCCACGTTAATTGGCTTTAGTTAACAGTTATTTGATAAATAAGATTATGTTTTCAAATAAAATTGGTGTTAAGAGAAGAAAAAATAAAACCTGCTTACAAATATTTTATTTATAATGTTTTGACAAAAAGTCAATGAAAAATTGTCTTCATTCTTATTGTTATTTTTTTTTGTTATGGCCTACAAGAGGTAGCTTGTGTGCTCAAGTCGTAGATAACTTTAAATTTGGTTAAAAAATTATAAATCATTTTTTTTTTGTAAAAGAAAGTGTAGGCCATCTGTTGGTTTCTTAGCAAAAACCCTATAGAAGAATCACTGTTCAATAAAGTCCAACAGCATGTCAAATCACAGCTCCATTGCAGCCAAGTGACATCACCAAAACCACTGGTTATACGATTACTGAACTTTGTGTTGCAATCCAAATTCGATAGTTGGACGGTATGTGTGGCTTTACCCCCGTTATTTAAATCAAAGCTTGACCTAGTCCAATTTCCTTAACTTCTTCCCATATAAATTGATTTTTATGACTCGATATACCTATGTATCTATCCATTGACTGCAACGTTTCTTCCGTTGTCTGGCACCTTGAAGAAAAATGGACCAGTAATGCCTACACTCCAATAACCTCACTAAATAGTCTTGAGGAGGCTTTGGCGTCTCTCTACTTAATTTGAGACTGTTACAGTATACAAAAACAATACTTCGCTACCCAAGTAACATTTTTCCTCTCATAAGACTCTGCCAGATTCTTAGTAGATTATCTTATGGGAGTAAAATATTCTCTGGTAGTCTACTACAAGATTCTTATACGATAGTTATGAGCGTTAAACGGCCTAGTTACTAGAGGCAATTTTCTATCTCATAACAGGAGTAAAAGATTTTATATGAGATTTGATATCCCTTTAACAGATTTTTATTTTTATAACTTCAAAAAACTATTTATTTTTGCAAGAGTATTTATCTTATGAGTGAACCAATAATATTATGTTTGAGCTGTAATATGGACATTATTATTATAGTTGTTTTTCTCCGCCGTACATAGCCGCTTATAAGTGTTTTACTATGGGATTAAAGGCATTACAATATGGTTAACAGAGATCAAATTTCATAATAAGATTATTATAAGACTTAGAGTTTATACACTCCTACTAAGGGAGAAAAAATTGATTTCGTAATAGACTCAAGCGTTTGAAATTTGAATTTGAATTTGAAAAGAAACACAATCTTATTATAAAATTACTATGAGAGTAACCTTATGAGAGAGGATATATGGATTTCGGGAGCTAAACTCTGAAGAGTATATTAGTTGGGTAGGGCTACCCCAGTTGAAAGATTGACATCTGATTTTTTTTTTTTTTGAATAAAAAAAATGGTCAAGCTACAGCTTTTTCTACAAGGTGTGCATTTTAACGTTTGCATTTAAGTTTATTCATTTTTGATTGATTTATAAAAAATGCCAGACGGATTTGGTGATCGATCGCCTTGCCAAACGAGCCTAAAGTATTTAAAGATTAATTAATTGCATCTGCTTATTTGAGAAACTTGATAGGTACAACGCTTATACCAACAAATAACAGCAAGTCTAATTCCCTCCAGTTCTAGGGTTACCACCTATTTCTTCTTTTTTTAATTTTAATTAAAGCCCAAAATTGGCAAGCCTTTGGTGTGACAAGAACATAGTGCGTGTAGGCTAGGTAAAGAGAATCCAAAAATCTTATGGGAAGGGTGTATATTCCCCCCATTCAGGCGGGAGGGATAATTTTCCAAAAATTGATTTAAAAAAGAAAAAAAAAATATTTAAAAATAATTGTAAAACATAAAACAACACTACATATTTTTTTGTAAGGCCAGTTATCCCTCCTTTTATTCTACTTTTAAATAAAGTTGTTTTAGTGAACATTTTTTGAAAGATTGGTTTTTAAACTTAATATGTATTTTGAAAAAAAAATTATAGAAAACATTTATTTTTTCGAAATGTTACGTTTTTCGTACTATTTTTGTGTTCAAAATTCAATTCTTTTACCAAATTTAAGTCAAATATTTTAAATCAGATGGCTCAAGGCAACCGGTTGATCATCCATCAGCTTCGTTTTTTTCTTGTTGGTTTTTTTCATTTTTAATATTTTGAAATTTAAAAATGTCCTACAACTATCCAGTTTTCAGTGTTTGACTAAGAACTGATTAGATCATTGCATTTTGAAAACAAAAATAGTTCCTATTTGTAACATTTTGAAAAAAAGTAATTTCTTTTCAAAACTTTTTAAGGCTGAAAATTAATTTTTTCACTAAAACAACTTTATTCAAGAGGAAAATAATACATAGAAGAAACTTACAAAAAAAACAAAACATGTCGTTGTATATTTTTTTTTCTATTTAAGTCAATTTTTTTGAAAATTGTCCCTCCCACCTAAATAGACAGGATATTGTCTCAACCTAACCTACACACTCATATTTGTTGGCATACCTTAGGTGAATCATCCTGTATGTGAGATCTCATATCAAAAAAAATTACTAGACAATTTTTGCAGTGGAAAATGCTTGTCAAGTGAGCCCAAATTTCTAAAGTGCCTAAACTAACCAAACAAAATATTTCACTGGCTGAAAAGAGAAATGAGTTAGATGGAATATGTTAACGCGGGTATTTATAAAAGATTTTCCAAAATGTACATAAGATTTGAATTTGTCACCATTATGTAGCTAAGTGTTGGCAACTCTAAAACGAAATCATTTGAAAGCTGACAGTTAAGGATTTTTTAAAATGGAGGTACTACACGAAAGGAGAACTCATATTCATTTTTGAACAATATTTCAAAAATAATGAAAAAATGGTTATGGAAAATTTAAAAAAATAGTGCGTATTTGCCAGCAAAGCCTACCCTACCCTAACAATTTAAAGAAAAAAACTGTTTTTTTCTGTTTTATTTAAATCTTTTAACTTTGGGACACCTTTCCTAACTGTTCCACCGTGGATTGTATGTTGTTGTTCCAAAAAAATTTCACATGCCAAATATTCTTGATTCATATTATCTAATAAAATTTAATACAATTAATGATTTGGTCTGGTGGCGCTGAAGTCATTGGTACTCCCTATTTATTTATTTATTCTTTTTTCAAGAAGTGAGTGGCTAAACAATTATTTAGGTTATGGTTCCAAATTAAAAATTTCGAAATAACCATTGACGAAGTCAGGATCTTAGTCAAGATTATATTTGAAATGTCTTAAAATATTACCTTCCCAACTAACAATTTAACTTGTTTAAGTGTTAATACAAGCTATTTTCTGGCTTGTATAGAAACTTAAACAGACCTTATGCAAATCATTTTGGCTGACATTAAACAAGCTATTTGATTCCCTTAAAACCTGTCATCACAAGTGCTATACAATCAAATTGCTTCCGATCAACTGTGTAATAAGGCCTTAAAAAGGCAAAATATTGCTCTACTAAACAAGTAATTATACGAAAGCAAATGGCTTGTATAATAAGACCTTTGAAAGGCCATATATAAACTTTGCATTAAGGCCTTATAAAAGCCACTCAATGCAGTTGTATTGAAAAAAAATTTGTTTGCTTTCAATTATTTAATATTTATTAATTTTATTTTATGGGTTTATTTTCTTCACAGGACGGGGCTTATTGCGTTATTCTTTGTTCTGTAACGTGAAGAATTTTATTTTATATGAAAAAATGTTACTAACTTAGGTACATGACTTTTTCGAGGTTTGAACTCACGTCCTTCCGATTACCGATCCAGCGCGCAACCCACTAGGCCATCTCCAATTCAGAAGAGTCATGTACAAATTTTAATGAGTTGATACACTTGACGCATACTTCACAGCCTATACACTTTTACCATCAAGAAATGAGTAGCAAGGGCTATGTGCTGGTTTTATAAAAAAGCCTACTTCGTTTTTCTTTAATCTTGTTATGTATTTTTTTTTTTTTTAAGTGTGAATCAATTGATTCTTGAAGTGTTTGAAAACATACAAAGTACCTAAAAGATCCTTCAAGTTAATGTTTAAATCTTTAACATTTTTCATACATTCTTATGACAAGAACTTTGAAAATAAATTAATAAATGATTTTAAAATATCACACGTTATACTTCCATTTCTATTGAACCAAAATTTGATTTTAAATTTTCTGGTCGTTTGAAAGAAAAACTTAAATGCTTACAATCGTTCATCTCGTCTTTATGTTTTGGGTAAACCTTTATTTATTTATAACAGCAAGTACCTGCGATTCATTCAAGCTTAAATTTAACATCTGTCACAAGCAAAACGAAATAGTTCGCGAAAGAAAGCAATAATTTGTTAAAATTTACTACTAACATTTTATAAAAACTATATACTTCCTGACAGAGGGACACAGCTGTCACATCCAAAACGAAATAGCTCACGAAAGAAGGCAATAATTTGAATAAATGTGCTACACACATTTTATAGAAACCATATATTTCATTACAGAGGGCACCATCTATGCATCTGTCAGAAGCAAAACGAAATAGCTCATGAAAGAAGGCAATCATTTGTAAAAGTTTGCTACTACCATTTTATAAAAAGTATTTTTGTTCTTACAGAGGGCAACATTTGTGCATCTGTCAGAAGCAAATCGAAATAGCTCACGAAAGAAGGAAATCATAGTTTGTTACCAACATTTTATAAAAACTTTATATTTCCTTACAGAGGGCAACATCTGTCACAAGCAAAACAAAATAATTCAAGAAAAAAGGCAATTTTCAATAGGTTTGCTTTAAACATTTTATTTTATCTTTCAAAACAAATTACAAAAAATGTCATTATTACTAAAAAAACATAGTAGTTGTAAATGATTTAATACCGAATTCCTTATAACGATATCATAACGATTTTTTGGTTGGAAGATATTTGCAAGAAAATAATTTTTTTTTGGGATTGTGCGTGTGCCATTTGACAGTAGATTTGAGGCAAAAAATAAACAGACTTATGTACATACAAACTCATAACAAATATTCAAATGTGCATTCATTTTTCTTGCTTAGTTCTTTTAGATCAAAAACAAATATAATTACGAGAAAAGTTTGCAAAAATAAACAAAAACAGTTGTGCATTTATTTAAATAAAAAAAAACACGAACTCATACAAGAAACACATCAGTCGAGGAACACTTTGGCGAGCGCGCGTTTCATATTGTTAATCGACTTAGGGCACTTGAAAACGATATTCATTTAATATTTTAATAACTTCTTATTAATTATTCACTATTTTTATAAATATGCCTTTTAGTAATTATTTGTTTTTAATCTATTGATATGAATGACGAACACTTTCGAATATTTGTTAAGACCGCTGCAGAATACTTTCAACTATAGGGGTTTTTCTTTTTTAATTCAGAGCAGAGCCTGAACTGTCAAACAAAAAGTTGTGTTTCTTTTTTAGCTCTGAGCGTTCAGAGCTAAAAATTTGCATTTCTTTTTTCGTTCTGAGTGTGTTCAGAGTTTGTTCAGAGCGCGCTCTATGAGCTCAGAATAAAATGACTGAGCAGACTGAGTTCAATGCTGAACGCATAGCATTTGACAGCTAGTGTTCAGGTGTATTTCAAAAATAGTTCAGGGTGGTCAGAACAAACTTGCTCAGATGATGTTCAGAACATGCTCGACATGCTCGGACTCTGTTCAGAGCTCTTTTCTGAATTAAAAAAGAAAAACGCCTTATACAGAGAAATGTCAAATCTTGCTGCTGGGTGTAAAACGCTTATTTAAGCAAGCCGTATACAAAATGTTTTTATTTACTTTCAGTTTCATACTAAAACATACAAGTCTTGTATACAACTTGCCAATTTCAATTTAAAAGTCATTAAACAGGCTATTTTCAAAAATTAATATCGGAAAACGGTTGGCTTGAATAATAAAGGCTAATGTTAGTTCTATGCGAGCTATAGTTTACCAAATTCAAAAATCGGACCTTATACAAGTTAAATTGTTAGTTGGGTTAAATGTATAATTTCAATGATTCAAATACATATTTGTACAAAATTTAGAAAACCATGTCTACAATATTGACTAATGTTCCTAAGCCATTAGAACTAATTTTAGTACTAGCTATTCATTTGAATTTGTTTTTTTTTTTTTTTTTTTAATTATTTGTAGACCTAAAGTGATCAAATCTGAAAAAAATTTGACAATTCTGGCAGTTGGAAGTTCCCAATTAAATTTAAGGTAAACCAAAAAAAAATCTCGAAAAATCAAAAATAATCTAAAGTAATACATTTATGTAGTTTAAATAATGTTGATACTTTTCATGTATTCAAATCTGACGTTAGACAAAGATTTCTGATCGTTGAAGGTTGGTTAATTCTTAAATTGCCATTATTTATTAAATATACCTAAGTATATTTCAATTGTTCCATAAATAATGCTAGTTTAACCTTTTTTCCAATTGTCAATTATCAGTATAATCACAAGCCTAACGTCACATTTAAATAGTGCAACCATACAAAATACCAACGTCATTAAAACTATAACTATTCGAGTTTTTTTTTAGTTTACCTAAAATTTATTTGGGAACTTCCAACTGTTAAAATTCTCAATTTTTGTTTTAGATTCAATGGAACATATTCATAAATGTTTTTTAAGTTGTTTTCTAGCGAATTTGGAGCTTATAATATTGAAACTTTATCAAGCAAATTCCAGTTTTGTCTAGCAACAGCTTAAACAGCATCACGAATGTGCCCAAATCGGTTAAAGTATAAAAAAGTAAAAATAATTTTAAATAAAAACATTTCAAAAGAATAGTACCAAAATTAATTCCAATACTTCTTGGGAACATTGCTCAACATTTTGGACTGAGTTCCCGACTTGGACAGTCGTTTTTTTTAATTTCGAAATTTTGAACGAAGGCAGCCCAACTAACAATTTTGCCCCCATAATCATCCATAGAAGCTTCTCATAATCATTTCTTGTCATCATATAAGCGTTATATAATATTCCATAGAGTTAAAAGGGCGCACTTTTTAAGCTCCTATTGTACCCTTATGGAGTAAGTTCGGTTGCACCGAAAAACACTTACTGGACTCAATTATAGAGGTCTTAAAGAAGAAGGTTGGAAATTAAAAAAAATATTTCAATTATTTGTGTCAGTCAAATTCTACAAACGGACCGCTGTGTCTGGCTGCCAAGCTTTCATTATTTCAACAAAGAAACATGTAGTTTTCTCGTGCAATGTTTTATTTTTATTAATCTTAACTGTCAGCTGTCAAATTTTCTTGTTTGTGTTAGTTTTGCCAACACTGTGCAATACAAATATTGGCAAATTAAATCTTTTGTTAATTTTGAAAAACCTATTATCATTTGTGTCACAATTATTTAAATTATTATGATGGGTTGCTGCTCCAAAGTCTAAAAAAAATCAGATAGCAATCTCTTAACTATCCATGCCAGACTATGGATTTTGTATTTAAATTAGTCCCAATTTGATTAAACACAAAAACCCATAATTTGATAATTTAACACTAATTTGTTTGTTTTGTTTCTCAAAAACAAAAAAAAATCCAATAACTATTAACATATTTTACTTGTACTAAAAATTAGTTTCAAAATTACCGTTTGCGTTAAAATTGCTTCCTCAAAAAGTGAAATTATGTTCCTTCGTCGTTACAACTGCTTTTAATTTGGCAAAAATATTTTGTCCTTTCTTCATCTATGTACATATATCTTAATTTTCCTTAATTCCCTACCTTATTTGGTATAAAATTAAATAAATATCGATCGTCATTGACCATTTACTCTAAGCTTTCTCATCATTAGGACATCATTAATGTGCGATGATCCACCCTAAAATATTTAGAAGGAACAAAAACAAAAAAAAGCGACAACAAGGCTCTCTTAATGAGGATACCTTGCTCCTAATGTGTAATCATAATACAGCGCACACGGAAAATGTTAAACGGAAGGATTTGAAACTTTTGTCGATGTCTATATATAAATATACAACCAGTTAAATGGTGGTTAATACATTATCTTCATTCTATTCCCCGCCATTACTCTAACTGGTTTGTGGTTTCGAAATATTAAATTTAGGAGTTTTTTTTTGTTGTCGTTTTTGTTGTTGGTGGCTGTGTTGGTTTTGTTTCCATATTGCCATCAGGTGGGTGTGATGGCAGTTTATTTTGACCAAAAAACAGGGAACCCCTCATGCCACAGAATTGATGCTATATACCTCGCCATCAGCTCATAATGATGGCGGCGACGTTGGCGTTGGTGTTCACAAAACATACAAAATAAAATACAACGTTTCCGGATGTTTGAAATTATATTTCGAATATTTGATGAGATTTTAATTAAGTTTTTTGATGATCTCCAAAAGGATGGTCGTCAGGCGGAAAGGAGCTTTTAAATTATTCGCATTGATAACACGCATTATATAGGCGCATATAGGTATAGAAAACTCAAACTTTACCGCGATGCTTAGCGTGGAATTTAGCACTACATTGGACTTATAGCATTGCACTAGCTGTTCCTCTATATATTGCTGTTTAGCTATTAAGCTATTTAGAAATTCATTGCGAATTGCATACTAAATTTAACACCTTTCTCAAATATAGAGGTCCTGTTGTCCATATAATGTGTGTGATATTAACACCAACACAAAAGCACCGAATAATAAAATCAAATTTAGAGTGAGCCAAAGTGTGTGTGATGTGTTCGATGAATTTTCCATTAAATCCTTTTAATTATGAAATTTGAATTGTGAGCCATAGAGCTAGAGACCATAGAGCTGGAGCTGCTAGGCAGCTAGAGCTGGAGGAAGCTTTTGAAATTATTTATGAAACAGTGAGCAATCATTATTACACTGTCATGTGTGAATATTGCAAATGTTATACAATTTAGTGATTAATTGTTACGGTCGGCTGTATGTCGACACAGCGGCCGGTCGGTGGTGGTGGTGGTGATGGTGGGTGGGTGGTAAAACTCTGATTGAATGCGGTAAGTAAGGATATGGCTTTGAGGGTTTCAATCTATTGCATCATCATATTGTTGAAATTGATGAAATAGGAACACACACGCGATGCTTTATTCGATTGGCAGTGTCAATTGATGTGGGCAATGTCAATGGTGTGATAATGGTTAGTCAAATGCCTACCTGAAAGGAATTAGATTTTGTATAATGTATTTGTTTGAAGGAAATAGAAATGTTTCACGCGATGACTATAAAATGGTATCTATAGCATCGAAGAGGATACTTTTGCGTTGGTTTTATAGGAATTTTAGGGGGAAAATTACACTGGTCAACAAGGTTTTTCTTACAGAAACAAAAATATACTTTTCCGTAGGTTTTTGGTGTGCTGAACTCGAATCTGAAGTCAGAAAAATTCTATCGGGCTACGTTTTTGAGATATTCCCGTTACAAAATCGAAAAAAACGTTTTTTTGCTGTTTTCAAGGTTGTATTGTAACGTGAAGTAAATTGTTTCAACAAAATTTTTAATGGTTTCTAAACCATGGGGCTCGCGAGATATTCGGCTTGAAAGCACCGAAAGAACAATAATGTGTTCCCAATCCACATTAGCTGAATATCTCGTGAACCCCATGGTTTAGAGCTTAACGGCCATATAATGAAATGATGTACTGAAAATAACCTTTTCAACGATATATCACACGTTCGTATTGGGAAATGGACCATTTCCCATAAATGTTTGCCCATTCTCCTTAACATTGTATTTATGTCATAAATGGAAGGCCTACAATTAACTGAAGATTTCTCCGAGAAGAAAAGAGGTATCAGAAAGATTTAAACTGATTTTAAAAGAAGAAAACTAGTTCTTTCAGAAACCATTAAAAATTTTGTTGAAACAATTTACTCCACGTTACAATACAACTTTGAAAACAGCAAAAAAACGGTTTTTTCGATTTTGTAACGGGAATATCTCAAAAACGTGGCCCGATAGAATTTTTCTGACTTCAGATTCAAGTTTAGCACACCAAAAACCTACGGAAAAGTATACTTTTGTTTCTGTAACAAAAAAATAATTAAATTTTGTTGACCAGTGTTATGTTTTGAAACAAAGTGCTTACCTATATGGCAATAGATAAACCTCAAAAATGGTAAGTGATGTGGATTTATGGAACAGGTGGCAGAAGATCATGCGTCTAAGAACTATAAAAAGTAGTTTAAGCAGAGAAAATTCACTGAGGGAGTTTTCATTGAACGGCGACGATCACCATTTATCTGATAATTTTTTCAAAACTCATCGATTGAAATTCCATACATTCAAATACAATTTCATTTGAATTTAAGCCTCAGTAAATAAAAAGTTAATAAATAACTTCCAATCTTTAATCGAATTCGACAAACCAATTCGAAAGAAAACAAGACACACACTTTTTAGTCTGAAAACTGAATACCAACCATGGAAAGGAGGAAAAGAAGAAGAAAAAAAATAATTCCTCCCGAGAGTTCTTCCCTTCGATTGTTCAATTCATAAATAAGCTGTCGCAGTTTCTGCAAGTTTGTACAATTTTTTTTCGATTGCAACTATCGAACAACCTCAGTTCGTGTTAAACAGAAAAAAAAAATAAATAAAAAAAAAATGAGAAAAGAAATGGAACTTCTTCATCCTCTTCGGATGGCTGTTTCGATTTCAATATCACTTCGTCTTTTTCTATTTTTTTTTTTTTTGCTTCATGCATATACAAATGTCATCCTGTATTGTTTGTGTCTTTCCTTCTTCGTTGTTGAGGATTACAAGAGTCCTTGCTACAACTGCGATACTACTTCAGTGATGCTTCATGCAAAACTCCAATATGGATGACCGTTTTTTTTTTGTTCCTGAATAAATTCACTGTTCTTGCCACAGGCAATAGACCCGTTCTACCTTCAATGAATTGGCAGTGGAAAAAAAATGTATGTAAAAAAAATATATATATCAAGCCCCTGAGATAGTACAGCAGCATCAGCAGCCGCCTAGAAATAGAACAAAGTAGAGAACAACTTTATGAAAAGAACACACAGAACGCCAACGAAAGCGAACACAATATTCGTTCGTGACACACTCGGGGGCGTATACGCTACTTATTTTCACACTTTTGAGTTCAAAACGCTGCCAGGCAGCTGCATCAACACTATACTGCTGAGCTCTCCTATATACCTTTGCTGTGATATGCATTGCTGCGTTATATTCCTGCTCTTCCCAGTCCCAGCTGAGTATAGGTTGTAAAAGGAAGAAAGCAGCCATATACAAACTCCCATAGATGGTTCTCTGAAGTGGTTTCCTTTCGGTGCTCGAAATCTGCATGTGAGATGTTAATGGATGGAAGAAGATATCTCTTTCTATACTTTCAACTGTGTGCTCTATCGAAACTATATATTGCATGACAGCCAGAGGAAACTGACGGAAATTTGTTTCTATTTATGTTCGTTTGTTACACTGTGTGTACAGTAAGGTGGTCGTTTTATGGATTCTTATTTGATTTTCTATGTTTGAATGGTCTGAAATCGGTTTTATACGAACCAAAAATATTCTATAATTTTTCAGATTTTTATTTTTCTCGCATCCTGTCCGAATCAACTCATGAAAAATAGTACATTCTTTTAACCACAATAAGAGCGACTAAAAGAATAAAACTAAAAATCAAGAAAGTAAGTTTCGTTCTTCATGTGGAGCTGATTTAGCTATATCTAAGATTAACTTTTTTTTAACAGCCACCCTAATACACTTAGTTTGTAAGAAGGTTGTATATTGCAAACGTAAAATATCTATTGAACTTGATTTGTGCAAGGTTTTTGCTTTGAAAAATTCGATAAGGACATTTTATGTATCCTTCTATTTTTGACTTATTACCATGAGAATATTTTATTGAACAAATTTATTCCGATTAAACACTTCCTAAATCAGAATCAAATTTTAAAAGTATCAACAAAATTGCTTTTTCCCTTTATGTGTGGGTCTTACATTAAATCAAAACTGAAGCTCACTAAGCTACTTTTGGAATGTATGGATTGGGTATTCGGTTTCATTGTATGACCCCATAATGTATATAATTATTTGTAACATTCAAGAAAACCAGAAGCAGGTAACGATTTGTGAAAATATTTAAAAGTCTCCAAGTTTTAAGTTGTGGTCAACTATTTTTGATTTAGCCTAACATTACAATGATAAGGAAAATGGTCTGACAAGAGCTGGGTCAATTTTTGTTAAACTTGGAGCATAGAAGTGTTAATTGTTCATTCCCCTACACGTCTTTTTGTACTGTACTTTTCGATCTACAGCCTAAGCCACTGAAGTGATTTTCTTCAAATTTGAAGATAAAGAAAAATGAAAATAATATTTTTAATTTTTATAAAATAATTTTGAATTTATTAAAAAACTTTAATGAACATTTATTATTAATTAAAATCAGCGATGCGTTTCGGATATTATCATCCATCTTCAGACTCAATCATTTGCAAAAAGTTCAACTGATTAAGTCCAAATATGGATGATAATCCGAAACTCATCGCTGATTTTAGTTAATAATAAATGTTGTGATTTCATTGAAGTTTTTTAATAAATTAAAAATTATTTTATAGAAATAAAAAAAAGAAATTATTTTTATTTTTCAACATGGAGACAACACCACAAATATTTTGGAAATAAAGGTTTTTTGGTGATTCTCTAAAGGGGGAAATTGAAATTTTCTTAGCTTCAAAAATAACGGTAATTGCCAAACAACCGATAAGTAAATGCTTATTTATTTCCAAAAAGGCTCTAATGATTTTTATAAGAAAAAAAAATAAGAAAATGCACGACTGGATCGCACGTACCTGTTATTATGTTCAAGTTGCTTGGAACCTAAGAACTTTTAAAATATGCAAGGACAAATATATAAAAATAGAAAAAATATAGAAAAATATTACAAAAAGCATTTAAATCGTTCTTTAATTGTATACAACTAGTAAAATAGCTTAGCGCTCAAAACCAAGTATGCCATTTTATTACTTGAAAAAATAGGAATATATGCAAACAAAGAAATTAAAAAAGTTGGAGCGGTTTTCTTAAAAACTTATTTCTTATATATAAAATTTTAATTAGATTTTAAAACATATTCTTGGGATGCTAGTTTTGAGTATTAATAAAGAGAATTCATCATGAATTTTCAAAAAAAAAAATTATATTTTTTAAAAAATCCAAAATTTAATTTTTTTCGAAACTTTAATATGCAATATTATATACATTTCAAAAGAGCTTTTGCGTAAGAAAATTGATTGAAATAGGTTGAGCTGTTAAAGAGAAAAAATAAAATTAATAAAACCGTTGGCATGTACCGTTAGTAACAGTTTTTGGAATTTTTTTGGGTACCAAAGCGTACACCCAATAACCCACTGATTTTTTTTATTAAAATTGTTGGAGCCGTTTTTGAGATCAATTAGCTTTTTCTTAACGGTTGTATGGCAAGTACCGTTATTTTTGGAGGTAAAAAATTTCTATTTCCCTTCTGGAGATGGAGAGTAAACCTTAAGTTCAAAATTTGAAGAAAATAACTGTCTGTACAGACAGACAGACAGATAGAATTGTACCAACCACTTTTTCGTGTTCTCTATCATCGTAATGTCATGTTTGTTTAAAATTTTTTTTTTGCACGAGTCCAAAACTTACCCTATAGTACCTATGTATATCGCAAGTAAGAAAATGAGTGAACTTTTGTCAACGAATCCATAATCAAAATTTTTGTGCAAAAGCTTCTTAACAATATTCTATTGCATTTAAAAATTTTGAAAAAATGAATTTTGGATTTTTAAAATACATAGTATCAACTTGTTTTTGAAAAAATCAATATTTAAAAAAACAGGTAGACATTTTTTGTTTACACTTGGGCTTAAAGTGTATATTAATAAATACTCAAAATTGGCATTGGCCAAGATTTGTTTTTTTTTTCAAATTTTATAAAAGTTGTATATACCTTACCTACACTGAAAAAATTATTGTACGTAAAATCTATAAACGGCGTTTATAAACCGATTATTCGTTGAATCAATGTACGATTCATGTATTCAATGTACAAATAATAAAAAATAAAAGCGGGAATTAATAAACGTTGGTTATTCTCGTTTATTAAAATCCAAATTCACGTTTTTATTAACGATTCATTGATTCTATTAATTTATACATTGTCCCAATGAACTTTGTTAATAGAAAATTGATAACCGTTTATAAAAATCAATAAACGTTCATTATTTTTTTTTTATGAACAGCCATTCATATTTTTTTTTTTTTCATTTTTAATTAACGATTCACTGATTCTATTAATGTTCATTAAAAAACAATGAAAACCATTTATAAAAATTAATAAACGTTAATAAATTTTTTATGAACATCGTTAATAAAAATCTAGTTTTATTTTTTTATTAATCTGTTCATTGTTTTAATGTCGTGTTTATTAAAAAACAATGAAAACCATTTATAAAAATCAATAAACGTTAATAAATTTTTTATGAACATCTGTAATAAAAATCTACTTTTATTTTTAATTAATCTGTTCATTGTTTTAATGACATGTTCATTAAAAAACAATGAAAACCATTAATTAAAATCAATAAACGTTAATAAATTTTTTATGAACATCCTTAATAAAAATCTACTTTTATTTTTAATTAATCCGTACATTGTTTTAATGACGTGTTCATTAAAAAACAATGAAAACCATTTATAAAAATCAATAAACGTTAATAAATTTTTTATAAACATCGTTAATAAAAATCTGCTTTTATTTTTAATTAATCTGTACATTGTTTTAATGACGTGTTCATTAAAAAACAATGAAAACCATTTATAAAAATCAATAAACGTTAATAAATTTTTTATAAACATCGTTAATAAAAATCTGCTTTTATTTTTAATTAATCTGTTCATTGTTTTAATGACTTGTTCATTAAAAAACAATGAAAACCATTTATAAAAATCAATAAAAGTTAATAAATTTTTTATAAACATCGTTAATAAAAATCTACTTTTATTTTTAATTAATCTGTTCATTGTTTTAATGACGTGTTCATTAAAAAACAATGAAAGCCATTAATAAAAATCAATAAACGTTAATAAATTTTTTATAAACATCGTTAATAAAAATCTACTTTTATTTTTAATTAATCTGTTCATTGTTTTAATGACGTGTTCATTAAAAAACAATGAAAACCATTAATAAAAATCAATAAACGTTAATAAATTTTTTATAAACATCGTTAATAAAAATCTGCTTTTATTTTTAATTAATCTGTTCATTGTTTTAATGACGTGTTCATTAAGAAACAATGAAAACCATTTATAAAAATCAATAAACGTTAATAAATTTTGTATAAACATCGTTAATAAAAATCTGCTTTTATTTTTAATTAATCCGTACATTGATGTTACAAAATCTCAGGCTATTTTGGTCACTTTCTTCTTTATGCAAATAAAATAACTTTATTTCATATTTTACCCTACGTTTCGTTGGATTTTCCCAACTTCTTCAGGGGTTGTTTATTTAAACCTAACAAATAGAATATGTTTATACATTTTACACCTTTTTTCACAATTTGTTCCACTCACATGAAATGTTAAATAGTTGACATTGATTTTAAAATTTATTGTTAATTTAACAATAAAATAATTAAATAAATTAATTGCAAAACTATATTTCAAAATTATTAAGAAACGCAATGAAACACGACTTAAATATTGTTTATCACAGTATTGTAATTGTATCACGTATGTGTGCTTTCTCTTAACGCCAGAGCGTAGCTTACGATCGTCTTGTCTCTATCTTCTTGTGTATTCATGGTTTTGTCTAGGTTTTGTTGAATGCGTAGACTTTCAAGAGTGTATCTCTTGTTTTGTCTTTTCTCTTTATCAATGATTGCTGTGTTGTCAAAGTCTGCAGAGTGTCCCGTCTGTAGTATGTGTTGTGATAAACCGGTTGATTCTCTTTTATTTCTGATGTCAGCTTTATGCTCCGTTAATCTTGTCTCCAGTGATCTCTTAGTTGTCCCAATGTAGATCAAATTGCACTTATCCCCTTCCTTTCCACCGCATCCAATTTTATAGACAATGTCATGTTGTTGATTTTTTTCTATTTTGGTTTTTGTGTTGGTGAATAAATGTCTTATTGTAGTATTTGGTTTGTGAGCGAATATGACGTTCTCTTTTTTTATAATTTTGTTTAAGTTTCTGTTGTCTGTCAAGTTGGGAATGTATGTAATGCCATAGTACATTACAGGATTACCAGCTTTGGACTCTTGTGGAGGGTTTTTATTTTTGTTAGAATTCTGAACATTTTTGTTTATTAAATTATTGATTAGGTATTGTGGAAAATTGTTCATGAGCAATGTTGTTTTAATTATTTTCAAGTTTTCTTTTTCAAATTCTTTATCACTTATGTTTATTATTTTGCTTATGAAATTGTTTGCAGTGTTAAGTTTTTGTTGTAAGGGTTGCGTGGAGAGATAATTAATCATTCTACCAGATGATGAAGGTTTGGAGTACCAGTTGAATTTTAGTCTGTCAGTCGTTCTATATAGTCTTACATCTAAATACGGTAGACTTTTATTTTGTTCAGTTTCTATTGTGAATTTGAGTTTTGTGTGGTAGTGGTTTAAAAAAATCAAAATAGTGTCTTTATCTTTTTCTTTTATGATAGCGAACACGTCGTCTACATATTTTGTAATGAATTTCATGGTTATATTTCTTTCCTTTAGGTCCTCCATTGTTTTGTCCAGTAGGTCATCTAATATAATGTTGGCTACCGTTGGTGAAAGTGGATTTCCCATTGGCATACCAAAAGTTTGGTTGTATATTTTGTCTTCGTATTTAAAATAATTGTTTTCTTTCAAACAAAACTCCAATATTTTTAAAAACTGTGTTTTTGGTATATTTGTGAAATTTTTAACTGTGTCCCACTTCCTCATAATAATCTTAATTGCCAGATAAGTTGGTATATTTGTGAAGAGTGACACCACGTCAAAAGATACTAGAAAATCATCTTCTTCCAAGATCATTCCTTCTAGTTGGGTTTTCAGTTCAAAAGAATTTTTAACATTTAAGTTTTCACTGACGATATTTAGCAGAATTTCGCCAATATATTTTGATAAATGGTAGCAAGGAACGTTTGTAGAAGATGATATGGGTCTTAGTGGTAGGCCTGGCTTATGAATTTTTGGCAATCCATATAGTCTTGGTGCCATCGACGATGACGTATATAGTTTATTTTTTTGCCATTGTTCAATGTATTTATTTTTAAAAAGTTCATTTACTAAATTATTATTGGTTTTTTGTAGTTTTGGTGTTGGATCAGTTCTCAATGTTTTATAAATGTTTTTGTCTTCCAGTAATTGGGACATTTTGCAGAAGTAATCTTTTTTATACATAATGACAGTTTTATTACCTTTGTCTGCCTTGGTCACAACTATTTCGTTTCTGTGAATTTTCAAGAATTTTTGTGTATCCTTATATATTTTAAGAATAAATTTTTCCATTGTTGTATTTTTAATTCTTCTTTTGTGTTGTAATATTCTGCTGGTTATTGTTGACCTGGCAATATCTTTCTCCCTGTCATCTTCTAACGTTCTTATACTCTGTTCAATATCAGCAATTATATGAATTGGTGAGAAATTATTATTTGTTACCGGTATCGAAAACTTTTCTCCTAAAGAGAGTAACCATTTTACCTCTTTCGGAAAAGAGATGTTAGTTTTGTTTACAAACCAATTATCGTTGAATGTTACTCCTAAACTGTCTAGCTGTAGGTCTTTCAGTCTCTGTAGTTTTGATGAATGTGTTTGTCTGATCTCTAGGCTTATTTTTGTATAACTATGTTTTTGTTGTGATGTGAAAGTGTTGTATTCTATTTCATTAAGTAATGTTTTTATTTTAATGTCGGTGTGAAAGAGATTTTTCTTGGCTATGTTTATATTAATGTTAGTTTGCTTTATTTCTAAATTGAGTATTTTCTTATGAAAGTTGTATTCTATTGTTTGTGCTTTTTTGAGGATGGTAGTTGATGTAAAGCTGTTTTTAATTTTTGAAGTGGTATTTGTAATATGTTTTGGTGTTATCCCATAATTTCGACAAGAGAGAAGAAACTTCAGTCGTTCCTTTTGTTTCATTACCTTTTCTGTTTGCTTGCTGTAATACTTTAATGTTATGCATGTGTTGATGTCGTATTTAAGTTTTATGTGGTTGAAGAATTGCTTCATTGTTGTTGTGATTTAAGTAAACTGTGTTGAGTCGGCAGGCCCTCCGAAAATATTGATTTAATTTGTTAACTCGACCAATTATTTAAATGATTTGATGTTACAAAATCTCAGGCTATTTTGGTCACTTTCTTCTTTATGCAAATAACCTACCACACAAAACTCAAATTCACAATAGAAACTGAACAAAATAAAAGTCTACCGTATTTAGATGTAAGACTATATAGAACGACTGACAGACTAAAATTCAACTGGTACTCCAAACCTTCATCATCTGGTAGAATGATTAATTATCTCTCCACGCAACCCTTACAACAAAAACTTAACACTGCAAACAATTTCATAAGCAAAATAATAAACATAAGTGATAAAGAATTTGAAAAAGAAAACTTGAAAATAATTAAAACAACATTGCTCATGAACACATGAACAATTTTCCACAATACCTAATCAATAATTTAATAAACAAAAATGTTCAGAATTCTAACAAAAATAAAAACCCTCCACAAGAGTCCAAAGCTGGTAATCCTGTAATGTACTATGGCATTACATACATTCCCAACTTGACAGACAACAGAAACTTAAACAAAATTATAAAAAAAGAGAACGTCATATTCGCTCACAAACCAAATACTACAATAAGACATTTATTCACCAACACAAAAACCAAAATAGAAAAAAATCAACAACATGACATTGTCTATAAAATTGGATGCGGTGGAAAGGAAGGGGATAAGTGCAATTTGATCTACATTGGGACAACTAAGAGATCACTGGAGACAAGATTAACGGAGCATAAAGCTGACATCAGAAATAAAAGAGAATCAACCGGTTTATCACAACACATACTACAGACGGGACACTCTGCAGACTTTGACAACACAGCAATCATTGATAAAGAGAAAAGACAAAACAAGAGATACACTCTTGAAAGTCTACGCATTCAACAAAACCTAGACAAAACCATGAATACACAAGAAGATAGAGACAAGACGATCGTAAGCTACGCTCTGGCGTTAAGAGAAAGCACACATACGTGATACAATTACAATACTGTGATAAACAATATTTAAGTCGTGTTTCATTGCGTTTCTTAATAATTTTGAAATATAGTTTTGCAATTAATTTATTTAATTATTTTATTGTTAAATTAACAATAAATTTTAAAATCAATGTCAACTATTTAACATTTCATGTGAGTGGAACAAATTGTGAAAAAAGGTGTAAAATGTATAAACATATTCTATTTGTTAGGTTTAAATAAACAACCCCTGAAGAAGTTGGGAAAATCCAACGAAACGTAGGGTAAAATATGAAATAAAGTTATTTTATTTGCATAAAGAAGAAAGTGACCAAAATAGCCTGAGATTTTGTAACATCAAATCATTTAAATAATTGGTCGAGTTAACAAATTTAATCCGTACATTGTTTTAATGACGTGTTCATTAAAAAACAATGAAAACCATTTATAAAAATCAATAAACATTAATAAATTTTTTATAAACATCGTTAATAAAAATCTGCTTTTATTTTTAATTAATCTGTGCATTGTTTTAATGACGTGTTCATTAAAAAACAATGAAAACCATTTATAAAAATTTATAAACGTTAATAAATTTTTTATAAACATCGTTAATAAAAATCTGCTTTTATTTTAATTAATCTGTTCATTGTTTTAATGACGTGTTCATTAAAAAACAATGAAAACCATTTATAAAAATCAATAAACGTTAATAAATTTTTTATGAACATCGTTAATAAAAATCTGCTTTTATCTTTAATTAATCTGTTCATTGTTTTAATGACGTGTTCATTAAAAAACAATGAAAACCATTTATAAAAATCAATAAACGTTAATAAATTTTTTATAAACATCGTTAATAAAAATCTGCTTTTATTTTTAATTAATCTGTGCATTGTTTTAATGACGTGTTCATTAAAAAACAATGAAAACCATTTATAAAAATCAATAAACGTTAATAAATTTTTTATAAACATCGTTAATAAAAATCTGCTTTTATTTTTAATTAATCTGTTCATTGTTTTAATGACGTGTTCATTAAAAAACAATGAAAACCATTTATAAAAATCAATAAACGTTAATAAATTTTTTATGAACATCCTTTATAAAAATCTGAAATTCGCATTTCAGACATGATTAGTTATTTGTTTCTATAGCACTCCAATAACCCCTCTGACGGGAAGTTAATAAAAAATAAGCATTACCGAATCCTTAAATATTTCCTGGTATAAATAATATCAACGGGATAGTTGCGATATGTTTTAATCTCTGGGTTACACCACTTTTGCACTCACGGCCTCGTTTATTAGTTTGTGGTACTTTGTTTCTATATTGCTTGTATAAGTGAATATGGTGACGCTTAAGGCGATAATAGGCCATTTGGCATCAGAACATATTTCTTATGATTGTTAGTTAATGTTTTATGCTCGTATTTATTAATTAATCTAATATATTGTTATCTCTTTTATACTCTCATAATTAAATCCATAAAGGTACAATAGGAGTGAAAAAGTCGCCTTTTATACTCTATGCAATATGCTTTAATGCGTAGGATGAATGAAAACGAAAAGCATTTCTATGATCAAACATGTCGAATTGTTTACACTTTCCGACCACATATTATCAATTATTTACTTTTCAACTGAATTCAAGTGGCAAACATGCCAAATACATAAAGAGTTAAGCTATGTGCAGATAATTAAGTGGATTGTCGGTGTGCTATCGATACTTTATATATAAATGTCAAATGTTTGTCGGTAAGATTTTAATACAAAATGGAATTGATTTAACAATATATTACATTCATATTGAAAAAAGTACACACCAAACAATTTCAATTTTAGGTTCCAACATTATATTTTTCCTAAATTACACCTTTAAGCTTCCGTAATGGATACAATATTGTGAATTTCTCGCATTTGTCTCTTTTTTCTACTCTTTATGTAAGTAGTTCTTTTTATTTTTCAAATCAGATTTTGATCAGGCAAATGAAATACTTACTTATTGATATTATTCCTTTTCTCATACCTATTGTGGGGTGTATCCCTGTTGGTAATTAAATGGCATTTCCTCGAAAATAATTTCAATTTAGTTATTTCCTTACATCACACAGGTAAATTATGTAAAAACCTTGTTCAATTTAGTACTTTAATTTTTTTTAAAGTGTGATCACTGCAACGCGCAAGTTGTAACTAAAAAATGGCGCAAAATTAACCCTTCGTTAAATTTTTATTAACCATACATTAAAATAATAAACTGTTTATTAAAAATTATGAATGGTTCATTAAATTAATGAATGGTTTATTAAATTTATGAACAGCATTAATAGAAATGCTCTTTCGTCAAGCTTTATCGTTAGTTAATAAGTTAACATATATATTTTAATTAATGGCTATTCATTATCCCAATTAACGTTGATTGATTTTAATAAATGTAATTAATTGTCCTAACGTACAGGTTCATTGAAACAATGAACAGATATTAAATAAAAATATAATTCTCCGTTATCACTACCTGCGTTTTTTTGCATGTCCATATGGAGTTTGGCGAAAGACCGAAATCGGGACATTTCAACATTTATATACCTTTTGCCTTGGACTGCCATGAACAATATCAAATGTAACGAGTATACCTTAATTAAGTTTGGAAAAAAAAGCAGAGAGGTCGTAAAACGTGTAAATTTCGTAAAAAAAGTTGAAATAATACATTCACATTAGGGTCGGTCGTTCAAATATATGCTATCGTCTACATTTTGCAGTCGAATAAAAAAAAAACAACGTGATAAATATTTGAAACAAATAATCGATGAAAAAAATGTTCTATTAGGCTGGTGCTTAAACATTTTTCTGCACTTTTCAACAGAAATTCCATCATAAGATACCTTAATAAAATAAAATTTGTTTGAAAAAAGCAAACAAAAAAATTGTGAGCCACCCTAATTGAATTTTTTTTTTTCATCGATTATTTGCTTCAAATATTTACCAAGTTGCTTTTTTTTTAATTCCACTGGAAAATGTAGAAGACATAATATTTATGAACCACCCTGTAGTGAAAGTACTCATTTTAGCATTTTTTATGAAATGTAAACGTTTTACAAACTTTCTGTGTAGTAAAAACTCAATTTTGTGTTCGAATTTATGAACCACCCTATTGTGAAAGTACTCATTTTAGCATTTTTTTATGAAACATACACGTTTTACAAACTTTCTGTGTAATTAAAACTCATTTTTTTTCGAATTTATGAACCACCCTACTGTGAAAGTACTCATTTTAGCATTTTTTTTATGAAATATACACGTTTTACAAACTTTCTGTGTAATTAAAACTCAATTTTTTTTCGAATTTATGAACCACCCTATTGTGAAAGTACTCATTTTAGCATTTTTAATGGAATATACACGTTTTACAAACCTTCTGTGTAATTAAAACTCAATTTTTTTCGAATTTATGAACCACCCTATTGTGAAAGTACTCATTTTAGCATTTTTTTATGAAACATACACGTTTTACAAACTTTCTGTGTAATTAAAACTCATTTTTTTCGAATTTATGAACCACCCTACTGTGAAAGTACTCATTTTAGCATTTTTTTTATGAAATATACACGTTTTACAAACTTTCTGTGTAGTTAAAAGTCAACTTTTTTTCGAATTTATGAATCACCCTATTGTGAAAGTACTCATTTTAGCATTTTTTTATGAAATATACACGTTTTACAAACTTTCTGTGTAATTAAAACTCATTTTTTTTTTTGAATTTATGAACCACCCTACTGTGAAAGTACTCATTTTAGCATTTTTTTATGAAATATACACGTTTTACAAACTTTCTGTGTAGTTAAAAGTCAACTTTTTTTCGAATTTATGAATCACCCTATTGTGAAAGTACTCATTTTAGCATTTTTTTATGAAATATACACGTTTTACAAACTTTCTGTGTAATTAAAACTCATTTTTTTTTCGAATTTATGAACCACCCTACTGTGAAAGTACTCATTTTAGCATTTTTTTATGAAATATACACGTTTTACAAACTTTCTGTGTAGTTAAAAGTCAACTTTTTTTCGAATTTATGAATCACCCTATTGTGAAAGTACTCATTTTAGCATTTTTTTATGAAATATACACGTTTTACAAACTTTCTGTGTAATTAAAACTCATTTTTTTTTTCGAATTTATGAACCACCCTACTGTGGAAGTACTCATTTTAGCATTTTTTTATGAAATATACACGTTTTACAAACTTTCTGTGTAGTTAAAAGTCAACTTTTTTTCGAATTTATGAATCACCCTATTGTGAAAGTACTCATTTTAGCATTTTTTTATGAAATATACACGTTTTACAAACTTTCTGTGTAATTAAAACTCATTTTTTTCGAATTTATGAACCACCCTACTGTGAAAGTACTCATTTTAGCATTTTTTTATGAAATATACACGTTTTACAAACTTTCTGTGTAATTAAAACTCATTTTTATTCGAATTTATGAACCACCCTACTGTGAAAGTACTCATTTTAGCATTTTTTTTATGAAATATACACGTTTTACAAACTTTCTGTGTAATTAAAACTCAATTTTTTCGAATTTATGAACCACCCTATTATGAAAGTACCTACTCATTTTAGCATTTTTAATGAAATATACACTTTTTACAAACTTTATGTAATTTTTTTTTCTACACTATTAAGGGTATTCACTTTCTGGTGCAACAAGCCTAGTAAAATTGTAAAATTTTATTTTTTTACAATCGATCGTGAACGCACTTCTTTTATCTATAGTTACACTATAGCAAACTCACAAAATTTCAGAAACAAATATCAGCTTACAAAAAAACTGACATTTGGCAAGTTATCAAATACACAAGCGCTAACTTTACTATGGTGTATTTTTCTTTTACAATAGGGTTGGAGTATAGCAAAAGTTTAAGAATTTGACATTCAGTTTATTTTATTGTTGTAGTGCAAGAAAGTGTTACACTTTTACACTTTTGCAATGATACAAGACCAGTTACATCGGATCGTGAATACCCCTATTGTTAGATAGCGATTGTGAGATCGTCAGCGATAGTGATTGTCAGATTTCTAACAATTAGCTAATTGTCAGACAAATTTTCTGACAATTATTTAATTGTAAGTATGTTTTTCACTGCAGATCTAACAATATTTTAAGATCTACAAATCGTGAACACTTAGCTTAAACAATTTTGCCGAAACTTGATTAGCGCCACCTATAACAGTGGGAGCACTTTAGTTGCTTGATTGAACAAAAGAATTTCTTTCGTTGAATGATGTAGCCGGCAAAAGGACGCCAAGCATTAAGCCATTCAAAGTTAAAGTGTGAAAGTGTGAAGAAGTGGAAGATACCTGACCCGAACCTACAACTGCAGAAATAATGTAAGTAGAAATAAAAAGCAAGTTTTAAATTCGATTTGAAATTATTAAAAAAAGAGTATTTAATTGATAATAATTTTGTTTTTACTGCAGCCTACGTTATTAATTAATGTATAAAGGCATACGTGTTCGTTTGCCTCAACGCCGCCGCCACCGCCGCCACAGCCGCCATCACGTGCCGTTGCTTTGTCTCCAGAACTTTATGTGAGTACCCCTAATGCATTTATTAACGTTTTAAACATTTTAAAATTATTAATAATAAGAGTATTCTTGCCAAGACGTAAAAGTAGTAAATTTTCGGCACAAATTTTGATAGATTCACGCAGTTTACAAATGTTACAACGTTGTCGCCTTTGCATGAATACCCTTATCTAATAGTATTAAACGTTTAGAGAATCTTTCATTTTGTTAAAAAAAAAAACATATTATACCTACATACATGCAGTGCCACCACCTTATTGGTGCCACCACTATCGTCGCCACAAAAATTAAAGAATGTCTGCCATCACCTTCTTATATGGTGGCATTAAGAAGATTTCTTCGTTTGCCTCAATACATCGCCGCCACAGCCCCCATTACGTAATTGCTAGTTCCCAGAACTAAAGCCATTTTTTGCGTTTTCAATCGTGCCGCAGGCCCACGCCGACATACATCACGATAGACGTTGGCTGCTCCAAAATATTATGTCAGTACTTCCAAAATTTATTTAGTTGAAAATCTTTCATTTTGTTTTGTTTCTAAAACAAAACATTTTCTACGTCATATATGTACTCATAGTAGAAAATCACTCATTTTGCTTTGTTTCTAAAATAAAACTTTTTATACATTATGTAGTGCTCTTTCAACACGTTGCTGCTGCTCCTCTGTCATCGCCACCGTCACCAAATAATTAAAAGGCGCTGCCACTTTCTGTTCCTGAGTTGGCTATACCTTCTTGCTGCCATCAATCACGTTCCTGCCACCATCACTTGGCTGTTTCCAAAACAAGGTATGTACTTTCTTTTAACTAGAATCACTGTCTTGAATCATTTTCATTGACATTTTGAAAACTTTTTCCATTAACCCTCTACCGCACCCAAAGTCAAGTAAAAATTACATTTGAACACATTAACTTTTTGAGACTTATTCATAATTTATCTTGAAACAATCCAAAATAAATATTTTAAGTTTTTTAAATTTCATTTTGTCCTTCGACTACCGGTAGAGGGTTACCAAAAATTGAATATGATCTAGATTTTTTTTTTTTTTTTTTTTAATTAATGAGAGTTTCATAGACCGAAGAATGAAACTAAGATCACCCTCTGGAATCATATTCATACAAATTTTGCTTTTTTATCATTAATTGCGAATAAATGATACCAGGGTTACTGTCTAGAATCATTTTCATTAACATTTTGAAAACTTTTTGCTTTTTTTACATTAACCCTCTACCGCAACCGAGGTCAAGTAAAAATTACATTTGAACATATTAACTTCTTAATACTTTTTTTCATTATCTTTCTTAAAACAATCAAAAGTAACTATTTAAGATTTTTTTAAATTTCTTTTTCTCTTTTGACAACAACATTTCCGGTAGAGGGTTACCAACATTTGAATAGGATCTTGATTTTTGTTATTTTTTTAATTATTGAGGGTCTCATATACCGAAGAATGAAACTAGGATCACTGTCTAGAATCATTTTCATTAACATTTTGAAAACTTTTTGCTTTTTTTACATTAACCCTCTACCGCAACCGAGGTCAAGTAAAAATTACATTTCAACATATTAACTTCTTAAGACTTTTTTTTTCATAATATCTCAAATCAATCAAAAGTAACTATTTTAAGATTTTTTTAAATTTCTTTTTCTCTTTTGACTACAACATTTCCGGTAGAGGGTTACCAACACTTGAATAGGATCTTGATTTTTGTTATTTTTTTTAACTATTGAGGGTGTCATATACCGAAGAATGAAACTAGGATCACTGTCTAGAATCATTTTCATTAACATTCTGAAAACTTTTTGCTTTTTTTACATTAACCCTCTACCGCAACCGAGGTCAAGTAAAAATTTCATTTGAACATATTAACTTCTTTAGTCTTTTTTTTCATAATTTTTCTTAAAACAATCAAAAGTAACTATTTAAGATTTTTTTAAATTTCTTTTTCTCTTTTGACAACAACATTTCCGGTAGAGGGTTACCAACATTTGAATAGGATCTTGATTTGTGTTATTTTTTTAATTATTGAGGGTCTCATATACCGAAGAATGAAACTAGGATCACTGTCTAGAATCATTTTCATTAACATTTTGAAAACTTTTTGATTTTTTTACATTAACCCTCTACCGCAACCGAGGTCAAGTAAAAATTACATTTCAACATATTAACTTCTTAAGACTTTTTTTTCATAATATCTCAAAACAATCAAAAGTAACTATTTTAAGATTTTTTTAAATTTCTTTTTCTCTTTTGACTACAACATTTCCGGTAGAGGGTCACCAACATTTGAATAGGATCTTGATTTTTGTTATTTTTTTAATTATTGAGGGTCTCATATACCGAAGAATGAAACTAGGATCACTGTCTAGAATCATTTTCATTAACATTCTGAAAACTTTTTGCTTTTTTTACATTAACCCTCTACCGCAACCGAGGTCAAGTAAAAATTTCATTTGAACATATTAACTTCTTCAGTCTTTTTTTTCATAATCTTTCTTAAAACAATCAAAAGTAACTATTTAAGATTTTTTTAAATTTCTTTTTCTCTTTTGACAACAACATTTCCGGTAGAGGGTTACCAACATTTGAATAGGATCTTGATTTTTGTTATTTTTTTAATTATTGAGGGTCTCATATACCGAAGAATGAAACTAGGATCACTGTCTAGAATCATTTTCATTAACATTTTGAAAACTTTTTGCTTTTTTTACATTAACCCTCTACCGCAACCGAGGTCAAGTAAAAATTACATTTCAACATATTAACTTCTTAAGACTTTTTTTTTCATAATATCTCAAATCAATCAAAAGTAACTATTTTAAGATTTTTTTAAATTTCTTTTTCTCTTTTGACTACAACATTTCCGGTAGAGGGTTACCAACACTTGAATAGGATCTTGATTTTTGTTATTTTTTTTAACTATTGAGGGTGTCATATACCGAAGAATGAAACTAGGATCACTGTCTAGAATCATTTTCATTAACATTCTGAAAACTTTTTGCTTTTTTTACATTAACCCTCTACCGCAACCGAGGTCAAGTAAAAATTTCATTTGAACATATTAACTTCTTTAGTCTTTTTTTTCATAATTTTTCTTAAAACAATCAAAAGTAACTATTTAAGATTTTTTTAAATTTCTTTTTCTCTTTTGACAACAACATTTCCGGTAGAGGGTTACCAACATTTGAATAGGATCTTGATTTGTGTTATTTTTTTAATTATTGAGGGTCTCATATACCGAAGAATGAAACTAGGATCACTGTCTAGAATCATTTTCATTAACATTTTGAAAACTTTTTGATTTTTTTACATTAACCCTCTACCGCAACCGAGGTCAAGTAAAAATTACATTTCAACATATTAACTTCTTAAGACTTTTTTTTCATAATATCTCAAAACAATCAAAAGTAACTATTTTAAGATTTTTTTAAATTTCTTTTTCTCTTTTGACTACAACATTTCCGGTAGAGGGTCACCAACATTTGAATAGGATCTTGATTTTTGTTATTTTTTTAATTATTGAGGGTCTCATATACCGAAGAATGAAACTAGGATCACTGTCTAGAATCATTTTCATTAACATTCTGAAAACTTTTTGCTTTTTTTACATTAACCCTCTACCGCAACCGAGGTCAAGTAAAAATTTCATTTGAACATATTAACTTCTTCAGTCTTTTTTTTTCATAATCTTTCTTAAAACAATCAAAAGTAACTATTTAAGATTTTTTTAAATTTCTTTTTCTCTTTTGACAACAACATTTCCGGTAGAGGGTTACCAACATTTGAATAGGATCTTGATTTTTGTTATTTTTTTTAACTATTGAGGGTGTCATATACCGAAGAATGAAACTAGGATCACTGTCTAGAATCATTTTCATTAACATTTTGAAAACTTTTTGCTTTTTTTACATTAACCCTCTACCGCAACCGAGGTCAAGTAAAAATTACCTTTCAACATATTAACTTCTTAAGACTTTTTTTTTCATAATATCTCAAAACAATCAAAAGTAACTATTTTAAGATTTTTTTAAATTTCTTTTTCTCTTTTGACTACAACATTTCCGGTAGAGGGTTACCAACATTTGAATAGGATCTTGATTTTTGTTATTTTTTTTAACTATTGAGGGTGTCATATACCGAAGAATGAAACTAGGATCACTGTCTAGAATCATTTTCATTAACATTCTGAAAACTTTTTGCTTTTTTTACATTAACCCTCTACCGCAACCGAGGTCAAGTAAAAATTACATTTCAACATATTAACTTCTTAAGACTTTTTTTTTTCATAATATCTCAAAACAATCAAAAGTAACTATTTTAAGATTTTTTTAAATTTCTTTTTCTCTTTTGACTACAACATTTCCGGTAGAGGGTTACCAACATTTGAATAGGATCTTGATTTTTGTTATTTTTTTTAACTATTGAGGGTGTCATATACCGAAGAATGAAACTAGGATCACTGTCTAGAATCATTTTCATTAACATTTTGAAAACTTTTTGCTTTTTTTACATTAACCCTCTACCGCAACCGAGGTCAAGTAAAAATTACCTTTCAACATATTAACTTCTTAAGACTTTTTTTTTCATAATATCTCAAAACAATCAAAAGTAACTATTTTAAGATTTTTTTTAATTTCTTTTTCTCTTTTGACTACAACATTTCCGGTAGAGGGTTACCAACACTTGAATAGGATCTTGATTTTTGTTATTTTTTTTAACTATTGAGGGTGTCATATACCGAAGAATGAAACTAGGATCACTGTCTAGAATCATTTTCATTAACATTCTGAAAACTTTTTGCTTTTTTTACATTAACCCTCTACCGCAACCGAGGTCAAGTAAAAATTTCATTTGAACATATTAACTTCTTTAGTCTTTTTTTTCATAATTTTTCTTAAAACAATCAAAAGTAACTATTTAAGATTTTTTTAAATTTCTTTTTCTCTTTTGACAACAACATTTCCGGTAGAGGGTTACCAACATTTGAATAGGATCTTGATTTGTGTTATTTTTTTAATTATTGAGGGTCTCATATACCGAAGAATGAAACTAGGATCACTGTCTAGAATCATTTTCATTAACATTTTGAAAACTTTTTGATTTTTTTACATTAACCCTCTACCGCAACCGAGGTCAAGTAAAAATTACATTTCAACATATTAACTTCTTAAGACTTTTTTTTTTCATAATATCTCAAAACAATCAAAAGTAACTATTTTAAGATTTTTTTAAATTTCTTTTTCTCTTTTGACTACAACATTTCCGGTAGAGGGTTACCAACATTTGAATAGGATCTTGATTTTTGTTATTTTTTATAACTATTGAGGGTGTCATATACCGAAGAATGAAACTAGGATCACTGTCTAGAATCATTTTCATTAACATTCTGAAAACTTTTTGCTTTTTTTACATTAACCCTCTACCGCAACCGAGGTCAAGTAAAAATTTCATTTGAACATATTAACTTCTTTAGTCTTTTTTTTCATAATTTTTCTTAAAACAATCAAAAGTAACTATTTAAGATTTTTTTAAATTTCTTTTTCTCTTTTGACAACAACATTTCCGGTAGAGGGTTACCAACATTTGAATAGGATCTTGATTTGTGTTATTTTTTTAATTATTGAGGGTCTCATATACCGAAGAATGAAACTAGGATCACTGTCTAGAATCATTTTCATTAACATTTTGAAAACTTTTTGATTTTTTTACATTAACCCTCTACCGCAACCGAGGTCAAGTAAAAATTACATTTCAACATATTAACTTCTTAAGACTTTTTTTTCATAATATCTCAAAACAATCAAAAGTAACTATTTTAAGATTTTTTTAAATTTCTTTTTCTCTTTTGACTACAACATTTCCGGTAGAGGGTCACCAACATTTGAATAGGATCTTGATTTTTGTTATTTTTTTAATTATTGAGGGTCTCATATACCGAAGAATGAAACTAGGATCACTGTCTAGAATCATTTTCATTAACATTCTGAAAACTTTTTGCTTTTTTTACATTAACCCTCTACCGCAACCGAGGTCAAGTAAAAATTTCATTTGAACATATTAACTTCTTCAGTCTTTTTTTTTCATAATCTTTCTTAAAACAATCAAAAGTAACTATTTAAGATTTTTTTAAATTTCTTTTTCTCTTTTGACAACAACATTTCCGGTAGAGGGTTACCAACATTTGAATAGGATCTTGATTTTTGTTATTTTTTTAATTATTGAGGGTCTCATATACCGAAGAATGAAACTAGGATCACTGTCTAGAATCATTTTCATTAACATTCTGAAAACTTTTTGCTTTTTTTACATTAACCCTCTACCGCAACCGAGGTCAAGTAAAAATTTCATTTGAACATATTAACTTCTTTAGTCCTTTTTTTCATAATCTTTCTTAAAACAATCAAAAGTAACTATTTTAAGATTTTTTTAAATTTCTTTTTCTCTTTTGACTACAACATTTCCGGTAGAGGGTTACCAACATTTGAATAGGATCTTGATTTTTGTTATTTTTTTTAACTATTGAGGGTGTCATATACCGAAGAATGAAACTAGGATCACTGTCTAGAATCATTTTCATTAACATTTTGAAAACTTTTTGCTTTTTTTACATTAACCCTCTACCGCAACCGAGGTCAAGTAAAAATTACCTTTCAACATATTAACTTCTTAAGACTTTTTTTTTCATAATATCTCAAAACAATCAAAAGTAACTATTTTAAGATTTTTTTAAATTTCTTTTTCTCTTTTGACTACAACATTTCCGGTAGAGGGTTACCAACACTTGAATAGGATCTTGATTTTTGTTATTTTTTTTAACTATTGAGGGTGTCATATACCGAAGAATGAAACTAGGATCACTGTCTAGAATCATTTTCATTAACATTCTGAAAACTTTTTGCTTTTTTTACATTAACCCTCTACCGCAACCGAGGTCAAGTAAAAATTTCATTTGAACATATTAACTTCTTTAGTCTTTTTTTTCATAATTTTTCTTAAAACAATCAAAAGTAACTATTTAAGATTTTTTTAAATTTCTTTTTCTCTTTTGACAACAACATTTCCGGTAGAGGGTTACCAACATTTGAATAGGATCTTGATTTGTGTTATTTTTTTAATTATTGAGGGTCTCATATACCGAAGAATGAAACTAGGATCACTGTCTAGAATCATTTTCATTAACATTTTGAAAACTTTTTGATTTTTTTACATTAACCCTCTACCGCAACCGAGGTCAAGTAAAAATTACATTTCAACATATTAACTTCTTAAGACTTTTTTTTCATAATATCTCAAAACAATCAAAAGTAACTATTTTAAGATTTTTTTAAATTTCTTTTTCTCTTTTGACTACAACATTTCCGGTAGAGGGTCACCAACATTTGAATAGGATCTTGATTTTTGTTATTTTTTTAATTATTGAGGGTCTCATATACCGAAGAATTAAACTAGGATCACTGTCTAGAATCATTTTCATTAACATTCTGAAAACTTTTTGCTTTTTTTACATTAACCCTCTACCGCAACCGAGGTCAAGTAAAAATTTCATTTGAACATATTAACTTCTTCAGTCTTTTTTTTTCATAATCTTTCTTAAAACAATCAAAAGTAACTATTTAAGATTTTTTTAAATTTCTTTTTCTCTTTTGACAACAACATTTCCGGTAGAGGGTTACCAACATTTGAATAGGATCTTGATTTTTGTTATTTTTTTAATTATTGAGGGTCTCATATACCGAAGAATGAAACTAGGATCACTGTCTAGAATCATTTTCATTAACATTCTGAAAACTTTTTGCTTTTTTTACATTAACCCTCTACCGCAACCGAGGTCAAGTAAAAATTTCATTTGAACATATTAACTTCTTTAGTCCTTTTTTTCATAATCTTTCTTAAAACAATCAAAAGTAACTATTTTAAGATTTTTTTAAATTTCTTTTTCTCTTTTGACTACAACATTTCCGGTAGAGGGTTACCAACATTTGAATAGGATCTTGATTTGTGTTATTTTTTTAATTATTGAGGGTCTCATATACCGAAGAATGAAACTAGGATCACTGTCTAGAATCATTTTCATTAACATTTTGAAAACTTTTTGATTTTTTTACATTAACCCTCTACCGCAACCGAGGTCAAGTAAAAATTACATTTCAACATATTAACTTCTTAAGACTTTTTTTTTCATAATATCTCAAAACAATCAAAAGTAACTATTTTAAGATTTTTTTAAATTTCTTTTTCTCTTTTGACTACAACATTTCCGGTAGAGGGTTACCAACATTTGAATAGGATCTTGATTTTTGTTATTTTTTTTAACTATTGAGGGTGTCATATACCGAAGAATGAAACTAGGATCACTGTCTAGAATCATTTTCATTAACATTCTGAAAACTTTTTGCTTTTTTTACATTAACCCTCTACCGCAACCGAGGTCAAGTAAAAATTTCATTTGAACATATTAACTTCTTCAGTCTTTTTTTTTCATAATCTTTCTTAAAACAATCAAAAGTAACTATTTAAGATTTTTTTAAATTTCTTTTTCTCTTTTGACAACAACATTTCCGGTAGAGGGTTACCAACATTTGAATAGGATCTTGATTTGTGTTATTTTTTTAATTATTGAGGGTCTCATATACCGAAGAATGAAACTAGGATCACTGTCTAGAATCATTTTCATTAACATTTTGAAAACTTTTTGATTTTTTTACATTAACCCTCTACCGCAACCGAGGTCAAGTAAAAATTACATTTCAACATATTAACTTCTTAAGACTTTTTTTTTTCATAATATCTCAAAACAATCAAAAGTAACTATTTTAAGATTTTTTTAAATTTCTTTTTCTCTTTTGACTACAACATTTCCGGTAGAGGGTTACCAACATTTGAATAGGATCTTGATTTTTGTTATTTTTTTTAACTATTGAGGGTGTCATATACCGAAGAATGAAACTAGGATCACTGTCTAGAATCATTTTCATTAACATTTTGAAAACTTTTTGCTTTTTTTACATTAACCCTCTACCGCAACCGAGGTCAAGTAAAAATTACCTTTCAACATATTAACTTCTTAAGACTTTTTTTTTCATAATATCTCAAAACAATCAAAAGTAACTATTTTAAGATTTTTTTAAATTTCTTTTTCTCTTTTGACTACAACATTTCCGGTAGAGGGTTACCAACACTTGAATAGGATCTTGATTTTTGTTATTTTTTTTAACTATTGAGGGTGTCATATACCGAAGAATGAAACTAGGATCACTGTCTAGAATCATTTTCATTAACATTCTGAAAACTTTTTGCTTTTTTTACATTAACCCTCTACCGCAACCGAGGTCAAGTAAAAATTTCATTTGAACATATTAACTTCTTTAGTCTTTTTTTTCATAATTTTTCTTAAAACAATCAAAAGTAACTATTTAAGATTTTTTTAAATTTCTTTTTCTCTTTTGACAACAACATTTCCGGTAGAGGGTTACCAACATTTGAATAGGATCTTGATTTGTGTTATTTTTTTAATTATTGAGGGTCTCATATACCGAAGAATGAAACTAGGATCACTGTCTAGAATCATTTTCATTAACATTTTGAAAACTTTTTGATTTTTTTACATTAACCCTCTACCGCAACCGAGGTCAAGTAAAAATTACATTTCAACATATTAACTTCTTAAGACTTTTTTTTCATAATATCTCAAAACAATCAAAAGTAACTATTTTAAGATTTTTTTAAATTTCTTTTTCTCTTTTGACTACAACATTTCCGGTAGAGGGTCACCAACATTTGAATAGGATCTTGATTTGTGTTATTTTTTTAATTATTGAGGGTCTCATATACCGAAGAATGAAACTAGGATCACTGTCTAGAATCATTTTCATTAACATTTTGAAAACTTTTTGATTTTTTTACATTAACCCTCTACCGCAACCGAGGTCAAGTAAAAATTACATTTCAACATATTAACTTCTTAAGACTTTTTTTTTCATAATATCTCAAAACAATCAAAAGTAACTATTTTAAGATTTTTTTAAATTTCTTTTTCTCTTTTGACTACAACATTTCCGGTAGAGGGTTACCAACATTTGAATAGGATCTTGATTTTTGTTATTTTTTTTAACTATTGAGGGTGTCATATACCGAAGAATGAAACTAGGATCACTGTCTAGAATCATTTTCATTAACATTCTGAAAACTTTTTGCTTTTTTTACATTAACCCTCTACCGCAACCGAGGTCAAGTAAAAATTTCATTTGAACATATTAACTTCTTCAGTCTTTTTTTTTCATAATCTTTCTTAAAACAATCAAAAGTAACTATTTAAGATTTTTTTAAATTTCTTTTTCTCTTTTGACAACAACATTTCCGGTAGAGGGTTACCAACATTTGAATAGGATCTTGATTTGTGTTATTTTTTTAATTATTGAGGGTCTCATATACCGAAGAATGAAACTAGGATCACTGTCTAGAATCATTTTCATTAACATTTTGAAAACTTTTTGATTTTTTTACATTAACCCTCTACCGCAACCGAGGTCAAGTAAAAATTACATTTCAACATATTAACTTCTTAAGACTTTTTTTTTTCATAATATCTCAAAACAATCAAAAGTAACTATTTTAAGATTTTTTTAAATTTCTTTTTCTCTTTTGACTACAACATTTCCGGTAGAGGGTTACCAACATTTGAATAGGATCTTGATTTTTGTTATTTTTTTTAACTATTGAGGGTGTCATATACCGAAGAATGAAACTAGGATCACTGTCTAGAATCATTTTCATTAACATTTTGAAAACTTTTTGCTTTTTTTACATTAACCCTCTACCGCAACCGAGGTCAAGTAAAAATTACCTTTCAACATATTAACTTCTTAAGACTTTTTTTTTCATAATATCTCAAAACAATCAAAAGTAACTATTTTAAGATTTTTTTAAATTTCTTTTTCTCTTTTGACTACAACATTTCCGGTAGAGGGTTACCAACACTTGAATAGGATCTTGATTTTTGTTATTTTTTTTAACTATTGAGGGTGTCATATACCGAAGAATGAAACTAGGATCACTGTCTAGAATCATTTTCATTAACATTCTGAAAACTTTTTGCTTTTTTTACATTAACCCTCTACCGCAACCGAGGTCAAGTAAAAATTTCATTTGAACATATTAACTTCTTTAGTCTTTTTTTTTCATAATATCTCAAAACAATCAAAAGTAACTATTTTAAGATTTTTTTAAATTTCTTTTTCTCTTTTGACTACAACATTTCCGGTAGAGGGTTACCAACATTTGAATAGGATCTTGATTTTTGTTATTTTTTTTAACTATTGAGGGTGTCATATACCGAAGAATGAAACTAGGATCACTGTCTAGAATCATTTTCATTAACATTTTGAAAACTTTTTGCTTTTTTTACATTAACCCTCTACCGCAACCGAGGTCAAGTAAAAATTACCTTTCAACATATTAACTTCTTAAGACTTTTTTTTTCATAATATCTCAAAACAATCAAAAGTAACTATTTTAAGATTTTTTTAAATTTCTTTTTCTCTTTTGACTACAACATTTCCGGTAGAGGGTTACCAACATTTGAATAGGATCTTGATTTTTGTTATTTTTTTTAACTATTGAGGGTGTCATATACCGAAGAATGAAACTAGGATCACTGTCTAGAATCATTTTCATTAACATTCTGAAAACTTTTTGCTTTTTTTACATTAACCCTCTACCGCAACCGAGGTCAAGTAAAAATTACATTTCAACATATTAACTTCTTAAGACTTTTTTTTTTCATAATATCTCAAAACAATCAAAAGTAACTATTTTAAGATTTTTTTAAATTTCTTTTTCTCTTTTGACTACAACATTTCCGGTAGAGGGTTACCAACATTTGAATAGGATCTTGATTTTTGTTATTTTTTTTAACTATTGAGGGTGTCATATACCGAAGAATGAAACTAGGATCACTGTCTAGAATCATTTTCATTAACATTCTGAAAACTTTTTGCTTTTTTTACATTAACCCTCTACCGCAACCGAGGTCAAGTAAAAATTACCTTTCAACATATTAACTTCTTAAGACTTTTTTTTTCATAATATCTCAAAACAATCAAAAGTAACTATTTTAAGATTTTTTTAAATTTCTTTTTCTCTTTTGACTACAACATTTCCGGTAGAGGGTTACCAACATTTGAATAGGATCTTGATTTTTGTTATTTTTTTAATTATTGAGGGTCTCATATACCGAAGAATGAAACTAGGATCACTGTCTAGAATCATTTTCATTAACATTCTGAAAACTTTTTGCTTTTTTTACATTAACCCTCTACCGCAACCGAGGTCAAGTAAAAATTTCATTTGAACATATTAACTTCTTTAGTCTTTTTTTTCATAATCTTTCTTAAAACAATCAAAAGTAACTATTTAAGATTTTTTTAAATTTCTTTTTCTTTGACAACAACATTTCCGGTAGAGGGTTACCAACATTTGAATAGGATCTTGATTTTTGTTATTTTTTTAATTATTGAGGGTCTCATATACCGAAGAATGAAACTAGGATCACTGTCTAGAATCATTTTCATTAACATTCTGAAAACTTTTTGCTTTTTTTACATTAACCCTCTACCGCAACCGAGGTCAAGTAAAAATTTCATTTGAACATATTAACTTCTTCAGTCTTTTTTTTTCATAATCTTTCTTAAAACAATCAAAAGTAACTATTTAAGATTTTTTTAAATTTCTTTTTCTCTTTTGACAACAACATTTCCGGTAGAGGGTTACCAACATTTGAATAGGATCTTGATTTTTTTTATTTTTTTAATTATGGATGGTCTCATATACCGAAGAATGAAACTAGGATCACTGTCTAGAATCATTTTCATTAACATTTTGAAAACTTTTTGATTTTTTACATTAACCCTCTACCGCAACCGAGGTCAAGTAAAAATTACATTTCAACATATTAACTTCTTAAGACTTTTTTTTTCATAATATCTCAAAACAATCAAAAGTAACTATTTTAAGATTTTTTTTAATTTCTTTTTCTCTTTTGACTACAACATTTCCGGTAGAGGGTTACCAACATTTGAATAGGATCTTGATTTTTGTTATTTTTTTTAACTATTGAGGGTGTCATATACCGAAGAATGAAACTAGGATCACTGTCTAGAATCATTTTCATTAACATTTTGAAAACTTTTTGCTTTTTTTACATTAACCCTCTACCGCAACCGAGGTCAAGTAAAAATTACCTTTCAACATATTAACTTCTTAAGACTTTTTTTTTCATAATATCTCAAAACAATCAAAAGTAACTATTTTAAGATTTTTTTAAATTTCTTTTTCTCTTTTGACTACAACATTTCCGGTAGAGGGTTACCAACATTTGAATAGGATCTTGATTTTTGTTATTTTTTTAATTATTGAGGGTCTCATATACCGAAGAATGAAACTAGGATCACTGTCTAGAATCATTTTCATTAACATTCTGAAAACTTTTTGCTTTTTTTACATTAACCCTCTACCGCAACCGAGGTCAAGTAAAAATTTCATTTGAACATATTAACTTCTTTAGTCCTTTTTTTCATAATCTTTCTTAAAACAATCAAAAGTAACTATTTAAGATTTTTTTAAATTTCTTTTTCTCTTTTGACAACAACATTTCCGGTAGAGGGTTACCAACATTTGAATAGGATCTTGATTTGTGTTATTTTTTTAATTATTGAGGGTCTCATATACCGAAGAATGAAACTAGGATCACTGTCTAGAATCATTTTCATTAACATTTTGAAAACTTTTTGCTTTTTTTACATTAACCCTCTACCGCAACCGAGGTCAAGTAAAAATTTCATTTGAACATATTAACTTCTTTAGTCTTTTTTTCATAATCTTTCTTAAAACAATCAAAAGTAACTATTTTAAGATTTTTTTAAATTCCTTTTTCTCTTTTGACTACAACATTTCCGGTAGAGGGTTACCAACATTTGAATAGGATCTTGATTTGTGTTATTTTTTTAATTATTGAGGGTCTCATATACCGAATAATGAAACTAGGATCACTGTCTAGAATCATTTTCATTAACATTTTGAAAACTTTTTGCTTTTTTTACATTAACCCTCTACCGCAACCGAGGTCAAGTAAAAATTACATTTCAACATATTAACTTCTTAAGACTTTTTTTTTCATAATATCTCAAAACAATCAAAAGTAACTATTTAAGATTTTTTTAAATTTCTTTTTCTCTTTTGACTACAACATTTCCGGTAGAGGGTTACCAACATTTGAATAGGATCTTGATTTGTGTTATTTTTTTAATTATTGAGGGTCTCATATACCGAAGAATGAAACTAGGATCACTGTCTAGAATCATTTTCATTAACATTTTGAAAACTTTTTGCTTTTTTTACATTAACCCTCTACCGCAACCGAGGTCAAGTAAAAATTACATTTCAACATATTAACTTCTTAAGACTTTTTTCTCATAATATCTCAAAACAATCAAAAGTAACTATTTTAAGATTTTTTTAAATTTCTTTTTCTCTTTTGACTACAACATTTCCGGTAGAGGGTTACCAACATTTGAATAGGATCTTGATTTTTGTTATTTTTTTAATTATTGAGGGTCTCATATACCGAAGAATGAAACTAGGATCACTGTCTAGAATCATTTTCATTAACATTCTGAAAACTTTTTGCTTTTTTTACATTAACCCTCTACCGCAACCGAGGTCAAGTAAAAATTTCATTTGAACATATTAACTTCTTCAGTCTTTTTTTTTCATAATCTTTCTTAAAACAATCAAAAGTAACTATTTAAGATTTTTTTAAATTTCTTTTTCTCTTTTGACTACAACATTTCCGGTAGAGGGTTACCAACATTTGAATAGGATCTTGATTTTTGTTATTTTTTTTAACTATTGAGGGTGTCATATACCGAAGAATGAAACTAGGATCACTGTCTAGAATCATTTTCATTAACATTCTGAAAACTTTTTGCTTTTTTTACATTAACCCTCTACCGCAACCGAGGTCAAGTAAAAATTACCTTTCAACATATTAACTTCTTAAGACTTTTTTTTTCATAATATCTCAAAACAATCAAAAGTAACTATTTTAAGATTTTTTTAAATTTCTTTTTCTCTTTTGACTACAACATTTCCGGTAGAGGGTTACCAACATTTGAATAGGATCTTGATTTTTGTTATTTTTTTAATTATTGAGGGTCTCATATACCGAAGAATGAAACTAGGATCACTGTCTAGAATCATTTTCATTAACATTCTGAAAACTTTTTGCTTTTTTTACATTAACCCTCTACCGCAACCGAGGTCAAGTAAAAATTTCATTTGAACATATTAACTTCTTTAGTCTTTTTTTTCATAATCTTTCTTAAAACAATCAAAAGTAACTATTTTAAGATTTTTTTAAATTTCTTTTTCTCTTTTGACTACAACATTTCCGGTAGAGGGTTACCAACATTTGAATAGGATCTTGATTTTTGTTATTTTTTTTAACTATTGAGGGTGTCATATACCGAAGAATGAAACTAGGATCACTGTCTAGAATCATTTTCATTAACATTCTGAAAACTTTTTGCTTTTTTTACATTAACCCTCTACCGCAACCGAGGTCAAGTAAAAATTTCATTTGAACATATTAACTTCTTAAGACTTTTTTTTTTCATAATATCTCAAAACAATCAAAAGTAACTATTTTAAGATTTTTTTAAATTTCTTTTTCTCTTTTGACTACAACATTTCCGGTAGAGGGTTACCAACATTTGAATAGGATCTTGATTTTTGTTATTTTTTTTAACTATTGAGGGTGTCATATACCGAAGAATGAAACTAGGATCACTGTCTAGAATCATTTTCATTAACATTTTGAAAACTTTTTGCTTTTTTTACATTAACCCTCTACCGCAACCGAGGTCAAGTAAAAATTACCTTTCAACATATTAACTTCTTAAGACTTTTTTTTTCATAATATCTCAAAACAATCAAAAGTAACTATTTTAAGATTTTTTTAAATTTCTTTTTCTCTTTTGACTACAACATTTCCGGTAGAGGGTTACCAACATTTGAATAGGATCTTGATTTTTGTTATTTTTTTTAACTATTGAGGGTGTCATATACCGAAGAATGAAACTAGGATCACTGTCTAGAATCATTTTCATTAACATTCTGAAAACTTTTTGCTTTTTTTACATTAACCCTCTACCGCAACCGAGGTCAAGTAAAAATTACATTTCAACATATTAACTTCTTAAGACTTTTTTTTTTCATAATATCTCAAAACAATCAAAAGTAACTATTTTAAGATTTTTTTAAATTTCTTTTTCTCTTTTGACTACAACATTTCCGGTAGAGGGTTACCAACACTTGAATAGGATCTTGATTTTTGTTATTTTTTTTAACTATTGAGGGTGTCATATACCGAAGAATGAAACTAGGATCACTGTCTAGAATCATTTTCATTAACATTCTGAAAACTTTTTGCTTTTTTTACATTAACCCTCTACCGCAACCGAGGTCAAGTAAAAATTACCTTTCAACATATTAACTTCTTAAGACTTTTTTTTTCATAATATCTCAAAACAATCAAAAGTAACTATTTTAAGATTTTTTTAAATTTCTTTTTCTCTTTTGACTACAACATTTCCGGTAGAGGGTTACCAACATTTGAATAGGATCTTGATTTTTGTTATTTTTTTAATTATTGAGGGTCTCATATACCGAAGAATGAAACTAGGATCACTGTCTAGAATCATTTTCATTAACATTCTGAAAACTTTTTGCTTTTTTTACATTAACCCTCTACCGCAACCGAGGTCAAGTAAAAATTTCATTTGAACATATTAACTTCTTTAGTCTTTTTTTTCATAATCTTTCTTAAAACAATCAAAAGTAACTATTTTAAGATTTTTTTAAATTTCTTTTTCTCTTTTGACTACAACATTTCCGGTAGAGGGTTACCAACATTTGAATAGGATCTTGATTTTTGTTATTTTTTTTAACTATTGAGGGTGTCATATACCGAAGAATGAAACTAGGATCACTGTCTAGAATCATTTTCATTAACATTTTGAAAACTTTTTGCTTTTTTTACATTAACCCTCTACCGCAACCGAGGTCAAGTAAAAATTACCTTTCAACATATTAACTTCTTAAGACTTTTTTTTTCATAATATCTCAAAACAATCAAAAGTAACTATTTTAAGATTTTTTTAAATTTCTTTTTCTCTTTTGACTACAACATTTCCGGTAGAGGGTTACCAACATTTGAATAGGATCTTGATTTTTGTTATTTTTTTAATTATTGAGGGTCTCATATACCGAAGAATGAAACTAGGATCACTGTCTAGAATCATTTTCATTAACATTCTGAAAACTTTTTGCTTTTTTTACATTAACCCTCTACCGCAACCGAGGTCAAGTAAAAATTTCATTTGAACATATTAACTTCTTTAGTCTTTTTTTTCATAATCTTTCTTAAAACAATCAAAAGTAACTATTTTAAGATTTTTTTAAATTTCTTTTTCTCTTTTGACTACAACATTTCCGGTAGAGGGTTACCAACACTTGAATAGGATCTTGATTTTTGTTATTTTTTTTAACTATTGAGGGTGTCATATACCGAAGAATGAAACTAGGATCACTGTCTAGAATCATTTTCATTAACATTCTGAAAACTTTTTGCTTTTTTTACATTAACCCTCTACCGCAACCGAGGTCAAGTAAAAATTTCATTTGAACATATTAACTTCTTTAGTCTTTTTTTTCATAATCTTTCTTAAAACAATCAAAAGTAACTATTTTAAGATTTTTTTAAATTTCTTTTTCTCTTTTGACTACAACATTTCCGGTAGAGGGTTACCAACATTTGAATAGGATCTTGATTTTTGTTATTTTTTTTAACTATTGAGGGTGTCATATACCGAAGAATGAAACTAGGATCACTGTCTAGAATCATTTTCATTAACATTTTGAAAACTTTTTGCTTTTTTTACATTAACCCTCTACCGCAACCGAGGTCAAGTAAAAATTTCATTTGAACATATTAACTTCTTTAGTCTTTTTTTTCATAATCTTTCTTAAAACAATCAAAAGTAACTATTTTAAGATTTTTTTAAATTTCTTTTTCTCTTTTGACTACAACATTTCCGGTAGAGGGTTACCAACATTTGAATAGGATCTTGATTTTTGTTATTTTTTTTAACTATTGAGGGTGTCATATACCGAAGAATGAAACTAGGATCACTGTCTAGAATCATTTTCATTAACATTTTGAAAACTTTTTGCTTTTTTTACATTAACCCTCTACCGCAACCGAGGTCAAGTAAAAATTACCTTTCAACATATTAACTTCTTAAGACTTTTTTTTTCATAATATCTCAAAACAATCAAAAGTAACTATTTTAAGATTTTTTTAAATTTCTTTTTCTCTTTTGACTACAACATTTCCGGTAGAGGGTTACCAACATTTGAATAGGATCTTGATTTTTGTTATTTTTTTAATTATTGAGGGTCTCATATACCGAAGAATGAAACTAGGATCACTGTCTAGAATCATTTTCATTAACATTCTGAAAACTTTTTGCTTTTTTTACATTAACCCTCTACCGCAACCGAGGTCAAGTAAAAATTTCATTTGAACATATTAACTTCTTTAGTCTTTTTTTTCATAATCTTTCTTAAAACAATCAAAAGTAACTATTTTAAGATTTTTTTAAATTTCTTTTTCTCTTTTGACTACAACATTTCCGGTAGAGGGTTACCAACATTTGAATAGGATCTTGATTTTTGTTATTTTTTTTAACTATTGAGGGTGTCATATACCGAAGAATGAAACTAGGATCACTGTCTAGAATCATTTTCATTAACATTCTGAAAACTTTTTGCTTTTTTTACATTAACCCTCTACCGCAACCGAGGTCAAGTAAAAATTTCATTTGAACATATTAACTTCTTTAGTCTTTTTTTTCATAATCTTTCTTAAAACAATCAAAAGTAACTATTTTAAGATTTTTTTAAATTTCTTTTTCTCTTTTGACTACAACATTTCCGGTAGAGGGTTACCAACATTTGAATAGGATCTTGATTTTTGTTATTTTTTTTAACTATTGAGGGTGTCATATACCGAAGAATGAAACTAGGATCACTGTCTAGAATCATTTTCATTAACATTTTGAAAACTTTTTGCTTTTTTTACATTAACCCTCTACCGCAACCGAGGTCAAGTAAAAATTACCTTTCAACATATTAACTTCTTAAGACTTTTTTTTTCATAATATCTCAAAACAATCAAAAGTAACTATTTTAAGATTTTTTTAAATTTCTTTTTCTCTTTTGACTACAACATTTCCGGTAGAGGGTTACCAACATTTGAATAGGATCTTGATTTTTGTTATTTTTTTAATTATTGAGGGTCTCATATACCGAAGAATGAAACTAGGATCACTGTCTAGAATCATTTTCATTAACATTCTGAAAACTTTTTGCTTTTTTTACATTAACCCTCTACCGCAACCGAGGTCAAGTAAAAATTTCATTTGAACATATTAACTTCTTTAGTCTTTTTTTTCATAATCTTTCTTAAAACAATCAAAAGTAACTATTTTAAGATTTTTTTAAATTTCTTTTTCTCTTTTGACTACAACATTCCGGTAGAGGGTTACCAACATTTGAATAGGATCTTGATTTTTGTTATTTTTTTTAACTATTGAGGGTGTCATATACCGAAGAATGAAACTAGGATCACTGTCTAGAATCATTTTCATTAACATTCTGAAAACTTTTTGCTTTTTTTACATTAACCCTCTACCGCAACCGAGGTCAAGTAAAAATTTCATTTGAACATATTAACTTCTTTAGTCTTTTTTTTCATAATCTTTCTTAAAACAATCAAAAGTAACTATTTTAAGATTTTTTTAAATTTCTTTTTCTCTTTTGACTACAACATTTCCGGTAGAGGGTTACCAACATTTGAATAGGATCTTGATTTTTGTTATTTTTTTAATTATTGAGGGTCTCATATACCGAAGAATGAAACTAGGATCACTGTCTAGAATCATTTTCATTAACATTCTGAAAACTTTTTGCTTTTTTTACATTAACCCTCTACCGCAACCGAGGTCAAGTAAAAATTTCATTTGAACATATTAACTTCTTTAGTCTTTTTTTTCATAATCTTTCTTAAAACAATCAAAAGTAACTATTTTAAGATTTTTTTAAATTTCTTTTTCTCTTTTGACTACAACATTTCCGGTAGAGGGTTACCAACATTTGAATAGGATCTTGATTTTTGTTATTTTTTTTAACTATTGAGGGTGTCATATACCGAAGAATGAAACTAGGATCACTGTCTAGAATCATTTTCATTAACATTTTGAAAACTTTTTGCTTTTTTTACATTAACCCTCTACCGCAACCGAGGTCAAGTAAAAATTACCTTTCAACATATTAACTTCTTAAGACTTTTTTTTTCATAATATCTCAAAACAATCAAAAGTAACTATTTTAAGATTTTTTTAAATTTCTTTTTCTCTTTTGACTACAACATTTCCGGTAGAGGGTTACCAACATTTGAATAGGATCTTGATTTTTGTTATTTTTTTAATTATTGAGGGTCTCATATACCGAAGAATGAAACTAGGATCACTGTCTAGAATCATTTTCATTAACATTCTGAAAACTTTTTGCTTTTTTTACATTAACCCTCTACCGCAACCGAGGTCAAGTAAAAATTTCATTTGAACATATTAACTTCTTTAGTCTTTTTTTTCATAATCTTTCTTAAAACAATCAAAAGTAACTATTTTAAGATTTTTTTAAATTTCTTTTTCTCTTTTGACTACAACATTTCCGGTAGAGGGTTACCAACACTTGAATAGGATCTTGATTTTTGTTATTTTTTTTAACTATTGAGGGTGTCATATACCGAAGAATGAAACTAGGATCACTGTCTAGAATCATTTTCATTAACATTCTGAAAACTTTTTGCTTTTTTTACATTAACCCTCTACCGCAACCGAGGTCAAGTAAAAATTTCATTTGAACATATTAACTTCTTTAGTCTTTTTTTTCATAATCTTTCTTAAAACAATCAAAAGTAACTATTTTAAGATTTTTTTAAATTTCTTTTTCTCTTTTGACTACAACATTTCCGGTAGAGGGTTACCAACATTTGAATAGGATCTTGATTTTTGTTATTTTTTTTAACTATTGAGGGTGTCATATACCGAAGAATGAAACTAGGATCACTGTCTAGAATCATTTTCATTAACATTTTGAAAACTTTTTGCTTTTTTTACATTAACCCTCTACCGCAACCGAGGTCAAGTAAAAATTACCTTTCAACATATTAACTTCTTAAGACTTTTTTTTTCATAATATCTCAAAACAATCAAAAGTAACTATTTTAAGATTTTTTTAAATTTCTTTTTCTCTTTTGACTACAACATTTCCGGTAGAGGGTTACCAACATTTGAATAGGATCTTGATTTTTGTTATTTTTTTAATTATTGAGGGTCTCATATACCGAAGAATGAAACTAGGATCACTGTCTAGAATCATTTTCATTAACATTCTGAAAACTTTTTGCTTTTTTTACATTAACCCTCTACCGCAACCGAGGTCAAGTAAAAATTTCATTTGAACATATTAACTTCTTTAGTCTTTTTTTCATAATCTTTCTTAAAACAATCAAAAGTAACTATTTTAAGATTTTTTTAAATTTCTTTTTCTCTTTTGACTACAACATTTCCGGTAGAGGGTTACCAACATTTGAATAGGATCTTGATTTTTGTTATTTTTTTTAACTATTGAGGGTGTCATATACCGAAGAATGAAACTAGGATCACTGTCTAGAATCATTTTCATTAACATTCTGAAAACTTTTTGCTTTTTTTACATTAACCCTCTACCGCAACCGAGGTCAAGTAAAAATTTCATTTGAACATAATAACTTCTTCAGTCTTTTTTTTCATAATCTTTCTTAAAACAATCAAAAGTAACTATTTAAGATTTTTTTTAAATTTCTTTTTCTCTTTTGACAACAACATTTCCGGTAGAGGGTTACCAACACTTGAATAGGATCTTGATTTTTGTTATTTTTTTAATTATTGAGGGTCTCATATACCGAAGAATGAAACTAGGATCACTGTCTAGAATCATTTTCATTAACATTCTGAAAACTTTTTGCTTTTTTTACATTAACCCTCTACCGCAACCGAGGTCAAGTAAAAATTTCATTTGAACATATTAACTTCTTTAGTCTTTTTTTTCATAATCTTTCTTAAAACAATCAAAAGTAACTATTTAAGATTTTTTTAAATTTCTTTTTCTCTTTTGACAACAACATTTCCGGTAGAGGGTTACCAACATTTGAATAGGATCTTGATTTGTGTTATTTTTTTAATTATTGAGGGTCTCATATACCGAAGAATGAAACTAGGATCACTGTCTAGAATCATTTTCATTAACATTTTGAAAACTTTTTGCTTTTTTTACATTAACCCTCTACCGCAACCGAGGTCAAGTAAAAATTTCATTTGAACATATTAACTTCTTTAGTCTTTTTTTCATAATCTTTCTTAAAACAATCAAAAGTAACTATTTTAAGATTTTTTTAAATTCCTTTTTCTCTTTTGACTACAACATTTCCGGTAGAGGGTTACCAACATTTGAATAGGATCTTGATTTGTGTTATTTTTTTAATTATTGAGGGTCTCATATACCGAAGAATGAAACTAGGATCACTGTCTAGAATCATTTTCATTAACATTCTGAAAACTTTTTGCTTTTTTTACATTAACCCTCTACCGCAACCGAGGTCAAGTAAAAATTTCATTTGAACATATTAACTTCTTTAGTCTTTTTTTCATAATCTTTCTTAAAACAATCAAAAGTAACTATTTTAAGATTTTTTTAAATTCCTTTTTCTCTTTTGACTACAACATTTCCGGTAGAGGGTTACCAACATTTGAATAGGATCTTGATTTGTGTTATTTTTTTAATTATTGAGGGTCTCATATACCGAAGAATGAAACTAGGATCACTGTCTAGAATCATTTTCATTAACATTTTGAAAACTTTTTGCTTTTTTTACATTAACCCTCTACCGCAACCGAGGTCAAGTAAAAATTACATTTCAACATATTAACTTCTTAAGACTTTTTTTTTCATAATATCTCAAAACAATCAAAAGTAACTATTTAAGATTTTTTTAAATTTCTTTTTCTCTTTTGACTACAACATTTCCGGTAGAGGGTTACCAACATTTGAATAGGATCTTGATTTTTGTTATTTTTTTAATTATTGAGGGTCTCATATACCGAAGAATGAAACTAGGATCACTGTCTAGAATCATTTTCATTAACATTCTGAAAACTTTTTGCTTTTTTTACATTAACCCTCTACCGCAACCGAGGTCAAGTAAAAATTTCATTTGAACATATTAACTTCTTTAGTCTTTTTTTCATAATCTTTCTTAAAACAATCAAAAGTAACTATTTTAAGATTTTTTTAAATTTCTTTTTCTCTTTTGACTACAACATTTCCGGTAGAGGGTTACCAACATTTGAATAGGATCTTGATTTTTGTTATTTTTTTAATTATTGAGGGTCTCATATACCGAAGAATGAAACTAGGATCACTGTCTAGAATCATTTTCATTAACATTCTGAAAACTTTTTGCTTTTTTTACATTAACCCTCTACCGCAACCGAGGTCAAGTAAAAATTTCATTTGAACATATTAACTTCTTTAGTCTTTTTTTCATAATCTTTCTTAAAACAATCAAAAGTAACTATTTTAAGATTTTTTTAAATTCCTTTTTCTCTTTTGACTACAACATTTCCGGTAGAGGGTTACCAACATTTGAATAGGATCTTGATTTGTGTTATTTTTTTAATTATTGAGGGTCTCATATACCGAAGAATGAAACTAGGATCACTGTCTAGAATCATTTTCATTAACATTTTGAAAACTTTTTGCTTTTTTTACATTAACCCTCTACCGCAACCGAGGTCAAGTAAAAATTACATTTCAACATATTAACTTCTTAAGACTTTTTTTTTTCATAATATCTCAAAACAATCAAAAGTAACTATTTTAAGATTTTTTTAAATTTCTTTTTCTCTTTTGACTACAACATTTCCGGTAGAGGGTTACCAACACTTGAATAGGATCTTGATTTTTGTTATTTTTTTTAACTATTGAGGGTGTCATATACCGAAGAATGAAACTAGGATCACTGTCTAGAATCATTTTCATTAACATTCTGAAAACTTTTTGCTTTTTTTACATTAACCCTCTACCGCAACCGAGGTCAAGTAAAAATTTCATTTGAACATATTAACTTCTTTAGTCTTTTTTTTCATAATTTTTCTTAAAACAATCAAAAGTAACTATTTTAAGATTTTTTTAAATTCCTTTTTCTCTTTTGACTACAACATTTCCGGTAGAGGGTTACCAACATTTGAATAGGATCTTGATTTGTGTTATTTTTTTAATTATTGAGGGTCTCATATACCGAAGAATGAAACTAGGATCACTGTCTAGAATCATTTTCATTAACATTTTGAAAACTTTTTGCTTTTTTTACATTAACCCTCTACCGCAACCGAGGTCAAGTAAAAATTTCATTTGAACATATTAACTTCTTTAGTCTTTTTTTCATAATCTTTCTTAAAACAATCAAAAGTAACTATTTTAAGATTTTTTTAAATTCCTTTTTCTCTTTTGACTACAACATTTCCGGTAGAGGGTTACCAACATTTGAATAGGATCTTGATTTGTGTTATTTTTTTAATTATTGAGGGTCTCATATACCGAAGAATGAAACTAGGATCACTGTCTAGAATCATTTTCATTAACATTCTGAAAACTTTTTGCTTTTTTTACATTAACCCTCTACCGCAACCGAGGTCAAGTAAAAATTTCATTTGAACATATTAACTTCTTTAGTCTTTTTTTCATAATCTTTCTTAAAACAATCAAAAGTAACTATTTTAAGATTTTTTTAAATTCCTTTTTCTCTTTTGACTACAACATTTCCGGTAGAGGGTTACCAACATTTGAATAGGATCTTGATTTGTGTTATTTTTTTAATTATTGAGGGTCTCATATACCGAAGAATGAAACTAGGATCACTGTCTAGAATCATTTTCATTAACATTTTGAAAACTTTTTGCTTTTTTTACATTAACCCTCTACCGCAACCGAGGTCAAGTAAAAATTACATTTCAACATATTAACTTCTTAAGACTTTTTTTTTCATAATATCTCAAAACAATCAAAAGTAACTATTTAAGATTTTTTTAAATTTCTTTTTCTCTTTTGACTACAACATTTCCGGTAGAGGGTTACCAACATTTGAATAGGATCTTGATTTTTGTTATTTTTTTAATTATTGAGGGTCTCATATACCGAAGAATGAAACTAGGATCACTGTCTAGAATCATTTTCATTAACATTCTGAAAACTTTTTGCTTTTTTTACATTAACCCTCTACCGCAACCGAGGTCAAGTAAAAATTTCATTTGAACATATTAACTTCTTTAGTCTTTTTTTCATAATCTTTCTTAAAACAATCAAAAGTAACTATTTTAAGATTTTTTTAAATTTCTTTTTCTCTTTTGACTACAACATTTCCGGTAGAGGGTTACCAACATTTGAATAGGATCTTGATTTTTGTTATTTTTTTAATTATTGAGGGTCTCATATACCGAAGAATGAAACTAGGATCACTGTCTAGAATCATTTTCATTAACATTCTGAAAACTTTTTGCTTTTTTTACATTAACCCTCTACCGCAACCGAGGTCAAGTAAAAATTTCATTTGAACATATTAACTTCTTTAGTCTTTTTTTCATAATCTTTCTTAAAACAATCAAAAGTAACTATTTTAAGATTTTTTTAAATTCCTTTTTCTCTTTTGACTACAACATTTCCGGTAGAGGGTTACCAACATTTGAATAGGATCTTGATTTGTGTTATTTTTTTAATTATTGAGGGTCTCATATACCGAAGAATGAAACTAGGATCACTGTCTAGAATCATTTTCATTAACATTTTGAAAACTTTTTGCTTTTTTTACATTAACCCTCTACCGCAACCGAGGTCAAGTAAAAATTACATTTCAACATATTAACTTCTTAAGACTTTTTTTTTTCATAATATCTCAAAACAATCAAAAGTAACTATTTTAAGATTTTTTTAAATTTCTTTTTCTCTTTTGACAACAACATTTCCGGTAGAGGGTTACCAACATTTGAATAGGATCTTGATTTGTGTTATTTTTTTAATTATTGAGGGTCTCATATACCGAAGAATGAAACTAGGATCACTGTCTAGAATCATTTTCATTAACATTTTGAAAACTTTTTGATTTTTTTACATTAACCCTTTACCGCAACCGAGGTCAAGTAAAAATTACCTTTCAACATATTAACTTCTTAAGACTTTTTTTTTCATAATATCTCAAAACAATCAAAAGTAACTATTTTAAGATTTTTTTAAATTTCTTTTTCTCTTTTGACTACAACATTTCCGGTAGAGGGTTACCAACATTTGAATAGGATCTTGATTTTTGTTATTTTTTTTAACTATTGAGGGTGTCATATACCGAAGAATGAAACTAGGATCACTGTCTAGAATCATTTTCATTAACATTCTGAAAACTTTTTGCTTTTTTTACATTAACCCTCTACCGCAACCGAGGTCAAGTAAAAATTTCATTTGAACATATTAACTTCTTAAGACTTTTTTTTTTCATAATATCTCAAAACAATCAAAAGTAACTATTTTAAGATTTTTTTAAATTTCTTTTTCTCTTTTGACTACAACATTTCCGGTAGAGGGTTACCAACATTTGAATAGGATCTTGATTTGTGTTATTTTTTTAATTATTGAGGGTCTCATATACCGAAGAATGAAACTAGGATCACTGTCTAGAATCATTTTCATTAACATTTTGAAAACTTTTTGATTTTTTTACATTAACCCTTTACCGCAACCGAGGTCAAGTAAAAATTACCTTTCAACATATTAACTTCTTAAGACTTTTTTTTTCATAATATCTCAAAACAATCAAAAGTAACTATTTTAAGATTTTTTTAAATTTCTTTTTCTCTTTTGACTACAACATTTCCGGTAGAGGGTTACCAACATTTGAATAGGATCTTGATTTTTGTTATTTTTTTTAACTATTGAGGGTGTCATATACCGAAGAATGAAACTAGGATCACTGTCTAGAATCATTTTCATTAACATTCTGAAAACTTTTTGCTTTTTTTACATTAACCCTCTACCGCAACCGAGGTCAAGTAAAAATTTCATTTGAACATATTAACTTCTTAAGACTTTTTTTTTTCATAATATCTCAAAACAATCAAAAGTAACTATTTTAAGATTTTTTTAAATTTCTTTTTCTCTTTTGACTACAACATTTCCGGTAGAGGGTTACCAACATTTGAATAGGATCTTGATTTGTGTTTTAATTTTTTTAATTATTGAGGGTCTCATATACCGAAGAATGAAACTAGGATCACTGTCTAGAATCATTTTCATTAACATTTTGAAAACTTTTTGATTTTTTTACATTAACCCTCTACCGCAACCGAGGTCAAGTAAAAATTACATTTCAACATATTAACTTCTTAAGACTTTTTTTTTTCATAATATCTCAAAACAATCAAAAGTAACTATTTTAAGATTTTTTTAAATTTCTTTTTCTCTTTTGACTACAACATTTCCGGTAGAGGGTTAGGTTAGGTTAGGTAAATGGGCTGACAGTTGGTTTTGTTACCGTCACACTTAGATCAATGTAGATCCATTGTGGTACCCTAGGGGTTGTGAACCCTATGAAAAGAAACCTATGATACATCCCATGTTAATTCAAGCCCGTTAAGGGTATTGAAGAGTTTCAGCAGGCTATAGCCTGAAAAGTCGGTGAGTATTTCTTGGTCGCTGGAGGAGTGTCCGTTGGTACATAACCACCAGGCTGAGAAATGTCTGTCGTTATATAATCACCTGGCTGAGAAGAAAAACGCTTTTCAAAGGCGTGATCCTTCCTTTGCCCCCACTTGAGGAATCATCCCTCTATCAGGCCCGTAGGAGCAGTGGCTCCATGCAACGTCTGGTAGATGGGTATGATAGGTCAGTGGTTGGTTTATGTGTCAGTTCGATGGATGTCTGTCGTTTTATAATCACCTGGCTGAGAAGAAAAACGCCTTTAAAAGGCGTGATCCTTCCTTTGCCCCCACTTGAGAACTCATCCCTCTATCAGGCCCGTAGGAGCAGTGGCTCCATTCAACGTCTGGTAGATGGGCTTGATAGGTCAGTGGTTGGTTTATGTAAACGTACGATGAAGAAATGTCTGTCGTCACATTATCACCTGGCTGAGAAGAAAGCACCTTTAATGGCGTGATCCTTCCTTTGCCCCCACTTGAGGAATCATCCCTCTATCAGGCCCGTAGGAGCAGTGGCTCCATGCAACGTCTGGTAGATGGGTATGATAGGTCAGTGGTTGGTTTACGCATCCGTTCGTTGAAGAAATGTCTGTCGTTTTATAATCACCTGGCTTAGAAGAAAAACGCCTTTAAAAGGCGTGATCCTTCCTTTGCCCCCACTTGAGAACTCATCCCTCTATCAGGCCCGTAGGAGCAGTGGCTCCATTCAACGTCTGGTAGAGAGTTATGATAGGTCAGTGGTTGGTATATGTATCCGTTCGTTAACTGTCATTATATAATCACCTGGCTGAGAAGATAACGCTTTTCAAAAGCGTGATGCTTCTTTTGCCCCCACTTGAGAACTCATCCCTCTATCAGGCCCGTAGGAGCAGTGGCTCCATTCAACGTCTGGTAGATGGGCATGATAGGTTAGTGGTTGGTTTATAACCGTTCGATGAAGAAATGTCTGTCGTCACATAATCACCTGGCTGAGAAGAAAACACCCTTTCATGGTGTGATCCTTCCTTTGCCCTCACTTGAGGAATCATCCTTCTATCAGGCCCGTAGGAGCAGTGGCTCCATTCAACGTCTGGTAGAGAGGTATGATAGGTCAGTGGTTGGTATATGTATCCGTTCGTTAACTGTCATTATATAATCACCTGGCTGAGAAGATAACGCTTTTCAAAAGCGTGATGCTTCTTTTGCCCCCACTTGAGAAATCATCCCTATATCAGGCCCGTAGGAGCAGTGGCTCCATGCAACGTCTGATAGATGGGTATGATAGGTCGGTGGTTGGTTTACGTTATCGTTCGTTGAAGAAATGTTTTGTACGCCTATTGACTGTGGTTGGATAAGTTACCAATCTCATGGTCGTGTGGTTGATAGAACGTACGGATTCTCATTTTCAAGCCATTTGGTAGCATTAATAAATTTCAATATGTTTTTGCTTGGAATGTCCGAGAGTTCTTCCAAGTCATTGAAGAAGTATCTCCCTAGGTGTTTGTTTCTGAGATGATAAAGCGCAGGGCAGTGACACAGGTAGTGAGGAGTATCCTCATGAATCTCTATGTCACCACATCCCCTGCATAAATCGTCTAAACTGAGTTTCATCTTTTTCTTGTGGTATCCTAGGTGGTTGTGACCGGTGATGATACTCACGAAAAGAGATAAAGACTTTTTATTCAGTTGGATGATGGTGTCGGTCTTTTGTTTGTTGAAACTAGGCCATAATTTTCTGGTTATAACACAGGTATCGAGCGATCTCCAACGCTTATTTGTCGCAGCTAGAGTTCTACTCTCGATTAACTGTTTAAGATTACAGGGTGGAACCTGAACTGTAGTTATTGCCTGATCAGGATCAAGAGTCGATCCGATTCTTGCCAACTCGTCAGCGCTTTCGTTACCTGGGACACCACTGTGACCAGGAACCCAGCAGAGCCTTATATTGTGCTGTGTACCAAGAACCCTTAGCTCTTCGCGACAGCAAGTAACAAGCTTCGATTTGATTTCAATGGCAGAAATCGCTTTTATTGCCGCTTGGCTATCAATGAAAAAGGTGATATCAGCTTGTGGTATTGCCATCATTGAGACTTGTCTAGCAGCTTTTGTCACTGCCAGGACCTCAGCTTGGAAGACACTGCTGTAATCAGGAAGTCTGAATGAGCTGGATAATCCGAGGGTTTCTGAGTAGAACCCTGCACCAACACCTGTATCCATCTTGGAACCGTCGGTGTATATAGCTATCATCGAATCGCCGGTTGACGGCTCGTTTATTTGCCATTCCTCTCTACTAGGAAAGGCTGTCGTGAACGGCTTGTTGAAGTCTAAAAGGGGTGTTATGTAGTCAGTGCACACCATATTACCCGAGTATTTCTGTAGAATCTGCGCGTGACCTGTAGCACTCTGTTTCCAGCTGCTAGTTTGGCTAAGCCGAAGTGCGCTCTTGGCTGCTGATTCATGTATATATAGATCTAGGGGTTTTAAGTTGAGTATAGCTTCCAGACCCGCTGTCGGGGTGGACCTCATTGCCCCAGTGATACCAATACATGCCAATCTTTGTATCTTTGTCATGATTTTAAGGTTGGTAACTTTGTCCAGTGAATTCCACCAGACTACGTTACCGTAAGTCAGTACAGGTCTAACTATGGCTGTGTACATCCATTTGATAATTTTTGGGCTTGGACCCCACGTTTTGCCAAATATCCTGTTGCAGGAATAGAAAGCAAACATGGCTTTCTTCGTTCTTTCTTTAATGTTGAGACTCCAGTTCAGTTTCTTATCCAAGATCACACCCAGATATTTGGCATGATCGGAGATTTTGAGCTGGGTCCCCTCAATAAAGGGAATTTGAAAAGTCGGTATTTTCCTTTTGTTCGTAAAAAGGACTAATTCTGTTTTTTGCGGATTAACCGCTAGACCGCAGTTTTTAGTCCACGTATTTACTACTAATAAGGCATTCTTAATTTGTTCACTAATTGTGGAGGGAAATTTACCTGTCGCTAGTAATGCAAGGTCATCCGCATATGCGACTACTTTTACTCCACTATATTTCAGTCTCATTAGAACTACGTTCATCACGAGTATCCAGAGAAGCGGAGAAAGGACCCCCCCTTGTGGAGTCCCTCTGGAGGTAGATACTTTGATCTGTTCTCCTCCTAGCTCAGAGTTTATCTGTCTGTTTCTTAACATGCACATTATCCATCTGATGATGGCGGAATGTACTTTAAGGTTAACGAGAGCTCGTTCCACTGCCTCGTTTCGGACATTGTTAAAAGCTCCTTCAATGTCTAGAAAGGCGGCAAGGGTGTATTCTTTATCTTTGAGCGTTTTTTCGATTGTGCTGACGACGCTATGCAGCGCTGTCTCAACACTTTTGCCTTTTGAATAAGCATGCTGGGCTGGAGACAAGACCTCCGGGCTCAGTGTGCTGCGAATGTGTAAGTCTATTAGTCTTTCAAATGTTTTTAAGAGAAAAGACGTGAGACTAATGGGTCTGAAGTCTTTAGCTTCTGTGTGGCTGGGCTTTCCAGCTTTCGGAATAAAAACTACCTTGACTTCCCGCCACACCTTGGGAACATATCCCCATTTCAGGCTACTTAGGAATATGTTTTTTAAGTGTGGGATTACAAGGTCTTCACATTTTTGTAGCATCATGGGGAAGACGCCATCTAAACCAGGTGATTTATACGGTGAAAAGAAGTTAATAGCCCACTTTATCTTTTCTTCCGTAATCAACTCGGCTGGTGCTGTATTTTCTATGCAGAGCTCTATTCGCGGGTTGTTATTCACGTTAGAGGTGCAGCTGGGAAAGTGAGCGTTTACCAGAAGTTCCAGTGTTTCGCTACACGATTCTGTCCAATGTCCATTGGGTTCCCTAAGAGATCCCAGAGTAATAGGTCCCTTAGCCAGTATTTTCCTGAGTCTTGCTGATTCATTGGTATTCTCAACTTGACTGCAGAAGTTCCTCCATGAGCTGCGTTTGGCTCTTTGTGTTTCTATCTTGAAATTCTTTTGACTAGTCTTATACATTTCCCAGTCCCTATCTGTTCTAGTCCGCTTGGCAACATTAAAAAGTCTCCTTGTATCTTTTCTGATATTACCAAGTTGAGTTGTCCACCAGGGTGGTTTCTTTTTACCCGCTCCCCCTGATCTAAGTGGACATCCCTTTTCAAAAGCTTTACCGAGAATCCCAGTTAAGCTATCAGTAGCTTTGTCTATTAACTCTGGTATTTGCAACGCATGAGTACTAAGGTTTTGTATTTCTGTTCCTACTACCCTATTAAAAATATCCCAGTTGGTATTTCTGAGATTTCTAAATGGTTTACGGGGACCTATGGTGTCGGGTATTGAGAATTCTATGAGCTTGTGGTCAGAGAATGATTCATCCTTCAATACCTTCCACTGTTCTACGGAGATAGTATCCGAGTTGCTCATAAGAGTGACATCGAGTACCTCTTTACGGTTTTTGGTAACAAAAGTGGGTTCCCTGCCCCTATTCGCTACCAAAATATTATTTTCTATAATAAATTCAAAAAGTGACTCACCTCTATCGTTTATATCAGTGCTTCCCCACTGCGAATGGTGTGCGTTGGCATCGCAGCCAACAACAGTATCCCATCTCTCCAGTGCAGCACGTTGGATGAGTTCCTTGGTTATCTCAGCCGGTGGTCCTTCTGTCCCGTCCCCCGGCATATAGCATGATGCTATTACCAGTGGTGGGAGCCCGGCACGTTCAAGTTTAACCGTCGTTTGGTCTAAACAGCTGTATGTGGATAGAAGAAAGAGGTTAATCTGTTTTCTAGCTACAATACAAGTTCTAAATCTACTGTTAATGCCTACATTTGTGGGACTATACAGCGTGAGTTCTTTGGAGTGTAAGCCTCTAATTCTGCCACCTGCAATCCAGGGTTCCTGAACTAGGGCAACGTCTATGTGTCTACTCTCCATGAGGTAGACTAAGTTGGCACTGGCGGCTTTACTGTGGTGGAGATTAATTTGAATTAATTTCATTTTGATTTTAAAACCCTCCCCTCCTTAATTACCTCTTTCTTGGTAGCTATCAGCCGCAGCCTGCATCGGTTTGTACCGACGCGTACCTTGAAACCAATTTTCCTAAGAAGTGGTAATGATTTGTGATTTAGGATCACAACCACTTCTGTGCCATCTTTTGTCTTCTCGCCCATCTCAGCCACCTCCCAGTCTTGACTGAGCTGGTCGGTGTTGAGTGACCTGAGGTATCTCTCGATTCGATCCTTCGGAATGAGCGGTCCTTTGATGATAAGCTTTGCTCTAGGCCGTGAAAAATCGCCGATTTCCTTCCTCCTCATGAGGCGAAGGTCAGCGTTTGGCCATGGAGCTTCAGCTTTACCAACAAACTCTTGGAGCCATGTAAGAGTATGGTCATCTTCACATGTCAACATTTTGAATCCTTGGAAGGTGCTGAGATTACCGAAGAGTGGCGGTGGCCGGCTCTTAACGATAGCCTCGTTAACCTCCTCAAGGATCCGAAGTTCCATTAGTTGCCACTGGTCATCCGTCAGTTTCCGTGTAGGATTACCATAGTCTACTATGGCAACTTGCTGGCCTACTACAGACGCCTTGGAGACTCTGGCTTTTTATTGGTCGGTGATACGGTAGATGGTGAGCTCGTATCGTTCCTTGCTCGCTTGGACGTACCTGCATTGGCTGGTGGGTCAGTGGATGGCAGGGTGCCATCCTTAGACACTCCCAATGCGGTATTCCTGGAGCTCGGCTTAGTCGTTTTGTTGTCGTGTCTGTTAGTTATTTGTGGTGTCGTCTGGAGTCTTTGTTTGGATCTGTCCAGAGCCAACCGTTCCTTAACCGTTAAGGTTTCAGGATTTTTGGTTGATAGGAACCGGACAGTCCTCGCATCGTTCCGTCTTTGTCGGCGTTGTATTTCCTTGTCGCTGAGGAGTCTCTTCCCCTTGCGTCGCACTGCAGGTCCTGCATTGCGTCGCACGGCTGGATTCTCCACAGCTGTCAAGTCAGTCATGTCACTGTTAAGCGTTGAGTTACCAATGCAGTCACCTGGTTGGGAGGAGCAAGACGCATTTAGGTTGCATGTAGGGCTATGGCCCAGGATGTTTCCTTTGTGCCTCTCACTTCTCTCAACCTCACCCTGAGCTACCTTCCCACCCACCAGGCCCGTAGGAGCAGGTGGCTCCATGCAACGTCTGGTTGGTGTGTTGAGCAGCTCAGTGGTGTGTTTCCTTTTTGGGTAATTCTTACCACGTTGCCCTGGTTGTGAAGAGGTAGACGCACCTGAGTTGCATGTAGGGCTATGGCCCTGGATGTTCCTCATGTGTGCTACCTCTACACTAACCCCTTCCGCGGGTATCTTTTCACCCTTCGGACCCGTAGGAGCGGAATGCTCCATGCAACGTCCGGCAGGCGAGTTCGATATTCCGGTAGTTGGTTCATGTTGTGAGTCAGTCTTTGTCATTGCTGGAGTAATTGATGAGGCTGTCCTCTCCCTGGTGTGGGTTTTACCAACACGAGAAGCAGGCGGCCCCATCAATCCACTCACGCTTGTGTCCTCCACAGGAGCAGCCTCCGCCGATGTATGGGCAGATGGCCCATTCTTCATTGAAAGCTCCTTCTGCAGAAACGCACGTGCGTTGTGCAGTCTTTTGCGTTCAGCGTCTGTTAGTTCTTCCCACCCCATTGTGCCAAGTCGATTTACTGTTTTCCTGCAGTTGGAGATTTTACTCCGCCTGGAGGAAGTTGACAGTCCGGAGAGATTAGAGCTGGCAACGGAACAGCAGTCAATGATGTCATCACTGTCAACTGTCCCGACGCTGGCCCCATCCCCACCCCGAGATTGGCAAACGGGTTGAGGAGTAGGTCCTCTTCTTCGTTCGTCATTGTATTGTTTTGTCCTTGTGTGTTGTTTGGGTTTTGTCCTTGTTGTTTTCGTTTAGTGTGTTTTCTGTCACTGGCGACTTAGCTTCTTGCGAAGCCAAGCCCTCGCCGGCAGTCGTGACTCCTGCCGACACTGTAGCGTATATCCCCGCTAGATTTGTGTTCGTTTTTGTTGTATCTGTCATGGTTTGTCATAGGTGGGGGGGGTTTCTTAGTTTGTTTAAAATCTATAGCTGGCCAGCTGAGGATCTTAGAAGTAGATCCACAGCTGGCCAGCTGAGGATCCAAACGTAAGCCTCCTCACCGCGACAAGGTGAACCCCAAGAGGAGGCCGGTAGAGGGTTACCAACATTTGAATAGGATCTTGATTTTTGTTATTTTTTTAATTATTGAGGGTCTCATATACCGAAGAATGAAACTAGGATCACTGTCTAGAATCATTTTCATTAACATTCTGAAAACTTTTTGCTTTTTTTACATTAACCCTCTACCGCAACCGAGGTCAAGTAAAAATTTCATTTGAACATATTAACTTCTTCAGTCTTTTTTTTCATAATCTTTCTTAAAACAATCAAAAGTAACTATTTAAGATTTTTTTAAATTTCTTTTTCTCTTTTGACAACAACATTTCCGGTAGAGGGTTACCAACATTTGAATAGGATCTTGATTTTTGTTATTTTTTTAATTATTGAGGGTCTCATATACCGAAGAATGAAACTAGGATCACTGTCTAGAATCATTTTCATTAACATTTTGAAAACTTTTTGCTTTTTTTACATTAACCCTCTACCGCAACCGAGGTCAAGTAAAAATTACATTTCAACATATTAACTTCTTAAGACTTTTTTTTTCATAATATCTCAAATCAATCAAAAGTAACTATTTTAAGATTTTTTTAAATTTCTTTTTCTATTTTGACTACAACATTTCCGGTAGAGGGTTACCAACATTTGAATAGGATCTTGATTTTTTTTTTTTTTAACTATTGAGGGTGTCATATACCGAAGAATGAAACTAGGATCACTGTCTAGAATCATATCGATAAACATTTTGATTTTTTATTATATATGTATTTAATATAAAGTTGTTTTTAAAATTTCACATTTAAAGCTTACTAATTCGGTAATTTTTTGTTGTGCTTGGCTTTTTTTCATAATCTTTCTTAAAACAATCAAAAGTAACTATTTTAAGATTTTTTTAAATTTCTTTTTCTCTTTTGACTACAACATTTCCTGTAGAGGGTTACCAACATTTGAATAGGATCTTGATTTGTGTTATTTTTTTAATTATTGAGGGTCTCATATACCGAAGAATGAAACTAGGATCACTGTCTAGAATCATTTTCATTAACATTTTGAAAACTTTTTGCTTTTTTTACATTAACCCTCTACCGCAACCGAGGTCAAGTAAAAATTACATTTCAACATATTAACTTCTTAAGACTTTTTTTTTCATAATATCTCAAAACAATCAAAAGTAACTATTTTAAGATTTTTTTAAATTTCTTTTTCTCTTTTGACTACAACATTTCCGGTAGAGGGTTACCAACATTTGAATAGGATCTTGATTTTTTTTTTTTAACTATTGAGGGTGTCATATACCGAAGAATGAAACTAGGATCACTGTCTAGAATCATTTCGATAAACATTTTGATTTTTTATTATATATGTATTTAATATAAAGTTGTTTTTAAAATTTCACATTTAAGGCTTACTAATTCGGTAATTTTTTGTTGTGCTTGGCTTTTTTTCAGATTGTAAAGATGCGGCATTGCTTTGGGCTCTTCATGGATATTTTGTACCTTTCCAAAAAGCATTCAAAAGGGACAAAGAGGGTCGGAAACATGTTACCAGGTATACGATCAAGGACTCGCAGAACGCTTTTATTTGGATAGCGAGTACAATTCAGTCCATTGAGGACCACATCGATTTCCTCAACAAAATGGGTGAGAATGTCCAACCATTCATCATGGTTCACGGTGAATCAATCCTTAAATTTACTAATATTTTCCTGTATTTTGATGGAGTTAAATTTAAATTTAACAGTTTTATCCGAGCAGTGGATATCTGCTTTAAAATTTTTTATTTGTTTAATCTCGAGTATCCAACTGCATGTTCCTCATTTTGGGGTTTCATTGAAACGCAATTTTTTCAAAGTAATAGAAAGAAAGTTTGTACACGGACTCATGTTTTGCTGAATGAGATCCTATAATTTCACTTTTTGTAATATATTTCACTCAACTTTAACACTGTAACTATGTATATTTTTCCTGCCATTCATTTGGCTTATCTGAACAAATAAAGAGTAAAATAAATGTAAACATCTGTTTCATTTAACCCTTTAAGATTTCAGAAAAGAGAAGATAAGAGAAGATAAGAGATGAAAGAACGGAGCTATTGTTATCGGGTTTGTATGAAATGAAAAAGAAGATTCACACTAATTTTTCCTTCTTTTGTATTTTGACAGAGTTCGAGCAACATGACCTAATAAATTTAGATGGCTAAATTTCCTTGTCTTCTTGTTTTTGTTAAATGATTTTTTAATTTCTTGATAGGAAATTAAAAATTCGTTGACAAAGGAATAAGACTGTAAGAAATTTAGCTTTTTTAATTTATTGAAAACAGCATTTATTAATTTAATGAACGCGTTTATTAATTTTAATAAACGTATTCATAAAATTAATAAGTGCTGGTCATTTTTTCTACTAACCCGTTTATTATTTTTAATAAACGAGTTCATTGAATCAATGAACGCGTTTATTAAAAAATAATAAACGCATTCATTGATTCAATGAACGTGTTTATTATAAAATTATGAACGCGTTCATTGAATCAATGAATGCGTTTATTATTTATTTTTATTAAAAATTAATAAACGGTTTATTAAAAATTAATAAACGGTTTATTAAAAATTAATGAACGGTTTATTAAAAATTAATGATTGGTTTATTAAAAATTAATAAACGGTTTATTAAAAATTAATAAACGGTTTATTAAAAATTAATAAACGGTTTATTAAAAATTAATAAACGGTTTATTAAAAATTAATAAACGGTTTATTAAAAATTAATAAACGGTTTATTAAAAATTAATAAACGGTTTATTAAAAATTAATAAACGGTTTATTAAAAATTAATAAATGGTTCATTAAAAATTAATAAACAGTTTATTAAAAATTAATAAACGGTTTATTAAAAATTAATAAACGGTTTATTAAAAATTAATAAACGGTTTATTAAAAATTAATAAACGGTTTATTAAAAATTAATAAACGGTTTATTAAAAATTAATAAACGGTTTATTAAAAATTAATTAACAGTTCATTAAAAATTAATAAACGGTTTATTAAAAATTAATAAACGGTTTATTAAAAATTAATAAACGGTTCATTAAAAATTAATAAATGGTTTATTAAAAATTAATAAACAGTTTATTAAAAATTAATAAACGGTTTATTAAAAATTAATAAACGGTTTATTAAAAATTAATAAACAGTTCATTAAAAATTAATAAACGGTTTATTAAAAATTAATAAACGGTTTATTAAAAATTAATAAACGGTTTATTAAAAATTAATTAACAGTTCATTAAAAATTAATAAACGGTTTATTAAAAATTAATGAACGGTTTATTAAAAATTAATGATTGGTTTATTAAAAATTAATAAACGGTTTATTAAAAATTAATAAACGGTTTATTAAAAATTAATAAACGGTTTATTAAAAATTAATAAACGGTTTATTAAAAATTAATAAACGGTTTATTAAAAATTAATAAACGGTTTATTAAAAATTAATTAACAGTTCATTAAAAATTAATAAACGGTTTATTAAAAAATAATAAACGGTTTATTAAAAATTAATAAACGGTTTATTAAAAATTAATAAACGGTTTATTAAAAATTAATAAACGGTTTATTAAAAATTAATAAACGGTTTATTAAAAATTAATAAACGGTTTATTAAAAATTAATAAACGGTTTATTAAAAATTAATAAACGGTTTATTAAAAATTAATAAACGGTTTATTAAAAATTAATAAATGGTTTATTAAAAATTAATTAACAGTTCATTAAAAATTAATAAACGGTTTATTAAAAATTAATAAACGGTTTATTAAAAATTAATAAATGGTTCATTAAAAATTAATAAACAGTTTATTAAAAATTAATAAACGGTTTATTAAAAATTAATAAACGGTTTATTAAAAATTAATAAACAGTTCATTAAAAATTAATAAACGGTTTATTAAAAATTAATAAACGGTTTATTAAAAATTAATAAACGGTTTATTAAAAATTAATAAACGGTTTATTAAAAATTAATAAACGGTTTATTAAAAATTAATAAACGGTTTATTAAAAATTAATAAACGGTTTACTAAAAATTAATAAACGGTTTATTAAAAATTAATAAACGGTTTATTAAAAATTAATAAACGGTTTATTAAAAATTAATAAACGGTTCATTAAAAATTAATAAATGGTTTATTAAAAATTAATAAACAGTTTATTAAAAATTAATAAACGGTTTATTAAAAATTAATGAACGGTTTATTAAAAATTAATAAACAGTTCATTAAAAATTAATAAACGGTTTATTAAAAATTAATAAACGGTTTATTAAAAATTAATAAACGGTTTATTAAAAATTAATAAACGGTTTATTAAAAATTAATAAACGGTTTATTAAAAATTAATAAACGGTTTATTAAAAATTAATAAACGGTTTATTAAAAATTAATAAACGGTTTATTAAAAATTAATAAACGGTTTATTAAAAATTAATAAACGGTTTATTAAAAATTAATAAACGGTTTATTAAAAATTAATAAACGGTTTATTAAAAATTAATAAACGGTTCATTAAAAATTAATAAATGGTTTATTAAAAATTAATTAACAGTTCATTAAAAATTAATAAACGGTTTATTAAAAATTAATAAACGGTTTATTAAAAATTAATAAACGGTTTATTAAAAATTAATAAACGGTTTATTAAAAATTAATTAACAGTTCATTAAAAATTAATAAACGGTTTATTAAAAATTAATAAACGGTTTATTAAAAATTAATAAACGGCTTATTAAAAATTAATAAACGGTTTATTAAAAATTAATCAACGGTTTATTAAAAATTAATAAACGGTTTATTAAAAATTAATAAACGGTTTATTAAAAATTAATAAACGGTTTATTAAAAATTAATAAACGGTTTATTAAAAATTAATAAACGGTTTATTAAAAATTAATAAACGGTTTATTAAAAATTAATAAACGGTTTATTAAAAATTAATAAACGGTTTATTAAAAATTAATAAACGGTTTATTAAAAATTAATAAATGGTTCATTAAAAATTAATAAACAGTTTATTAAAAATTAATAAACGGTTTATTAAAAATTAATAAACGGTTCATTAAAAATTAATAAATGGTTTATTAAAAATTAATAAACAGTTTATTAAAAATTAATAAACGGTTTATTAAAAATTAATGAACGGTTTATTAAAAATTAATAAACAGTTCATTAAAAATTAATAAACGGTTTATTAAAAATTAACAAACGGTTTATTAAAAATTAATAAACGGTTTATTAAAAATTAATAAACGGTTTATTAAAAATTAATAAACGGTTTATTAAAAATTAATAAACGGTTTATTAAAAATTAATAAACGGTTTATTAAAAATTAATCAACGGTTTATTAAAAATTAATAAACGGTTTATTAAAAATTAATAAACGGTTTATTAAAAATTAATAAACGGTTTATTAAAAATTAATAAACGGTTTATTAAAAATTAATAAACGGTTTATTAAAAATTAATAAACGGTTTATTAAAAATTAATAAACGGTTCATTAAAAATTAATAAATGGTTTATTAAAAATTAATTAACAGTTCATTAAAAATTAATTAACAGTTCATTAAAAATTAATAAACGGTTTATTAAAAATTAATAAACGGTTTATTAAAAATTAATAAACGGCTTATTAAAAATTAATAAACGGTTTATTAAAAATTAATCAACGGTTTATTAAAAATTAATAAACGGTTTATTAAAAATTAATGAACGGTTTATTAAAAATTAATGATTGGTTTATTAAAAATTAATAAACGGTTTATTAAAAATTAATAAACGGTTTATTAAAAATTAATAAATGGTTCATTAAAAATTAATAAACGGTTTATTAAAAATTAATAAACGGTTCATTAAAAATTAATAAATGGTTTATTAAAAATTAATTAAATGTTCATTAAAAATTAATAAACGGTTTATTAAAAATTAATAAACGGTTTATTAAAAATTAATAAACGGTTTATTAAAAATTAATTAACAGTTCATTAAAAATTAATAATTGGTTTATTAAAAGTTAATAAACGGTTTATTAAAAATTAATAAACGTTTATTATTTTTTAACAAACTGTTCATAAATATCATTCGGAAATAACTCCGATTTAGTTGGTTTTTAATAAATACGTTCATTGATTCAATGAACGCGTTCATTATTTTTTAATTAACAGGTTCGTTGTTTTAGTGAACACATTCGTTGTTTTAATGAATCGTTCATAAAAATCCTTCGGAGATAATTCGGAAAGATTTTTACGAACAAATTAATGTACGTTCATTGAATCAATGAACGTTGTTTGATTTTAATAAACGGCCATTCATTATCGTTATTATCGTGTTCATTGGACAAATAATAATGTATGGTACATTGTCCCAATGAATAGATTGTTTGATTCCACGTACCTTTTTGGTTCAGTGTATACAAAATTTATTTTTTAAGAAAACCACTCCAACTATTTTAGATTTTTTTTTTTGTATACAGGGTGTCCTGTAAATAATAATTAAATTATTTATATTTATTTATACTATGTTATAATGTTTTTTTCCAAAAATTGTTAACAAGTACTACTTTCCTCAAATACGTGAACGCTACAACCATGGATGAACAATTTTTGCTATTTTTTTAATATTCCAGAATGACTGTTGTAATAGATAGATGGTAAAATTTTAAAGTAGTTATTGCATTTTTTTATTATAATATTTTAAAATATTTTTTTTCAGTACACAAATTTGTTTTCAAAAAAGTTTGACCACCTCTAATGAATTAAAATTGTATGAGAACATGAATGGCCAATTACTTAAAAAAGTTGTCTATTTAATGCACTTTCCAAAATGGCATAACACATGCTTGTGTATTAACAAAATAACCGAGAGAATTTGTCAATCATCTAATAAAGCAACTTTTAACATTTTTCCAAAATGTCTATGTAAATGTTACAATAACCTCAGAATTTGGGTTGGACAAAGATTTTCTCTTTTGATGTGTAAGGGGGTTCAGTGCAAGTATAAAGCTCGATTTTAGGTGTTGAAAGCCCCACCATTTGGCCACCATATTGAAAAACGAGTTCTGAAAAGTTTCCCGTGGCAGCTTAAATTTAATTAAAAAACTTTGGTACATATTTGTAGCAAATTCAATTCTCTTCAATTTATGTTAATGCACCTTAAACCCTAAAGTTATAAATAAAAAAGTTATAATCAAAACTTAAACATTGAAAAAATTAATATATTTTTGATTATAACTTTTTTATTTATAACTTTAGGGTAAAAAGTGTATTTGTGCAATTTGTTTTTAATTATGTTTTCAAAATTTTGAGTTTAAAAGTTAATTTTTCAAAAACTATTCTCTTAAACAACTTAATTTAAATATAAAATTAAGGAATTAGTACAGGTAATATTTCACATGGAAGGGTGTTTTTTGAGGGGAGAGGGGGGAAGTTGTGGTATATCAAACAGAAAAATTAGCTTTGGTGCAACCTAAGCATACGACACATGTTTTTAAGGTAGTTTAAAATGCTGAATCAAATGACACCAAAATCAAGTCCATATGGCCTTCTTGAAAAAAGTAAGTGTCATTTTTAGGTTACGATGACTATATTTCAGTTTAAAAGTTAAATATTACCGGAAACCAGTTGAAAATAATGGTCCGTTGATGAAACTTGTCATCAATGGTTCATTTTTCATGAAAATCAATAATAAGAAGAGTCTATAAAAATATCTGTGGTTAAAGGGTGTTTTTTTGAGGGTTGGAGTGACGGTTGGGGAAGTGGTGGGATTATTACCATAAAACCTGTGACAAAAATGGTACCACGATGAAACTTTATAAAAATGTGCTATGAACTACCAGAATGAAGAATCAAAAGAGTCTATAAAAATATCTATACACTGAACCAAAAAATTTTCAGAATTTTAACAAACGGCGTTTATTAAGTGGATATTTATTGTCACAATAAACTTTTTATTGTAACAATAAACGGTTTATTAAAAAAATCTTGAAAATTTAATCACCGTTTATCAATTCCGTTTATTGACCGTTTATAGGGGTATTTTGGTTATTAAAATTAACAAATCGTTTAATGTTACAATAAACAGCCGTTTTGCGATTGAAAATTCTTCAAAATAAGCAATGAGTTATTGTTTCAATAAACTTGTTACTTGTCACAATAAACTTTTTTTAATGAATTTAATAAATCGTTTATTGTGATAATAAATGAAATTTATTGAGCTAAATTTTAAAATTGATAAACGGTTTATTGTTTTTTTCAATTTTCTTAATTGAAACAATAAATTTTAGTTATTAAAATTTAATAAATCGTTCGTTGTGACAATAAACGACATTTATTAAGAGCTGAATTTTGAAATTGATAAACGGTTAATAGTTTTATTTCATTTTTTTTATTGAAAAAATAAATTTTAGTTATTAAAATTTAATAAATCGTTTGTTGTGATAATAAACGACATTTATTAAGAGTTTAATTCTAAAATTGATAACCGGTTTATTGTTTTTATAATTTTTTTAAATGAAACAATAAATTTTAGTTATTAAAATTTAATAAATCGTTTGTTGCGACAATAAACGAAATTTATTAAGAGCTGAATTTTAAAATTGATAAACGGGTTATTGTTTTTAATGTTTTTTTTTTTTGAAACAATAAATTTTAGCTATTCAAATTTAATAAATCGTTTGTTGTGACAATAAACGACATTTATTAAGAGCTAAATTTCGAAATTGATAAACGGTTAATAGTTTTAATTATTTTTTTTATTGAAACAATAAATTTGAGTCATTAAAATTTAATAAATCGTTTATTGTGATAATAAATGACATTTATTAAGAGTTTAATTCTAAAATTGATAAACGGTTAATTGTTTTTATAATTTTTTTAAATGAAACAGTAGATTTTAATTATAAAAATTTAATAAATCGTTTGTTGTGATAATAAACGTTATTATTAAGAGCTGAATTTTAAAATTGATAAACGGTTTATTATTTTTAGTTTTTTTTTTTAAATTGAAACAATAAATTTTTCCTATTCAAATTTAATAAATCGTTTGTTGTGACAGTAAACGACATTATTTATTAAGGGCTGAATTTCGAAATTGATAAACGGTTAATAGTTTTAATTATTTTTTTTTATTGAAACAATAAATTTGAGTTATTAAAATTTAATAAATCGTTTGTTGTGATAATAAACGATATTTATTAGGAGTTTAATTCTAAAATTGATAAACGGCTTATTGTTTTTATAATTTTTTTAGATGAAACAATAAATTTTAGTTTTTAAAATTTAATAAATCGTTTGTTGCGACAGTAAACGAAATTTATTAAGAGCTGAATTTTAAAATTGATAAACGAGTTATTGTTTTTAATTTTTTTTTTAAATTGAAACAATAAAGTTTAGCTATTCAGATTTAATAAATCGTTTGTTGTGACAATAAACGATATTTATTAAGAGCTGAATTTCGAAATTGATAATAGTTTTAATTATTTTTTTGATTGAAACAATAAATTTGAGTTATTGAAATTTAATAAATCGTTTGTTGTGATAATTAACGACATTTATTAAGAGTTTAATTCTAAAATTGATAAATGGTTTATTGTTTTTATATTTTTTTTTAATGAAACAGTAAATTTTAATTATAAAAATTTAATAAATCGTTTGTTGTGACAGTAAACGAAATTTATTAAGAGCTGAATTTTAAAATTGATAAACGGGTTATTGTTTTTAATTTTTTTTAAATTGAAACAATACATTATAGCCATTTAAATTTAATAAATCGTTTGTTGTGACAATAAACAATATTTATTAAGAGCTGAATTTCGAAATTGATAAACGGTTAATAGTTTTAATAATTTTTTTTATTGAAACAGTAAATTTGAGTTATTAAAATTTAATAAACCGTTTGTTGTGATAATGAACGACAATTATTAAAAGCCGAATTTTAAAATTTGCAAACGATTTATTATTTTTTTATTTTTTAAATGCAATAAATAATTTTAGCTATTAAATCTTAAAATGGTATTGCTTTTATTGTTTTTAATTTTTCTTTACTGAACCAGTTAACTTTCGTTATTAAAATTTTAGAAATTGATTGTTTTGATAACGAACGACATTATTATGAGCTTAATTCTAAAATTGATATGGATATTATAGTTTTTTAACTGAAACAATGAATTTCAATTATTAAAATTTATTATTATTTAATTGTATGATGCGATTATGAACATCTTACAAAAGAAATAATGTCAACAATCAATGTAATCAATTATCAATGAAACCTTTACAAATTGAATTAATACAAAATTGATTTTTTTTTAGAAATGTATTGTTTTTATTAAACGAGTTATTGAATTAAAAAACAATTTATTGTTTTTAATAAACAGGTTATTGGATTATAAAGCAATTTATTGTTTTTAAAAAACAAGTTATTGAATTAAAAAACACTAGTTATTGTGTTTAATAAACAAGTTATTGAATTAAAAACCAATTTACTGTTTTAAATAAACAGATTATAGAACTAAAAAACAATTAATTGATTTTAATAAACAATTTATCGAATTCAAAAACAAATTTATTAAATATGATAAATCGTTTTTAAAAACCTGGTTTGGGTTTTTTAAGTTTCATTAAGGCAGAACTCACACTTTTACTCTCCGTAGAAAAATTATACTAAATATACTTTCATTACATAAATTAGTAACAAATTCATTTTCTGCGTACCCATATGTGCTAGTATCTACATAATATTAAATTTTAACGTAGTTCTGCTTTTTAAAATAATATCATACATCATATAATGTTGAATGATTAAATTTATCAAAGAATTTGGAGAGAAAACGAAAGTTTTGCTGTAACGCTATAAGCGGTTCAACATAGTTTCTTGTATTGCAGTCACCCTTGCCTTCCTATTTGTTGGATTACATACTACTGCTCCTACTGCCCTTTCATTACCACAATTTAATTTTAAGTCTTATTTTCAAACTGACTAATCCATGGATTAAGAATTTTCCACAATCAAAGTGTTTAGTGTTCCAGTTCAGTCCAGAACATTCATAGTCCATGGATTAATTAACTTGTCATTCTCCAATAATAAAAAATAATAAGTAGAGATACATATATACAAAATATTATCCGCTTGGTCCAACAGAGTGCGGACTAGTGATCTTTGAAAAAGTTTGCAAACTTAATTTGACTGTCGTGTTCTTACTTTCCAATAGTAAAGTAAAGAATTGACCAACCTTTCGTTGGCCCGCACACTCTTTGGAAGGCAACAAAAAAAACCAAAAGAGAAACAAGAAGCTAAATCTATGCATTATATACATTATAATACATCAAGATACAAACAAACTATGTAAAGCGATCCCAAACTTCGGCTGTCATACCTACTAGCTTTGAAAAATAGCTTAGGTTTGTATTATATTTGAAAAAATATGTATCAGTGAATAAAAAACACTTATATTTCTAACTCCCTGTCCGCCACCACGTATTGACGTCTCTATATGTATCGAATGAAAGAATACGAGAATTCTTTATCATTTGACTTTAAGCTCCGATCATATTTAACCAAACTCAAAGTATGGTCCACTTTGTGTGTATTTTTGTAAAGCCCATAAATTATCACTGTTGTACAAACGTGGTTCAAATTTTGATCCGTGGTTCAAATATATTTACTGACTGATTTCTGACTGATTGAATAAACAAGTTATTGAATTAAAAACCAATTTCCTGATTTTAATAAACAAATTATTAAATTAAAAAACAATTTATTGATTTTAATAAACAATTTACTGAATTCAAAAACAAATTTATTAAATATGATAAATCGTTTCTTAAAAAACCTTGTTTGGATTTCTAAGTTTCATTAAGGCAGAACTCACACTTTTTCTCTCCTTAGAAAAATTATAATAAATACACTTACTTTACATAAATTAATAACAAACTCATTTTCTGCATACTCAAATGTACGAGTAGTTACAGAATATTAAATTATTACGAAGGTCTGATTTTTAAAACAATAACATACATAATATAATGTTGAATGATAAAATTTATTAAAGAATTTGGAGCGACAACGAAAGTTTTGTTGTTCAACATAATTTCTTGAATTACAATCATCCCTGCCTTCCTATATTTTGGAGTACATCCTACTGCTCATACTGCCCTTTCATTACCACAACATTAATTCTAAGTTGTTCACATTGGGTTAAATCTGTAATAAGTTTTTCACATGCTCTGGTTAAATGGATCTAATCAACCAATATTGGCTGATTAGTGGTTTCGATAATTAACAACTCAAACTATGGATTCATTAAATAAAACTGTGGTTAACAAGCAGATTCTCGGATTAACCAGTCATAACAATCTTTGATTAAAGATGATTAGCTGTGAAAAATGTGTGTTTATTATTAAAATACATTTTTTCTCCAAGGAAATATTTTAAAATCGATATTAAATGGGTTTAAATTATCTAAATCGTCAGTAGGTAATCGAAAAATTATCAGGAATGTTGTGGAAAAAATATTACAGCGTAATCTAGTATTCTTTCATTCATGAATGGACCTTTGGAAACAATGCACCTATTATCGATTCCGAGTGACAGAAATATCGAGTACACTTTTATCATTTTAGTTGGCCATCACCTAAATAAAAACCATCATAGCATAAAATTTAACAGAAGGTGTTTTTTGTGAGTGAATAATTTGATGATTAAAAATGTTTTACTTTCTGAAGAACAAGAAAATAACAAAGAATGTTAAACAAAAAACAATAAATAAATTGTGCTGTGCAGTGTGCGTCCCATGGCGGTCGCTTAAAAAAGGTAAGTAAGTAAGTAAGGCAATAAATTATAATTATAATAGCTTTTATTAGATGAATAACAGAGAAACACAAAAATTAACAAAATTTTCCCAACTCCGAAAATATTTTTACTATGTAAATGTTTCTAGTGATTACCCAAAAAACGAATGGAAATCATACTTGGTATTGCAAAAACGATAGTTTAGAAAAAAAAACATGCTCATTTTCAAAGAAACAACTAAATTTTTTCACTTGCCCAAATGAAAACGCAGCATAATTGTTAATTGTTGTTTATGTTTATCGATTTTATAATCCCATTTACTGCCACAATAAACTGTTTATTGTATCAATAAATTGTTTAATCTTCCCAACACGGTTTGTTCAAAAATTTAACGAAGCGTGTTTTCTAAAATTTGCTGTAGATTTGTAATAATAATCTTGTTTGTTAAAATTAATTAATCGTTTATTGTCATAATAAACGTATTTCTTCTTCATTGCAAAAATTTAACGAAGCGTGCTTTATAAATTTACTGTTGATTTGTAATAATAATCTTGTTTATTAAAATTAATTTATCGTTTATTGTCATAATAAACGTATTTATTATTTATTACAAAAATGTAACGAAGCGTGCCTTACAAATTTACTGTTGACTTGTAATAATAATCTTGTTTATTAAAATTCATTAATCGTTTATTGTTATAGTAAACTGTTTATTATTTTAATAAACCCTTTTATTTATGTAATTATCTTGTTAATTAATTTTAATAAACCTTTTATAAATTGCCAAGTTCGTGGCTAGTTAAAAATTAATGAAATAATACAAGATATTATTTTCTCAACAACAGATTGTTTACATCGGGTTAAATTGTAATAAGTTTTTCAAAGGCTCTGGTTAAATGGAGATAATCAACCAATATTGGCTGATTAACGATTTCGATAACTAACAACTCAAACTATGGGTTCATTGACTCAAATGTTGTTGATTAAAAACACTTTTGCGGCTTTATCGGTCACAATAATCATTGATTAAAGATGATAAGCTGAGAACAAACTGGCCCTAAAAGAAGATATTTTCACTGGGAAATATTTTCAAATTAATATTAAATGGTTTTAAATAATCTAAATCGTCAATAATCCAAAAAAAAAATCAAGAGTGTGGTAGAAAGTATTATTATTTTTGCTATTGTTTTAATTAATAGAATATAAAGTACACAATACTGAATTGATAGATAGACAAGAAAAAAATCAACATAAAACCAAATTTAATTAACTTAAAAACTTCCCGTCCCTATTCCGTATTTTTGTATTCTTTCATTCATGGTGTGAACAGAGCTCAGCAATGTTCGTATAGAGGGAACATTTTTTGACGAACTTAACGAACCAAGTTAAATGACGCCGACTTGCAATTGGCCATAGCAACGAACAACGATTCAGTTAGTAAAAAGAAGCAGCCGCCGCCACATCTTCCAGCAAGCCAGAACAAGTGAGTGAACAAAAAAAATTAAAAAGCCGAACAAGTGAAGAAAAAAGTTAAATGAAAAATTAACAGGATTAATTTAATCCTGTTGGAGGCCTCCACCGAAAATTTTTATTTGTCCACCCAGTCACGTAAGTCATTTTAATATATTTATTTATTCTAAATTATACCTATATAAGCAAAAATTCAATATCGCTGCCATGTGCTGCGTAATACTATGGCGGCCGGCGACAAAATTAATGTAAGTACCTATCTATTTTTACAAATATTTTCGGTCAGAGATATTGTGAAATCACATTTGAAGATTTAATTAGGTTTTTAAATTGAAAAAAAAAGTTATTCCAAAGTTAATTTCCAAAACTTGAAACTCTGTGCTGAAAAGACGACTCCATCAAAATGGCCGCCATGTCTGGCGAAGATAAAATGTTTTTATTGGTGAGCGCATTGCGTTTTTTAATCATAGTTATGACTTTTTTTACTACCCACGACGGTTGGCATTATTTTCATGGGAAAAAAACTTGAAAATTGAAAAAAAGTTTTCCAAACTTAATTTCCAAAACTTGAAACTCGGTGCTGAAAAGACGACTCCATCAAAATGGCCGCCATGTCTAGCGAAGATAAAATGTTTTTATTCGTGAGCGCATTGCGTTTTTATTCATAATTATGACTTTTTTTTCTATCCACGACGCCGACGGTCGCCACAATTTCCGTGGGAAAAAAACTTCATAAAATATATGAAAATCAATCTTAATAATTCGATTAAAAAAAATATTTTTGGTAGCATGTAATTTGAAACGAGTTTCATTGTGACTTCCACTTAAAAATGTCATTGTGAACTATAAAGTGAAATGTCAAATTGGTATTCTTCAAAATAAAATTAATTCATATAACTTTAAATCACATTTAATTTAGCTTTTATCGTCGCCGTTGTTGTTTTTATTGGTAACAAAATTAATGCGTCCGACTCCAAAAGATTTTGCTGTTGGATCACCATCAACCGCTGCTTACGAACCTGTGCACTCGATAATTTTGTTAATTAAAAACAACCTACCTTTTTCCAAATCGCAAGTTTTTCCACGGCAAATTGCTGTTTTTGCTCCCTTGGGCAGCTTTAAGTATTCGTGAAAACTCATAAAAGTGGTCAAAATATCAGTCCATGCTTTTCTTAAAAAAATCACTGCCAACGATAACTATTTTCTTCGAGTGAAAACTTTTGTTTCAAGCGTCAATCTCAAGTTTGTGTGCTGTCGGATCTGACGATGCAATTGAGGACATTCGATTGAACCAAAATAGATGCTGCGAATGCTCGATTGTATCGATTAAACTCGATTGTAACAAGTTACTTGCTGGCACCCCAGACTTGGAACAAAATACATTCACCCCTGTTCTGACTTTTGATAGGAATCAAATCGTCTTGAGTTGAATCACTAAGAAATAAAAACAAATCTGAGCTTACGAACAATTTTTTTCGAATACATACGGATTTCATTCCAACCGAAAATCGGAACAGGGGTGATAAAAGTTAAAATTTCCTTTGAAACAAAATAACTTCACGTAAATTAAAAATATTTGCAACGAACAACGATTTAGTTACCAAAAAGAAGCAACCGCTGCCGCCAGCCATGGAGAACAAGTTAAATGAAAAAGTTAGATACAAAATTAAAAGGATTAATTTAATCCTCTTGGAGGCCTGCCTCCAAAATTTAAATTTGTACCCAATCACGTAAGTCATTTTAAGTCATTATATAAAACTAATATATTTATATATTCTATGTTATACCTATACAAAAATTCACTTTCGCTTCCATGTTGCGTATTACTGGCGGCCGACCTATTTTTATAAATATTTTCGGTCCGAGATATTGTGAAATCAAACTATAAAGTTTTAATCAGGTTAATAAATTGAAAAATATACCTAAAAGTTCATTTCCAAGACTCGCGAAGATAAAATGTTTTTATTGGTGACCGCACTAAGTTTTTTATTCATTATTATGACTTTTATTTCAATCCACCACGGTCAGTATTATTTTCGTGGGAAAGAAACTTCATAAAATATATGAAAATCAATCTTCTTTATAATTCGGATCGTAAAGCACGGGCATGAAGGTCAGACTTGGAACAAAATACATTCACCTTTGTTCTGTTCTGACTTTCGTTCGTACGGATTTGACTTATAACTATAATAGAACCTTCAGATTTTCGTTTTGAGTCAAATCCCTACCAATTCAAAAACAAAAATAAATGTTCTGAGCTTATAAAAAATTATTTTTTGAATACATACGGATTTATTCCGACCGGAAACAGGGTTGACAAAATTTTAATTTTCCTTTGAAATAAAATGACTTCACGTGAATTAAAAATGTTTGCAGAATAGGCCTTAAAGTAATACTACTAATCCATATGAAGCCAAGAGAACCAAGATGATCTCGCTGATTAAATTAAAATATTGCGTTTTTGGAATAATTATTCTATCTAACTGATTGAAGTATCATATATATAGGTAGAGGGCTCGAAGCTGTACCGAACCAAGTCATAATTTTTTTTTTTGCAAATTTTTGTGAATATTTTTCAACTCAAGTTTTTCATTTTTAAATAAAAGAGTTATAATAATAATTTAGTTTAGAGAATAAACTTATCCTTTTTACGAGTAAAATATTCATTAATTAATGGCAGTTTATTTACTAATCCTCTTATTACCGTCGAATTTTCTTTTTTTTGACTTGGTTCGGTTCAGCTGTGAGTCCTCCATATGTAGCTACTAGTTGCAAAAAATTCAACAATAGTTTTTCACGTTTTTAAAAAACAATGCAAATAAATCATAAGATCGCTCTGCTTCTCATGACCTCATTTAAATTTGAAAGAACATATATGTTCCTACATGTAACTAAAAGTACTTTTAAACATTTTTACAGATTTTTTAACGGAAAAGTACGGTATCCCAGCGAGGTGTTGCACAGCAGTCATCAAAGTTATTTAAAGCGTAAGTTATTATAATTTGTATATATTACGAACACATTATAAATTTTTCGTGACAAAATCTTCCTTTCCTCTTTTTTAAGACAAAATTTTTAAATTTGTTTCTTTGACAAATTCTTGGTCTTTTTTGGCTTAATATTTCTTAGTGTTTATCTCGCAAAGAGTCTTTTTTTATGAAAAATTTGCTCTCTCTTTTTCTCGAAAATTTTTCTAGGTCTTTTTTTAAGAAAAAATTTCTGAGTCATTTTTTTGGAAAGATAGATTTTGAACAAAATACAATATTTAATCAACTTCGTTTGGAATAAATAAGACAATAAAAAGAAAGTTGAACCCTATACATAAATAAGTAAAAAAGATTTGAAATTTTCCTTTTAAAAATACAGTTGATGACGGATATAAGAAAGTCAAAAAATCCAAAGAATTCCTTTCTTATATCTGTGTTTTATGAAATATTGTATATAACAAAGAAATTTTCTTTTATTAGTCAAATGCATAGTAAGAAAGTAAATTTCCTTCAAATATAACTAAATCATTTAAATTAAGTTTCCAAAGCATTGATTGAAATTAATGTATCCTGTATTTGCCTTAATTTATAAAAAAAATATCGCTCATAACATTTCATTCTAAAAGCAAACATTAAACTAAATTAATTTCTTCCAAAATCGCTTTAACACGGGATTATTCATTATAGCCGTTTAATTTTATATGCATTGAGACTAATTTTGTACCAGAATAAGTTTCTGGTACAAGTTATAAGATTCAACTTTATGGGAATGTGCAGGGTGTTTTAGAATGTCTGTGTTTTAAACGAGTTTTTCTTATATTCATCATCAAATGTACCTGTTTTGGTAGGTACATAAATTAATGGTTAAAATTTTGTGATTTAAAACTTTTTTGCTTATAAAATTGATCAACCATGTTAAGTTTCACAAGGATCAGCATTATTCTATGCTAAGAAAAGTTTAACCAATTGAGCTTTAGAATGCAAAAATAATTTTTTTTTCAAAATAATTAACTGATGAGTCAAAATCATTACAGGAAGGTAGGCCATTGAAAGAGTACTTTGCTGAAAAAATCATTTTTCAATAGATTGGTATGATTATTACAAATATTATTTTTATATCTTTTACAATATCAAGGGGTAGGGTATAGCAGCAAAGCTGTAAATGTTTTCAACATTATTTTGCGTGGTTTGCTGTTATACCTACTCAACCTATACTTTCCTTTTACTTAATTTTTAAAACAAAATTTCAACAAACCTTAACATAAAATGAGACTTATTTTGCTTTGATACTGGATTTAATTTCATATACTATTCTTCTGTATTAAGAAGAAAAAACGCATCTGCATTTTTGACATTTCGAGATAATCGCGTTTTTCTGTTTTTATCTCTATCTTTTCTGTTTTGTTGATGAATGTTTTTCTGTCGTATTTACAAATAAATCAATTTTTTTTTGCTTAGATTATTTCTAAGATGTACAAATGCTTGTATGGGAGTCACTTTTTTTCTTAAAATAAGTGCTAAGACGGCAATTTTTCTTAAAAATTGCAGGGTTCTTTGAGCGAACATCATTTTTTGGAGCGTTTTAGACCATTACAAAAGCGAGTTAGGGCTTTTATTTTTAAAGAATAAAATAGCAAACATATCAAAGATGTCAAAAATGGCCCTAACTAAAAACAGCCAAAATGTCAGTTACGTTTTTCCTTCTTAACACGGCAATATTCTTATCCAAAAAAAAAAACAAGCAGACACTAACATATCCTCCAGCTAGCCAGAACAAGTGAAATAAAATATTAAAAAGCCGAACAAGTGAAATAAAAAAGTTAAATACAAAATTAACAGGATTCATTTAATCCTAGTGGAGACCTCCACCCAAAAAAATTAATTTTGCCACCCAATTACGTAAGAAATAAGTAAGACAATTTCTGCTTTGATACCGGATTTATCTTCGTATCTTACTTATTCTTATCCATTGAAAAGAAACTATGTAGGTCTTAATTAAATAAAAGCGTATAAATTGTTATTATTGGTATTAAAATCAAATTTAAACAAATATTACGGTCATGAAAATTCCACAAATTAATATTGGTCACCATTTGAAGCAAAATGATATGACTAACATTAAAAATGTTTGCAGAATAGACCTGAATAGAAAACTATTAAACGATATGATAGGATAAAATATATACAAGTAACTATAAGTACTTTTAAAACTTTTTACAGATTTTTTTAACGAAAAGGCGTAGTGTCTCAGCGGGGTGTTGCAGCAGCTGTCAAAATCATTGCTCCTGAGAAATCTCAAAAGTTAATGCATAGATGTGAAGATTTTGGCTGAATCACTGAAATCTGGCATTTTTTTCACTGAAAACATATAACTACCTAGTTACAAGATCGAATCCAAGCTAAGTCTATTGCTAAAGGCCGTTTTTTAGTCCGTAAGTCATCATATTTTTTATATATTACATTAACATATAAAATATTTTTGCTGGCTTTCAATTCGTGATGGTCAGATTTTCTCGAAAAAAATTTTAAGTCTTTTTTTGACTAAATTTTTCTTTCTCTCGAAAAATTTTTAGAGTCTTTTTTAAGAAAAAAAGTCTTTTTCTCTTGAAATCGTATAGCAGCAAGCTGTAAAAGTTTTCAACATTCTTTTGCGTGGTTTGCTGTTATACCTACCAAGCTTACTTTCCTTTTACTTGCGTTTTAAAACAAAATTTTCACAAACTTTAATATACATGCATTCATCAGACTTAGTCTGCCTTGCATCCGAATTTGCTTTAGTATCATCCTATTCTTATCCTTTGAAAAGTAGGACTTATTTAAACAAAAGCATAGAATGTTATAAATAATCAAATTTAAACAAAGATTATAGAACTATTAATTGATATGAAACCATGAGAACAAGATGACCTAGCTGATTAAATTGAACTTTTTGTTTTTGAAATAGATAATTCTATTAATTGAAGTATCATATAGCTATCTACTATATCTAAAAAAAAGTTTTTAGAAAAGTGAACAAAATCCAGTAGTTTGCTATGCTCCTCATGGTCTCTCTTAAAGTTCAAATATCTGTATACAAGTAACTTAAAGTACTTTTATACAATTTACAGATTTTTATAAATGGAAAAGTGAGGTGTCCAAGCGAGGTGTTGCAGCAGCTGTCAAATCAACATTTAAAACGTAGGTAAGTCATTATAATTTATATATATTACGAGTATTTAAATTTTGTATTAATAATAGTAATAATTATAATAATGATGATAATAATAATAATAATAATAATAATAATAATAATAATAATAATAATAATAATAATAATAATAATAATAATAATAATAATAATAATAATAATAATAATAATAATAATAATGATGATAATAATAATAATAGTAATAGTAATAATAATTATAAGTTCAAAAGTGTCGTAGTCTTTTTTTGAAAATTCTCTAATTTTGTCATTTTAAAAGCGTTTTAGACTATTGAATAAATTAAATTTTTCATTGCTAACTATACCGATTTCCGGTTAGTGTTGACGCAACGTCACATTTAACGACGTTTGGAACTTAACTGATGATAAATTCAAATAATCTAAATATTGAATTTGTGAGTTAATTGAACTATCTAATTGACCTGTTTTTGGACTTTTTTGTAAAAAAAATGTTCATGTGCTGTTAAAACCTTCGAAGTACGAAGGATAGCGTTGCGAAAACACAATGTGAATTTTCTGGAACACCAAAAGCTTTTCCAAATTTGTTTAAGATTTCCTATAATTGCACAAAGAGCAGACTGTATGTAACATTTTAAGTTTCTAAGTTAACTAGAACTGGTAGCCACCGGAAATGGGTCAAAAAAACAAATGAAGCGTTTAGAAGATGAAGGCGCTAAGTGACATTTTCAAAGTTTTGAGTAATCAGCTTTTGATATATAACATTTTCGGTAAAAACCTTAAAAATAATATACGGCCAATTTAAAAGTAACATAACTCAAGTGTTTTTAATACTTATATTCTTCTTTGTTGAAAACAAAGGACTTGCGAGTTATTTACAGTTTTGTGTAGTTAATATCTTTATCGACGAACTTTACTGTGATTTTTTAATTATTTTTCTCATAGAGGTCTTATGTGGCATCTATGTACATATGGAGGGCTCACAGCTGTACCGAACCAAGCCATAATTTTTATTTTGCAAATTTTTGTGAATATTTTCCAATTCAAGTTTTTCATTTTTAAATAAGAGAATAATAATTAAAATTTAATTTAAAGAACAAACCTTAGATTATCCTTTTATGAGTAAAATATTCATGAATCAATGGCAGTTTATTTACTAATCCTCTTATTATTTTAGAATTTTATTTTTCTGACTTGGTTCGGTTCAGCTATGAGCCCTCCATATAACTCTTATGATTTATTTATTTTGACCTGTTTTTTCTCTTTAATTTTCATCAGCACCTGTTAAATTAGCATTGGAATAGAAATATGATCTACCTCCACTGGAATGAAATTAATTTGCTCATTTAAATTTTAGAAACTGAGAAACTTATAGATTTCATATAATATGAATGGGTAATTGTATCCATTGCTCACATATCACCTTCGTGCACATAATAAAGTAAAATAAAACGTTTAACTAAAATTGTTTTTGCATATAAATGAAGGTCTTAAGCACGCTCAAAACATTTTTCCAGTTAGTTTGTTGAGTTGCATATAACGGGTGATTTTTTAGCTGGTTTGGTTTTGGCAACACTGGTTTTGACAGCTGACGTGTGTTTAGTACCTTGTGTCACTGTCAAACAGCTTCAGTTTGGTTTGCAATTTAACCATGGATCGTCTTACAAATGAACAACGCTTGCAAATTATTGAATTTTACTATCAAAATTCGTGCTCGGTTCGAAATGTTTTTTTATCGAAAAATTGTGTTCAGCGATGAGGCTCATTTTTGGTTGAATGGGTACGTAAATAAGCATAATTGCCGCATTTGGAGTGAAGATCAGCCAGAAGCATTGCAACAGCTACCAATGCATCCCGAAAAAGCCACTGTTTGGTGCGGTTTATGGGCCGGCGGCATTATTGGGCCATATTTCTTCAAAGATGATGCGAATCGCAGCGTTACTGTCAATGGTGAACGCTACCGAGCGATGATAACAAACTTTTTTTTGCCCGAAATGGAAGTTCTTGACTTGCATGATATGTGGTTTCAACAAGACGGTGCCACATGCCACACAGCACGCGAAACAATGGCGCAATTGCGAGGCGAGTTTGGTGAACAGTTAATTTCACGGTTCGGGCCGGTTAATTGGCCGCCTAGATCGTGCGATTTGACACCATTAGATTATTTTTTGTGGGGGTATGTCAAGGCTAATGTCTATAGGGACAAGCCCGCTTCGATTGACGCACTGGAAGCCAACATCCATGCATTCATTCGTGAGATACCGGCCGATATGTGTGAAAGAGTATGCCAAAATTGGACTCAGCGGATGGGCTACCTGAGACGCAGCCGCGGTCAACATTTGCATGAAATTATCTTTAAACATTAAATTGCAAGGTTCAAACTATCGATTCAAATAAATATTTCATTCATTTTTTCGAATTTTGTGTGTTTTTTTTTTTTTTAAGTTCTAAACCTCTTTAAAAATCACCCGTTATAACACTTTCATCCTTTGCTAAATTTGAATCGAGAAGTGCAGATGAGATGGAAATTTAAGTTTTAATATAGGGCCTTCATCTGTACGAAAAAACGATATGTCAAAAAATGTCACTTAGCACCTTCATCTTCTTAACGCTTCAATGTGTGTTGTTTGAAAAAAAGTGTCAGTGTACTTTTGCAGTTTTGTCTAAAATGCAGATGTTAATAGAAGAGCAAGATATTCAGTAGTTAAGATGTTTGAATGATTTTTACAAATAATATTGTAAAGAGAACTAGGAAAAACGCTTCAATTCAATTTTTTTTCATTTGTTTCTTTATTTTTAGCTTATGATTCTCATGTAACCGAAGCCATTCAAGAAGATATAAGGTTTGACATTAAAACCTATCTATATTCTACAGCATCGATAGTTATTTAATAATGTTATAATATTATATTAAAAAATACTTATATATTACTTAATTATTTTTAGTTCAGACAAAAACTATAGACAAGAGTAGTCAAATTTAACAAAACGATTTGCTTTATCTGTAAGGTTAGAATTTCATCGGTAAACTTGTTTATACAACACCTAAAAAAAACACATGATCTGAGTACTTATAGTAATTTTAAATGTAGGGAAAGTAGTTGCTCACAAGAGTTTCAAAATATAAGTAGTTTTAAGAGACATATAATCAGAAAACATGACGGAGGTTCAATACCCAACGTGAATAGTACAGATAATTTTGATAAACAAAATGATGCACCTCAAAATCATTTCTGCGAAAAAAACCAAATATCTAATAGTTTAGAGGAAAGCTCAGAATCACGCGAAAGTTATATTCATGAAGCAGAAAGCGTTGAAACCAAAGAATTACCTATAGAAGACAGTCTTAATAATATGTTCACCTCTGCTACGCGTTTTGTATTGAAAATGCATGATAATAATAGTTTTTCAAGAAAAAATATTTTAGAAATTCAAGAGGATATACAAAAATGTATCTAAAATCCAATGCTTGAATTATTTAGATCATTTTCAAACGAAAAATTGGCAAAAACGAACATGAAAGTTCATAATGAATTTGTCAGTCTATTATCAAAGTGTCGTAACCCTTTTAACTATTGCAACACCGAGTATAAACTATTTGAATGGCTTAAAAAAGAAAATTTTTTGGGCAGTTTATATGAATTTTCGGTAAACAATGAAATCAGTACAGTTTTTAAGAACGGATGTCTTGCGTATGATGAGAAAAACACTAAAGGAATATTGATGCCTCTAAAATTTCAATTTAAAAAATTTTTTGAGGTCGAAAACATCTTAAATAAAACGAAACTTCATATGGAAACATTAACAGCCCTATTATTGACACGATTCAAAACTAGTTTTAACGTAAAACTAGTTCTATATAGTCTGGGAGCCCACCGTAAGATTACCTATCTCATCGCGGCCATGCAAAAATTGGATGCCAACCCATAATTTTAGTCCAAACATTTACAAAACTGCTGGTCGGACAAGCTTTATCTGGTCGCAATGGTTAGAAAATGCACTTTTCAGGTTGCATTTTCCGCTAAATGTACCTTTAATATAAGCAACTTATATAAATAGGGTATCAACTGAAAGCAATGACTGTCCTCTACACGATACCATTGGTCGGACTGACTTTTTTTGGCTGTTACGACGAGTCCGACCATTTTTTTTATAAATGGTCTTTTTTTAACACTGCGTCTTACATCAGGGAAAACTGAGTAAAATCATTTCAAATGGTTAGGAAAGTGGCCTTAACCACTTTTTTTTTCATTTTCGTCCAAGGATGCACAAAATCTCTAATTTTAGAAAAGTGGTCGGACTCGTGGCAACAGCCAAAAACTCTGTCCGACCATTGCTATCGTGTAGAGGACAGTCCTAGCTTTCATTTGATACCCCATTTATATAAGTTGCTTATATTATAGTTACATTTAGCGGAAAATGCAACCTGAAAAGTGCATTTTCTAACCATTGCGACCAGATAAAGCTTGTCCGACCAGCAGTTTTGTAAATGTTTGGACTAAAGCTATGGGTTGGCATCCAATTTTTGCGTGGCCGCGATGAGATAGGTAATATTACGGTGGGCTCCCAGACTATATAGAACTAGTTTTACGTTAAAACTAGTTTTGAATCGTGTCAATAATAGGGCTGTAAGTAAAGAAAAAAAAATTTCAAATTTTGTTCAAGGTGAGCTTTGGAAGAAAAAAATTGAAAAGTATCCGGGAAAAGTTCTAATTCCATACTTTTTATATACCGATGACTTTGAAATTAATAACCCTTTAAGCTCTCATGCAGGTGTTCACTCGATATGTAATATTTACTATTCATTTCCTTGTCTTCCTTGGAAAGAATCAAAGTTGGATAGTGTTTTTTTAGCAGGAGTTATTAAAACAAAGGATCTCAAAACATTTGGCAACGAAAAATGTTTTCAATCATTAATAAATGATCTAAAGAGTCTTGAAGTTGATGGTGTAGAGATAAGCTTAGGCAACGAGATAAAAATAAAAGTATATTTTATCTTAGGTCTTGTGTTAGGGGATAATTTGGGCTTAAATACTGTTTTGGATTTTAATAAATCATTTTCAAGCAACTCTTTTTGCAGGTTTTGTAAAGTAAAGAAAATAGAAACGCAGTCGTTGGCAATTGAACGAAATGATTTGTTGAGAAATCGTTCAAACTACGAAGAAGATCTTCTTCTTAACAACCCTTCTGAAACGGGTATACAAAACTATTCACAACTTAATGAAATTCCATCGTTTCATGTCGTAGAAAATTATTGCGTGGATCTTATGCATGATGTTTTTGAAGGAGTTTGTCATTACGACATTTGCCATATAATTGAATATTTCATTAACAAAGCTAAATATTTTAACCTGGAAACTCTTAATTTAAGGAAACGAACATTTCAGTATGGTGCAATTGAGATTGACAATATTTCAGGTGAAATAAAAATCGGCCAATTAAAATGTAAACATCTAAAAATGACTGCACGAGAAATGATGACATTTGTTTCTTTTTTTCACTTAATGATTGAAGATTTAGTGCTACATGATGATGAAGTGTGGCAATTCCTTCTTAATTTAATTGAAATAATTGATTTATTGCTTGCATTTGAAATTTGCGATGAAATCATCCCAATGTTAAAATTAAAAATTGAAAACCACAACAAAGATTATGTTCGTCTTTTTAATGACAACTTGAAACCAAAGCATCATAATTTAACTCATTATCCCAGTGTCATTAAACAGTCAGGGCCTGTTCGTAGTTTTTGGTGTTTTAAATTTGAAGCTAAACACAAACAATTTAAGCTTTATTCCCATGCTATCACATCTCGTAAGAACATTTGTTTGACCTTAGCGAAAAAATACCAACCTAAGACTGCATTCAAGTTTTTATCAAATATTGATAATAATTGCATTTGTTACTTTGAAATATATGACAAACATAAAATCGAAAGTGATTTTACGAATTTAGTATCAGAAATACTAAGAGTCTCTAAAACAGATATAGAATTTTTCTCTAAAGCAAAAATCGAAGGTTATAAATACCAACAAAGTTTTTATATAGCGCGATCTAGAGCTGATATCGAGTTATACGTTATAGTTGACATAGGTCTTTTGAAAAAAAGTCAAGTTTTTTTGTTTTGCCAAAAACTAAATAGGATCCAGTACAACCCAAGTATATTATCATTTGAAGTTGACGAAAAACAGTTGGGTGCTTTTTCTATAATTTTTGGCAATGAAATTGTCGGCCCACCAACTAATTTGATAAAAACGGCTACCGGAAAAACTTTACTAAGAGTTAAAGAGTATTATTTTTCACAATAGGCAAAAAAATCATCTCAAATTTTTTACTAACATAAGATAAAGTATTATTAGAGAATGTATATAGGTATCTAGGTCCCAATTCCGCAAGTCTGATTTTACTCTGTGTACACATACAATTGTTAAATATATTTTCGTTTTCAAAATATTAACATTTAATTATGCTTGACCAATTCAAAAACCACTCATATTTTGATATTTAATAGAATAATTATCTAACTAAAATCATTTTGCGGATTTGAGATCTGGGCTTTAGTTTTAGTTGTCTAGAAGATATATGTAATATTTTTTGTAAATTATTTTAATATTTTGAATGTCTTGTAATGTTTTAATGTTTTTAATAAATTAATAATAGTTGTCTATACGAAAACAGAATTTAAAACTAAAAATGGCAACGCTTGATATATCTGTGTGTGAAAATGGGTTGGAGGAAGTATTAGTCGATGAAGTAGAGGTCGATGAAGCAGAGGTCGATGCACTAGAAGTCAATGAAGTAGAGGTCGATGAAGTAGAGGTCGATGAACTAGAGGTCGATGAATTAGAGGTAGATGACGTGGAGGTTGATGAACTACAGCTCAGTGAAGTGCAGGTTGAATCAACTGATGAAAGGGAAAGCATTCCGACATTTTCAGAAGCAGAATTTCAAACATTTTTGGGCGACAAAACGATACCAACGAATGTTAACATAGATCCATGCAAGGAAATAAAGGATTTACTGGCAAAATGGGGCCTATTAGAATTACTTGAGCATTTCAAAAGTAAGTTTAAATTAATTTTTTAATAATTAATTTATTTTCATCAATGTTTTGCAAACAAATTTTCTAAGTCTTTTTTGGAAACATTTTTTGCCTTGATATCAATCATTTTTCTTCCTTTTTTTCGAAAAAATACTAAAAAGTTTTTTGCGGGCAAACATTTTTCTTTTTCTCCAAAATTTTTTAGTCTTTTTTTAGCAAAAATTTCCAAGTCATTCTCGAAAATTTTCCTAAGTTGTTTTTAAAATAGAATTTCCTAAGTGTTTTTCTTGAAAATTTTTCGAAGTCTTTTTTACTAAGACTTTTTCTCGAAAAGTTTACCGTCTTTTTTAAGAAAAACTTTGTCATTTTTTCGAAAATTTTTCTAAGTCTTTTTAAAGAAAAAATTTCTGTGATTTTCTCGAAAATTGTTCTTTTATGGGAAAAAACTTTGTCATTTTCTCGAAAATTTTTCTGTCTTTTTTACTACGTCATTTTCTCGAACATTTTTTTAAGTCTTTTTCACTTAATCTTTTTCTCGAAAATTTTTCTAAGTCTTGTTTAAGAAAAAATGTCTCATTTTCTCGAAAAATTTTCTAAGTCTTTTTAAGAAAAAATGTTTGTCATTTTCTCGAAAATTTTTCTGAGTCTTTTTTAAGAAAAACTGTCATTTTATCGAAAATTTTTCTAAGTCTTTTTTAAGAAAAATATCTGTCATTTTCTCGAAAATTGTTCTTTCATGAGAAAAAATTTGTAAGTCATTTTCTCGAAAATTTTTCTAAGTCTTTTTTACTACGTCATTTTCTCGAACATTTTTCTAAGTCTTTTTTACTGAGTCATTTTCTCGAAAATTTTTCTAAGTCTTTTTCTCGAAAATTTTTCAGTCTTTTTTAATAAAAAAATTCTGTCATTTTCTCGAAAATTTTTCTAAGTCTTTTTTACTAAGCCTTTTTCTCTTTTTTACTAAGTCTTTTTCTCGAAAATTTTTCTAAGTCTTTTTTAATAAAAAATTTCTGTCATTTTCTCGAAAATTTTTCTAAGTCTTTTTTACTAAGTCTTTTTCTCGAAAATTTTTCTAAGTCTTTTTTAATAAAAAATTTCTGTCATTTTCTCGAAAATTTTTCTAAGTCTTTTTTACTAAGCCTTTTTCTCGAAAATTTTTCTGTCTTTTTTAAGAAAAAATTTCTAAGTCATTTTCTCGAACATTTTTCTAAGTCTTTTTTACTAAGTCTTTTTCTCGAAAATTTTTCTAAGTCTTTTTCAAGAACAAATTTCTAAGTCATTCAAGTCTAAGCTTCGAGATAAGAACAATACATCCATAAGTAATAATTTAATTTAAAACTTTATAAAATTTATGAAGTGGTAAGAGAACCTTTACTATTTTAGAATTTAAAAAAAAAAACAAGGAAAAAAATTTATTGAAAACTTGTTGACAATACAAATTATTTAAAATTCAATTTTAGCTCAAGAAATAGATATTGAAGTTTTGAAAAATTTGGAGTGTCACCACCTTGCTCAAATTCTAAAGCCCTTCAAATACCGAACCTTAATTATGTTCGAATCAAAGCTAAGAGAATGGCGAGAGTTGATTGGAATGCCCCTTTTCATGTATTCCAACTCGGAATGTGGTCCATTTCGTAATATCACTACTTGTTTATCAGAAGCATCCTCACCTTATCACCTTTCAACAAGATCGAATACACGCAGCTGTCCAAGTTCGCCAACAAGTGCTTTCGAATCTGCCTCTTCAATTTCCCTAGCAACAATTTTGAACAGTAACTTAAAAAGTAGTTCACTGGTTGAAATTTATGAACAAAATAAAAAATTCAACAATCAGCAAAGAACACAATTGATTACAGCAATTGCTAGTTATTTTGATCACAACAAAATTCATTTAGATTTACATTCAAGTTACGCCATTGAAAAAGAAATAATGGAAAGATTTCCTTCTGAGCAATTGGTAAACTGTTTATTTCTATTCTGTTACTTTCTCTTATTTTTAATGTCAATTAAATATTATAAGGTATATTATCGCACTGGTAAAAGAGGAAAAATTTATAATAAATTCTGCAACTTGAAATTCTCAAATAAGACGACGATGGAGAAAACTTTAAAGCCTTCAACAAGCAAGACCGAAACAACAGATTACAGTTTGGATCTAGGTTTGTTCAATTTTGAGTAAGACGCCACCCCAATTCTGACCTTCGTTTAGATTCGTACGGATTTGAATCTGACTGGAAGTCAGAACAGGGGTGTGCATTTCAATTCTTCGTTAGATTTGTTTTGATATAATAGGTGTCACAAAAGTAATGGTCAAAACTTATTTAGTTCACAGATAATAAACAGCTATAATATTGTTTTAAAAACAATCATTGTTTTAAGAACAATCAGTGTTTTTAAAACAAACTGTTTTTTCTAAGGCTTGATCTTGGATTATCAGATGGGTACAAAACCATAATAGCTTTTTTAAGGAACCAAAAATATATTTCCCAGTCTCGATTACTTACTATTTAGGTTTGGTATGTACAAGTAACTCTTTTATAAGATGACCATTTCTTTCGGGATTCCCTGCATGAACATTTTTACAACTAAAAACGTTTTTTTTTGTCATTCTCTTACTCTAAATTGAACAGCTTTCATTATGATGAACACACTTTTCATAGATAATTGCATTGATAACGAATTCTAATTTTTAGTTCCCGAAGAAGATTCGGAGCAAACTATTAGATCCTTGAAATATGACAAATTATCGGGGGAAGCATTAGACCGATGCTGGAAAGCGTGTACAAATACAAGGCTTTTAGATATTAAGAACTCTTCCTCTACTTCTCAAATACTATTCAAGTGGCCAAACTATAAATGTCCTACTGGCTATCGTTTCGTAAGTTTGAAATTTGTTGGATGCCGTTAAAATAGTTATAAAAAAAATACATTAATTCATTAGATTGACATGGACTTTAGCTACTTATATAAAAATGCCGATTCATTTTTGGATAATTGGGAGCAACTTAAACAGCAGATTTTAAAGTTTCTTCTGACTGATAACCATGTGAAGCATAAAAGTACTCTCGAAGTTTTGACACAATTGTCATCAAATCAAACAGATACAAGCAGAACCGCCAATAGTAAGTTGTCGGTAACTAAATATGTTTTTATATTTGCATGTCAATGTAAAAATATATTGTTAGCAATTTGGTTTTCATCATGATTTTCAAATATTATATCCCAATATTTTGACGCAGTAAAGTTTTTATTTAAAAGTTTTTTAAGATTTGCTTGAAGTTTTTTTCTGTTCTATCTATCACTAGCCACCTGGTTATTCTTTATTTTGGGGTTTAATCGAAACACAGAAATTTGGCCCAAGGTCACACTGAACACCAAATTTCTGTTTATTTTTATTACATTTTAAATTTTCTTGATTATATGAAAAATCAATTTAATTTGAAATTTCAATAAAGTTTTTATATTACCAGATTGCGACGATGCAGCTATATTGTGGGCGCTACACGGATATTTCGTTCCATATCAAAAAGTTGCAAGGAAGAGCAATGAAGGAAGGAAAAGCATGACACGATTTAGTATCAAAGACTCACAAAATGCATTTGTTTGGGTCGGTTCAACAATCCAGGAGATTGAGGACCATATCGGATACTTAAACGAAAAGTCTGAAAATGTTCAACCCTTCATCGTTGTGCATGGCAGTTCAATACTGGACTTTAATGATGTTTTCCTGTATTTTGATGGGGTAAAGTTTGTATTTAAAAGCTTTTTAAGAGCAGTAGACATTTGTTTTAAGATCTTTTATCTATTCAATCTTCAATATCCCTTAGCTTGTTCCTCATTTTGGGGTTTTATAGAAACAAGATATTTAAAAAAAAATAAAAAAGAAAAAAACAAAAACTCATATCTTGCTGAGCGAGATAAAATCAATGCATATATAATAATTTATTTTAAAATTTTGTATCTCTTCAATCTTCAATACACATTAGCCTGTTCCTCATTTTGGGGTTTTAAAGAAACGAAATACTAAAAAAAGTATTACGTATAAAAACTTACTATGTTCCTTAACGACATAAAAACAATTCTATTATAAAATCAAACGAGATAAAAACAATCTTACGCAAATTTGATACAAAATAAAATGTTAAAAGCAAAACAAACAAGTTAATCTCTTTTTCAGTTCTGACTTCTCGATTTTCAGCATAAAGTTTATATTTTGAGCAGAGATATGGTTTCAGTTTGAGAAGCAAGATAAGATGACTCTTTGGTACTGTAAACAGGTTTGTAACTGGAAGTTTTGAATCCCCTTTAATTTTAACAATACTAATAATGCGATTTCTTTTGTAGGCTTCCGGTGAATCTAATGCTGAACGTACACGATGGACAAATCGCCGTAATGTCTGCCATTATAATTCCATATTTTTGTCATAAATCAAGTTTATGACAATGAATGGCTAATATATCGCAGATATAATGGATTTCTGTCAATTGTGTTAGTACAACATTATGTTTGATTTATGGGACTGACAAAACGCCATTATTTCTGCAGAAATAATGACATTTTGTCAGTAGTGTAAATCAGCAAAAAGGAGGCAGGCTTATTTCAATAAGCCCGTTTGTCATTTTGATAAAGGGTTTATTAATTTAACAAACCAAATTATTAAATGCATCCATTTATTTGATAAACTGGTTTGTTAAATCAATAAATTCATTTATCAATTTAATAAACGGGTTTATTGAATTTATAAACGAAAATAATAAACGGTTGTTTGTATTAATAAACGCGTTTATTAAATCAATAAACTCCCGTTTCTTGTTGTCAATAAACGGTTGTTTGTATTAATAAACACGTTTATTAAATCAATGAACTCCCGTTTATTTTCGTAACAAACGCATTTATCAATTTAATAAATGGTTGCTTGTTTTAATAAACACGTTTATTAAATCAATAAATTACCGTTTATTGTCATAACAAACGCATTAATCCATTTAATAAACGGTTGCTTGTTTTGATAAACACGTTTATTAAATCAATAAATTCCCATTTATTATCGATACAAACGCATTCATCAATTTAATAAACGGTTGTTTGAATTAATAAACACGTTTATTAAATCAATGAACTCCCGTTTATCGTCATTACAAACGCATAAGTCAATTTGATAAACGGTTGTTTGAATTAATAAACACGTTTATTAAATCAATAAATTCCCGTTCACTGTCGTTATAAACGCATTTATCAATTTAACAAACGGGTTTATTGCATTTTAGAATTAAATAATAAACGGTTGTTTGTATTAATAAACACGTTTATTAAATCAATAAATTCCGTTTATTGTCGTTACAAACGCATTAATCAATTCAATAATCGGGTTTATTGCATTTATAAAACAAAATAATAAACGGTTGTTTGTTTTAATAAACGGTTTATTAAATCCAAGCATTTCTATTCACTGTCATTATAAACGCATTTATCAGTTTAATAAATAGGTTTATTACTTTCTTAAATGATAATAATAAATGAATATTTGTTTCTATAAACGAGTTTATTATATCAATAAATGACTGGTTTATTGTTTTTATAAACTCATTGTTTAATGTGCAATGGTTGAATCGAATTGAATGAAAATAACAAACGGTTTGTTAAATTAACAATCGTTTATCAATTCTATAAACGACATTTTATTGTATCAACAAATGAGATTATTGGTTGAATTTTAAGAAACGGTTTATTGTGACAATAAATATTTTGCTTGATTCTACGTACCTTTTTGGTTCAGTGTATGGTAGAAGGATGTTTTTTATGGGTGAAGGAATGTATAAAACTTTTTCTAAAAACTAAAATTGTTTCCAAAAACAGATAACACCCTTTACCCAAGGCCATAATAACACCCTTTCTTCCTTGATATTTTTGTAAACTCCATTAATTCTTCATTCTCGTTGTAAATGAAACACCTTTACCAAGTTTTTTGAGGGTTACCATCCTTTTCCAGTTTTTTGAAAAATAACCACACACTTCCCCCTATCATCAAAAATCACACCCTTCCCAGCGAAATATTTCTATAGACTCTTTTGATTCTTCACTCTTTTAGTCTATAGCACATTTAAACAAAATCTCAGGGGGGTACCATTTTTGTCGCAGGTTTTATGGTAATAATCCCACCACTACCCCAACTCCCCAAAAAAACACCCTTCAACAACAGATATTTTTATAGACTCTTCTTGTTATTGATTTTCATGACAAATGAACCATTGATGCCAAGTTTCATCGACGGACCATTATTTTCAACTGGTTTCCGGTATTAATTTACTTTTAAACTGAAATATAGTCATCGTAACCTAAAAATGACAATAACTTTTTTTAAGGAGGCCATATCGACTTGATTTTGGTGTTATTTGATTCAGCATTTAAAACTACCTTAAAAACATGTGTCGTATGCTTAGGTTGCACCAAAGTTAATATTTCTGTTTGATACACCATTACTTTCCCCCTCTCCCCCTCAAAAAACACACCCTTCCATGTGAAATATTTTTATAGACTCTTTTGATTTTTCATTCTCATAGTACATGAAACGTTTTCACCAAGTTTCATGATGGTACTAATTTTTTTTTTATTCGAAAGACTTTTCGTACTATTTTACCTGTACTAAATGTATATCTGGCTTTCCAAAAACTAATAGCATGATATTATAAGTGTTGCCATTTTTTTCAATATGTTTTTTTCTAATTTAAGTGATTTTTTTGTAAATTGCCCCTCCTGCTCAAACGAGGGGCAGTACGACGCCCTTATAAAATTACTTTTTTCTTTTTTCGGTACAACTAACATTCTCTCATCATTAATTGTATCGTATGCAAAACGCCCTGCACATGCATAAATGCATTCAAATTTAAGCCATTTCCCGGTGGTGGACTTTGGCTTATTTTGAATATGTGTCATTGAACCTAACTGCAAATGAATTTCTTTTCCGTAGATTTACCTGACTGTAACTAGATTTTCATGATAAGTGAACCAGATTTGTATGTAAAATTTAAAGGGCATTGCATATTGAGCCATGTTAAATTAACTAGATTTTCATGTTATTATTCTTTTAAGCCAGAGTTAAATTTACAAGAAGTCATGCAGATTTTACCTGCAAGCTTCGTTGATTTAACAAAACATTAAAATTAGGTATCTTGTTAAACAGTAATCATATCTACCGAATTGAAAAATAACAACTTGAAAATCAGTTATAATTGACCAGAAACTTGTTCACTGCTTTTTTCACGGATTGTATGCATCTATGCTTCTGTGCATCTATGCGTTTGTCCAGCTGAAAGTTTGTTTTCAAATTTGGTAAGAGTCAATAATAACTGAGTTTCCAAAAGCAAAATTCTAATGTTTGTTTGGATCATCTAGACATCGTCCCCTGATTGCAAGAACTAGGTAACTCAATTTTCTATTTTTATAATATATGTATCGGCAAAAACGGTATTATTTTGTACAGTTTTAAAGATTTTTTGTTCAATCTTTTTATACCATTGACAAATATAGGATATTTGTGAAGTTTCAGGAACATACAAATTAAACTTTCCATCGTCCTCCAGTAGCTAGGCTTCTATAAAGGTTGCTATCTCTAAAATTTATAAAGTTGAGTTACCTAGTTCTTGCAATCAGGTGACGATATATCAACAAAAAAAATCAAAAGTATTTTGATTAAACGTCATAGCTATGATGCTCTAAGGTCTAAGCAATAGTATCAAAACTATTTTTTTTTTGTTTTTGATGGAAAATGCACATACATTTTTGACGTTTTTGAGAAAATTGTCGTTTTTTGGGGCTGTATTTAGGGCTGGACACTATAAAAGAAAAGATTCGGTCTCGCTTAGTATCGGTATTGGAGACCAAAATGAATCTGAGGCAATGCCAGCTCAGATTCATTTTGGAAGTGGTTTTAGTCATGCCCATTTTCTCATTCTCAGTTTTTCGAAAACAAGACATTTTCACAGTTGGTTATTTTTATTTGAAATACTGCAAAAGAATTAATTTTAGTATAATCCACCGACTGCCACGCCCATTTTTCTTATATATTGGTTTCTCGGAAAAGGTTTTTAACAATAGTTGTAACCATTTATTTAATAACCAGTTACACCCATTGAATGGTTTTCTTTTTGATTTGTTCACTAACCTGTTAAACTAATATGGATCAAAATTTGTATACGCAGTTGCACGTTTCACAATGGCTGAGTAAATTTCTGAATTTCAAAATTCTGTTTGGTCAAAATTCTGCTATTTTTATAAATTCTGTCTGGTAAAAATTCTGTTAAGCCAAAATTCTGTATTTCAAAATTCTGTAAATGCAACATTCTGTATGTCAAAATTTTCTTTGTGCAAAACTCTGTCTTCAAAAATACAGAATTATGAAAGCAGAATTTTTAAAAACAGAATTTCGAACAAACAGAATTTTGAAATAAAGAATTTTGGTAGTGGAGAATTTTGCACAACCAGAATTTTGAAAAACAGAATTTCGACATGCAGAATTTTGAAAGCAGAACTACAAATCGTCCCCTGATTGCAAGAACAATACAATTTTCTATTATTATTATATATCGTCAAAAACGGTATTATTTTGTACAGCTTTAAAGATTTTTTGTCCAATCTTTTTCTACCATAGATAAATATAGAATATTTGTGAAGATTCAAGAACATACAAATTTAATTTTCCATCTTTCTCCAGTGGCGAGGCTCCTTTAAAGGGTGCTATCTCCAAAATTTATAAAATTGAGCTACCTAGTTCCTGCAATCAGGTGACGATATGACCCATACAGTACAGAATTTCGACCCCAACCCATCTAACACATGCATCGGGTTGGGGTCAAAATTCTGCGTGGGCAAAAAATATCTGTTTTCAAAATTTTGTTTTTCATAATATTATTTTGCAAAATTCTGCAAATAATAAAAAAGTAATCTTTTGGAAAATGTTAAAAAACGCGCGTCTTTTCCAAAAGACTTCTTTTTTATTATTTACAGAGTTTTGTAACAGAATTTAAAATGTAAGTTTAAATGTCGATTTAAGATTAACGTGCTTCGAATTCATGTAGTGGATGCCGACATTTTTTGTTGTCTATGTGATTACCGCCGACTTTTTGGACATCAACAAATTGTTAATTAAAAGAATAAATAACATATCACATACATATTTACAGCTCGAAGGGACTGCTTTATTTCAACTGCATTCGCTGATAAGCGTCCGCATTTATTTAACAACAAGAAATAATAAGCCCAAAGAGACTGGGTATGAGAAAACAAACATAAGAGAGGACGCTGTTCTTATAAGAAATCGCTTTTTAATTCAGATCCGCAATTGTGTCCATCTGTTTTTCTGTACCTCAATCTTTCTCTTAAGCCGCTGAAGCGACTTCTTCTTGGGTCTTAAAGTTTGGCTACAAGGACCATTGATTTGTTTTACTCCAAAAATTACGGTTTCTTCCATAAAACTGTTAAGAAAATCTTAAATAAATAAATTTGTTGACGCAAAAACTCGTGGTAAACTAAAGCCTGGTGGCTTACAACTCTCAACAACTGTGTACATGTTGTTGGCAAGAATGGTGTTAAGAAAATCTAATTTATCACAAAAATGGCCCTTAAGGTTTTGATAAATATTTGTCTGCGTATTATCTGCTCAACAGAGTATTTTGTTAATAAATGGCTATATTGAACAAATAACAGAAATAGCAGAATTTTCTTCCCCTTAAAAAAATTGAAAAACAGAATTACGTCAGACAGAATTAAAAAAAAAAAAAACAGAATTTTGAAAAGCAGAATTTTTTTGAAGAAAACAGAATTTGGAAACCAGAATTTTGACCTGTTCCCATATGCGTCTTTATGCAGGGTCATGAGTACCAAGTCGTGAATTTTATTTGTATTCCTATCAAATACAAAAAAATACGATTAGAGCAAGGTTTTTGAACATAAGAGCAATGAGACTGAACCAGACGAGGCATATGCCAATAGTGAGATGAGACTTAGCTAAATATACAAGACCAACACCAGAATGAGACCTAGCTATGTATCTCATATACATATCGATACCAAAACGATAATAAAATTTTTTGATTCAAACGAAACCGAGTTGGTACTTCTTACAAAAATATCGTTTGATTGGGTATCATTGACAGTCCTTGCTGCTTCGATATATTTTGTTAGTGACTGAGACAAATTTGACCGATCCAAACTTTCATTATTTTGAAATATTATTCAATAAATGAAAACATACTCCATCAAAACTAGCCATTAAGCCTCAGCAGTCAAATGGGTTTTTTAAGGGTTGCCAACACTTTACTATGGGCAACAATTTCAAATCTTGCGTTAATTTTGGGATTGTCTGAAAATTGAACGGTTTTTCGAGATCTTATAAACACTTGCCTTGCCTTATCATCACTTTCGAAGTTATAAATTGGCACTGGAGATTTGAAAATGATAATCACGCCTGTTTATTATAGGAACTTAAAGTCCTCACCAATACAAACACAATCAGCCTCATAAATAAAATTTCCAAACTAAACATTTTGGTTTGCCTAAAAAATGCCTGCCTAAGGAATTTTCAGACCATTAACTTTTGGAAAGGCAGTAATCGAAGCTTCGAAGAAAAATATATTTTGTTTTTCTTGTAAGTAGTTTCCCAAAGACTAATTTAATAAATAAAGAAAAAAACCCACAACTTAGTCATTTTATCAATCCATCAAACTTTTTGCTGAATTACCATCCAAACCATAATAGTCACGTTGTATATAATCTACCTACACATTTTCTCCTTGTCCTTTATTTTTCCACAAGCTAAATAAAGCTCAATGAAGCGTATATAACAAAATTCACACACTAATTGCCTCTCCGCTCTTCAACAAAAAAACACCAATCAATTATTCACCCAAAAATAAATCGTAGAAAATCCTTGAAGAAATGTAATTTCATTACAATGTCACCGAGGAAATGATTGAATAGTGGCTATTCACGTTATTAACACACCATACATATAACAAGAGTCCTTTAACCACAAAATACCAACAATATAAATAAATATACTCCATATATAAGGCCACATACGATACAATAGCGGCAGCCAGCAGGTATTGTTTCATATCTTCCATTATCATTATCACTCGATTTTCGTAAAGGAATATTGCCGTTTTGTGTGTAGCATCCCATAATTTCGGCAACCAAAAAAGGAGAGAAAAGAACAATGTGTCAGCAAGGACGACAGTACGCGGCGAATGCGAATGAGTAGCAGTGAGTACATATATGTGAAACGGTATCACGCAAAGATATAAATTACGTAGATTTACCTATACTTTGCTCTACTACGCCCTTCTTGTTTCATTTATGTTTTTTTTTTTTTTGAGAGAGTAGGAATAATGAAAGAACGAAATTATACCTCACGTTCGTAGGCGAAGGATATTTTTTTTCAGCTTACATAAACACGGACTAACGGAAGGTTTGTATGGCGCACCTTTGACAACCTGTCAGCTCCGTATTTTGATTATGCTTCTTGTGATATTTATTTTCTGTTTTTTTTTTTTAATTTTTTCTGTCGTTGTTTTTTGTTTCCTGTGCTTTCTTGGTGGCTCAGTATTTCAATGCCTATACAGACAAGAGGGTAACAATTTACCTTTTGGTATATTTATTGCTTCTACTACGAGGTGGCTTCGAAATGTGTGTCAGTTTTTTTTTAATCTTTTAAGGAAATAGATTCCTAAACAGAGATTTGGGGAGCATTTTTTGAAAGAGGGATTTCAATTCAAAGATTTGATCCTTTTTGAATCCTTAAACATTTTAAATTTTAAGTCTTTTTAAGATTCTTAAAATTTTAGTTCGTCTAGTATCTCTCCAGATAAATGATGATTGGTATTGTGAAGTACCTATTTGATAGAATTCTGAAGACCTGAAAACTAGGACAAAGATCAGTGGATTTGCTATGCAAAACATAATTCTTCTCATCTCCAACAGAACTGGAAGTCTACACTTTGAAGTGATTTTCCCCATATAGATATCAAATGCAGGGTCTCAGTCTGAGGCACTGCCTTATATGACAGAACCCATACTTTGAGGATGTTCAAAGGGTAGACATGGTGCATTCAAGATGACACAAGCGTCCACAAGCTTTTTTTTTCAAAGCGAACCTGTCTATCAACTCGTACTCTCACCTCCAAGTGGTGAACATCGGGCGCCTAGAACCTTTAACTGAAGATGTGGTTCCAATCCCTGTGGACGGTTTTAGGGGGCAGCAAACGCGAGAGGGGGGGAGGAGTTTTCCAACTATGGGACTTCTCCTTTATCCAGGTGGCAGCTTAGCTCAGGCCTATAAGGAGCGGTTTGTCCGGCTCCCCACCATTGGGGTTATACTAAGGGTACGGTCCGGTCTCCAGGTTGGGGGTTGTGCGTCGGGGTAACTTCCCTACCACGGAAAATAACAATGGTTCCGAAACAAAAATAAGCCTCGGATATGGATGATTTAAATGTTGACGAGCCCAGCAAACGAAACAAGGACAATGAATTTCGGATCTGCACGTGGAATGTCCGGACCTTAAACAGACCACGTGCAGCCGAACAATTAGTGGAAAACCTGGATAGGTTGTTAAAGGCTGATATAACAGTCATCAAAGAAGTGCGATGGGATGGAGAGGGCATACGGAGGATGAAGTCGTGTGACATCTACTTCGGCGAATGCTGCAAGGAGCAGAGTCAGCGAATCTTTGGTTGTGGTTTTGTGGTAAAGGGAAGACTATGGCAAGAAGTCTTGGGCTTCAGAAATGAAATGTAAGCGAGTGCTTGGTCATAATCCGCATCAAAGCAAAATTAAAAAATGTTAAGTTGATCTGTGCCCACACCCCAATGACTCAACCAAGGAAGACTTCTACAATCTTCTCGAGAGTACGTATGATAGGTGCCCCAAGTACGACGTCGAGATCATTCTAGGCGACTTCAACGCCAAAATCGGAAAGGAAGGCATCTTTGGTTCGATAGTTGGAGGACACAGCTTGCACGACAACACATCCGGTAACGGACTCAGGCTGATTGACTTTGCGGCAGGGCGAAAAGTCATCATAGCAAGCACTCGATTCCCACACCACCATATACACAAAGGGACCTGGCGGTCTCTGGATCAACGAACCGTCAACCAGATTGATCATGTTGTGATAGACGCAAGACATGCTTTCAGTATCCTGGATGTCCGAACATTCCGAGGGGCCAACATTGACTCGGACCATTACTTGGTTGTAGCTCAAGTACGTATGCGGATATCTATGACACCACAACGCCAAGCAGATGCTGTGATAAGATTTGATGTCGCGAAGTTAAAACACAAGAGATTGCCAAGACCTTTGCTGATCAAGTCTCTCTTAACCATTCAGCAACTCCGCCACCAGCATCATCTGCAGAGGACCAGTGGAAGCACTGCCAACAAGCCATCAGAAGTGCTGCCACTGATGTGCTGGGTTTCACTTGGCAACCACAACGAAACCCCTGGTTCGATGAAGAATGCCGGTTGGCACATGCAGCCAAGAACGAGGCCTACCAATCAATGCTGCAAACTAGAACCAGAGCTGCTGAGAGAACAGCCCGGGAGCTCTAGGGGCAAAAACAAAGGGAGGAGTGCCGACTTCTCAGGAGGAAAATGAGTGAGCATGCGAAGCGGGCGTTCGAGTCTATTGAGGACTGTTGCGGTAGGGGAGATGTTCGAAAGTTCTACCGAAGGGTGAGGCAATCTACCCAGGTTTACAAGGCCAGAACTGAAGCCTGCCGAGACGAGAGTGGGAATATGGTAGTAGAGACACAGGCGGTGCTGATTATCTGGAACCAACACTTTTCTAGACTGCTAAACGGCAAAGATGACCAAGATTCCGCAGTTAGACGGAATAATCCATTCAACCTGGACGATGATGGTCAAAATTTTCGTCCACCCGACCTGAATGAGGTGCGGTTAGCGAAAGCTAAACTATAAGCGTACAAGGCTGCTGGTGCAGATGGCCTTCCAGCCGAGCTATTCACAGCAGGCGGAGACGACTTGGTAGGGAGTATACACCAACTTATCTCCAAAATTTGGTCGAATGAAAGTATGCCCGATGAATGGAACCTCGGTGTAGTGTGCCCCATCCACAAGAAAGGAGATGCTCTGACTTGTGCCAACTACAGAGGTATAAGTCTCCTTAACGTCGCATACAAAATCCTGTCATCTGTACTGTGTGTTCGCTTAAAACCTTTTGTCAAGGATCTGATCGGCCCTTATCAGAGTGGTTTTAGGCCCGGCAAATCAACCGTCGATCAAATGTTCACGCTCCGACAGATTCTGGAAAAAACCCAGGAGTTTCAAATCGATACACACCATCTTCTTATCGATTTCAAAGTCGCGTATGATAGCGTAGACAGAGACTAGCTATACAGAGCCATGTCGCATCTCGGCATCCCTGCCAAACTCATCCGCTTGTGTAGGATGACGATGGAGAAATCTCGCTGCTCCGTCAAAGTCGGGTTTGAGGCAAGGCGATGCGTTGTCATGCAACTTCTTTAACATCGTACTAGAAGCAATTGTACGTAACTCGTAAGTCGTCAACAATAGAGGTACAATTTATCAAAAATCAGTTCAACTACTTGCTTATGCATTTGATATTCACATCATTGGGAGAACGAAGCCAGCTGTTACCGACGCGTTTGCAAGTATTGAATCGGAAGCGGCGAAAATGGATTTGGCTGGTTAATGAGGGCAAGATGAAGTATATGCTATCATCGAGAAAGAAATCTCAACATCGTCAACTCAGGCAAAACGTTACGATGGATAGGTACAACTTCAAAGTCGTCAAGGACTTTGTCTACCTGGGCTCCACTATTATATCGCAAAATGACATCAGTCACAACGAAGGATTACTCTTGTCAACCGCTGTTTCTTCGGGCTAAGAAGGCATATGATTAGTAAAGCACTCTCTCAAAGAACCAAGGAGACCTTATAAGGACCCTCATCATCCTGGTTCTGCTATATGGGGCAGAAGCATGGATCCTGTCAAAAACGGATGAGAATCTCCTTGGGTGCTTTGAAAGGAAAATTCTTCGGGTGATCTTTGGTCCAGTATGTATTGAGGGAGTATGGAGGAGAAGATTTAACAACGAGCTTTATGGGCTTTTCAGCGACGTCGACCTAGTCAAAAAGCTGAAAATACAGCGGCTGAGATGGCTGGGCCACGTGGAGCGTATGAAAACCGACGCACCAGCCTGACGAGTCTTAGAATCTACCCCTGATGGTCTACGCAGCAGAGGAAGATCCCACCTTGGGTGGCGCACACAAGTGGAGAACGGCCTCAACCATCTTGGAGTGCGTAACTGGAGGCAGCTAGCTAGGGACCGAGCTGGCTGGAGAGGCTAGTTGGTTGAGGCCGTAATCCACCCTGGACTGTAAGCGCCATCTTAAGTAAAGTAATGTAAGTAACCCATACTTTGAGACATTGACTCACTTTATAAATTGAAGACTAAATCCTCTAAACCTTAAAAGAATTGTAAGTTAGGATTGTAAGTTAGGTCAAACAAATCTCAGAGACTGAAAAGCACACCTCAGCCTCAACAATAACAACAATCGCATAACTGTTATTGTTGTATAATTGCTACTCTTACCCCTATTAGATAGTGCCGTTTTTCCACATAAATAAGTACTCAACATTTGAAAAAAGAATAAAGCTTTCATGTCAAAGAATAACTCTTACCTTAAAGTTTTGCTAAGCCTCAAGCTCAAAAGGTCACCAACTACTTTGCTAAGCGATTGTTCCACTTTTTACTCAAAAAAAAAAAAAAAAAAAAATACAACGCAACAAAACATTGTCTTGATTAATCGCCTAATTGGGCAGTTTTATTTGTAAAGTTAACCCCCTTGGGGGCAATTTGACTAAATGCATATAAAACTGGTGAATCAACACAAAAACCCAACACCACTTTTGAATTCTCTTTTTCAATGTTTCTAAGTGTTTCCAGTTCTTGTTGTTGTTTTTTTTTTATAAATCTAAGTAGGTAGGTAGGTATATGTGAAATTTTTTGTTAACAATTTAGTGACTAACCTACAAAAGTCATATCCTGCACCAACCTTCACCCAAAAAAACACATTACGCATAAAGGCAGCAGAAGCATGAAACATGAGTTAAAAGAACAATACCACACTTGAGTAAGTATACGAAAAAGCATAAACCTTACCTACATTCTACATACATTCATGGAAGGATCAGAAAATAAAATAGAAGCAAGAAGTCCTGTGCCAGGAGGTTGCAGCATATCAGAAGCATAAGTAGAAGTAGAAGGATCCAGCAGCCTCACACTACTCGTAGTGCTACATTTTTGGCGCGATAAAAATAAGACAGCAGAAGAAAAATGGCCATGAGCGCATAATAATTTGCCATCACTTTTGTGTGTGTGCAACGAACTTTCACGTGAGAAATGTCTGCACTAGACACAGCATTAAACTACAGAGAAGGATACTTGTTTTTTCGTTTCATACATAACTGTGAAATAAAGGACAGAAAAATGAATACACAAAAAAAATAACACGAAAAGTAGAGTCCAAAATAAAAAAAAAGAAGAAGAAAGTTGAATTAATATTCCAGGTCAAGTGAAGATGCATTTAGTGGAAATGCAAAAGGATATAATATATAAAAACTAGGTTCGTCTGTGTATCGTGTTCTGTTTCTTTTTTTTCACATTTTGTTTCTTTTTTTATTTTTTGTTCATCTCTTCTCTTCTCAGGTATGGCAATTGTTTGAGAGCACGTTCTTCCTAAAACATACACAATATTCATGACTTCTATACTTCCACACCTGAATGAAATGAGGTGAATCATTGTTACTTTAGCACAAAGTTTTTAAACATAAAAAAAAAATTGAAGCAAATTGTATATGAAATTTTTAAACTTTTGCAAGGATAATACAATGTGTGGGTTTTTTTTATGTTGCATTTAATAGTGAAGCCAAGTTGAAGCAGGAGTTAAGGTAAGGTATAACTATATTTATAAAATGGAATTAAGTAGCAAGAGCTTATTCATAAATGCACTATCCATAAAAGTAATGTTTTTCGTTCGTTGTTATTATGTTTTAACATTAGGGATATCATTCACACTTAAAAACATGATTTTTAAAAAATCGAGATACTTAAAAAAATGTACTGCCTTATACTTTTGGGTTGCTTATTGTATTATATATAAGATGATTCTATTTTAACCCAACGCAAAGACATGAATTAAATTTTTTTAACAAATGGAGATACAAATATATTTAAATTTATCTTAAGGATACATACGTCCAGCTTATAAATATTTATTTTCAGTGAAATCAAAAGATTCCATTTAAAATTTTGTAGGTGGGTAATGGATTTATTTTTCACTTGTACAACTGTACTGCAAACGTTGTGTATGCGTTTTTAAAAAATGTTTTGATGAAAGACAATATTTTAACTGCTTGCTTTTTAATTTAATATTTTATTGAATATCAAGTTGAATATATCTAGTAAAAATGTATTACAAAAATAATATAAAGTATGTATTGTATAGGTACCTATATACATACCAGTGACGAAGCGTCCATATATTGAGTGGAATGAGTGCTTCCGTAAGCCAGTTCACAAAACTCTCATAGCAAATTCAAATTGTAGATACATTTATGTACCTACATCATTGACCTATTATATAGTAAGTCAATGATTTACATTCTTAATCTCTTATATTAATTAGTTATTTTCACATTATTATTACATATCACGGGAAATGATTATTACCTTTTAATAAAATCACTCACGAAAACAACGCTTAACTGGCTGAACAGAATGCAAAACGGAGCTGGAATAGATGTCAAAAATGCTGCAGCCGGAGCTGCAAGAGTTGAACAATTTTTAACTTTTACTGCAGCATTTTTGACATCTACTGCAGCTTTTTTGACATCTATTCCAGTTGCGTCTTGCATTCTGTTCAGCCAGTAAATCCACACATCATCTAACCAAACCCACAAATTTCCCTTCTACGCCAAGCCAAGCCTTTTGAGAATGCATAACATCACACCATTCTCCATTATAAAATACTATGAGAGTTTTTGCTCTAGAATGCGCAACAGCTAGGCATTCTCTGATTTTACCTTCTTAACTCAAATTCCGTCCCAAATTCAAAGTAAAATCTGATGATTTCTTTCTGTTTGCCCAACGTGTGAAGAATGAGTTGAGTGAATTCATTATGAAAATTCAATAGCAAAACTAAAGAAGCATTGAGTTGTTTCCTGCCACACATTCCTATTGAAAAAGGGGTAGTTTTATTTTTATACTTTGGATCTTCGGTGTTGTGATTGTGTGTATGTGAATGCAAATCGTATACCTAGTTTTTATCCATAAGAAATGCATTGATTAGTGTTTTTTTTTCGATTCGATTAAATTTTTTGGGCGATATTGTTTTGTTTGTGATTGCTTTGGTGTTTTGCAAATGCATAGCAAAGAGTGTTTCAAATAAACTTATTTCGGCTACAGGAAATACATACATTATACTCCTTAAAATATTATTTGGTGCAATTCAAGTGGTATGATATAAATTCTAAATTAAAGGACTTTTATTTTTTGAGTTATAAGTTGTGTGCTTCCGCTTCCGAAAATGTCACGCCTCGTGCCTGATACATACGTATGTAACATAATTTATAAAAATAAAAATATAACACCAATAGTTAATATTAATTCAACTCAATTCAATTCAATTCAATTCAATTCAATTCAATTCAATTCAATTCAATTCAATTCAATCCAATTCAATTCAATTCAATTCAATTCAATTCAATTCAATTCAATTCAATTCAATTCAATTCAATTCAATTCAATTCAATTCAATTCAATTCAATTCAATTCAATTTGCTAATAAAAATGAATTTGGTTTAAAAAATTATTCAAAATAAAAAATGCTAGTTGCTTGGAGTAAATTCAAATGAGAAAATTCAAAATAAAAAAGGGTTTTATATTTTTAATACAATGGACAATCGGCAAAAATGTATGGAAGGTGGTCTAGGAACCAATAACAACGAGACGTATGTCGTTGGAATGGTATTTTTATGCGCTACAATAGTCACTATGGCAGCTCATTTCAAATCACTGTGTGAAAAAAGTTATTCGTTAACCAACGTTTTGTTTTAGTACCATTAAGTCTGGAAAAAATGTATACAGACTGGTCTTACCAGTACTAATAAGATGCATGTCGTTGAAAAGGTATTTTTATGAACAATAATAGTTACCATAACAACCTCTTTAAAATCACTGTGTGGAAATAGTTATTCGCTGTTTTAGGGAATTTTAGCACAGATAAAATGTATGGAGCATGGGTAACAATTAGCGAATAACTTTTTTCACACAGTGATTTGAGTTAAGCTGCGGTATTGACTATTGTAGTACATACAATTTCCTTTCCAACAACATACGTCCCGTTGTTATTGGTTGAACTTGCCATCACCCTTTTTGCCCATACTAAAAAAAATAAATTTTTTCACATTAAAATGAACCACAATATTTCATTAGTTAACGAATAACTTTTTTCACACAGTGATTTGAACCGAACTAATATGAAAGATATCGTAGGTAATGAAAATACCTTTCCAATGACATATATATTGTCGTTATTGGTTAGACCAGTTTTCATAAATTTTCCCCATACTAAATATACTTTATTCATACTAGAATGCACCAGAGCACTATCCTATTCCGCGAATAACTTTTTTCACACAGTGATTTGAAGTAAGCCCCCATAGTAACTATTGTAGTACATAAAAATACCTTTCCGACGACATATGTCTCGTTCTTATTGGTCTTGTAGACCGTTTTGTCCTATTCTCCTTTATAAAAAAAAATATTTTTTTCACATATAAAAGTCTTAAAACAATTTCGAAGAAAAATTTTGGTATGCAAACATTCTATATTTTTTTAATATGTAATATGTATGCATAGTATTAAATTGAATTAAAAAAAAGTTGCACGTTTTTAAGATAATGTCTGAAAATCATTGGAGTGTTTTTTTTTAGAATAGCATTTCTTATATATCAAATTCTCAAAACATATTAAAGGAAAAATTTTGAATGCAAATCCTTATTTTTTATTAATACGCATATTGAAATAGAATTTCAAAAAAAAGTTATCAACCTGTTTTGAGATTATGAAATTATAAAACGTTTTTAAAAATTAAAAAAAAATGATTTTTTTTAGAATTTTAATTAACAAAATTATTTCAATTTATTTGAAATTTGTATGTAAAAATAAATTTAAATCCGTTCAGCCGATAATGAAAAAATAAATAAAAACGAGAATATTTTTTTTAATGTTTTGTAGACGATTGTACTCGTTTTAATACTGAAAAAAATTAAATCAAAATCTTAATAGTCGTTTTTGAAATGACCAATAAACGCTAGATTTGAATCAAACTTGACATTACAATAGGGAAGACTAATTCTGTCAGTCCACCAAACAAAACTTTCGGTACCGATGGGACAGTCTACAAGCATTTTTCAAGCAGAAGTTGATGCCATAGGAAAATGTGCAGACAGAAATCTTGAAAGGAAGTACAAAAACCAAAATATTGCTATCATGTCGGATAGCCAGGCCGCACTCAAAGCACTAAGCTCATACAGCATCAGTTCTAAACTGGTATGGGAGTGTGTAGATAGGCTAAACGAACTGGGCAAACACAATCATGTCACACTCCATTGGGTACCTGGCCACGTCGGCATACAGGGCAATGAAGAGGCAGACTCCTTAGCGAAAATAGGGGCAATGACACCCCTAACGGGACCAGAGCCTTATTGCGAAATAGGAGAAAACGTGATAAAACATAAAATCAAAATAGAAGGGGAGGCAAAAAGATCAAGGATCTGGAACGAACTCCCTAAGTTGAGGCAGGCTAAACTCCTACTTGGAAATTACAACCAAGAACGATTCCAGTCCTGCATCAGCTTAAATAGAAACAAGCTTAGAATAATAACCGGGCTCCTCACAGGCCACTGCAAACTTAGGAGACACCTCCACATCCTTGCCCTGGAAAACAGCGCCACGTGCAGATTCTGCAGTGCTCATGAGGAGACACCCGATCACATACTAGGTAAATGTGATGCACTCATGCATCAAAGACATAGGTATCTGGGAAATCACCAGATAAAAGAGAGCGAACTATCCTCTCTTAATGTACTCCAAATAATCAAATTCCTTAAGGAAATAAGATGAGTAACCTCATCCAGCTCCAGACGGGGGCACAATAGATCTTAATGGTCACAGTGCACTTATACCCCAAACTCTTTCATTCATTCAATTCTGTCAGTCTGTCTGTCTGTCTTTTTGTATTTCGATCTCTAGCCTAAGCCAATGATGTGATCTTCTTCAAGTTTTGAACTGAAGGCTTTTTCGTGAGTCCCTAGAGGTAAAATTGATTTTTTGTCAGCTCCAGAAATAACGATACTTGCCATATAACCGTTAAAAAAAAGCTTATTTTTCTCAAAAACGGCTCTACAACTTTTCTTAGTAAAAATTCAATAAATATCTTTTAGTAAAGGCTACCTTTGGTTATGGTTATTCGTGGTACTTTTCAAAGGACTATTTTTTATTTTCGATTATCTTCACAACGGTAATAATGATTTCAATAATTTTTTCATACAGAAGCTTCTAAAAAATACAAACAGTTTTTGCTACCAAAATCTTCAAAAAATATTTTTTGAATTTTTAAAAATTGATTCAATTTTTTTTTTTTGAACATCAAATGTTTCAAAATGACATGATATATTTTTTTGAACTTGATACTTAAGAATGTTTTATACTTTCTAAAATATTTTAAGAACAAGAATTACTTTTATGCAAAACTAGCCGTAGGTACCTTAAATACAAAAGTTAAAAATCCGTTATGGAAAATATTTTTTTCTCAAAGACACCTCTTATGATTTTGCTTAAACTATTTTTGTATACTAAAATTAGTACACCTTCAACCAAAAATTATAAAATTCTACACTTAGCAACTATTAATTAGAACTAGCAACTATTCATAGAATGCTGTTTTTAATTTGAATATTATCCATGTTTTATATACAATTTTCTTAAACCCTCTGCCGCTTGAACATTAAAGCAAGTACATCCAGTCGTGCATTTTATTTAAAAGTGAACTGAGGTGTTAATGAATCTAACACATATAAATATGAAACCAAGCTGTTTTCATATTGACACATAAACTTTGATTTTTTCCTTCAATTTATTTTCATTTCAAAACGAGGAATATAACTTAAGTTGGACATTTACGCTAAAACAGTCGTAGGGACTGTCGCAAGAATTGTAGAAATTTTCTATGTAAAATAGAGAAGTTCTATTATGAATGAACCTCGTGCAGACTGAAGTTCGTTGAAAATCTCTACGAACCTTGGGACCGTCCCTACGACTGTCTCAATTCCCAGCTATAAGAACTTAGGCTTTGCACAAACGAACATTAACATTTATATATATATTTTGTATATAGATTTACAGGATGGTCATGTTAAATTGACTACATCTTCATTTAAAATTTACAGTATTACTATTTTAAGGCAGTGTAAAATTTACAAGGTATTATTTTGCCTGCAGCCTAAATTGATTTAACACGACCTTAAAATCACGTATCTGTATAAACAGTAAGCCTGATCAACCGTGTTTAAAAATAACAACCAGAAAATCAGGTATAATTAGCCAGAAATTGGCAAATTATAAATACTTTTTTCTCTGAGTGTATTACGAAATTTGACTTTAAAATTATTGTTTAGGAATATAAATAAATTGATGGTTGAACAATTTAATATGAATTTTTATTTTTATGTAGAACAAAATTAGATTTACCTCTATGTTAGTATAAACTGATTTAGATAGGTCCTTACCTGAAAATGAAAAAGAAAATATAATTAAAAAATTTTATTAGTTAACTAAATTGAACAAATATTATTAAGACTTTTGAATGATTTTGTTGTTGATTTTTATAATACAAATTCTATTACTACTGAAATAAACCAGTCAAGTTGAAGATAAAGCACTATTATTACTTGTTGTAGTATCTTGGTTCAAAAAAGCTTTTAATAGAAAGTCTTCAGTCCACACAAATTGGTTAAAATGTCAAAAATAAATTTCAATAAATTCTAATTATTATTAGAGATTATTTCGAGTTTTTGAGCAATTGACCTGAACGAATTTTCAAATTTAAGATTCGATCCGAATTGTTAAAAGAATTATTTCAATAAAAAAACATCAAAGCGACATCACAAAAACTAGTTCTAATCCCTCGAAAGCAGTGCTCAAAATTTAAGATGGAAATTTTTCTAAATGTTTGTCAATGTTTTGTCTGCATTAAAACCACTTTCATATAAAAGCAGTAACAATAAAGAGATTTTTAACACAATTTTTTTTTATACATTTTTAATTTTCACAATATTTTTTTCTTTTATTTTAAAATTTTGAAAAATATTCTAACCTAAATTGGGAAGGCTGGATTTTAAAAATTCATGCAAAAAGTTAATTTTTGTTTTCAAAAATTTACACAGAGAAATGATTTTTGTCACAGATATTCATCAAAAGAGACCACTGTGCGTTGCCTTAAACTTTGTAAGGAATTAATTATTTTTTTTCGCAAATAACATAAAAACCGTATTTTTAATTACTGCCTTTAATTGCTTCTTAGATTGTTTAAGGTTTTGAATAAAGTTATTATATTTTCTATTTTTTGCATCAGGAAATTTTCAGCGATACCTTTATCTTTGAGACATCCAATATATTTAATAGCTCTGTAGAGTGAAGGTTTATTTTGTATCTTTTGTGAAGTAAAACTTTCAAAACTCAAATGTTTCATAAAGTTTTCACCAAAAACCGATGTATGCACCGTATATACCTTCACAAAATATTCCCACAATTATTTTTAAATCTTTTCATTCGCAAATACATATACAACACATAATCAATTGACCTACCTTAACTTATTTTAATATAAAGCTACCTAATAAAAGATACTTAAACTCAGACATTCAATTTTAATTACACTTTCAACTAGTAAAAGCCAATTATCGTGTGGTCATAATTATAAATTGTAAATTATAATTAAAATCCAAATGAGACTTTAATATGATCTATGACTTGTTTCAACATATACTTATGTACATTTGTATATATACGTTCATATTTTTGTATTATGAAATCTGAATTAATATTTAAACTTAATGAAGCCAATTACTGAAAATCCTTTCAGATATCATGATGCACCATAAGAAGAGGATTAATCAAAAGAGCAACTTTCTGACACACACACACACACTGAAAAAGAATTATGATTGCGTTCGTTTTATTTTATTTTTATTAAAATATAAATATCTCATCCGTAATCCGTAAATATCTACAAAAGCTCTATTTTTTGGTTTGCAGCACACACAATTACGCTGTGTGCTCATCACAACTCACAGCCCCATCGTCATATCGTACCTCTATGCTTCAATCATTTTAATATGATTTAATTTTTGAATTAAAATCTAATATCTAATAAAGCCTCGGGATTCATTCACATCGGAGAGAGATACATAAGGATATAAAATCCACTCAATTCAAAGGATGTTCCGACTTTTGTCGTGTCGTCGCATCGTCTCTCGCTCTCCGCCTCTGTAGGTACTTTGGCTCTAGATGCAGAGTCGACAAGTGAAAAAAAATTATACGAAAAATACAAAAAAAAAAAAAATCTGAAACCAAAGAAGGAAAATGAAAATGAAAGGATCCAATTTAATTTTCCAAAAACGTCAGACTGGAGAAAAATAGAAAAAAAAGTTCAAAAAGAAAAAAAAAATATGAAAACTCTCCATCATCCAGCTTTAGCTCAGCTTGGAGTTGTTCAACTGCAGGCGCATAGATAAGAGAGCCGCACAACAGTGAAAAAGGTACTTCAGCCAATATCCTGGCAATGGTAGATTCCCATCGTTGCCGCCGCTCCGTCGTCGTCATCCTCCCAACTACCACCATCACATCACTCCTATTCATCCCATACAATGGCTCATACGTATTATGTTAATGCCAGGTAAATGCGCATAATAATTTCATAAATTTAATGCTGGCGGTTCCTTCCATCCAACCATAACAAATCACATCTGCATATAAGTTTTATTGCGCCCCGCTTCTTCCCAACTTGAAATTTGCCTGCTCTGACGGCTGCACGCGGCGGTAGGTACAGTATAGTGTGGCATCGGGAGCAGTAGCGGCAGTGGGCTCAGGCTAGAAGAGGAAGTGGAGGCCCCTATGTGTCTGACTGACTGTCTGCCAGGGTTTTTTTTTAAGTATGTATTAAAAAAAGCAACTTTTTTAAACTTGGCAGAGTGTACACTTTTTTCCAAAGTGGGTGCACCTTTATGGCAGCATGGTTTAGTAGTGTTAGTGTGTAGTAGGTTATAGGTAGTCCTAGAATAAAGGACTGCGGGATATTAGCATTTTCTACATTATTTTTCGTATTCGGATTTTAAAGTGGATATGAAGCGATAAACCAGACAAATAGGGGACTCACTCACTCTGGGCTGACACATGAGATAAAACAAATGTGGGGTTACAGGATTGAGGATAATTTTTTTTTTTTTTTTTTCTTTCTGATTTTATTTTTGCGGGGATTATTTGGTAGACAGACAAACAGATAAAGCAACAGACAAACGACGAATGAGATTTTTATGTTTTTTTTTGCGATTTTTTTTTTAAACAGATGTGGGCGACATAAAATCGTGTATTTGTGCCAGCAGCGAATAGCAGGAGTGATAATATTGTTTAAGTCTTGTTATCTCTGGAAATGATAATTCATACACAGGTTAATGTATTGGAAGGTGAGCAGATTGTAGACAAAAAAAAATATGTATGTTGAAAAAAATCAATAATATCAACCTATAATGATGTGGGTGTACTGTGGCGTATACGTATTATTTTTGTATTCAATAATTTCAAACTGCGAAACATGCGGGATTTTTTGTCTTTTTGTTTGATACATTTTTTAAGCTGCGACACATACGGGAAAAAAAGCTGTTCTTTGGATTTACATTTTCGTTATGACACTTAAGCCCTTTTTGCGTAGTCCAGGTTGAACTAAACTATAGCAGCTCTCAAGTTATTTGGTTCACAATTTACAATAAATTAACTTAACAAAGATTCGCTAGAACCAAGAATAAAAATATTCTTCAAAAGTATCTGTGACTAAAAGTTGTGTTTTTTTAGGGGAAAAAGCAAGTGATGGGGGAAAATTCTTACTCGTAAGATTAGGGTCCCTATTATCTATAAATATCTATGTAAAATATTGGGAGGCAGAACTTAAACCAGGTTGTTCGAACTGCCAAGATCAACATTGTAGTAGTTTGCCAAGTAAGGTGCAAGAACTCCGAAAATGGTTGAAAAACCCCATAAAGTGGTATCGAATAACCCCATTTGAAAGATCGTGAGCTACCAGGCATGTTAGGCATTTAAAAAATGCTGTTCATCGCATATTAACAGTTGATTTATAGCTGTGCGATGGCTGCCGCGATTACTCACAAACGAACAAAAACAGTTTTGTGACGGTGTTCAACCGAGCTAAGTTCCATCGAAATAAACAATCGAATTTTTACATACCTTGTTACCATGGATGAAACATGGGTCCTGAGACGAAGCAGCAGTCAAAATAATGGACAGGTGGGGAGAATCTGCTTCGAAGAAGATGCAGACTGTTTCACCTCTGCAATGGAACTAACAGAAAGGAAAAGAAGCTATAACTGTACTAGAATATAGTATAAAGTTAATTAATTGAAGTTGTTGTCAGTAAGTCTTCAAAAAGTTTCTTTATTTAGACATTTTTTCCAATACTTCGCCGTAACCAATTAAATTTTGGGATTATAAAGGAAAATGACAATCCATAACTCTTAATGCTCTAATTTGTATAAGATATTTCAAAGAAGCTTTTTACAAATGACTGATTGATTATCTTGATTTTATTATTGTTTTGTTGGTTAAATGTCTTGTTTAAGGAAAAATTCAAAAAGTAAAAAATTATCAAAGATCCACAAAAAGAATATATTTTGGAATTATTATTGATAGTTTTTAACTACTAATAATAATTTGTTTTTTATGATTTCTTTGAAATAGTTATTACTTATCAAAGATATCTTATTATAAGACGAAAGTACTTTAATTAAGTAATTTTGGATTAATTCGTTCATTAAAATGCTACAATAACCCTTTTATTAGTTTCAGCTGAGGAAAAAGTATGCCATTTATATTCTTAAATAAATGTGTAACTATGCGAAACAAATTTTGAAAATACTTTGAACGTTTTTTTTTATACTAATTTCTCAAAAATAAAATTTTCAAAACATTTTTAAGAAAAAAAATGTTTGTATTCATATAAAAATTTTTATTAATATCCCAGACAAAAATTAAATTTACAAGAAAATTATCAACCCAATTTTAAAATATAGAATTTTCAAAAAATGTTTTGGAATTTGTTTCAAAAATTCAGGGGAGATAGGTACTGTTAGTACATAAAGTTTGCTAACTATAATTTTTTTTAACATTTTGTAAAATACAGCTCTAGTTTTAGCACACAATTTTTTCTTTTCAGAATCATAAGTAATTTTTGAGACAAAATTAATAACAGTATCAAGTTGAAACTTAAAAAAATTTCCAAATTCATTCACTGAACCGTTTTTTTTTTTTTACAGATTTTCAAAGTTTTACACACCAATTAAAGGAACAAAATTTGTTGATCCTAAACATTTCGTAGTAGTCGTCATAAAAATTAATGTAAAAACAATTTTTAAATATGAGAAGATGTCGAAAATCAGTCTTTAAATTCAAAATACAAAATAGCTATTTGTTAAAAATAAAATATTTTGTCTTAAAAAGAAAACGACAAAACACATATTCTTTGAGTTCAAAAAAGTTAAAAAAAAAAAACACTTTTTACTGAAAAATAAATGTATGAATCGAAAAACCATATTTTGTCAGTAAGAATAGTTATCCCCTTATTGCATGAATTATGAAAGCGATGAAAAAAAAATTTTTTTTGTGATAACATCTCGTATTGGGCCTTAGAAATTAGTATGCACAAGTGTTTTATTTAAATAATTTTTTACAAAAATTGTTAAAAAAGCCATATATGGCTTCGTATGCATTGTAGTAAACGAAGACGAGATGTTAATAATCCATTTTTGGCTTTGTATAACTCTAAATAGAGTCCGAGCATATCGAGTATGCTCTGAACACCCTATCACCGTATAAAGAGGTAAGTCTTGATGGAATTTTGCGTGCCTTTTTGCTGGGTTTTGGTGGATTGCACAAGGTGGATGGAGTGGTGGCTTGACTTGTGCTTTAAATTAAAAGTTTTTCATCAAAAGCTTCCACTTTTGCGCTTTTCCAAAGGGTTGGCTACGAAATCTCGCAAATCAAAATCTCGGATTCGAAATCTCGCATAACGAAATCTCGCAATTACAAAATCTCGCTTTTCATAATCCCGCAATTACAAAATCCCGCTTTTCATAATCTCGCAATAACGAAATCCCGCAAACTAAAATCTCGCATATCAAAATCTTGCAAATTGAAATCTCGCGCGAGATTTTAATTCGCGAGATTTTGATTTAAAAAATGTATTTGTTGCAATGCAATTCAATTTTGCGACATATCCTAGCTACTGCAAAATATATAATCCAGTCTCTGAGTACTTTTGGACCGCACTGTTATTATTAATTTGAACTGTTGATTTTTCAATATTATTGTTGTCAAAAGAACAAGCAAGAGAGAGAACATGGAGATGGTATATCCAGTTGTAAAGTGTCATGTGCAAATTGCATTAATCTTATTTGATCTTGAACTAGAAGATATTTTTAGTTCCAAAATGGTTATTAACAGTAATAAAGGATGTACAAATTTTTTGTTGACGGGTATAGTTATAAGTTGGAAAGAAAAATTATGCAAAGTGCTCTTGGGTAGGTATGCTCGATTCGATTCGATGATTCGTTGCTGTGAAATTTGAAGTTGCGAGATTTTGATTTGCGAGATTTAAAATTGCGAGATTTTGGTTGAAATTTGCGAGATTTTTAGGATCGATATGTAAATGCGAGATTGTAAAAAGCGAGATTTTGTAATTGCGAGATTATGAAAAACAAGATTTTTAACTTGCGAGATTTCGTTATTCGAGATTTAAAAAAAAATGCGAGATTTCGTTATTCGAGATTTTGGTTTGCGGGATATCGTAGCGCTCCCTTTCCAAATACTTTTGATCTTTTTGTTTTTATTATTTTCCCTTTGCTCTGGGTGAAGTTTGAGCCGGCATTAAGTCTATGTCATCGTCATCAGAGATCTCCGATTCAGTTTCTGGAATGATGGCATGATCACAAATCCGTGAGACTGAGGTTATTCTTGGTCGGAGTATGAAGCCTGCTCATCATCACTCTAGAATCCATCACCCAGAAAGCGAATTGTCATAAAAGCTGGAAGCGTTCATTATTTTTGTAAAGAACACGAACAATCTTAAATGCATATAAAGCCATATATGACAGGTAGGATTTTTTCGAGAACGCATACGAAGCCAAAAATGACAAGTTCCAAAAATCACCATTAAACCTAGTAAAACAAGAAAAAACCCAAAACTTTTTACAAATTCCAGTTTTCTAATATCCAAATAATGTAAAGTTAATTTATTTGAATTTTAACTTATTTTTTTGTATAGTTTTTGAATGTTTAAAAGTAGCACTTCCGAAATCTCACTTTTACTTTCGTACACGCTTCACAAAATCTCAGATAGTTCGACAGTTGTACGTTGCATAAACAAAATTTTGTATTTCAAATCACTTAAAATTGGTTGAATAATTTATTCCTCATTTTATGTTTCAAAACATTTAAAACTGTTATTTATTTAATGTTTCAAATCATTTAAAATCTTGATCTCATTTTATGTTTCAAATCATTAAAATTGTTAAAATTAGTTGAATATATTTCTCTCTATGTTTCAAATCATTTAAAATTTTAATTTTATTTTATGCATTAAATAATTAAAATTGTCAAAATTGTGTTTTATAACTAAAATTGAAAGTTTAATTCTTCCTTCCTTACATTTATAATGAATAGCATTTAAATTTATTGATATTTATTTTTCTTATTTTTTACATCTTTCTTTTAATATAATTTTTTCTTTAATTCATATGGAATGTCATATCAGGCAGACGGCAAGATTGCCATGTCATTATTCTTAAGAATACTTATTGTAAAATTGTTGATGAAATAAAGAATTTATCTATCTATCTATCTATCATAAACAAAATCAAACAAAATTGAAGATAAAATTGATATTTCTTTAAAAAAAAAAAAAAAAAACTGGCACAACTTTCAACATAAAAAGACAGAATATTTGAATGATCATTGGTAAGGTATTTGAATTCTTGAAATTGAATTGTGAATGGCTGGGCCAAAATGTAATCTTTTTTTTTACTAGAAATAATAATTAATGCAGGAGCCCTATTTTGGCAAATAATCCCTAAACGTCTCAAAATCAATTATTAAAATTTTTAATGATGAGTTTCAATGAAGAAGAGACTAACTTCAGAATGAGTTCAGAATATTATCAGTGGTATTGTTGAACTGTGGTGAAGAAGCTTTTATAATAACACCTGTACCTCCCTCTCCCCTAATTTGTTGAAAATATCGCGAGGGGTCAAATAGAGCAGAACACCTACTGCAGCCGAGGGCACCTCCACCGTACAAAGTGATCCGCTTATGTAAGGACCAGATGAGCGTTTTACTTAACTGAACAAAGTTTATCGCGTTTTATTGCTTTATCTAGAGCAGTCCATTATACTGGCATACCATGAGAAGAAATCAGTCTAATCACCGAAGTATATAGTTAAAATGAGTGATACACTGTAGGATAATCCATTTGTTTTCAACGGCGTTTTTTTAATTTTTATATTAAATAATATCCTAATTTAATAAATGTGGATGTGGAGTACCTTTGAAAGATGATGGGACTGCATATTAGGGATTTTAATTTATTTTATTTCGTTTTATTTTATTTTATTTTATTTTATTTTATTTTATTTTATTTTATTTTATTTTATTTTATTTAACAGTATACGCTCAATTTAGTGAATCTCAATATAGTGATAACTATCCACAATAGTGAGCACACAAAATTTTATATAAAAATGTATTTTGTACCAAAATGTCTCGCAAGCATTTAAGATTGCATGAGAACACTGAGGAATTAATTGGTTCTGGTTTTGTATTAAACCTAAAAGAAAGCTTTTTTTAACGCTGAAGTAGATATAAAAACTTTCACATTGAACAAAATGTGCATTTTGGATAAAATTCACCATTAGAAAACCTTTAAAACTCCCGCTCGAAAAAGTAAACAATCACATATAGTGAACAGGCCTGGTTCTTATTACTTCACTATATCGAGCTTCTACTGTATTTTATTTTTTTTCTAATTTTAGATTTCCTAAGGTTAGAGCAAAATTGATTCGAATGAGGATTGACCAACTAGTCCACCCACAATGGTCAGTCCAATTTTTTTTTTTGTTGTACCTGCCAAAAATAGTAGAATGCTTTCATGTTTCCTCAGCAACAATTGCATATGCAATATCACTTTATCTCTCCGCTTCCGTTTGTTTGTTACCAAGTTACAGATCAGGGGAGATAGAGCACCACCTTGGCGCATTGGCGTTCCTCTACTAAAATATCTTCTAGCTGAAAAACAGCTCAGTTTTGAATTTATTTCATTGGCAGATTAATCAATTTATTAAGCATCTACCTTCAGAGATGTCAGTACAGATTGTTCCGGATTGTTCCAAATTTTGAAAAATATTTCGGTCTTAGACCAACAAAACCGTTTCTAACCTTGCCCCCCTTTTTTCAAAAATTGAAATTTGTAAAGTTGTTCCAGATTGTTCTATAGTGGTTCTGAACATTGTAACTCTATGTTCAAAATTTCAAGGGCCATGCAGACAAAATTGGAAAAAACTGTAGCCCTACTTTTTTGAAATTCTTATTTTTTTAATTTTTTCGAGTTAAGATAGAGTTAACATTTTGAATTTTTAACAATGAGAATAAGGAGTTATAGCTACCTTATATCATCAGAGACCAACAAGATCAACATACACATCTTCAGTTGTTTTAGATAAATGCTAATAATTGACATGGCTCAATTTTAAATAAGGATAACAAGTACTTATACAATTAAACTCTACATTCTCAATATCAAACATTTCCAATTCCTAATTTTGTGCATAAAATGTATGAAAATCCAACATTTTCCTTTGGCTCTATAACTGCACATCAGAATAAACAAAATACAAAATCTTTCTCCAAACTTCAAACATAAACCTCTATTAAGTCCGCAAATGCCGCATAATGCATCTACGTGGCACGTAACCACTTTGAATCCAGAAAAGTAAATTCTTCCGACTTACCATTACCCTGTACCAGTAGGTATAGTATTTTCCCTGCTGCATTTCACTGATGCATTTTTAATACGTAACGAGCTTTCGAAATTTCTGCATGCAGATGCGGATGATGCTTCTTCTACTGATGCTTTCGCTTTGGCATGTTGTCTAAGCTGGTATTTTCTGCTTTTTTGTTTTCATTGTGGAAAAACATCAGACACATTCTATACGTTACACTTCACATCAGTATCAGAATAAGTATCAGTATTTTCACAAATATACATACAAATTGCATCTTTTAAGCTCAAACCTGATGCAGGTTTTAAGTATTTACTTCACTGATCAGACGAATCAAAGTTGGGGTTTATCTATGGAATGTCGAAGTCGAGATGCACGATACGTCCTTAGTGGACGTGAACACCAAACAGTCTACATTCGTGAAATGCTTAATTTCTTCTTTGTCCTTTCTATAGACAAAAATAGCTGAGGTATGAGGAGGAGTACTATGCATCCTCGAGGAGGTGGCCAAATTGAAGATTCAAAGTCCTCCAACAGCTACTTTCTAAAGCAAAACGACGACGACGACTATAGGACACCAGATAGATTGTGTGTTGTGTAACAATGTGCAACATGTGGGATTAGGTGCGTATAGCGAGAGCGTATCCCTTGTAATAAGTTGCAGTCGTTTTTGTTCTAATTCATGACTAGAGAGGAAGAGAAGGGAAACAGAGACAGGAAATGTGACGGTGAGGGTGGCAGCAGCGACGGGACTTTTAGTCCGTGCCATTACCATACCGTGATTTTTTTTTCTCTCTGTGTTCTTGCCTTTAGCTTGACGTCAAATGAATGTGAGTGTACCTACGTATATCTTGTATATCTATTGTGCTCTTATATGATGCGAAGGATACGTGGATTTAAGATTCAATGCAGGCGTTGGAATCATGCATTCAGGACCGAACAATAACAACAAAAACAACTCATTCGAGTGAACCAATTTACAGTGGTGTATTTGTGTATAAGCAAGGCTCACATATACCCACCTACAACAAAGGCACATAGGTAAGAACACAGAGGACTTACATAGCACAAGGGAAAATGAGATACCAATGCATGGTACATATATTTAGGAGATACCTTTGTATCCAATTGCATCCTGGCGGAAAGGATTGTTTGTTTCGAAATGAACGTAATTTTCCGGTATTTTCCATTGTTAAACCTTCCATGTTGGAATTGTTCAATGGGAGTTTTTTTGGTTGTGTTTTATATTCTCACTCTTCATGTTTTGAAGTTTCTTTTTTGTTTAACTTTACTCACATATACCTACAAACCTATACCTTTGGATGCCTGAGGTTTGTTCAACAATGATCGCAAAATGGAAATATTTGGGCTTTTTTTTTGTTTGCTGTTGTTCAAAAGTAGCAGAATGTCAGAAGAATATTTTGTTGTAAATTGGGACTTATAAGAAGATTATTTACCGATATTAAGTTTTTGTCATCAGTATCAATATTTTTATAAGGTTTTCTGATTGACACGGTGGTGCTCCCAAAGAGTCTCCCCTTATGAGGGGGTACTTTTTAACAGTTCATGGCGGGCAAGTTGTATTGCCGAAACTCTTTCCAGCAACTGCAGTACGAAGAGTGCTTGACTTAGCAGAAGAACAGTTTACGGCTTTTTGAAAGCCCACTTGACGATCAGATCCATAAAAGTACCAAACTACCCAACAGGGAACGCTTTCCATTTAGCAGGAGGAGCGACATTCTGGATGTGATGAAAAGAAGGATCATTATTCCATTTTATCTTTTGTTGATGATGAAGGACTATCTCAGTAACTGAGAGCTGATAAACAACATGACAGTGGGTCAAAGGAGGAAGATAGTCACCTATGGAGCAGCGCAGGGATCCATTTTGGGACCTGACCTATGGAACATCTTCTTCGATGATATCCTTCGTATGGATAATTATCTGAAGACTCCTTTCTGGTGGGGTGTTGTGACCATAATACCGCTGACATATGAGCTGATATACAACATGACAGATGGTAGAAGGAGGAAGATGATCACCTCTTCTCCAGAGTACAGGCATACATTTTGGGACTTGACCAATCTTCTTCTACGATAACAAATTTCATAAGAAATTGCCGGAAGACACCTTCCAAAAACTTTACTAGGCTTGACCAATCCATATTGCATAGGGCATCGACCGCTTCGCGCAATTTTGTTCTGTTTCTGGAAATATGCTTAAGTTCTTACTAACTTTTCCCAACTTTTGAAATTCCTTTTCGACTGTTCTGCTCCAAGATTTTCTCTAGCACCCAGGTGTTCTGCCATCTTGCCAGAAGACTTGCGTATCTCGCATAAGAGTCTTCACCACGCCTTAGAGAATATATGTCCAATCTGCTGCTATCTACCACTTCCTTCAACGAACTACGATGTCGATAAATGTTTGACCAGTTCTTCGGTGGAGTTCTTGGTTGGAGATGGTGTTCAGTCAATAAGTTCTTAGGAGTTCCTTCAAAGTAGGATCCGAGGTACTAAGGGGAAAAGATGAATAAATGGAAGTACCTCAGAATGAGACTGCACACAAGGCGAAATTTTTGGTAACATTAATGAAGGTACATATGTATATGTAAGAGCAGCAGAACAAACAACGGAATTCACAACTTTTCTGAGCTGAGTTGACTGATAGCTAATTTAAGAGGTCCAACGGCCAGCAAGCGAACATTTCTTATGTCAACCACAGTCATGCCATCCTCCTTTATGGAACCAATGTACTCAAATAAGAAAAGTACCGGAAGGATATGGCATCAGTATATTTGTCTTGGAGCCTTGCGCGTAGCTACCTTCTACACAACGATGCCAGAACTAGCCATTCCTTTAGTCGCAGGACGAACTCTCATCGATCTCTCAGGGGCAGAAAGGAAGGAAGGCTACGGCAAAAAGACGGGAATTATAGAGTGGAAGCGGTAAGCCGAGGAGGAAAAGCAAAACTAACAAAACAGAAGTTTTGATGGACGGTCAGTATGTCATACACGGTAGAGTATGTCATCATCATCGTGTCCTGTAACCCCAGCTGGGGCGTGCTGTGGCCACGTCTTTCTCTGGGATTCTGCTTCCGCTAAGACAGTTGATTTCCATGTTCTTCTTATTCTTCCAACCCACCGTGCACCCTGAGGATTCCATTCAAAGGACTGCTTTGCAATTTCATCGTTTGGTTCTGTTAGTGTGTGACCAATCCAACGCCATTTACACTTTTTTATGTCAACGTCAAGCCGCTCTTGATTTGTCCCGCGCCACAATTCCTCATTTGATATTACATATTTGTAGCCAGCGATGTGGTGAAGACAGCGATTCACAAAAGCCTGCAATTTCCTCGAAATGGTAGACGTGACTTTCCAGGTTTCGCAAGCATATAACAGCACGGATTTGACATTGGATTCGAAGAATCTGAACTTTTTGCGTAAGGAACTCGACTGGATTTCCAAATTGGGGACAGAGTACCGATAGAGTATGCAGCTGAGTGAAATTAACGGAAACACGGTGAAGTAAACTATTACGTCACCCAGTTTCTCAACGGACACGTGTAATTTTTAACGGCTTCCTAAATAAGATCGGGAAAATGAGCAGCCCACAGCCTCCCAATAAGGAGGACTCTGTAACAAACGATGCCTAATACACTTTCTTCACCCGCAGCAGATGGGAAGCTGAACGTCAATTACTTAATTGCTTACTGACTTGGTGGCGCTACTGTCCATGGTGGGCCAAGGCCTCAGCCAGCTAGCTTCTTCCAGTCAGCTCGGTCTCTAGCTGAATGTTTCCAGTTTCACACGCCAAGTTGGTTTAAGTCTTCTTCAACTTTCGTGCGCAACCAGAAGTAGTGCAAGCAGCAGCGTTTTGGAATGAAGGAAGTGGTTCTGACGCCAAGAAGGGTTATGGAGGACTTTTCGTAGGTGTGTTGGTTTGTTATATATTGATTGAGTACGACACGCGAGTATAGTCAATGGATCAACGCCAAAAAGACCTCCTTTTGGTCCATCAGGCTTTTCTTCCAATTCCCTAACAAACAAAAATACTTTTTAAACTGCTGTTTAAACAACTGGACAAATCATCTTGACAAGCAACAGCTTAAGGAAAACCGCCAACACCAAGTCAAACTTAATTTAAAAAAAAAACCTGACAATTTGCTGAAGAAACATGGAATTGTTTTCTTATTTGTTTAATTTGTATTTAAAAGAAAATATTATATTCTTAATGAATTTGCATACAATGAACTTATTTACCCTCAACTACAACCTCATTATGAAAATGAATGAAAAAAAGAATAATTGATGAATGATACCTACGATTCCTGAAAAAAAAAGAAACTATGATGTTTTTTTCAAATTCACGTGAAATGTATTATTTAACACTAATTAGAACCATTTGTGATTGTGACTGTGACATTGCTTTAAGTTATGAAATAGCTAAAAATAACGGTTGACCAACAGCCAGACGTCAGCCATACAAGGACTGGAAAATGACCAACGAAAATGAAAAAAAAGAAGTGATATTTGGCTCCTTTGGGCGGAAGTCAAACGGTGTCATATTTCCCATGCTTCCTTCACATTTCCATCATCAAAAAGGAAACTTCTTTTTCTTCCTTGTATAATCTCAAATTCTCCAAGAAAATTACGAGTTAATTAGGGTGGACACAGGACAATCAACAATAAGGTTTTTTTTTGTTTTGTATATATTTTCTCCTTCGTTATAATTTAATAACTAAAATTTTTGTTTGATAATTCTTATTATGAGTTTTTTTTTTGTCAACAAATATGTATTAGAAAATATGGTTCCTTTTTAGAATTTTCTTGTTTGTGATTTTAATTTTATATTTCAAAAAAAAAATAAAGCATGAGATATGTACGAGTATTTTATATAATTGATTTTTATTTTCATTTTCATTTTTATTTTATTTTTTGTTTTTTTTTTTCTAATTTTTTCTGATTCTTTTCACAATTTATTATTAGAATGAAAAGTGGACTAAAATTGTATTCACTAAAAGCACTCCAGACAAGTTTTATTTTGTAATTTTCCACCCTAAGGTCTTTTAAAACTTTTAATATTGATATTTAATTTTCTATTAATAAAGAAGAATGAACAAGACAACATCAAATAAATTAAGTAAGAGCCATAGAGACATTTGAAATATTGAAATGTTTTTGTCCTGAAATTGTTTATTTTTTTCAATAAATTAATGTAATGGGCTATGACCACGTATTATATAAAAAAATATTGTTTATAAAAACATCAAAGAAATCAATAATTGAACATGAAGTGAGTTGAAGGGATAGTTAAATATAAAAGCATAATCTAAATAATAGCCCTGTTTTTTAGTGCATTTTTATCTTTTCGCTAAAAAAAAAGTAGCATATTTAATACAACAACAATAAGGGGTTATACCAAATTGTTGTTGTATTAAAAATGCTACTTTTTCTTAAGCGAAGGTAAAAGTGCACTAAAAAACAAGGCTAGTATATTGCAAATGTCGCCAACTTAAATTATTATGTGTGCCGTTGAAAACAATCATCGTAGGTAGATAGCCATTTTTAAAGAAGGTGAAATTTCGATTATCTTAAACTACCAAGTTCTGTTGTTATTAACCAAGATTGTTCTTCTTTATGCTGGAAAGGTTAAAACAAAAATCGAACATTTGAAAATTTTGCAAACAAACCAACTTTACAAACGTGCTGAAGAGATCATCATCATCGTGTCCTGTAACCCCGGCTGGGGCATAGGGCGTCAACAAAACGTCTCCATCCTTCACGGTCTGCTGCAAGGTACTTAAGCTGTGGCCACGTCTTGCTCTGGGATTCTGCTTCCGCTAAGACAGTTGATTTCCATGTTGTTCTTGGTCTTCCAACCCGCCGTGCACCCTGAGGATTCCATTCAAAGGACTGCTTTGCAATTTCGTCGTTTGGTTTCCTCAGTGTGTGACCAATCCAACGCCATTTACGCTTTCTTATGTCGACGTCCAGCCGCTCTTGACTTGTCCTGCGCCACAATTCCTCATTTGATATTATTTGTGGCCAGCGAATCTTTAGGATGTGGCGAAGACAGCGATTCACAAAAGCCTGCATTTTCTTCGAAATAGTAGACGTGACTTTCCAGGTTTCACAAGCATATAACAGCACGGATTTGACATTGGATTCGAAGAATCTCAACTTAGTGCGTAAGGAGATTTGACTGGATTTCCAAATTGGGGACAGGGTACCGAAGGCAGCACGAGCTTTATTCATTCTACTTTTATCGTCCAGATCCGTACCACCGTTTGCAGAAACAATACTGTCAAGGTAGTTGAACTGTTCCACTACTTCAACTGGCGTCTCCTGTAGAATAATACGCTGCTGTGTGGAGCGGCCTGTGAGCATTATTTTTGTCTTTTTGCTGTTTATTCTTAGACCACTCGACTCTCCCTTCACTTGCAGCGTTTGGCACATCCCGTTCAGCCCACTGATGTTATTTGCCAGTAGACATATGTCATCGGCATAGTCTAAATGACTGAGCCTTTCGAACGGTCTCCATTGAATGCCCTGTCGCTCAGCTGTACCAACACTGGCCGTCAATACGTCGTCCATCGCCAGCAGGAAGAGAATTGGCGATAAAACATCCCCTTGTCTCATACCCTGTTGCACTACGAAGGAGTCGGATAGCTGCCCATTGTGCAAAACAAAACACCTTGCGTTGTTGTAGGACTCTTTAATAATGGCAACAATTTTTGGTGGAATTCCTCTACCAAGCAACGATCTCCATATACATTCTCGGTTGACTCGATCAAAGGCCTTCTCAAAATCCACGAACATGAGGTAAAGCGGTGATTGAAATTCCATCGACTGCTCGAGGACGATACGCAGGGTGTTGATATGGTCGACACACGATCGACCACTGCGGAAGCCAGCTTGATGCCTTTGAGTGTAGACTCGATTCTATCCTTTATTCGCTCGAGAATGATGGTTGCCATTAGTTTTGGGAAAACAGACAAAACAGTGATACCACGCCAATTGTTGCAATTCTTTAAGTCACCTTTCTTTGGCAACTTAACAATCACAGCATCCTTCCAGTCCTTGGGATAGGTTTCGTTTTCCCAAATGTTTTGTATCAGCGGATGTAAATTACTAGCCGCTGTTACGGGATCGGCTTTCAGGAATTCAGCTGGTATTCCGTCCAGTCCAGCTGCCTTGTTGTTTTTGAGGAGATTTATTGATGATAGGATTTCCGATTCTGACGGGGGTTCGATGTCAATACCCCTATAGGACCTGCGCATCTCGTTTAGTTGGGGCACTTCAGCACTCTGCTCGCCTGAATCCTCATTTAGCAGGGCACAAAAATGGTCCTTCCATCTACGAAGCTGATCCTCAATTGATACCAAAAGTGTACCATCCACATCCATTACAGGATGATTGGTGTTGCTTTTTTTCCCGATCACATCTTTGGCTATTTGGTACAATTCCCGGATATCTCCTCTTCTGGCAGCGCTTTCCGCATTATCTGCGAGCTCATCTAACCTCACCCTCTTGTCACGTCTCACACAACTATAGACCATCTTATGTGCAATGCGGTACTCTCTTCGCAAGTCAGCCTTTCGTTGAATATCTGCTTCGGCATTTATTTGGATTTTCAACGATTTGCGAAGTTCGATCTTATCCCAGGTGTTTTGGGATATCCAAGAGTCTCTACGTCTCGTTCACTTGGGTACAGTTTCGGATCCAGCCTCCATAAAAACACTTTTAATTTCACCCCCATCTCATCAATTGTTGAATGCTGGATTCCATTTAATGACGAGGCTCTGTCGTTAAGGGTGGTGACATAGTTTCGACATATGTTGGGGTCATTCAAAGCGTTAGTAATGAATTTTGAGCTCCTTGCTGCATCCTGTGCTGGTTTTTGTACGGCAGCGGTTCGTAATTTGAGACTCATCAGAACCAAATGGTGGTCGCTTCCCACATCGGCATTTCTTATACTGCGGACATCACACATAGACTTCCTCCATCGCTGCTGAATCATGATATGATCAATTTGGTTTTCGGTTTGACAATCTGGATGCACCCAGGTAATTTTGTTGCACGTCTTATGCTTAAATACAGTCCCAGCTATCACAAGACGATTCGCGTTACAAAAATCGACAAGCAAGTCACCATTTTCATTCCGTGACCCCAAGCCATTTCTTCCCATCACGCGTTCCAGTCCGTAATTGTCTGAACCGACTTGGGCATTAAGGTCTCCCATAACGACAATGATGTCAGCTCTCGGAACACTACTGTTAACCGAGTTAAGATGAGTGTAGAACGCGGTTTTGTCTTCCTCTGTCACTCCATTTGTGGGGGCGTAGCACTGAATTATTGTGACGTTACGAATTTTTGAACGAAACCTTGCTGTCATTAATCTCGCAGAAATGAGCGCCCAGGAGATCAAACTACGCCTCGCTTCTTCGCTCAACATAATTCCGACACCATGCAGTCTTTGGCCACCCTCTCTTTCATCTTCCCCGGAATACAGCATTCTCGTCTGTCCAGTGTCTGATCTGTATTCAGCTCTTCCTCTCCACTTAGTTTCGCTTATGCCCAGGATACTGATCTTTTTCATTCATACGCTTCTAATAATTTAAATAGTATTATTGTACCTATACAAAATTTCTGAAAGAATATTGTTGAACATTCCTATTTTTTTTTCGAAGCTTAATACATTTTTCGAAAACGACACTTTAAAAGTTGTTAAGTACGTACCTAAGGGTTTTTAAAATTCCTTATAGAAAACATATTAAAGGAAAATATTTCTAAATTAAGTTGGGTTTTTGTGTAAATGGAAATCCACACAAGTGCCAGTCCATGCTGCAAGTTATAAATCAATTTCTATTGATTACTAATTTTGAATGAACAACAAAAACAAAAATATTTTTATTTTATAAAAAAATAACAGTAGGTTCCATACAAACGCTAAATACCCTATTAGGAAAATCTTATTTTTCCCGAAAACAACTTCTACAATTTTGATAATATTTTTGTCGGTATGTTTAAACAAGTGTGATTAAATAAATATTAAATATTATAAAAATGTACACTTTCTCCAGTAGCGTAGCTACTGCGGTATCAGCCGTATCAATGATACGGGGCCCCCGAGATGAAGAGGCCCCCACGATACAGAGAACTTGATGAGCGTAAGAAATGATTCATGGAGATGAATACGACACACAATGTCGATTACGTTATTAGAATGTACTTTTTTTCATGTGTCTTTTAAATAGTTTTCCTGTACGTATCCTATATGGATTAAAGAACCTCTAAAAATCAGAAATGTTTGAAGTTTTTACTGCTCGAAAAAAGGAATTTTAGGGCAATTTCCTGATATTTGGATCGAAATATATTTTTAAAGTCAAAATATTGTTCGTCTCCCACCTGTCAAGCTATTTCAACTGTCGATGTATTAAAAATCCTCAAAAAAAGCGAAATTTTCTTGATTGATATGAAGCTAAACGCAAGCTAAGTTGACATGGCTGAAACTTCTTCTGCGTCAACGTAAGAATACAGTCAACGCGTTGGTGAACGTGCCCTAACTTCGTTGACAGAGTGATTACACGGCCAACAAAAATAATCATCGCATTGACGATGAATTTGTGTCAACGAAAGTGTCAACGCAGCCGAGAACGCTTCAACAGTATGCTGCGTTGACGATCACACGACAAGATAATTTTGGGATAGAATTTGACGTCACGTCAGAGAGTCAACGCGTTGACGATTTGCGTTGACCTTCAAATTGTAGTTTATCTTAGGAAAAGTTCCTTGATTGTTAAATTTAAAATAGGTTGATGTTAGTTTATTTTGCCGGAAACAAAAAAGGTATTGCCACTGTTACGAAAAATGGGGCCCCTAAGAAATTGTTGATACGGGGCCCCTGAAATGCTCGCTACGCCACTGACTTTCTCGATAATTAATTTTTCTCACTATTGCTAAAACGGATTTAAATATATATATAGGCAGACGACATTTTATGTCATGTCTATATATGTAATTTATTCACGAATTTGTTAAAATTATTTAATGTAATATGCAATTTTATTTGAATAAACAATATCTATCTATCTATCTATCTATCTATCATCTATATATTTTTTTTATTGCAAATAAGTCGAAATAAAGTGTCAAAGTTTAAAACAAAAAATTTGATTTTTTAAAAAGTTTTAAAATATTCTTTTTTTAATTCGATAACTCAAAAACGGTTCCATTTTTTTTTATTTAATTTTATATGCACATTTATAAATGGTTAAGATTTGTATTTGCAAAATTTTTCCTTAAAAAGTTTTAAAGAATTTTATATAAAAATAATAATTTTTTAAAAAAGCCGTTCCAACATGTTTTTTATTTACATACTCGTATTTGATGAAAAATTGAGATTGCAGTATTTTTTTAACTTCAAACTATTAAAGCAGTTGTTTTATCGAAATTAAAAAATTCATGCTTCCAAACATTGTTTTATAATAATTTTCATGTCCATGTCATATAATTGTTAAAATACTGGGCCCATTGAACATGGGTGTATTAGAATCGAAAGCAACTTATTCCACTTTTTCTAGTTTTGAGATATTTATAAATAAAGAAATGTTTTCGAGGACGTGGCCTTAAACAGTCTTGACTCTAATATTTTTTTTATGATTTTTCTTGGATCTTAAATCCTCTACGCATATCGATTTTCAATGGCGCCCAATATGTCTTGAAAATATTAACCAATTCATTTTGGAATGATGTGTTTTGAAAGTCAGTATGTGGAATAGATGTGTTTTGAAATTCTTTTTTGTTAAAAGATTGGAGAGGATTTATAAGGTTTGTGAAATTTAAATATTCGCAATAAACATAGTGAGGTATGTATAGGGGGCCTGCTGTCCCACTGCAACCCCCCTGCTTGGGCTCACTATAAGATTAGGGCTGAGTGCGATGTTGAGTATATTCAAAGTTTCTTTGGTATTTGAAGAATTCTTCAAAGTAAATTGTTTTTTCCTCAAGTATGAACTTTTGACCCACTTTCTTAAAAAAAGCTATGTGCTTACGACCCACTTTCTTCTGGACTTTTGGCCCACTTGGGTGGGTTATAAGTTCATAATTTATTTATGGACTTTTAACCCACCCAAGGGAGCCAAAAGTCCATTATGGACTTTTGGCTTATGGTCTTTTAACCCTGCACCGTTAGAATAAGGTAAGCAAAAATAATAGCTACACATACGATCTATGTAATTGGCCAAAAAAAAAAAGGTAAATAGGTTTCGATTATTGGTTAGCTTAGGACTTTTAATGATTTAAACATTTTTTTTTTTCTAAGCTGTCGCGAACGATTTTTGACACCTTATTTGAATAATTTTTCAAAAAAAATATGCATAGGTACTTTCTGATGGGCTGTCTTAAAAGTTAAGCATACGTTTCAGTAATTAGTTAGCCATAGATTTTATTTTTATGAATTTTTTGTTTTCCAGTGTTACCGTATAAATTGTTAGCATTTAATTTTCTGACCTTTAAACAAACAAATTTTGAAATTCATAAAGAAAGCTATCAAACCAATTACTGAAACTTCTGTTAAAGTTTTATGACAGCCTTTAAGAAAGAATGCATTTTTTTTTTTGACAAATAAGACAAATAAATTGCAAAAAATTTCTCATGATAAGGTATTGGAAGATTTTCTGGATTGAAGGGATATTGACATACATCGGTATATCTGGATAGTTTTAATCGTGTATTTGGCTAGTACTACTAAGGCTTTCAAGGCATAGTCCAACATTTAAATTTCTGCTCCACTACTCCAATGCTTAGAGGTAATGCAGAAATAAAAGAAATTGGGGATTCAAAAATTATTCAGATCTTTAATTTTATTATGATCTGCCTAATCATAGGTAGGAAGATACTCAAGAAAATTGATTTTTTTTTTATGTTTGAAAGAACATTATTTATAGGTAGGTAAGTTATATTGATGGAAATAGGATAAGGAAAATTCTATTTATATCCCATTAAGATAAACCTCTTCAATCTTTATTAAAATTGTCTCAAAAAGCCTATTTTTAGATTCAAATCACCTGTTTGATGGAAGCACCTACATATTTAATGCAACAAAAATAAACAAAACAAAAATATTGTTTACCAGAAAGCTTCATGTTTCCATTCATATGATTTCAATCTTTACCATAAATGTGTAGGTATGTACTGTAACTGTGTACAAATTTCCATATAGGTACCAAGGTACCACATACCTACTTGTTCTTTGATTCTTCTTAAAAACAAACACAAAAGCAAACAATAAAAATTTTATGACAATTTTACGTATGCAAAATGTCAAGGACGAACCTGATCAATCATATATGTATGGAATATGAATTTTCCTTCATCACATCCAGTTTGATTATATTTTCCCCCACTCTCTCTTTCTCTCTCTCTCTCTCACTATACTAAGCTTCTTTTTTTGTTTGTTTACTTCAATATGTATAACTATGACTCTGGAATAACAGAATACCAATTGAAAATTTACATTAAAGCCAAAGAAATTTGAGTTTACAGTACATAATGTATACACTATGCATATTGTATGGATATATGAGGCATGGGAAAAAAAGGAAATCCCCCAAATACAAGGTCATCCCCTCTCATAATGGCATTTTTTTATTTTGGGTTTACTGTGAGTATGAGATGGATGTAAGTGTATGCATCTGTTGTGTACAATATAGAACCAGAATAAAAAAAAAATCCCACAAGGCACCAGGAAGTGTGAAAGCAAAACAAAAAACTGTTCAGCAATATATTTAGTTTGTATTGTGATGATGAAGGATGTGATGGGATTTGGTAGATATATTTTTTTTTTCTTTCATATTATGCTTCATTTTGTTGATTTTCATCGTCCGTGCAGAAGGAAAAGAACCCCATTCCCCATCCGTACCTACAGCTCCTACATCATTATAATGAAATACACAATATATCCCCATCTTTGTATGCGTATACAGATTTTGTTCTTTTTTTTTTTTCTTTCGTATTTGTATCTTGATCTCATGAATAGCAGGCTAAACTCCAAACAAAACATCTACCCTCCAGCCAGACCTGAGCTTTTAATAAAGTAGAACACAGGAAGGAATATCTGAATCTGAGAATTATATATATAGGAAGAGCGATCGTAAGATGATTGGAATTCCGTGCGTATAACGCACAATATTGAAGAAAACTAAAAGCTGAAGAAAAGAGGCTTTAGTGCTCACAGCATCAGTTCATATATCATCTTTGTTCATCACACATTCTCACACACACCTCTTCCTAGTTTTGTATCTTTTAATTTTGAAAAGAAAAAAAAATGCGGTAAAAATGAAAACCTCATAGAAGGAAATTTGTGGATTCTCTTAGCTTGATGAATTTTAGGATAGAAAGATATCTTTTTTACGGATAACACCCTTTCTTCCAAGCATTAACTTTTAAAGACATTGAACTTTTGGAAACATATTAAGGTACATGAATATGATGGGAAAAAAGAATGGAAGCATTATTAGTCTTTTTTGAGAACCCATTTTGACATAGGTTTATGATCGATATGAAAGAGGTTATGAAACTTAACACCATGATTGACATCAATCATTCTTTTTATTTAATTTTAAACTTTAATTTAGTTTTAAGGTGGGAAACGCTGCACTACAAAATCCTAAAAAACTCAAAACTAATATGTGTAGAGAGCTTTTCAATAATGGGGGTGGGTTGATGGCAAATCAAATAAAACAAGCTGTGTCTGAGGAATTCAAAAAATTCTAGTACCTACAAAAGTATAAATAACGATCAAAATCTTAAAATATCGGTGTTAGACGCACCTTCTGGTAAAATATGAATGTTGCTTTTAGGGAATATCCTTTTTCTATGTCAAAGGGGGACACCTCCACTATTTTGAATAATAATTTGAACATTAAACAAGTTGCGGCAACGCCTGCAGATACCAAACGAATGTTGGGAAATTTTAGTTGATGTCTTTAAAAATAGATCTTGAGCAGACGCTTCTTCAGATGTTCAAAGGGTAGACACGGTGCATTCAAGAGTATACATATACAAGCGTCCACAAGCTTTTTTTCAAAGCGAACCTCTGTCTATCAACTCCTACTCTCACCTCCCCGTTGCGAAGCACCAACAAGCCTCGGATACGGATGGATTTACTGTTGACGAACCAAGCAAACGAAATAAGGACAACGAACTTCGGATCTGCACGTGGACTGTTCTGTCTCTCTCTAGACCATGTGCAGCTAAACATTTAGCGAAAGGCCTAGACTGCTACAAAGCAGACATCACTACAATCTAAGAAGTGCGAAGGGGTGGCCCGGCAGAAGAAAATTGGAGGACTGCGACATCTACTACGGTGACTGTTACCGACCAGAAGCGCAGCGTCTCTTTGGTTGTGGATTCGTCTTTAGAGGCAGACTTAGGCGAGAAGTCTTAAGCTTCAACTATGCGAACACGACAATTCGCATCGTGCGCATGCCCTCACAAAGAAGAAAGATGACGACACCAAGGATGAGTTCTACGAGCTCCTGGACAAGACATATGAGCAATGCCTTAGCAATGATGTTAAAATTGTTTTGGGTGATTTGAATGCCAAGCTAGGAAAAGAAGACGTCTTTGGTGCTACAATCGGAAGATATAGCCTGCACGACACACCTCCGATAACGAACTCAGGCTAATCGATTTTGCTGCGGGGCGAAACGTTGTGTAGGCTAGTAAGCAGTTGCCGCATCTCGATATACACAAGGGAACATGGAGAATTCCTGGCCAATCAACCGCCAATCAGATTGACCACATTGTGATCGACGCAAGGCACTCCTCCAGTATCAAGGATGTCCGAACGTTTTGAGGAGCCAACGTTGACTCTAACCAATACCTCACTGTAGCAAAGGTAATGCTATGGATATCCAGACCAAAGCCAAAATACGGAAATACTGTGAGGAAGTTTGTTGTCGGCAGCTACAGTCGCAAGAAATCACCAGATACTTTTTCAATCGAGTCTCTTGTGTTTTCTTGAATAGTCTTATGCCACCAACTTCAAGCATTGAGAACTAGTGGAAGAATTGCCAGAAAGCCTCAGAGATGCCACCTTTGAAGTGCTGGACCTCACACGACCACCATAGCTATACCCTTGGTTCGACGAAGAATGCCAGCAAGTATATATACAGCCAAACAACATGCATACAAGGCGGCGCTGCATAGAAGCACCAGAGCTACTCGCGAGCTCTACGACCAGAAGAGAAGAGAGGAACACAAGCTTCTAAGAAGGAAAAAGAAAGTGCATGAGAAGCGTGCGATCGAGGAAATAGAGGTATGCCATTGCAGGAATGAAGCTCGGAAGTTTTACCAAAAGGTAAAGAGAAAGGATCGCAGTCGGTTCGGAGGATATGGAAAAATCATTTCTGCAAATTGTATAAAATCGATGACGAACAGAGTTCCGCTACCATGCAAATTGCACCATTCAACCACGACGTAGGCCAACATTTCCGTCCACCCGATCTTGATGAAGTGAGGATAGCCATATCTAAACTTAAGTCAAATAAAGCTGCTAGAGCTGATGGCCTTGCGGCTGAGCTATTCAAAGCGGCTGGCGATGAATTGGTTAGGAGTATGCACCAGCTCATCTGTAAAATATGGTCGGAAGAAAGCATGCCCGATGAATGGAACCTCAGTATTGTTTGCCCGATCCTCAAGAAAGGCGATCCTCTGGACTGCACCAACTACAGAGGCATCAGTCTTCTTAATATCTCCTACAAGATCTTCTCTGCCGTACTTTGTGAACGCCTGAAGTCATTCGTCAACAACCTGATAGGTCCATATCAGTGTGGCTTTAGGCCAGGGAAGTCCACCATCGACCAAATATTCGCACTACCGCAGATCTTGGAAAAAACCCAGGAGTTTCAAATCGATACCCACCACCTTTTCATCGATTTCAAGGCCACGTATGACAGCATCTATAGAGACGAGCTATATAGAGCAATGTCTAATTTTGGCATCCCTGCCAAACTCGTCTGTTTGTGCAGGGTGACGATGGAGAATGCACGCTGCTCCATCAAGGTCGGCAAAGACCTCACCAAAACATTTGATGTCAAAAAAGGCTTTAGGCAAGGCGACGCGCGCTGTCATGCAACTTCTTCAACATCGTTCTTGAAAAAGTAATGCGAGACTCTCACGCCAACACTAGAGGCACAATCTTTCAAAAGTCCGTTCAATTACTCGCTTACGCTGTTGACATTTAAATAATCTGACGAACAAAGCGAGATGTCAGTGGTGCTTTTGTGAGTATTGAGAAGGAAGCCAAGAAGATGGGTTTAACGGTGAATGAAAGCAAAACGAAATATATGCTGTCAACAAGAAAGGACACCCAACACCGACGTCTCGGACAGAACTTCACTATAGTTAGCTATAATTTTGAGGTGGTCGGAGACTTTGTCTACCTAGGATCCGCTATATGCCCAGCGAACGATACCAGTGCTGAGATCAAACAAAGCATTACTCTTGCCAATCGTTGTTTCTTTGGGCTAAGAAGGCAATTGAGAAGTAAAGCCCTCTCTCGAGCAACTAAACTGTTCCTAAATAAGACGCTTATCATCCCGGTCCTGATGTATGGTGCAGAAGCATGGACACTGTTAACGGTGGATGAGAACGCCTTACGCTGTTTTGAGAGGAAAATTCTCCGGTGATTTTTGATCCGGTCTGCATAGATGGGGAATGGAGAAGAAGATACAACAACGAACTGTTCGGGCTGTATAGCGACACTGACCTAGCCACAAAAGTGAAAAGCCAACGACTGAAATAGCTGGGTCACCTATAGCGAATGGACACCAATACTCCGGCCTGGAACGTCTTTGAATCGAACCCCGGGGGACAGTGCAGTAGAGCTGGAAAGCACAAGCATGTGGAAGAGGACCTCAATCAACTTGGCGTGCAGCTGGAGACAGCTAGATAGAAACAGAGCCGGCTGCAAGAAGCTTGTTGGTTGCGGCACTCGTCCATCCCGGAATGTAGCGCCACCTTAAGTAAGTAAGTCTGAGGAATCAAAAAATTCTAATAAAAAAAAATCGTAAGCTACTGGGTAAATTTCCGCATTGTAAGAATGTAAAAATAGCTTGGTGTTGAGTAGACGCACTTTCGGGTAAAATATGAGTGTTGCCACTTTTAGGAAATACTCTTTCTTTATTTCAAAGGGTGACACCTCTACTTTTTTTATAATAATTTGAACATTAAAAAGGTTGTGCAGGCTTGCAGATGCCAAACGCTTGTTTGGAAATAGCAGTTGATATCTTTAAAAATAGATGTTGAGTAGACGCATCTTCGGTTATAATTTCAATGATGCCACTTTCCGGTAAAATATTTTTTTTATGTCAAAGGGTGGGTAGTTTTTTGGTAATTTATATTATTTCGAACATTCAAAAATTTTCAGAGACGCCTCCAGATGCTAAGCGCGTGTTATGAAAATAACAGTTGATATCTTAAAAGATAGGTGTTGAGTGTTGCCACTTTTTGGGATTAGATTTTTTCTTATGTAAAAGGGTGGGACCTCCACTTATTTGGTAGTTTTTGTATTTTGAATATGAAAAATTGGAACTTATTTTCCCAACCCGCATTGAACATTTCTAGGCATTTTTGCAACTTTTTTCATTTCAAAATATTAAAAAATTACCAAAGAATTGGAAGTCCCACCTTTTGACGAACAAAAAGTAAGTTTCCGAAAAGTGGCAACACTGACATTTTACCTGAAGGTGCGTCTACGTAACACCTCTCTTTTCTTAGCCTGTCAAAAATAAATTTAAAATAAGATCAAATACATATGGTTGGACCATAGATTGGGCGCCACTTTTCTAAGTATTATAGTTCCTGATAGGACTAATAGTAAAGTTTTTCAAATTAATACTACCTTTCTTCGTGACCATTTTATTGTTTTCTTAATTAAATTTACATTCAAATTCAAGTGAACGCCCAGTTGAAAATATTTTCTTCATTTGTCATATTGCTTTGGACATAATAAATACATTTAGATTTTCATATTAAAGTCTTACAATCTTAATTAAAAGCTATTTTGTCAATTTCAGTGCACCTAAATACTAAGACAAAATAACTTCTATATATTTGTATATCCTTCAAATATTGTCTTCTTGTCAAACTTTATTAAATTCCTGTCATTTCTAAGACTCAACCTTTGTACATAGTGTACCTACATAAATTCATAGAAATTTCCAATGACATGCTTATGCTTAACCAATATTTCCAAAAACTGACATTTAAATTTCAATTTCATTTTCAACAAATATTGGACACTTAAATCCTTGTTTACAGGTTTTATAACTTGGCTCTCCAATTCTCCTCATGGTCCCAGTTTATTCGTTTTCCAATTTCGTTTAACTTCAATAACAGAGAACTGAAAATTTTAATAACAATAGTTCAAAAAGAACAAAACAAAAGAATAAGCAGAAAACCCCAAGAACAAAACTGCACAAGCAAATATGTATGTAGGTACGTAAACCCCCTAAACTCTAAACCCCATCATCATCACCATCACGACACGACACTATAAATACAAATATTCAATAAAAGGAGAACAAGGACTTTATCACAATTTATTCACCCGAATTTTTGTTTCTCACTTGGATTTTTTTTTTTTTTTGAACAAAAGAAAAGACATTATTAACTAACGATTTGAATTCAGATTCAGAGAGTTGAAAAGGAGCAGTGTCACAGCATCATAGTGATCTCTCTCTTTGGTCATATAAAAGCTCAATATACACAATGGCTGGAATAATGCCTATCGAAATGAATTAATTACCCTTCAACTGCATAAATCCTTGAAGGCTTGCCATATTTATACGAGTATGAATGTATGTATAGGTACGTTACGTATATTTGAAAAGTTTCTATATAACAAAAGAAAACGAAAATCAACACTTACCAAAAAGTATAATGATGAAAGAAAAGGGAGAATGTCCTTTCAACAAAACCGAATACTGCTCTCTAGATACCTTTGCTGTGCTGTGCTGTGTGTGTCATGAATAATGGTTGGGCATTTAAGGATGTCCAGGGCAGTGTTGCGCTGAATTATTTTATATTATCATCATCATCGAGTGAAAATTTAATATCAGCACCTGACTGGGAATAAAATTCATGCTGTTTCCAATATGGAAGATTTGATGTCTTTAAAAGGCTTTAAGAGGAATTTTGCAGGATATTTCATTGACGTATTCAAAAGATGTTATATTTAAAAGGCGTGAGTGTCAAGTAAGCAAAGCAACTTTCACAAATAGAAAAATAGGTAGGTTGATAATTTGCCGAAAAGTATTTACCGTTTTTCGAAATAAGCAAAGCACCCAAAAAACATAGAAAACATTGGATGACAAATTAAAAACGACTAATTTACGCCAAATTATCCACAGTCCCATTTCTTAATTCGTGAAAGTTACTTTGCTACCTTGATAGTGATAGATAACAAATCACCCAAAAATATATAAAAAACATCGCAAGACAAAATTGAATTTATCACGAATAATTTATGTAAAATTTACTTAGCAATAAAATATGAAGTCTTAAAAGTTATTACCACTTTTCAAAAAAACATAGAAAATATAGAACAACAAATTTGACACTTTTGTAATTTATTAAAGGCACAAAAAATACATAACTGTTAGAACTAATTCATGGCAAGTTATTTAGCCATTGACCATTGGGTTTTAAGAAGTTATTACCGCTTTTCAGAATAAGTTGAATTAGCAAAGCACCCAAAGAATCATAGAAAACATTGAATGATAAATTCAAAATTATTACAACGAATTAACAGCAAATCATCCACATTTTAATTTGTAGATTCGTGAAAGTTACTTTGACACTCATAGATAACAAATCCCACAAAAATACATAGAAAACATCGCATGGATAAAATTCAGTTAACGGATGATTAATGTCAAATTTTAGTAGGCAATAAAATATGAAGTTTTAAAAGTTTTTACCTCTCTTCAAAAAACATAGAAAACAGAACAACACATTTTACACTTTTGCAATTTATTAAAGACACGAAAAATACATAATTGTCAGAACTAATTCATGGCAAATTATAAAGCCATTGACCATTAGTAATATAAGAAGTTTTTACCCCTTTTCGAAATACATATGAATGTTTAATTAGCAAAACATAGAAAACTTTGATTGAAAATTCAAAATTATTACAACTAATTAACGGCAAATTATCCAAATTTTCATTTTTTGATTTGTGGAATTTACTTTGCTAACTTGACACTCATAGATAACAAATCACCCAAAACAGCATAGAATACATCGCACGGAAAAATTTAGTTTATCATGACTAATTAATCAATGTCAAATTTTCTAAGAAATAAAATATGAAGTTTTAAAAGTTTTTACCACTTAAAAAAATAACAAAGAAAACATAGAACAACAAATTTGACACTGTTGCAATTTATTGAAGACACGAAAAATACATAATTGTCACAACTAATTCATGGCAAATTATTTAGCCATTGACCATTAGGTATAAGAAGTTAATACCGCTTTCGAAATATGTATGTTGAATTAACAAATTACCCAAAAAACATAGAAAACTTTGAATACAAAATTCAAAATTATTACAACTAAATAACGACTTATTAACGTCAAACTATCCACATTTTAACTTTGCTAACTTGACATTCATAGATAACAAATCACCCAAAATACATAGAAAACATCGCACGTGAAAATTGAGTATATCACGACTAATTTTTGACAAATTTGCTGAGCAATAAAACATGAAGTTTTGAAAGTCTTAACCACTTTTCAAAAACATAGAAAACATAGAACAACAAATTTGAGACTGTTGCAACGTATTAAAGACTAAATTATGACACATTTTCCACCTTCCCATTTCTTAATCTTTGAGAGCTGCCTTGCAAGCTTCATATTCATTTAAAAGGCCCACATTTGCGACTTTAATAGGTGATTTCGGTAATTTCAAAGTTCCTGAAGTTTTTCTACATTTTAAGAGAGGTCTTAAACTCTTTAAAGACTGCAAAATATTTGATAGAAAATGCTTAAAAACTTTGCAGCTGAGTGGTGTCTTATATTTGAAGTTTAAATGAATGAAACTGTTCAAGTTCTTCAACAATATTCAGCTTCAAATTTTTTGAAATTCGAAAAGAAGTGCCATTAATTTTCTACATTCCCCCAAGGAAAGTTTTAGAAAACATTAGAAAGCACTCATAGGGAGCCTTTGTGAAATAAAATCAATTCTAATTCGCTCCTGTTTCCTACTTCTTATTCCCAGTTGAACAAATCAAATTGATAAAAAGGCCTTAATTTTGATTGAAGTATTGTGTATAGTTTCCACCTTCCTACATTGTATTGACCGCATAAGGCTTTGTTCTTTTTCCAAACATCACACACACCCACACGCCCACACCCTCTTGAGATGCAAAGATATTTGAAAAGAAATGAAATTTCAGGAATTCCATACATCACATTGGTTTTGGTTTTGGTTTTGGATTTTGGAACGTCCTTCGCTCGGTGTCGTGGGTGGTCTCTAAGATACTTCGGTTAGAAAATTCCATTACCATCTGTCTACAGGACATCATATCAATGTTAGATCAAAAAAAAAAAAAAAACAAAATAAAACTTAAGGAATGTTAAAAGGACCAACAATGGGCGGTTGATGGTTAAATTGTGATAGATGTGGCTTATTTTTTTTTTTGCTGTTAGGACTGACTTTGAAAGAACGAATGAAAAAAAAAAATAACTTGAACAAAGTTTATTGATTTTATTCCCTAGAGAAGGAGGAAGTAGAAAGGATTTTTCTGGTATCCTTAAATTGTTCATAACTAAACGAACATTTTTTCTGCATGTATAGACTTCCTTATTAAGAAAAAAAAAAAAAGAATTATGGCAAAGGGACTACACAAAGTTGCCTTTTTCCCACTTTTTTTCTACACCTCCCCTTCCCCCTCCCGCCTCCTGTTATTTCACTGAAAACTATACTACATTTTATTTAATGATTGCTGCCCCGCATGTCTTTATGGGTTTCAGCACAGTGAACATAGAAAAAATCCTTCTTTTTTTTTGGTGGAAACCACAATTCGAAAATTGTTGTAATTGCGCGCACTCTCGCGGTCAGGAAATGAACAACTACTAGAACGGGAATGTAGATAGGGTATCCTTCATAAAGTAGCAGCTTTTCGATGATATCACATCTACCGACCGACATTCTCGCTCCTGGGGTGGTGGAGGTATAGTAAAACTGAGAAAATTAAATGAAACACACACGCTTGATGATGGTGCAGCACATTATCGTGCGGAGCAGCGGAAAGTCAACAATCCTTTTTCCCTTATAACTTCCAGCTTCGACCATCCTGTTTTTCAGAACACACACTTTTGGAATTTTGAACGGCTTTTGCCTTTTTATCACATGTTTTGTTAGTGCTGTCGCTTCCGTGGTTCCGTTTGGGCTGGCACAAAACTTCCAAATATATTTTGCGTAAGTGGAATGGAAGCAAGAGAGGGGAGTTGGTGGGGTGGGTAATACGGACAGATAGGATATTGTTTGTGCGTTCGCTATTGTATGAATATAGTTCAGGCATCCATGTCGAAATTTATTAGCAGCAGAGTTTTGGACTTGTAGAGAATAACTCGTAAATAAAAGCCCAGAACATTGCGTCAAGGCATAAGAGAGGCCAACAACGACGACGGTACGCGAAGCACATAGTTCCGCACCGCAATGAGGGATATTGTTCATACAGCGTAAAATAATGCGATCTGCAGGAAGCCCAAAAGGATGCAACCAAACAATATATACCAAGTTCTAATATCCCCATGGTGTGCGCACATACCAAGTGCAAGCAAAAGCGAGTGGTGATGGTGAGTGGTGAAGCAGTCAGTCTATATAGGTATATGGTTGAACCACATATCCAAGTTTTGCCACTAACAGAGAGTATATGTACCTTACCTACACTGAACATTCATATAAATATTCCTGTTAGTGCACCTTTAGGCTTCCTGCTGCAGTTATGCCGGATGTGAAGCCGAATTTTAACCAATCCGTATGGTTTGGTTGTTTAGTACAATGAACTGTTAGTAAGAGTATGAGATTTTGTGCATGGCTTCTATTTCCCATGAAAGAGTGCAGATTTAATTTAATATTTGGAGAAGTGATACTCACAGAAATTATTTTTATTCATATGAAACGTTTGGACCTTTAGGAAAATAAAATAAAATAAAATAAAATAAAATAAAATAAAATAAAATAAAATAAAATAAAGGACATACATCACAGTGAACTTCCTTGTCCTTGATCTTGTTATTCAATAGGACACTGTACTCATACATATACTTATTTACTTACTTAAGGTGGTGCTACATTTCGGAGTGGATCGGGACCTCAACCAAGAAGCCGCTATTCCAGCATGTTCGGCCTCTACCTAGCTGTCTCCAGTTTCGCATGCCAAGTTATTTGAGGTGCTCTTCCACTTGCTTGTTACGCTGCTTCCTCTACTTCGCCATCCCACGGGGTTGAATTCAAAGGCTTTCAAGGCCGGAGCATTGATGTCCATTCTCTCTAGGTGACCCAGGCCACCTCAGTCGTTGGCTATTCAATTTTGTGGCTATGCTGGTGTCGCTGTACAGCCCGTACAGTTTGTTATTGTGTCGTTTTTTCCATTCCCCATCTATGCAGATGGGCCCAAAAAACACCCGGAGAATCTTTCTTTTCCAAATATCAGGACCGGGGTGATAAGTGTCTTATATAGGGACACTTTAGTTGCTCGAGAGATGGCCTTGAACGTTGTAATCATGTTTGCTAAGTCCAAAGAAGCAGCGATTGGCAGAGTAATTGTTCGTTTGATCTCAGCACTGGTGTTTCTCTTAGTTGATAGCGGAGCTTAGGTACACAAAATCTTTGACCACTTCGAAATTAAAGCTTTCTACGGTGATGTTCTGACAAAGATGTTGGCATTGGGTGTCTTTCCTTTTTGACATCATATATGTATTTGGTCTCGCCTTCATTTACCATTAAACCTATCTTCTGAGCTTCCTTCTCGATACTCACGAAAGCACCACTGACATAACGTTTTTTTCGGTCCAATTATTTCAAGAATGATGAATGAATGACAACGGTTAACCTTGCCTAAAATCTTTTTTGACATCAAAGTTATCGGTGATGTCGCATTGTCCATCATCATCCTGCATAAACGCCAAAATTTGGGAGGGATGTAAGAACTAGACATTGATCGATTTAGCTCACCTAGATAGATGCTGTCATATGCGGCCTGAAATTCCTGGTTTTTTTCCAAGATCTGCCGTATGGCGAATATTTTTGGTCGATGGTTGATTTCCCAGGTCTAAGATTGAAGCGGGTATTGCATGTGTCCCTCTTTATTTTGCTAAATGGCCGTTAAGCTCTAAACCAAAAATGATATGAATTGTATTGATTACAAGCAAAGCACTCTAATGAAAATCGATAAAGATATCTTTTATTTGATGGTTTATGGCTTAATAACTTGATCCTGCAGGTTTTCTATGTTTTTTGTGCTTTTCTAGCTTGATATCAAGTTAGCAAAGCAACTTTCACGAATTGAAAAATCAGTAGGTTTATACTTTGTCGTCAACTAGCTGTTACAGTTTCGAATTTTTCGTTCTATGTTTTCTATGTTTTTTTTTTTGTAAAGTTGTAAAAACTTCTTAAATTTAATATTTAAGTACCTCACAATTTGCCGTTAGTTATTTGTGAAAAAAATTAATTTTGTGGTGCGATGTTTTTTATGTATTTCTGGTTTATTTGTTTTCTATTAGTGTCAAGATAGCAAAGGAACTTTTACAAATTTTAAAATGGGCAGGTGGATCGTAAATAATTAATTAGTTGTGACAATTTCGAATTTATCATTCAATGTATTCTATGTTTTTTGGTTTTTTTTCTTGACATAACTCGAAAAGTGATAAAAGCTTCTTATACCTTAAGTATTAAGGCTTAATGATTTGCCATTAGTTAGTCTTTCATTGATTGTGAAAAATTGAATTTAACTGTGCAATGTTTTCTATGTTTTGTTATGGTGCCTTTCCTAGCAAAGCACCCCTCAAAAAGGGATAAAACCTGCTTAAACGGAGCTTAAACGGAATGGTTTATAGCTAATAATTCATGGCTAGTTAAACGTTGATAAAATTTGATAATTTTGAATTTGTCGTTCTATGTTTTCTATGTTTTTTTTCAAAAGTGGCAAAAACTTCTAAAACTTGGCATTTTATTGCTAAATAATTTACCGTTTATTAGCCATTGATTATATGTGAACTAGGTAATTTTGGTGAACAATACATAGAAAACATCGCACGAAAAAAATGTATCTGTCACAACTAATTAACGGCAAATTATTAAGCACTAAAATATTAATAGTAAATTTTAGAAGTTTTAACCACTTTTCAAAAAAAAAACATAGAACGACAGATTAGAAATTGTCACTAATAATTAACGACATATTATGCACCCAACCATTTTTCGATCCGTGAGAGTTGAGTGGGTACATTTCTAAATACATAGGTATTGTAGGAATACATTAATTAGAAAAGAGCCAAATAGTTCTGATTCATTAAATTAAATGTGTTTTTTGACAACAATTCTAAGCCAAACTTTTAATGGTTTTGTGCTTTAAAAATATGCCTTCGATAACTTTGTTCATTTAAAAATGTAAGAACAAACTTCTTATCTGAACAATTTTTAATTTCCAAATGATTCCCACATAAAAATGTTCTTAGAAATTTTTTTTACTCAATACATGTTGCATGGTTAAGTGAAACATTTATGTAAATCCCATGAAGCTTTTAAAGTTCAAATCACTCAAAAATTTCACACTATCAATGGGATACTTACTTGATTCCTTAGATAAAAGGAATATCACTTAATTTTCTACCTAGAATATCGGTTGAAATCTTTCCGGGATAACACAGGTAGAAACAAGATACATACACATAACATCCCTTAATATATCTCATAAACGTACCCCAATCCCCAATACCTTAATATTGGTTTTCTTATGATGACTCTTTAACACTCTTCTAGTGTTCTCACTTAAAGTGTTGATAATTCTCAAGGATCATAAATTTAACAGTAAGCCAAAAAGGAAACCTTACTCAATATTGATTTTAATTCATTTCATTTTGTTTTTTTTTAATTCTTTGGTTCTCTTGTATTCTGGAGAGTGATTTATTTGGGGATGCCTTGGAGCATAAAACAGCATGTGCCTTATGCCATCACGCTGTGTCACTTTTCAGAGACACAGAGAAATCTCACTCAGTGCGTTACTGATGGTGCTTTTACTTCCATTTTCCATGTAAAAAATTAAGGCAAAAAATATATATTAAAAAAAAAAGGAGGAAGAAACAAATCAGAAATAAAATAGATGATGGAGTCCCTTTTTTTTTGTTGCTTCTCATTTTAGAGAATTCAATTTGTCGACGAAGAAATAATCAAAATGAAAAGTTTTACAAATTTATATTTGGATTTTATGATTTGGAAAATTAATTTCTTCAGCGAGTTACGCTACGCGACGCGCCAGGCGATTTGTATCCCTAGGTTTTTTTTATGTTGAATTTCTTCATCCCCTATAATATTTATATAGCAGAGAAAGAAGTACCAAGACCCAACCTCCACTCCATAGAGCTTCAGCTGTCCTCCTCCTTTGGCCTGATAACGAATGCCATTTGCAAACAAGTTCCGCTTGTTTGAGTCTGTTTCAAAATTAAAAATAATAATGCAAACAAGAACAAAAAAAAAAAATATTAAAATAACCAAGAGAACAAAATAAACAAAACGCCCCTATATTGGCCCACCAACCGACGACGACGACCACCCGGCCCTTGTTCTTCCTTCGAGGAAAAACTTTTCCAAATTCATTTTAATATTATATTTCACTTGGTTCGTTTTAACATACACCAAAAGGATCCGTACCCGGATTCGTATTCGAGTCTGGATCCCATTTCTGATGCGGTGGTAACTGGGTAACAAATTATTTCGGCTGTTGCTGCTGCTACAGTTGTTGGTATATACCAACAATGTTATAACACGCAAACGAAGGTATTATAAATTATGCTCTTACGCTTAAATGGAAACCGAGCTGCAAAATGCTGTTTTCCAAAAAATATTGCTTTTTAAATAATTCCTTAATGAATTCAGGATGTAAAATATAAATATGCCGAACGTTATGAGGTTTTAATACAAAAACAGAAAAAAAATAACAAAATTGAGGCAAAAACTTTCATAACGAATGTGGATAAAGGTTTTATACTTTGTTTGGGGGCCTCTATACAAAATTCACTAATTAAAGGAAGACCAAAAAGGCAAATTTAAATTTTAAATACAAAATAACGAAGGTTATTTTTTTTTGTGACTTTTTGATCAGATTTTCTTTTCTTTGGAAAAGATGATTGCATTGTTGTGAACCCGCAAGTTTGATAACGATACAAATTGTAATAAAGATCATGTTGTCGTTATTTAAGTGTTCAATTTTTAAGCTTCTAAAAACTGCAGAATACATAAATTTGATTTAAAAATATTTATTTTTTGAACTTGCAATTTTTTTGTTCTTAAAATTCTCGTTGGTTCATTGAATAGTTATTCATACATTGATACATTGATTACACGTATCTGCTTCTGCGTAGTATCCCGTGACTCAATGGCTCATGCGTTAGACGTCATACACGTAGGCCGAAGGTCTTGCGGTCGATTCCCAGCCAAATATATTGCTGGTCAAATCAAGGCACAAACTTATCTTTGGGATGGTTAAAAGCCCGCAGAAGGTGGAAGAACTGCAGGCGGTGGCGGTCATGAAATTCTGATAGTGGATGAACATATTTCGAAAGGTCAACGGTAGCAGCATGTAGCGTATGTTCCATACTGGCCGGCAATAAAAGGCGTCTGTTTCCTATAGTGGGAAAAGGCTGATGTACTTATCAAACCAAGGCTTGTGGGGTTATTCACATCCTTGAATCCGGAGTGAGAAATATTATTACATATTGAGATGAGACGACAGAGTCCCCAATATAGGTTATCAAAATATGGTGAATTCTCCTATGGCCTCATTGACCGTTCTAAGCCGGACATCGAATTTTCGGGTTTGGCATATTTCGTGTTATAAAAGAAATTGAGACGTCTTAAATAATGAATCACAGTAACAAGAACAAGAAATCTTTGAGATTCGACTAAAGGTACTTTTGGCAGTAAGACTTGAACAATGATTGGAGCTTGGAACGCTATAGTTCCCTTTGCACACCAGAAAGGTATGAATAAGTAAACCGTGAAATTTTTCGACTTGACATCAAAATTCTGTGACTCATTGAGACCAAATGGAGAAGAAAAGCTGAATACCTAGAACGCGGAATTGGGACTGTAGATAATGTTGTGCGCTGGTGATGAGGAGACAGACGCATGTAGATCAAAGATTGATTAGTCCAGCGTAGATCACAGCGAACATAAAGGAGACTAGCTTTCTAGCTGACCTAAATGTACACCGACATTTTGCCACCACACTTCGCGATAGAGCGTCTACCTTACAATTTTAGGTGTATCTGTTGATGCTATGTGGGGTCAAGAGATTCCTGGATAAATACTTGGGACAAAATTATGAGACGTGACAAGAAGGCAATATTGGACAAACTTTCGGAGAGTGCAGAAATAGCTACAGGAAAAGGTGATACATGGCAGCTGTACAAAATCACCAAACACATTGTCGACTTTCGGAGAACCTACAAAAAGAACAATCTTTTGTTGAATGACAATCTGTTATTGCAGACTATAGAAGATCAGTTGCGGTGCGGTGGTGGAGGAATTATTTCCGTGTACTGCTCAAATAGAATACAAATGTTGATCCTCAATTTAAAATACGCACGCAGGTCTTCCAGGGGTATTGAAACCAGTTCAACAACAAGTGCAGAGGTAAAAGCTGTGATTCATCTTATAAAGTCAAACAAAGTAGCTGGACTTGACGGTTTACCCGCAGAGTTCCTGTACTGTAAGCAGATCCGGAAGCAAGTTCATACATTTTACAACCACTTGTGGAGGCTTTTTGGGAAAATGAAACCTTTGCGAGTGACTGAAAGGATGGTGTCTAAGAATAAACAGCAAAAAGACAAAAATAATGCTCCGCAGGCGGCTCCACACCTCAGCGTATTATTCTACAAGAGATGCCAGTGGAAGAAGTCGAACAGTTTAACAGTTTATTGTTTCTGCAAACGTTAAAAGTAGACTAAATAAAGCTCGTGCTGCCTTCGGTACTCTGGCCCAATTTGGAAATCCAGTCAAATCTCCTTACGCACTAAGTATTGAGATTCTTCGAATCCAATGTAAAATCCGTGCTTTTATACGCTTGTGAAACCTGGAAAGTCACGTCTACTATTTCGAGGAAATTTCAGGCTTTTGTGAATCGCTGTCTTTGCCACATCCTAAGGATTTGCTGGCCACAAATAACATCAAACGAGGAATTGTGGCACAGGAAAAGTCAAGAGCGGCTAGACGTCGACATAATAAAGCGTAAATGACGTTGGATTGGTCACACACTGAGAAATTGCAAAGCAGTCCTTTGAATGGAATCCTCAGAGTGCATGGTGGGTTGGAAGACCAAGAACAACATGGCAATCAACTGTCTTAGCAGAAGCAGAATCCCAGAGAAAGACGTGGCCACAGTTAAAATATCTTGCAGCAGACCGTGAAGAATGGGGGCATTTTGTTGATGCCCTATGCCCCAGATGGGGTTACAGGACACGATGATGAAGTCCTACAGGCAGTTAAGGTAAATTCCAAAATAAAATTATTATTATTAAAATCAGATTTCCTCTCCAAAAAATTGATCCGAACTTATTATGTATTAAATTTAGAACGGTCACCAGCGCCGTAGAAATCGATTATCAATCACTTTATCATGAAAAGATTTAAATAGAAAAGTGCCGAACAAATTTTGGACTAGCATTGTCAGCGCTACTGACAACTGAAAAATTTTAAAAGTTGTTCTGTTGGGCACTTCATACCTTTTTAATCTATTACTGTTAATAAAAATAAAAATGGTATATCGATATTTTGTCATGATAAGCGTGACCACCTGTACCATAATTAACGGTACAGTACCGAAATTTAGTGCTGTGTACCGTGTACCGAAGAAAAGCCTTGGTACACAATAATACCAATATCAAATTCGTATAGCTACCGCAGGAGTGTCGACAAAATTTATTGAAAAAAATGATCGAAAATGTTAAGAGTTTTCCGACTCGAAAAAGAGCAAGAACAGGGCGGGATGAACGCAAATCAATGGATATCTTTATAAAAACAGTTGAAATCCAAGAAGAACATTGACACTTTTGATCCAGGAGTCGGAAATCAACATGACAGATACAACGACGAAGGTCTTTTCCTCTTCCCATATCTTTTAAAGTGTCTTTTTAAAAATTTCTCGAAAACGTATTGAACACGGTAATGGCATAGGTATACAAAAATATATTGAAAATTAATAAACACTTAACTTTCATTGCTAAAAACCTTGTCAGAAATGTGCAAAACTAGAAATTTCACGACACAAACTTTCAAAATCTTCGAAAATAAAAAAGGATTTCCATAAAAAGAAATGGAGTTCACCTTTAAAAAACTTGCGGTATTTTAGATAATTTTTTTTTTTTAATTTTTCATGATTCATATGCTGCATATATTCGGACAATATATTTTGCAAATAAGTATTTTATGTTTATTTAAAAAAAAAAAATATTTTCTTGTGTACCGAAATCGGCTTGATCACCCTAGTCTTGATCATGACAAAACAATTGCAGTTACATTTTTCAAAATAAGATCATTTTTACGGCTCTGATGATAGTCTAAAAATTTTCAAAGTAGTTTTGTGCGGCCTTTTTTACTTTTTTCATCAGAATTTTCTTGTACTTAAGAAAAAATGTATTTGGATTTTTGTATGAAAAATCGATCACCTTTACGTTTTTCAAAATCAAACTATTTTTACGGCACTGTCTGGTGACTGTCCAAAGTATGATTTTCAAATTATCTGTAAGGTTCAAGGTCATCCAAAAATTCATAAACACATTCAAGACTTAGGTTAACCATTAGAGATATACCTACAATCTTGACCATAAAATCTTATGAAAAGGATAATAAACTATACTTCCTCCAAACATGACTGTTTTAAAATTTTCCAGTCGATCAATCTTATAAAAGATGCCAAAGTCAAATGTATTATTTTATCTCAAATTTGTTTGCCAAGCTTTCGATCTATGAAACAAAAATATTGCACATACATGCATGTATATTTGAAAGATATCAAAGAACCACAGCACTTCCTAAAACTTTATCTTCCTCAGAGTCACTGCTATTTATATCCTTTTTCTAAAAAAAAAAAAAACGTTTGGAGATATGTACATATTTCTGTTTGCATTCAACTTGATACATCACTTTCAAACTTAAACTTAAAGATGCCAAAAGATGCAAATGGTTTTCTTTTTTTTGTACGCCCTTTTTCTAAATCTACATGTCGATGTCAGTCAAATATTTTTAACTGCTTTGTAAACTGTAAACTGTGATGAAGAAGAGACATTCACATCAGAGACACAGAAAGAGAGAAAGAGAGAGGTCAAAAGACATTTGAAAAGATCTTAAGACGAAAAAGTATCTCACTCGAATTTTATTGCGACTATGATAACAAATTGAATGAATTGACATTGATTAACTGAACTTGGCCCATGGCAAAGGACTTAACTTCGAAAAAGAAGAGTATACTCGTATAGAAGTAGAGTTTTTAGCCAACTAACTAATGGGTTTACAAATAATGATGAAGTGCGACTTGTCTACGAATTTGTTTTAAATGATTTTTCGAGTATCTACAGTTTTGTTTTTTGTTTTTTGTTTTTTGTTCTTTTTTTTTCTTGTTTCTGAGTGAAAAGTTACAAATTGAGAAATAAGGAGATTGAATCGGTATTATGCAGATATTGCTTATAAATTGTTCTTAAATTTTAAATTGGTTACGGGTGAAATTTCATTACCTACCTAAAATGCTTTAAATTGAAATATTTTAAACATATTTGAAAGAAGAAATGACGGATTTCCTTTTAAGTTGTTTTTGAGATGAGTGGAAGTGCATTTAAACTAAAACAAAAAGACTTGAACAAATAGCTTGAAGCTTGTAATGCATTTTACAAAAGTGAATCTAAGCCATTTTAATGTGTAGAAGAAAAGTATCTTTTAAACCTCATACAAAATAGAAATGGTTCAAAATATACCACTTACTTAATTTTAGAATTTTGGCAATTGCACTCCTTTTACAAAATCAAACTCGAAACTTCGATCAATTAGGCATAAACAAAGGTAAGCTCTACAAAAACTGTGGATCTTGCAATTCTATCTTTTCGATTACAGCTTAATAGATGGATTGACCTAGTATTTTCTGGCAACGTTACCGACACATTTTTGAAATCACTTTGAGACCAAATATATTTTTAGTAGGTACCAGCTACCTTAGCTCGCAGCGATTTTATTTTTCAGTCCGAATCTGAGAGCGATATTATATCGTCCCCTGATTGCAAGAACTAGGTAACTCAATTTTCCATTTTCTAAATATCTCGACAAAAACGGTATTATTAAGTACATATATTAGGTGCCAGTTATAGCTATTATTGAAACTCATCATTGAAAATTTGAATGATTGATTTTGAGACGTTAAGGAAGCAAAATCATTTATTATTTTGATGGACGATTAAAGCTCATGACTTAATTAATACTTCTAGTCAAAAAAAAAATCAAAAACTTTCCACAAAAATCGACTTTTAATTTTTAAATGATCATTGGTAAGGTAGTTCAATCATTGAAATAAGAAAAGTGTTTTTATGTGGAAAGTTGAGCCTATTTAAAATTTTGTTGGCTAGAAATATTAATTAGGTCTTAAGCTTTAATTTCGAGATTTCGTTATTCGAAATTTTGTGTTTCGGAATTTTGTACCGTTCCCACATATTCTGTACCAAAAATTTCCAAACAAAAATATTTGTTCTGAGTTTTTAAAATCACACACCTACCTATCTTTTTCACTTTTATTTCAATATTTGGAAAGCGACAGAGTTAATTTTTTTAAACTTGCTGCATACATATGTATATATATGTATCTAGTGAACTTTTAACATTATTTTATTTTTATAAATGTTGTTTTATTCAAAAACGGCTTTTTCGTTTTTGAAAACAAAAATTCGTGTGTGCTTAATTCAAAAGGATCTATGACTAAAAAAAACAATCAGAGTCGACTCGAGTGGGAGTTGGAGTTGGAGTTGCAGTTGCAGTTGGAGTTTAAGTTGAATTTAGTGATGTGTCAACTCGGTTCGCTAACCCGAGTCAACTCGAGATAAGCACAACTCGAGTTGACTTGGTTTGAATTTTTTCTAACTCGAGTTAGATTTTACCTGAACCGAAAGGCAACTTGGTTTGAAGTGGCCGAGTTTACTCGTTTTTTTTTTTTTTTTTTCAAACTGGAGCTAGATTTTACCTGAGCCGAAAGCCAACTCGTTTCGGTTAGTAGAGGAGATAGTAAAAGCATTCGGTTTAATTAACTCGGTTTTTATTTGGCATCGACTCGGGCTGAACGTATAGGTACATTTTGGTATTCGGTTTGTTATTTTCAGGACAGTAATGAAATAGAAATTGAATAAAAATTTTAACCGAGTTGCAAGTTGACACGATGTTGGTTGGTGGAGTGATGGACAAAAAACAAGACCATACAAATCAGAAGGGAGGAAGTCATGAGCCCGACAGTGGATACCATGACTGGAGTCTTTCATAACCACCTACAACTGATTACTACACAGAAAAAAAAAAAAATCACTGCGTAATGGAAATAGTAACCTAAAACAACACCCCAGCCAATCCGCCATTTTGAAATACGTTTTTGGGGGTGTTCCCATGGATGGATTTTGTCCAACTTTGTATATGTTGTTGAGTAATGGAAACTACACAAAAGTCCATCAAAAAAGCTTCTGTTGCAATTTTGCCCATGTTCAGGGTATTTTTGGCTTTGTTTGCCTGGACAAAAAAAAAATCAGAAAAAAGGCAGTTTTCTTATAGGCTTTTCACACCAAACCCCAAAACTGGTTTTCGGCGAAAACTTTTCAAAAACGCGAAAACCATTCACACTGAACATTACACGTTTTCGTTTGACTTTCCAGTTTTTTTTACACAAATCACGCACATTTTTTTTATTTTCTTCCATTTTTTTTTAAATAAAATCGGTGATTTATTTTATAAAGAGGATCCATGTGAACAATTTGACTTGCCAAAAACAATAGGGGTGATCGTTTACTTTGGGTTTCTGTGATTTTTAGTCCAAACTTGTGTCAAAATATTTTTTTATATGAACTTTGACACAACTTTGGACTGAAATGCGCAGAAATGCACAGAAAATCACAGAAATTTAAAGTAAAGGAACAGACCTAATTATTTATCAATTTTAAATAAAATAATTTATTTTGAGACTCAAATTTTATATTTGATATGACAGAATTTCGTCAGCTGTTTTCAATTTCTTTTGAAAGCATCCCATCAGTTTCTTTTTTGACACTTCAATAGGCGCTGAACTTATTAAAAGCTATGTTTGTTTTGTTCATCTCTGAATTCCAACATGTTTTCGACTGGTTTTATTTAAAACTTGTGTTTTACGAAAACCTGAAGCTACAAAAAAATGTATGAGAAAACTTGTGTTTTCGATTAGGTTTTTCCCCAAAACCGATATTTTCGTGAAAACCGCGTTTTGGGTTCGGTATGAAAAGGCTATTAGCTGCCCCAGAAAAAAGTGATTTGAGGCCAACTGGATGACATTTTGAATGAAATGCACAATTTGTCTTAAAATATAGTTTATCCACCATCTGTCAAACTATAAACTGTCAAACTGCGTTAAAGTTTTTTTAACTGCAACAGAAAAATGTGATTTAAGGGCAGCTGGATGATAGTGGGAACAAAATACACTATTTGCCTTAAAACATACTTCGTCTACCATTTATCAATGTATCAATTTATCAAATTATGTTGAAAGATAGCTACGATGACGATGGATTAAAAAACATCTAAAAAATCACGGAATTTCGCAGTTTTTTCTGCTCTAAAAAAATGTTATTCAATGAAGTTTTTAATTCAACCATTTCAATTTTCGCTTTAATCCGAGCTAGCCAACTCGATTTGCAAAAACAACGCATGAAAAGTATTCACAAAGTTTCAACTCGTTAGCCAACACGAGTTGAAAAAAAATGCATGAAAAGTATTCACAAGTTTAAGCTTCAACTCGAGGTAGCTAACTGGAGTTACTTAAATCTCAACTCGAGTTAACTCGATTAGAAAATTTTTCGGTTTGATAAACCACTAGTTGAATTTTGTTGAGTTGAGTTGAGTTGTGTAATCAAGATTGTATCCTAGGACAGTTGTAGTGGTTGGCTAAATTCAATAGATTACGTTTTTTTCTAACTTAACGAATTGACTTATTTAGGATCAACTGAATAAGTTGTTTTATTTTAACTATTGTAAGTTATTAAATTCAACCAAAATGTTTGTTAATATTAAGCGAATATATCTAATATATAAAAATTTCGTATCACCAGTGTTTGTTCCCGAACTCCTCCGAAACGGCTCAAAGTATATTTCATCATTACCATCACCCCTGTTTTTTTTTTGTTTCATCCGAGTTTATTTGCAATGTATTCGATGTGCATGTGTATGCCTGCTGTGTACTGAATTTGCTTTCAAACAAACCAGGTTTTCTCTCGGGGGAAGAAATCAGAGCTGCAAAATTGGAATCAGCTGTTTACATGATTTAAATGTCAAATTACTTTGCGAAATTTTATGAAAATACAAATGGTAAATGTTAGATGTTTTGAAGAAGATAATATCCATAATATTTAAGGACATGTACTTATCTTGGATATATTATACGAAAAAAGTACCTTTTGCTTTTTTCTTAATTTATCAAAAATTTTAAATTTTGTTTTGATATATGAAAACGCATTGATACGGCATTGAACATTAAACACAAAAATTGCACTTAATTGTTAAAAATTTTGAAAAATTTCAAATTGAACAAAAATTTATAATTTTTTCCAAAAATTTTGACTTTAAGATTTAATTTCTCAAAAACTATTAACTTAAGCAACTTTATTTGAAAAAATTAATGAAAAATGCAGATTAAAGAAATGGAGAAACAGCTAGATACATTGTTGTATGTGCTTTCGTTGATTTTTAATATTTTTGTTTGCATTTAAGGTAAAATTTTCAGAAATTGCATCTCTTCCCCAAGGGGGCCCCCTTGAAATTCTACACAAAAAATATTGTGACACTTTCTTCGCATAGGAGCAGCAGATTTTGAAAAAAACTTACAGAAACGTTTTTTACTGTAATGAAATTTTTTTCATCATCTTGCTTGGGTATAATAGATAATCCAGTGGGTTTGTGTCCCGTTTTCTAAAAATCTAATGCTCCTACGAAAAAAAAGTGTTAAAATCCTTTTTGTGTAGAATTTTATGAGCAACCATATCAATTTATTAATTAAAAAGAAAAAAAAATCATACTTGTTGAAATAATTACAAATATCTAAATAACTGTGATTTATCCCTTTTACAGTAATACGATTTTTAAGTCTTTCTTTCACTAAGCTATTTTATGGATAGACCAAGCAGAGTTTGGAAAGGGGCGAACTTTAAGCTTGTGATCGCGAAATATTAATAGAAAACAATGAAATAAAACTGCAATAAGATCACAACATATTTTTTGTTTTTTATTAAATGTTGTGATCTTATTGCAGTTTTATTTCATTGTTTTCCTTTTACAGTACAAAATCACAAGTGTTACTTTGACAGGCTATAACTTCAAAACTAATTAACCTACAGAGTTGGTTAATAGCTTATTGTTTAGATAATTTTATTGAATAAATGTTATTATCTCATAATTTTGTTGTAAAATGAAGTTCTATCAAGTTGTTGAATAAAACCCAAAAATTTCTTTTCAAGATGGCAGCCTTCGCTTCGAGGAGATGTAGCCAAACACAAATCGTTCAAAAAATGTTGCCCATCGACTAATGAAATTTTAATAAATTTTTTGAAAAAATTTGATCCACCATGGGGTTCTTGCACGATTTTCTCTAAATCTATTGATTTTATGAAAAAAGTATGTTTATCTGTTTTGTATAGAATTACAAAAGCTAAAATTTGTAACTTCACCTTTTTCCAAAATAACTGATAGTTTTCGAGAAATTAAGAAATATACTGGATTTTACCCCCTTTAAGCCTCCCCCCTAACAAATTAAGCCCCAGCCCAAATTTACGGAACTTTTTAGGAAATGTTTAAGACGTCAAAACAATGCTCTCTACCAAAATTTGGCTTTGTCGGAATTTTTTCGAAGTTTTGCCATTTGTTTGTCTAATTTTTCTGGGCTATGTTTTTCAATGACTGATTTTTCTGTGTACAATCTGTCTTTCTTCATAAGAAAGGGCAACAAAGTTAACTCAGCTTAATCACCACAAAATGCCAGACGGATCGCTACTTTAAACCCAATCATCTTCGAAATATCTGAGTTTTAACTTCGAGCAGAGGTTGTTTTCTTCGAGATAACAATCAACTTTCACAGCTTTGCTTCAGCTTGAAGAAAAATGTTTCACCAGGTTTTAGCGTTTGATCATCCATAAAATATTTTATAAGTTTTTAATATTTGTTTATTAATGGATGTTAAACAAAAATTATATAGAAGATTTTCCAAAGCCTCTGCTGGTATGAATTCGCTTTATTTGAACAAAAAAAAAAGGATTCATTAGAGTTGCTTTGGTGTGAAAGAAACAATTTATTATACAAAATAACGAGTTGTGAGTATAATAATGTTAATTGGAAGTGAAATACTTAAAATAAAACTCCACCTTGAATTAATTAGCTTTAAGGACTTAACCCATAAATATAACTTAGTAATTCATTATCCCCATTTCCAAGGATTAAAATAAAACTTTCTTCTGTCTGCTCACACCTTGAAATTTATAACAGGTACTAGCATTTACATGGCATTTATGGTATACAACAATCCAGCAATTTCCTTGTTTCCTCAATTTAACCGTGTGTTAATGCAAGCGTGCAATCTAATGTCCCTATAGAGTTCCTCTCATAAGCACATTTCAACTGAATGCTAAATCTCTTTTAAGAGAGTATTCTTGTAGTCGTGATGCTGCCGTCATAAAAGGATGCACATTTAATTATTTAAATTCATTTTAACAAATTAACGAATAGAAAATAAAAAAAAAGAAAATGAAATTAGTCCAAGGAAACACATTTCGTGGTGTGCTTTTTGCAAGGATAAGAACCTTTGCAAGGGTGTGGATATGTCCCCATATATATATTTGTTTTTAATTTAAGAAAACAAAAACCTATTATTAATGCAACAATGGCCACGTTGCCACATTTTTCTTATCCTAAGGACATACGATGGAATCCTTAAATACGAACGAATGACCAAAGAAACAAATGTGTAGACATAGACAAAATAAACATGTAAATGAGAAGCAGAAACGTGTTTATTTTCTGTGCTGCTCCATGGCTATACAAAACAAAGTAATCCCACCATTATCCGCCATTTCAGTGGTGTGTAATTCAAATGGGGACAGACTGCGCTTTATTTATATAAGCTTTTGGCACAAAAAAAAAATGAAATGAAATTCCTTTGATGTTGTTTTAATTTCAAAAGAACAAGACGTGACTGTAACTGGTAAGACTTGTGAAATGTACACCTTTTGATTTTATTTTAATAAAAGCAACGAAGAGAGGCGGAGAATAAAAGCCAAAGGAGAGATTATAAAAACAGCAAAACATATGTGTGCTTTTTAAGGTAGGTGTACCGTGTAGGTACATATGTAAAACATATCCTTTAGCAACACCATTATCCTGGAATCTTTGATGTCAACAGATTAAACAAAAAATGTAATGCTTTTTGAGTAGGTAATGTAGAAATGATGTTGAACATTTTGTTAATTATTCTTTTATTTTATTTTTTGCTGTACATGCATTTGATGGCAGGGTTGCAAATGAAAACGGCACCTGATTAGAGTTGACTGTTTGCTTGGAGTTAACTTACGTAAGGCACGTTGATACAGTTCACGGAGTGGACCAGGGCCTCAACCAAGAAGCTTCTGCCTTTTCTGGAGAAGATCCCGGAGTCCCAGTTAAATAACCTGCAGTGATCATTAGCTCCCCCAGTTGCCCTGAATCCGTTCTGAGCTCCGACAAATCTCTAGAACTACTGCCACAACAAAACCCAAGACCCAAGAAGCCCACTACCTTTTACTCCAAGACCGTTTAAGACCCTACAAGAAAGGCTTCAAAAGTGAGTAAACGAGTTTCCGGGGCCAAAACAACATTGCTTCTAAGAAATCTGAAGAATCACTTTATGGAAAACAAGCAAGCGTTCAAGACTATTAAGACCACAACGTTATGCAGCTTGGAACTCGGAAGATCTAGTATCTTATATTTACTATGGTCCACATTTTGGATTAACTCGATAGCGGAGCCAGCATAAGCTGCTTAGGTGCGGTTGGATTTGAATCCCTCCGTGGAAACCACAGAATGTAGATGGTGAAAGACCCAGCTGGGTCTTTTGATAACACCTTTCCAATTTGGAATGAACCTAAGCAACTCATTGAAGTGAATTCACTGATACTTCTCGTTTCTTCTGTTAGCTATAATGGATCTGTCTGTGAGTTTCAGAACAATGTTCCTTCGTTTCACTGCGGTGCTACTGCCTCTGGCGTTGGAATCAGAAACTTCTGATTTATCAGTATTGATCTAGATGCCCTCATTCCTGTATTGAAAGGCTCCATACATTAACTCATCAACCAAGTTTGTTTGAAAGGAAGGGTTTCCAACTGATTGATCTAGCAGCTCCATGTGTCCCATCTACAAAAAAGGCAGTCCTATGTCCTGCAAGAACTATCAAGGCATATCACAACGCCCTGCATTGAGAGCATCTTAAGCCGTTCTGCAACAATATAATCGGCAAGTACCAGTGTGGCTTGGCCGGATAGATTAACTATGACTAAATACTCACTCTCCAGCAAATCGTGGAAAAGACCAAGGAATTTCAAGTCGTAACTCAGCATCTATTCATTGACTTCAAAGCAGCATATGATAGCGTTCATCGTCAGGAGCTCTATATGGTGATGGCTGAGTAGGGGAGCTCAAGAAAACTGATCCAAATGTATCGTGTGATATTTGAAAATAAGCGATGCATCATGGGAAAAGCTCTTCCAAACGACGAATAATAACGCTATCAAAACTGTGTTACTTCAGTTTTGCGCAACATATGGGTTCAAAACTTTTCACACGAAAGGCGAAGTGTAAGCTGCCAGTTATCCTATATGGTGCCTTGTGTTGGGTGATAAGCAGAAAAGGAGAGCTGATACCCGGATTCGAGAGATAGAAGAAGACTGAACCTCCTTAAAGACCAAGCAATCGTGGATGCCAGAAACCTTGGTCTAGATGACTGGAAGCAGCATGCTCGGGATCGCTTAAAGGATGAAAGACTGCCGTGTCTCAGGCTTCGACCCTTCATGGATTGGGGGCCTTATAAGTGAGTTAGAAAGAACTGGATGTCAGGTTTTGCATTTTCATTGCAAAATCCCTTGAAGGAAAGTAACAGTTATAGATGCGGTTATTTATGATAATTGTGAGGAGGATCGTTCTTGCTTTGAGGAAGCATTTTCAGGATGTGGTTGGAGACTCGACTCAGTCCATATGATTTTTTAGCCGAGTTACCGCGATTATTATCTCTGCTACCTCCTGCAGATTTCAGAGATGTGGACTGTCGATTGGTTCACTTGCTGGATTATGGTGCCATCGAATATGAATTCTTCCAGATTAGGGTGCAGAGTCTGCCCCCCTGATCCCCCCCCCCTCCCCCTGAGGTTTCACCTTGGCGTGGTGGGGGGCTTACGTTTGACCCTTCAGCAGCTCAGCTGCAGTGTCATGCAACCAAGCAAACCAAACAACAAAACAGAGATGTTAATCAAAATGAACAAATATGGATAAAAGTCACAGCATAAAGAAAGTAAAACTCGTGTGGGGATATATGCTCAAGAGTCGGCACTAGTCACAACTGTTGGCGATGATGCCTTGGCCTCGAAAGAGGATAAGTCGCCAGTGACAAACATTATCCAACAACAACAAAATGCTAAAGACAGCAATCCTGCATCTAGCAGTGGTGCCAATGAGGTTGATGATGTTTATTCCAAGGATTTAATGGTTCATGGACTTCCTTGACTCTAAGGCTGGGGCTGTGGAGGCTGACGAGGGAGTGATGACAGTCACAATAATTCGCCAGCTCAGACAGCTCGCACGCAGACGTCACGGTGGCTGAAAGTCCTTCTATTGGACAGCGTTACAAACACTCCCAAGGCGAATCTTTGGTCAAAACCCTCACACTGTCGGGTGCCAATGTTACCTCGACTCCCAAAGGTTTCGGCTACAGCGTACCAACTGAAGTCTGCACTGATGGCGCACCTTGCTGCATACCACCTCCGAAGGTCGAAGCCCGCATGGGCCAAACCCGATCAAGGAGAAACTGGTGCATCCTGATAAGCAGAACAAGGAAAGGAAACAGGATCCGGAATACAAAAGGATCGAAAACGCCAGGAACTTGGCCAATGCGACCCAAAGAAACCCAAAGAAAAGGGCCCAGAAGATTCTAGCAAAACTAGAGGCCAATAAGAAGCCCCCATTCCGACCCAAAGCGGATGACAGCAACAAAGAAAAAAACAAAATTAAAGACCAGGGTGCCTCCTCCTCCCAGACGATGAAAGGCAGCAACCCACAGGTGCGAACGATCGTCGACGACGCTGATCCAAGTAATCATAGGAAAAGAAACAGGCACAATGACTCGACTACCCCCCCCTCCCCCTCGCCGATCACAGCAAATAAGAAGCCTAAGACCGCAAATAATGCAGGCACGCTAGCTGATTTGTAAAAGAGAGCCTTCAGGTGGCAGTTATCAATGAAGGGAGCTCGGATAGAAAGCTAAGTGGTGAGCAGTGGGCTCAGGTTCCAAACCATTATGTTGACACACAGCAGTTCGCTGCAAACTGTTTGCTAGTTGCTGTTGGTTGTGTTGAAATATCTTTGATAGATCCTTTGGTGACGTTTCTTCAGTCGTTGTCTATGAGCATACAGATTTTGCACGCATTTAGTTAGGTGCTGGAAGCTCGAAGGTACCTATCCCCTGACGTCCTAGGCTCCTACGCTGCTTTTGGTTCTCCAGTGCATCAGATACAGCGTGTTCTAAACCATATGTAGCTGCTTCAATTTCGTTGTTTAGCAAGTTCCTGATGTTTGAAGGTGAAAGCATTTTGTTGTTTTAGATGTCCTTAATGAAGTCTTTCCACATCCAACCATTTTGTTGAATTCTTTTTCCACTTGCATGTGCCAAACACTTAACTTTACTAAGCGTTACATAATGTCATCATTAAAAATTGATGAGCCGAAGGACTTAAGCTCCAGTTATAATGAAATTCCTCTAAAATCCAACTTCATCTTCAAAACTCATATTTATCTAGAAAGTGAAAGCAATAATGAATTCATCTCTTAAATCCTATCTTCTTAAGAAATCCCTTTATATTTTCAGAATTTGATCGCCTTATATTCATTCAAAGTGATTCCTTTAATTACAATATTTAAGTCAAAATATTAAAAAAAAAAATATATCATAACTCCAACACAAAATCAATATCCATAACGACATAAGCCAAAAATCCAGAAATGAACAAAAAGCAACAAAAAAAAATGAAATGAAAATCCAGATAACAGAAGTCAAATGAACATTCATAAAATATAACAAATGAACTTCCAAACGGATATCTTGATAGTCCTTTTCGTATATACTCGTACACATAAATATGCGGAGGAGTTTTGTTGGAAAAGTCTCGGTCTCGGTATAAAAGAAGGAAGCAAGTTAGACACAATAACGAGGATATCTTTCTGATTGCTGGTGTATTATAAAATATCCCCCAAAGCCGAAACGAACAAGGAGAAATTAGCAAAGAACGAACAAGTTAAAAAAAAATCAGGCATTAGATACATTTCTTCCTTTCTTTATGTTCTTAATTTTTTTTATTTTTCACTGGCAACCTCTATGCAAAAAAAAAAGGATGTTATTCAAATGTCCCTGCCCTTGTTTCTCTCCTACCTAAGGACTCTTTTTTTTAAATTTTGTTCTATTTTCCATGTGATTGCTCTGGAGGAAATCCTAAAAAGATATCAAAAATATAAATTTCTCAACATAATATGTAGCAAAGCTAGCTAGGTAGGTATTATAATCCTTCTTGGAAAAGAATTCTAGAGTATATTTCAAAATTTTCATTACCGTTTGTCTACTTATTATTAAAAGCAAATTGTTAAGGATCTAAGAACGTCTAGGCATTAAATACCTTCACATCAGAGAGAGAGAGAAATGTCAATATATCCTTTAAGTAGCTTTTTTATAGGGGAAAAAAGATTGCTTGATATTTTAACTTCAAAGGACATTTTATTTTTTATTTCCAGGATGTTATGTGATCTAAGTCTATTTCAATAATTGCACAGCATCTTTGACAAGAAATTCAATTTTCTTTGAAAATGATCCCCACACGAATTTAACATTTCATTCCCATGTTAATCTTTATACCTTTAAATTGTGCGAAGCTAGAAAAAAATTTAAGCTTCATTTTATCATCAACACATCTCGATAGCACATTGAATGAAATTGTTGGAAAAAATATAGTCATAAAAAAAAGAACGTAAAAATCAACAACAACAAAAAAATCCTAAGGAAGTTGTTGGCACGGAATATAGGAAAAAAAAAGAGAAAATGTTTTTTCTTTTTTTTGCAATCAAAGGCGATTCATCTATTTTTTTTTTCTCTCCCACTACTCCGTTCATTTATTTTATCTCACCTCATTCAATCCAATTTCTAAGATCTGGTCATACATACCTAAACCTAAATGCTATAAAACGGACATTTATTTTTTGTTTTCTACTTCTTTCTCTCGGGAATTTTATTGAGCTCAAGCTTTTCTTCCTTATTGATGCCATTATAATATCGTAGGTAGATGTATGTAGGTAGGTGGGTATAAGAGGTTGATTTTATATAGATTTTTTTTTATTTTTGTTCCTATGAAAGAATTGGAAGTAAATTTTCGATTGAAATTCATTTCATTTCTCAGAGAATAGTGCATATTCACAAGAATTGAAAAAAAAAATAATAAATAATCCAAACAATAAGGATATTCGAAAGTTGAAATGACTTTTATAGGAAAAAATTGAATTAATAATAATTGGTATTGGAAAAGAATGATGCTTAAGATAATTGTCAAAACATAGATTTTTGGTTGGATTTTTTGATTATATGTATTTTTGATTTATAATGTTCAATCATCAAGACTTAAAATATCTTACAGGCTTCATGGGCTAATAGTTGGTTCAAGAGGAAGGCGTCAAGATTTAAGGAGTGCTATGCCCAATTACTTGGGGAGAAGGTTGATGGCATTGATTTTCCCAAATTTCAATTGAATTCAATTCAATACAATACAACACAATTCATTTCAATTCAATTCAATTCAATTCAATTCAATTCAATTCAATTCAATTCAATTCAATTCAATTCAATTCAATTCAATTCAATTCAATTCAATTCAATTCAATTCAATTCAATTCAATTCAATTCAATTCAATTCAATTCAATTCAATTCAATTCAATTTAAATCAATTCAATTCAATTCAATTCAATTCAATTCAATTCAATTCAATTCAATTCAATTCAATTCAATTCAATTCAATTCAATTAAATTCAATTCAATTCAATTCAATTCAATTCAATTCAATTCAATTCAATTCAATTCAATTCAATTCAATTCAATTCAATTCAATTCAATTCAATTCAATTCAATTCAATTCAATTCAATTCAATTCAATTCAATTCAATTCAATTCAATTCAATTCAATTCAATTCCTGATTGTTCTTGAGATTATGCGCATTAAAGTTCCAGAGAATATGCGAATTAAAGTATATCAAGTTGACAGTCTAGTGTGAACACTTTTGAGCTTGACCGGGGAAAAGTATTCAGCACCAGCAACGGAGAAAACCAAGCCCATACTGGCGGATCGGAGTGTTTTATTCAGGTGCTCCTTAAATGGCAGCGTTTGCTCCCCAAGTATTTTGATGTGGAGTTGTGACTTGTGAGTAAGGTAAACGTTGTTAATTCAAACTTTGAGTTTTGTTTTCGCGAGTTTGTTGTTAAGGTGGAAACAAGTAATCTCCTTTTTTACTCATGCCGGGACATAACCTCTATTGCTTTCACTGCTTACTTTCACTACTAAGCTCTCGAGAGTGACTCTTGGCTGATTTCATCATTGTGCGTGAAGTTGCTCGCAGTCTTTTAACTCTCAAATGAGCTACATACTTATCCGCACCAAATCCATAAAGGGTTGCAGCCTCAGACACGGCAACCTTCCATCCTCTACGGTTCTGAGCCTGCTGATTCCAGTCATCGAGACCAAGGTTTCTGGCACCCGCGACGGATTGGTCTTTGAACGGCGGAGATTCGGTTTTCTTCGTTCTCTCCAACCTGAAGGAGCTGGGATTCAAAGACTCTCTTGGCTGAAGCATTATTGTAAATTCACTCAATGTGGCTGAGCCAATGTAGCTGATGATGTTGATATCATCAGCAAATCCCTAGAAGTTAGACAGATCGGCTCATTCAGTTTAATTCGCACTAGAATATTGACGAAATCACACGATAGCGCAGCTCCTTGCTGAAACCCTGTGCTTGTTTGAAATAGTTGGGAAGAGCTTTTCCCCAGTTGCACATTGCATCGCGGATTTTCTAATGTCACGCAACACAACTGGATGAGTTTCCTGGGATCCTAGGTTCAAATATCGCCATATATGAGCTCATCCTGATGTTGAATGCTGTCACATGCGAGTTTTAAATCGACGAATATGTGAGTCTCGATTTTAAATACCATGGTGTTTCCAAGGATTTGCCTGAAAGTGAATATTTGGCCTATGATCAATCTACATCTGGCTGAAAGCCACACTGGTACTTGCCGATTATAGTTTTGCAGAATGGCTGAGGACGCTCACACAGCAGAATTTGATAGGATCTTGTAAGCGACGGCGTCTATCAGCGATATGCCTCGATAGTTATTGCAGGACAAATTGCCTTTTTTGTTAATGGCACATATGGAGCTGATAGATCTTCCATCGGGGCTTCCACCCAAACGTGGTTAATGAAATGATGCATGCACCTACCTTTTCCTCTCCGTGCTTGAAGAGCTCTACTGGTAAACTATCAGATCCGGCGGCCTTGCTGTTTGTTCTTTAGCTTCTTTAGACTCAATTGTGTTGAAATCAGTCTTTTGAAAAGCTAGCATATGGCACTCAGGGCCAGTTTTTCAGTTCAGGGTTTACTCTGCTTTAAATCAGAGCTAGCTAATCCTGAAAATAAATTAATCCCGAGTTAACTCAGGAGCTATTTTTCAGTTGAGGATTAACTTTATCTTTCACTTGTCAAAAATCTAGGACCATCGATGAGCGACACTATGGGTATCACCCTCCTACGACTTTCACGCATTGGAATAGAGATGGCGCCACAAAGAAATTGCACTGACAATAACTTTCCTTATCGAAATCGAGAATGCACCACAGCTGAAAAGGCCCTCAATTTAGTCCAAATCAGGCGAGCTAACTTGGATCTAACTTAGGATTTAAATTGACTGAAAAATACGTTAATGGAGTTAACTCAGGTTCGACCGCGAGACTAGGATGATCTGGCACTGAAAAACCGGTCCTAAGAAGTGCAATCAACCGGTTACTTTCAGGGCCGAATTAGAGCGTCAGCTTTCGAGTAATACGTGACTGAATTATGTGAGTATGACATTACTGCTCAAGGATCAAGGTTCGAACCTTCTAGTAAACCATAGTAATTTGAAGTGTATACTTATTCATTCGATCACTGATGGCACCCACTCACTTGGTCACTGAAGTGATAATTCGGTCCTAGGTTTATCTTTGGAGTTTTCAGTTCGTTTAGAGAAGGTTACTGTTTCCAAAAAGTCTACAAGAATGCGTGCAAGCTAATTTTTGAAAACCTCTTTAAAAGGTATGCTATATAGGTCAATAGATTTTTCAGGATTAAGCTTCAAGAGTGCAGCTTCAAATTCCTCAATAGTTAAAGGTCTTGAAAACTCGATCATTTGTTGAGAGTTTCGTTTTAAGAAGTTTGAGGCTCTGGTAGATCATTCTGCTTTTACTTGAGAGCTTGGCAATAAATTCTATTAGCAATTGTGTATGGGCTGATTGAGGCTTTTGGTGTGGCTATTGGTGTACTCTGCTTCCCAGTTTTCGAAGGAGAATCTAGACCTTTTGGCTTTAATACATGAATAAGGTACTTTCAACTGTGTTTACCAACTTTGTACTGTGTGCTTTTTACAGAAACTTTATAGCAGTTTATCTACGGTTTTGCTTCTAAATTTTTCTCACAATCTTTATATGGCAGGTCACTTTCCAGGAATGTATTCTTTGGGGTATCCTCTCGGAATATGCTTCTCGGCTGTGGGAATAATGATGGCGTGAAGGCGTTTGTAATCAGAGCTCTTATATTTGAATCGAGATCCTTTGAAAAGTTTTTCCAATCAGTCTTATTAAAATTCTTTCTTAGCTAAGCAATCGATTCAACGATGGATGGATCTGTTGGCCGGCTTCGAACATGACAGATCTGTGCTCCGGCTATGAATGGGGGAAGCTAGGAAGGACTTTTCGATTGGTTTGAGGAGCTATCTGGCCCACAAATGCAACTTACAAAAGTAAGATCTGAGTTGTAGCTCCTCTACCAACGGCTACAAAGAGAAAGTTCGAAAACGAGATTAAGATGGTTGACATCAGATTTTTCAACAAATTTGATGCCGCTTAGATCTTACTGATGGGCATATATCTATGAGTTACAATTGGCACAGAATACCCCATATGCAAAGTTATTTTGTGTCCTGTGTCATGATTTATTTCTTCCTATGCAATCCAAAAGTCAACTGAATACTCGAAATTTTCAACTTTTTAAAATATAGTTCTCATTTTTTTCGCCATCTTAATTTTAAAAATAGATTAAGCAACTATCTCACTTTCAGCTTACCCATACAAACACTTTTGAATTAACCCGCACCTAAATACGACACCATATTTTTCTCCTTGCATATTCTATCCTCAAGAGCTTTAATTGCATAAAAAAAGAAGATGACAAAAAAAATGTCATCTCTCTAGTGAAAATGTACATAAAGTTGGTGCAAGCAATTTTCCTAATCGACCACCCATTTGCCAGCATTTAGCCTGCTCATAAATTATCCTTTTTGTCGTCCTTAAAACAAATTCTCGTTTCTTCGTTTAAACTTAAATATTTTTTTTTTAAACTAAAAAAATGGACCAAAAGCAAGAAAGCGCAACAGTAAAAACAAAAACAAAAAAAAATAAAATAGAAAACAACAACAAATAAACCTATAAACATAAAAGATACAACAAAACAATAAATTGCCATCACTTAGAGTGGGTTCTTTTACCCTTCTATATCTATACCTTTGCCATAAAACAACTTCAAGGGTGTTATAAAAACCATCCGTCGTAGTCTTAGTCTTCGTCATCATCGTCTTTTTCTTCGTGTCGTTGGTCGTAGAGAAATCGTATAGTCGCCTTGGTCGTCATAGTCGTTGTCATCATCATCTGACGCTTAACAAGGAGCAACTTTGATTATATATCCCAAGCAAGCCTTGGGGCTACCCTAAAAACCAAACTACGACAAACTGGACCACAAGAATTCTGCAGGACTCATCAAGTTTTGATCATTAAATTGCAATTTACATGGTAAAACTTTGTTTTTAAACACAAACATATACACACACACACATATAAACAGTAATACACCCGCATACGTACAAAAACTATCATGTACATACATATGTATAGGACGAACGGAAGGATTTATGCCACCGACTTAACTCATCTTGTTTTTCAGCCATCAGCAAGGACAATGGGGTACGATTGCCAGGATTGCCATGGAGGGAAGAAAAGAAACAAAACTTTTCCCAAGAAACATGCAATAAGGATGTGATATTGTGATGATGGTGTGATGGAAGGGGAGAATTTATAGGAAGAAAATCATCATCATCAAAAATTTTAATTCCAGAAATGCCAACGGTGATGATGATGGTGGTGGTTCATTTGCCAACAAGACAGTGATGAGTTTTTCTTAACAAAAAAATATAATAAATAAAAAAGTAAAACCAAAAATCATAAACTATCACCGGATCCTTATTTTACCATCCCTTCCCCTCCCTCTAAAGAAATAAAACAAATAATGCCACTGCTGGTTTGAGGAATTTATAATGACGGAACTTAATTTTAATCGTAGAGAAGTGCAATAATATCCTGTTCCTATAGGTATATCACTTTCAAGACGAGATATCACAGCCACCACCTTACACCCTCAGAGCCATTCTAGTATCACACGTTTCAACTCAAAGTTCAAAATTAGGAAACCCACGAATGCAACTTCAAGTTGTGTATCTTTATCTTTTGGAATTCTGCTGAAGGGCATTTGAATCTTCTTCTACTTCTTCGTTCCATTTTTTTTTTCATTGCTGCAGTGGTTATCATCATCAACGTGCAAATATCCTTCGTTGCATTTAAAGAAGAGCGAGCGAAAAAAAGGACCTGTCACAGATTCAAACCAACCTGTCACTATCACAATTCTGGATCTCTTTCCGAAGACGTTTTACTTACCACTTTTTTTTCTGTTTATTCCTTGTTGCTTGATGAAGAAATGAGGGGGGGGGGCAGGCAGATTGTTCTGATAGAAGAGAAAAGTTTCCCAAAACCCACCCATCAGACCAACCAACCAACCAACCGACCAACACCTACCACAGATCAAGTCAACTTGCTTCACAAAACTATGTACAAGTTTGTAAGTTGGAATTCTTTTTTCTGCCTTAGTTTTCTTATTTTGTGTTTTTTTTTTGAGGATTTTGTTTGTGTCCTTTCTTTTATGTCCCTTGTTATGTTCATTCTTATGCTCTGGTTGTGTTTTCAGGATGAAAGTTGAAGGATCCTTCACTATGTTTAACGGATTGTTCCTTTAGTTGTTCTCGCAGTTGCCATCATTCTGACACGGCCTCTTTCCACTTTATTGCTTGCTACCACCCTTACCATAGTCAGTATTACCACCGCCATCGCAACCACAACCAATGGGACCCACCATCACCTTCACCAATTTGAATATCAGTTGAAGGATTCAATGAATCTGCTAAATTGTTCTCCTTGGTGTTTCGTTGTTTTTTTTTTTTTTTTTGATTTTCTTCTGTGTTACTTTTTGAAGTAAAGTAGCCTATTTAGCATAAATCACGGAAGAAGAACTTTTTCCATTTAACCGACTTTTGTTCACTTCATTGTCCTTTTTGGTTGATTTCAAGCGCCAGCTATAGGAACATTATAATATCGCTATGCCGCATTTATCTTTGTTGTCTCGATGGAGGGAATTTTTCGCTATCGTTATTTATTTATTATTTTTTTTCTTTGTGCGTGTTGTGGGGAGATTCTTTAATATCGATAGCAGGATTCTATGTATAAAGAATTATCGATTGTAAAATATTGGTATTCTATCAAGAATATAAAGATGGGACGAGGTGTATATTAAACTTTTGTTTGCAATTTTTTGGTACCAACAACAACAACAACTGTGGGTCGGTGTTAAATATGGGATCATAAAGATAAAGGCACGCAGGCTGGTGTTTTTTTTTGTCTTGAACATTTTCTTGGAGGGAGGGGGAGTAATGCATCAGCTTGTTATTCAAATTAGCAATTTTTTGTGTTGTCAGACAAACATTCTTTCAGTGGAAAAATGCTATAAAAATTGTGTTGATTTTCAATTAGAATTGAAAAAACGATTTTTAGTTTTGTATTACAAAGAAAAGCGATAGTGCATTTTGTTTTGTTTAAATTTTGATTTTTATCAAATCAAAAAATAAAGTTTTTTGCATTTGATTGTAATTGAAAGTTCGACCTACTAGTATTGTTCTGAATGAAATATCTTTAAAGCAGCGCAGCTACTCCCAATCTTTTTTAGTCGCGGAGCACTATTCAGGTGACAATTTTTTTGCGGAGCACTTCGCTGCGTAAACATATACATATGCAATTTTTCGCAGTTGTATGTAGAAAATACAACAGTAAAGTTTCTTCTTCTGAGAACTATGTGCCCCTTTTTTGTTCTGTTATTGCAAACGACGGGAAAAATACAGTCAGCTCCCTCTAAGTCGAATTTTCACGGGATATCAAAATTAGTTCGAGTTAGAGGGAATTTTGGAAAAATTCGAGTTGGAGAATAAATTAATAATTTAAATAAAAAAAAGAAGCTTCTTGCTTCTTGAAAAAAAGAATTATCTACCACCTAGCTGTTAAGTCAGATAAAAGTTAAATTTTGTCACATTTAACGTAAAAGCTGAAAGCCTGTTTTTATATTAGAATACAAGTTGCGAGTTTGAATTCGTTTTGTTGATTATTTCTTTTTACAAAAGAAAAATTCAAAAATTCGACTTAAAGGGATTGTAAAATAGATCAAAGCTCAAGAGAATATATTCGAGTTAGAGGGAACTTTGACTAAGAGGATAGTTTTAGTACAAAAAATAAAGGGGAATGCAAAAATATGGCGAAAAATTCGAGATAGAGGGAAACTCGACTTAGAGGAAGTTCAACTTAAAGGAAGTCGACTGAATTGAATTCACCCTTCAACATACACCAGAATTCTGACAAAGTATTCTTCCGGAAAATAGCAGTTGAAGCTGTCGTCAAGCAAAGCAAACCTAGTACTTGATTATGAAACTCATTTAAAGCATCGTCGGGAATGTCAAAACCCATTTCCTCTTTTTAAATGCTTCTACTTTATCAGTGGCATTGAAAATAGTTATTACAATAATTCCCTGTATCACACTCAAATATTTTTTTTTAATATCGGCTAGATACTTCAATTTCAATTACACAGCCGGTTGTCCGAACGAAAGTTGTCGTCAATTATCAAGGTTCTGAATTTGGCCCTCATTTCGAAAAGTCACGTAAGTGTTTTGAGGCGGGAAGGCCACCTTATTTCTGCGTAAAGACGTATGCAAACAACACAACATGTTATCCCACAATATTTAAAACAGCATTGTATTTAATCGTGAATTAAAGTTTGCCATTTATTTTTAAGTATTGATTTCTTTTAAATGAATAACTTGTTCATAAAAATGAGATCCAGAAACCTCAGCTGTCTCAGTCTCGTGAACAGTATTTTCAGCTAAATTTTCTCAGTTTTGCTGTCAAATTACTAAGGAAAAACGATATTGGATCTACTATCCGCCAAAAATTTGGTACTTTTTGACTACTTCTCTGAACGTACCTAGTATCTCAAATTACTAAGTTCAGAAGAGCAACTAACAAGTGGAATGGATGTATGATATTTTTGTCTGATCTTTCCGCGGAGCACTTGGATACTCTGAGCACCAAGTGCACACTTTGGGAAGCCCGGCTTTAAGGGATAGTGATTATACCTTTTAATAAGAATCAATTACGTTAAATGGTTTTTATTATTAAATTATGTTTGTTTGGGGCATAATAAACCATGCTTAAAACCGAAAATGCTACTGAATTCAACCTATCCTATTCTGAGAGAATGATCTGGACACTTTTATATAAGTATATTCGGTATAGCTCGAAAAGTAAACCAAATTTGTTGAAATAATTTTGTTAAAAAAGAAATTGACAGTTTTTTTAATTTTTAACAGGAAAAGTTAACAAAAACTCACCAAACAAAAACCGAAAATTTAAAGTTCTCTAGATTTTTTAATAAATTGCTCATTTGTATAGCAATGACATGCTCAAGACATTCTTAAACATAATAAATCATAAGTTGAAAGCTTTAATATGGTATGTTGAAAAGTCGTGTTTATTAAAAACTGACAGAGATATAATACCCATTCAAACCTTTAATTTTTTATAATTTTTGCAGTTTTGGCCGGAAATCCCTGTAACTAAGTGTTACACTTTCACTTCCTCTACCCCCCCTTCCACACCAAGCGTTCAACAACTAACCACCGATTCGGAACCATCCATTTATAATATACCCACTGCCATCAACATCAGCAATCAGCACCCTACATCACCATTAAACCACCTAGCACCAGTTATCAGCCATCAACATCAACTATGTAACAGCAATCTACATCAACATTAATACACACCATCACCCTGCATAACCAAACCACCAAAATCTACCTACATCCATATCAACATACGCCCACCACCATCCACCGAAAGATCAACAGGCACAGCACACTAAATGCTATTGTATACATACACCCTGTATTAGCAACAACAACTGCGCACTTCGATCGGTGGTGTCGACGTCATACGATTTTTACTTTTTTGTCCTCCTTACAATTCACACTGTCTTGTGGCACAAAAATTATCATGATGAGGTAAAGATTTCCAAAAAAGCCGAAGCGTATGTCTTCAAAGTAATTTTTATGTATTGCGAACTTCCAGCGGTTCATCGTTCGTAGCAACCTTGATAAGCTTAGGTACTTTACTTCGTGCATCCGTGTATCATTTAAGTAAAACTTTTTTGGCCTCCGCCCGTTAAAAAATGCGTTGTTCTCCCTTGGACAAGCCTTGGGCTGGAATCAGATTCCTACTGTTGTTCTTCCTGCCTGCTCCTTGGAAGTGGTTCAAGGCCAAACCCGTTGTTCTCCTTTGGATAAGCCTTGGACTGGAATCGGATTCCTACAGCGGTTCACTTCTTCTTAGTGAATTTTGTGGGCAGAGTCTACTCCTGTAGCTCTACAAAAACACTCTTATCGAAAATGAGTGCATTTGGCATGGATGAATCTTTCTTCTTTAGATTAGAAATTAATTTTTGGGCAACTCAATACAAGCCGTGTTGGATTTGAAAATACATAAAATAAATACTGGTGTGCCTCTTCTAATCTTTTAAACTGTTTCGCTGGCGACAATTACATCAGCTTTTTGTGTTCGTTTTTAGATTCACATCTTTGTACTTCGGTTGTGGACTTTCAATGGCAGCGTGTGACGACCTTATTAAATTCTGATCAAGACAAAATTGTTCAATGGGAAATCAAAACTGGTGTAGATGGTAATGCTCCAAAAACTTAATACTATCTTCCGTCACTATTCCTGAGTGGCACTATCTAGAAAACTGAACAGCTTTCTAGTTTTCATTATGTGTATCACAGTCACAGACTATCTTTTGTGGAATGACTGCATCTTCAACGTCACCCAAAACGCTGCTCAGTCTTTAGGTTTTTTTTTTTGGGTAGTGCAAGGAATTAGTCTTTTATGAACTTGTTCTTATCTAAGTATAGGGCATTTATCCATCTTAAGCACGATTACAACTGCCATAAATTGGGAAGTACTCCTCCAACCTACAATGGTCTTTGAAAATGATAGGTGATTGAACGATATCGGAAATATTCTATTTCTCAAGTACCATGCTTCGCTATACGTTGCCACGCGTCTCATCGCAATGTTTCATATCTTTTCCGTCTTTTTTTTTACTAACGGCGCGGTGGCGGGCGGCGGCGCGGCGCTCCAGCGACATACCTAGTTGCATTCTCTTCTGAAACAATTTAACCGTAATACTTTCGCTCGTTCAGGAATGCCTCTCAGCTAACCTCAATTGTAGCTACAATGTCAAGTGCAGAAATTTTTTCTTCAGCCACACAGCACGAATATGATATGCTTTATATTGCTCTAATTTTTTTCCCCTTGTAAATGAAATAAATAAAGTGGGTGGCGCAATGGAGAAACAGGTCCTAGTGACTTACAACTCTCAACCATTCCTGTGTGCGCGTTTTTGCCAGGAATGGAGGGGACCTACAGTTTTTTGCCAGGCCTGAACGGCTAGATGAAAAGCACTTATTCATGACAAGTATACACTTGGAGGATTTGTCAGTTCCTCGCAAGAGGCAGTACCTAGGATTAAACATTTCTGATTTTAGGAGACACGGCTGGGAATCGAGCCCACACCTTCGGCAGGACAGTCCAATGCACTAACCATTATGCCACCAGGTACTACTCTTTCCCTTGTGATAGATATTCAGAAATTAAAAACCAATTTGTATCTGTATTCCATTTTAAACCCTTTTAAATAATAAAGGGTGTTCATACCCCCTTGAGTTTGCGTTAATTATAAATAAAAAGTAGAAAAGCAGCTTAACCAACGTCGCACGCATAACTGGATACAACTAGCTTTGGAACATGCTGGCTGAAAGAAGCTCGATTTGGTAGAGGCCCTGATTCACTCCAGATTATGGCACCTCAATTATTTAAATACAAACTTGAACATTCGGCTATTAGAACTAAAATTATGATATTTTGAAGCTTATCATATCGGTATCAGCATTAGCCTTCTACCTTCTTATAACTTTAATAAAAATTGACCCAAATTATTTCTATCAACAAAAGCTATTCTCTTCAATGCTTGTGCTTAAATTTTTCAAACGTGTCTTTTTTAACCCACATTATAGCCAAAAAACAAATGGATGTATGTATTTCCAGTACATAAATATACAAATACATAATATGTACTCAACATAAAATTTTTTTAAGTGTGTAATAATTTATGTTTTGAGTTTATTCATGTTGAAGTCTGACAACGGTAATTTATAATTTATAATTTATAATTTATACTTAAGTAGCGAATACAGAATTCTTTGGGCAAATTGCATTAAAATGAAGTAAGAACATAGAGTTATCAAAATGTGGTGCCATAAAAGATAATGTAATGGATACAAATTAACTTCAATGCTTATCACGCAAATGTATTTTCCTTAACGTGTATTGAAAAACAAAAATTGGTAATCTTAAAATTTTCAAGTCTTTGCCATTCTGTTTCCAAAAGGCTAGAAGTGTGCTCAGTACATATTTGATTAGCTCCAATGCGTGATATGTATTCACTCCATGTGACTAATTTTCTGACTTTATATATAAATATTGGCTCAGAACACGTTGCTAGTAGTCCGCATGTGGCTAATTTGCTGTTATGAAAATTTGTTTCTTCTTTGGTCATACAGACAGACACATGGACGAATGGAAAGAATAAACCGAAGATGGACCATGTCATGGCAAAACCTACTTTGTTAGACTTCTTCCATCATCGATTTATAAGATTTTGATGAAAACCTCCATTCTTTTTAACAAGAAACCAAAACTTGCCCCAAACAGAGAAAGTTATAATAGTATATAATATAATAGGTAGGTAGTGAAGAAAAAAAAATTTATGAAATTCGTCATTGTCATTATTTCAGCAATGACAAATAACCCACCTGAACGACCAACATGATATATCCCACAGGTCATTTCGTTTCTTTTGTAAAATATTTTTTATGGGTGAAGGAAATTTTTGAAGTTTATCATTTTATCAACTGTTTAAATATAACGAGAGTAGATAAGATATGGGAACTTATTTAACCTAGCTTGAAATATGATAAATTGTGTGAGAATGTTACCAAATTATGAGGTGAAATAAGTGAAGGTATATAGAAGTTATGACTTTAAGTCATTTGATTTAAGCGTTCATGTATTTTTTAAGGTCAAACGTTTTTTTTTTAATTTTTATTGACATAAATGTAGAGCATTTTTGTGAGGTGTAATTTCTTTAAAAGGCACGACAATGTATAACATGAAACGTCAATTTTTAAACTTTTACAAACAAAAGGTACCAAATCCACGGTATGCAGTTTCATGGAAGTATGGGAAAAGATGGCCTTAGAGACATAGTCACCGTGGTTCAGAGGCGAACAGTAATAATTTTCGTCGACTATTAAATATTTTGATTTTTGACATTGCATTTTGACTAATTGTAAGTAATAGTTGATGTATAGGATCAGGATGAAATTAGTTTCTAATTCACCTATGAAGACGAATTGTTCAAAGTTTTCTGTTGTTTGTCCCTTAAAAGATAGAAAGCGGCACTCAGGTAAATAAGTGTTGTTTGGAAACTTCGTGGCTTTTTACCTTCTTTGGGATTCGCTACAGGGAGATGGAACTATGACAATTGTTCAAAACTGCAAACTAAATATTTCTTGTTAAAATTAAAGTTCCCTGGTCTTTCCCGGTCGGTCAAAACCGAAAATAAAAAATTTCAAATCCTTGCCCTAAATTATGGAAAAACCTATAGGCATGCAGACCTGTAAACTTTCAAGTATACAAGTACCATTCAAGTAGCCAGTACCTTGTATTTGTACTTGTAATTTAAAAAAAACAAGTACAATATACTTGGTACTTGAAAAACCACCAAGTACAAGTACTTTTGTCAAGTACTTTTTTCCAAGTACATATATGTACTTGGTACTGTAATAGGTTTGGGGTCGAAATTCTGGCAGGGTCAAAATTCTTTTTGCAAAATTCAGCTTTCAGAATTCTGCTTTTCAAAATTCTGTTTTAAAACTCTGCTTTCAAAACTCTGCTTTTCCAAATTCTGCTTTTTAAAATTCTGATTTTCAAAATTCTGTTTTACAAAATTCTGCCAATAATAAAAAGAAGGTTTGGAAAATGTTAAAAAGCGCGCGCTTACAGTTCCGTTCGCAAAAGCAAAAAAAAAAGCCTAAAAAAAGGCCTAAAAATTGAAAACAATTATTTTTGGATGCAAAAATCATTTGCATGCAAAAACTGCTGTAAGGTGAATATATTTTTTTCGAAGTGTAAACCAACCATACAAAAAACTTATCATTCAGCACACTATTTTTCGCACGAAAAACAATTGCCGGCCAATCGTTTTGCATGAAATTCCATGACAGCAATGGTTTTATTTTTTAGTTTTGTGTTTCACCTGAATTAATCTGTAAACTAGGCTTTACCCAACTTTTGGACTAACAGTTACAGCTTCATTAACCCATTTAAATATAAAATAAAGTGAAATATAAGTTGTGCGTGGAAAGTACATAAATAAATGACGAACAAAACCAACATCTCTTCCAAGTGTTGCACTTAATTGTCTAAAAATAAAGTTGAAAAATCACTATTTTTTTTTCCTGTCTTTCAGAAAAACCAGAACTAGCAGTATTTTATTGCTTTAAAATTTACAATACAGAATTCTGAAAAACAGAATTGTGAAAAGCTGAATTTCGAAAGACAGAACCGAAAAAAGCAGAATTTTGAAAAATAGAATTTTCGTGAAAAAAACTGAATTTTGAAAATCAGAATTTTGAAACCAGAATTTTGAACTGCTCCCACTGTAATACTACCAAGTTCATTTTCAAGTACTTTTCCAGTTCAATTCCATTTCAAGAACTTTTCATTCAAGTACGTAAGGAATACGTAATCCGTGAGAAACAAATACATCCTCGGTCTGCTCTGGATTTTGATGAGGCATATTGGCATCGTGATCTATCCTTTTTTGAAAATGGAGCCAGAACTGCAATTTGAATTGGAATGTAATTCCAATACAGATTTGTACCAAATTTTGAAAAACATGTTTGATTGAAATGTTGTTCAATGTTCCGAAAGAATTAAAACTAATTTAGTAGCTATTCTTTTGAAATGTTTGCATATTAAAAATTATTTTAAGACCTAATCTGATGGAATTTGTAAGAAATTTGACAATTTTGACAGTTTAAATAATGCTGATACTTACGTCAAGCTTAGAATTCTGAATGTGATATTTGATGTAAACAACTAAAATAATCTTATACATATTTAATAAATTTTGGTAATTTAACGGTTTTTTCCAACTTTAAGATTTCAGAATTTTAAGACTGAATGATAGATAATGCAGCCTGAAAAATATGTACATTATTAAAACTATTTTACTTTCAATTATTTTTGATTATTTCGAGCTCCTGCGTAGTTGAGCTAAAATTTGAATTTCAACTTTCAACTGCCAAAATTGTTAAATATCTCTCAGATTCCATCAGTTTAGGTATAATTTTCAATTTAAAAAAATCAAAAGTATATCCCTTAAATAAATTCTAATTGTTTGGGAACATTACTCAACAGTTTGGACTAACTTTTAAAAATTTTGAACAAGTATGTTTTGGAATCACTTTAATATGAAAGTACCTAGGTATACATTTAATCACTTGACTTATTTTCTGACTTGGCTTTATTTTAAATTTTTAACAATATTCTGATCTAAATTGTGAAGCCTCCGTTTGAACGAAAAAAAAAAAAAAATAACTGAATTCACTGAATTCAGCCTTCTTAATTAAGTTTACCAAATTTCATTAATATTTATCGGATTTTTGGCGCCGAAATTCCACAAATGCACCACTGTTCGTGGGTGCCGAACACCACTTTAACTAAACTGAGTTTGTATTTATTCTCTTTCGAAATTCCTTTTTGTCCCATCACAGGTCAAAATAATTGATTGTCATTTGTTTTTGTATAAACATCAGAAGGATCAAATACCAACACAATAAAATGATTGTAGAGAACATTTAAGCCAATCTCCTTCGATTTGGCAAAATGACAACAAATAAGTCCAAGTTCAATTGTTGTTCATGTTCTGTGTGTACTCTCTCATTAAGCTTGAGTAAAAGGACATCCTTTTTCTCTTTGCACACACAAATTTACACAAAGGAAGTTGAAAAAAGTTAGGTAATAAAGAAAAAATTATTTAAAGAAAAAGTAAAGAAAAGTTTAAAAATTTGTTTCGAACTTTATTTCTATCGTTAGCTGATAAGAATATTCTTGGGCCCAATTATTATATCCTTACTGAATGGAAATGTTTAAGGACAAATTAAGAAAGAATTAAAAAGTGAGGTAATGAATGATAAGACATTTTTAACAGAGTGTTGGCACGAGATTACAGTTAAATGACACTGTAAGCTTCCATACAAAGCAGACCCCATATCCTACCTCTCTTCTTCATTATTGTTTCAAGTCCTTGTCAAGGATATATATCTACGCTTAAGCCTCTTTTGCCACAGAAATATTCCTCTTATTATGTGTTAGTGAGTGGAGCGCAAAGTTGCAGATTATTTCATATGAAATTTCTTTTTGGACAGGTGCGTATCTTTTATGTTGTCGATAGAATGGAGGGGTGATTTTTAAAGGACTTATAAAGATATTCCTTTTTAAAGGTCCTTTCCTGTGGAACAGCTTTTCTGTGAACATAGGTACTTTTAAAATAATTCTGGAATCAGTAACAAGTCTAACCAAGATTCTGGGGCTCAATGTACCCAATAGCTTTCCCGAAGTACCCGCATCTGCTTCTGCAGTAGAAACTCTCAGTAGTCGTTTCGGTACCATGTGGTTCTTACTTTGTGAAAATTTTTCATCTGACTGCTCCTTACAGTTGCACAGAGAGAGAGGCTTATTCGTTTGCCCTATTTCGTCCGCTCTTGAGAATTTAACTACATTACCAACTGAAAATGACATTTTCATGAATCTATAGAACTTATGCTGGCGCTACATCAGCGCGACTTTTGCAAAGCAAAGAAAATCCATAACGTAGGGACCATAGAGATATGTATACAGTTCGTCTGCTTTATTCAGAATGCGCACATTTTAGTCATTTACATATACGTTAGCAGCAAAATGGAGATGCAATATAGGTACCTATACCATTCTATATCTACACACAGATGCATTTATGGCCATGAAAGGCAGAAGCCAGGAAGTAGAATTCACAGTAAATTTTTTTTTGGCAGAAAAGAGGAAGGAAAAAGTTGCGTGTAAAATTTAAGTTCTTTCACTGACAGAAGGATATTTTAAGGCAACTCCAACTATATTCGAAATTGAATAATATTTGCAAAGTACTTTTTGGTCTACAAATATTAAGACCATCGAGACTGACAGACAGACAGAAAGACAGACAGTCACAGAGAACGAAGAATACACACATTCAGAAATAGAGCTCCATACGACACACAGCAATGAAGTGTACTTAAATGAAGGAGTAAAATGGCAAAAAGGATATTTCTACTGTGGCACGCAAAATGCATATATGGGAAGACACTGTATGGGTATATGTATCTGTGTATAGGGAAAGATATAGAACGACAGAGAGATGCGGAAGGATTTTTGCAATCGTGTCCTTCTGAGATTTTGCAAATGACATTTTAAATGGAAAAGTTGAAAATTATTCAAAATGGTCGGGGAGAGTCGAGCAATCGTATCTACGTACGAGTTGTACCTAGTTATAGAGATGGAGTTTTAAGGGACTTTGAATATGAAATAGGATTTTATGGGTGGATTACGAATAACTGGGATGTGGACACAGTGGACACTTTTGGTTATGGAAACTTAGTATTTTTTTTTTGTATTTGTGTGTGTAAGTCTGTATTTTCAGAAGGGACAATTTCAAACTTCATGAATGGACCTCATTGGGCCTTCGTTTTGAATACTTTTTCATTCAATGTTTTTTTTTTTTTTTTATAAATTTATTTCATAAGTCAGTAGGTAGGTATAGTTTGTTTCTAACTTAAATTTTATGGATGGTCAGTTTTAGAAGATAAACTTTATCAAATATTATGATTTATTGGGCCGTTTGTTTGCTTATTGACTTTCAAAGTTTGACGTAAATTTGATTAAGACAATTCAAAAGGCAAAGGAATATATTAAAAGGGAAAGGGGGAGGCTCTGACAAAAGTTGACCAGCCTTGGCATTATCAAGAACATATTAACACAAAAAAAAACGAGTGAGTCCAGGAATAGGCGTAAAAGAATGATGTGTCATTTCAAACCTTTGCAAGTAATTTCATTGAAATACATAGGTACATACAACTGGTGTGACCACACTTGAGGATGATGTGAATTTTTCCAATTTTTTGTTAAGGTGGGGAGCATATGAAATATTTTCAATTTTTCGAAAAAAATTTTTAGTGTGACAATACTTGAAAATGGTGTGACCATACTTGGAGAGTTTATCTCATTTTTTCGTCAAAGGGATAAAATATTTTAAATATTTTGGCAAGGGGGTGACCATACTGGAAAATTGTGTGACAATACTAGAAGATGGTGTGACCATACCTGGTGCGTTTTATCATTTTTTCGACAAGGGGGACCACATGAAATATTTTCAATATTTCGACAAGGGGGGACCCCACATGAAATTGTTTTGTGTAACCATACTTGAAAATGGTGTGACCATACTAGGAGATGGTGTGACCATACTGAAAGATGGTGCGACCATACTAGAAGATGCTGTGACCATACTTGGGAAGTTTTTCTCATTTTTTCGACAAGAGGGACCACATGAAATATTTTCAATTTTTCGTCAAGGGGTACCACATGAAATTTTTTAGTGTGACCATACTTGGAAATGGTGTGACCATACTTGAAGATGGTGTGACCATACTTGGTGAGGTTTTCTTATTTTTTCGACAAGGGTTTCAATTTGGTTACATGAAATTCTTAAGTGTGACCATACTTAAACCTGGTGTGACCATACTAGTAGATGGTGTGACCATATTTGGGTGAGTTTTTCTCATTTTTTCGTCAAGGGGGGACCACATGAAATATTTTCAATTTTTCGTCAAGGGGTACCACATGAAATTTTTTAGTGTGACCATACTTGGAAATGGTGTGACCATACTAGAAGATAGTGTGACCACACTTGGTGAGTTTTTCTCATTTTTTCGACAAAGACCACATGAAATTTTTTAGTGTGACCATACTTGAAAATGGTGAGACCATACTAGAAGATGGTGTGACCATACTTGGTGAGTTTTTCTCATTTTTTCGACAAGGGGGGACCACATGAAATACATATTTTCAATTTTTCGTCAAGGGGGGACCACATGAAATTTTTTAGTGTGACCATACTTGGTAATGATGTGACCATACTAGAAGATGGTGTGACCATACTTGGTAAGTTTTTCTCATTTTTTCGACAAGGGGGGACCACATGAAATATTTTCAATTTTTCGTCAAGGGGGGACCACATGAAATTTTTTAGTGTGACCATACTTGGAAATGATGTGACCATACTAGAAGATAGTGTGACCATACTTGGTGAGTTTTTCTCATTTCTTCGACAAGGGGGTCCACATGAAGACCACATGAAATTTTTTAGTGTGACCATACTTGAAAATGATATGACCATACTAGAAGATAGTGTGACCATACTTGGTGAGTTTTTCTCATTTTTTCGACAAGGGCGGACCACATGAAATATTTTTAATTTTTCGTCAAGGGGGGACCACATGAATTTTTTAGTGTGACCATACTTGAAAATGGTGTGACCATACTGGAAGATGGTGTGACCATACTTGGTAAGTTTTTCTCATTTTTTCGACAAGGGGGGACCACATGAAATATTTTCAATTTTTCGACAAGGTGTGACCACATGAAATATTTTCAATTTGGTTACATGAAATTCTTTAGTGTGACCATACTTGGAAATGGTTCGACCATACTAGAAGATGGTGTGACCATACTTGGTGAGTTTTTCTCATTTGTTCGACAAGGGGGGACCACATGAAATATTTTCAATTTTTCGACAAGGTGTGACCACATGAAATATTTTCAATTTGGTTACATGAAATTCTTTAGTGTGACCATACTTAAACCTGGTGTGACCATACTAGTAGATGGTGTGACCATATTTGGATGAGTTTTTCTCATTTTTTCGTCAAGGGGGACCACATGAAATATTTTCAATTTTTCGTCAAGGGGGGGAACCACATGAAATTTTTTAGTGTGACCATACTTGGAAATGGTGTGACCATACTAGAAGATGGTGTGACCATACTTGGTGAGTTTTTCTCATTTTTTCGTCAAGGGGGCCACATGAAATATTTTAAATTTTTGGTCAAGGGGGGACCAAATGAAATTTTTTAGTGTGACCATACTTGGAAATGGTGCAACCATACTAGTAAATGGTGTGACCATACTTGGTGAGTTTTTCTCATTTTTTCGACAAGGTACACATTTTTTCGTCAAGGGTTTTTAGTATGACCATACCTGGAAATGGTGTGACCATCCTAGAAGATGCTGTGACCATACTTGTTAAGTTTTTCTCATTTTATCGACAAGGGGGACCACATGAAATATTTTTAATTTTTCGTCAAGGGGGGACCACATGAAATTTTTTAGTGTGACCATACTGGGAAATGGTGTGACCATACTAGAAGATGGTGTGACCATACTTGGTGAGTTTCTCTCATTTTTTCGTCAAGGGCGACACATTGATATATTTTCAATTCCACATGAAAGTTTTTAGTGTGACGATATTTGGAAATGGTGTGACCATACTAGAAGATGCTGTGACCATGCTGAGTGGGTTTTTCTCATTTTTTCGACAAGAGGGGACCACATGAAATTTTTTAGTGTGACCATACTTGGAAATGGTGTGACCATACTAGAAGATGGTGTGACCATACTTGGTGAGTTTTTCTTATTTTTTCGACAAGAAGGGACCACATGAAATATTTTCAATTTGGTTACATGAAATTCTTTAGTGTGACCATACTTAAACTTGGTGTGACCATACTAGTAGATGGTGTGACCATATTTGGGTAAGTTTTTCTCATTTTTTCGACAAGGGGGGACCACATGAAATATTTTCAATTTTCCGTCAAGCGGGGACCACATGAAATTTTTTAGTGTGACCATACTTGGAAATTGTGTGACCACACTAGAAGATGGTGTGACCATACTAGAAGATGGTGTGACCATACTTGGTGAGTTTTTCTCATTTTTTCGTCAAGGACACATGAGATATTTATATATTTACTTGGTGAGTTTTCCTCATTTTTTCGACAAGGAGGGAGGGACCACATGAAATATTTTCAATTTTTCGTCAATGGGTTACATGAAATTCTTTAGTTTGACCATACTTAAACCTGGTGTGACCATACTAGTAGATGGTGTGACCATATTTGGGTGAGTTTTTCTCATTTTTTCGTAAAGGGGGAACCACATGAAATATTTTTTTAGTGTGACCATACTTGGAAATGATGTGACCATACTAGAAGATAGTGTGACCATACTTGGTGAGTTTTTCTCATTTTTTCGACAAGGGGGGACCACATGAAATATTTTCAATTTTTCGTCAATGGGTTACATGAAATTCTTTAGTTTGACCATACTTAAACCTGGTGTGACCATACTAGTAGATGGTGTGACCATATTTGGGTGAGTTTTTCTCATTTTTTCGTAAAGGGGGGAACCACATGAAATATTTTTTTATTGTGACCATACTTGGAAATGATGTGACCATACTAGAAGTTAGTGTGACCATACTTGGTGAGTTTTTCTCATTTTTTCGACAAGGGGGACCACATGAAGACCACATGAAATTTTTAAGTGTGACCATACTTGAAAATGGTGTTACCATACTAGAAGATGGTGTGACCATACTTGGTGAGTTTTTCTCATTTTTTCGACAAGGGGGACCACATGAAATATTTTCAATTTTTCGTCAAGGGGGGACCACATGAATTTTTTAGTGTGACCATACTTGGAAATGGTGTGACCATACTGGAAGATGGTGTGGCCATACTTGGTAAGTTTTTCTCATTTTTTCGACAAGGGGGGACCACATGAAATATTTTCAATTTTTCGTCAAGAGGGGACAACATGAAATTTTTTAGTGTGACCATACTTGGAAATGGTGTGACCATACTAGAAGATAGTGTGACCATTCTTGGTGAGTTTTCCTCATTTTTTCGACAAGGGGGGAGGGACCACATGAAATATTTTCAATTTTTCGTCAATGGGTTACATGAAATTCTTTAGTTTGACCATACTTAAACCTGGTGTGACCATACTAGTAGATGGTGTGACCATATTTGGGTGAATTTTCCTCATTTTTTCGTCAAGGGAGACCACATGAAATATTTTCAATTTTTCGTCAAGGGGGGACCAAATGAAATATTTTCTAATTTTTCGTCAAGGGGAAATTTTTAAGTGTGACCATACTTGGAAATGATGTGACCATACTAGTAGATGGTGTGACCATACTTGGTGAGTTTTCTCATTTTTTCGACAAGGGGGACCACGTGAAATATTTTCAATTTTCCGTCAAGGGGGGACCACATGAAATTTTTTAGTGTGACCAAACTTGGAAATGATGTGACCATACTAGAAGATGGTGTGACCATACCTGGTGAGTTTTCTCATTTTTCGACAAGGGGATGAAATATTTTCAATTTTCGACAAGGTCACATGAAATTTTTTAGTGTGACCATACTTGGTAATGGTGTGACCATACTAGAAGATAGTGTGACCATACTTGGTGAGTTTTTCTCATTTTTTCGACAAGGGGGGGACCACATGAAATATTTTCAATTTTTCGTCAAGGGGGGACCTCACGAAATTTTTAAGTGTGACCATACTTGGAAATGGTGTGACCATACTAGAAGATAGTGTGACCATACTTGGTGAGTTTTTCTCATTTTTTCGACAAGGTCGACAAGGGGGACCACATGAAATATTTTCAATTTTTCGTCAAGGGGGGACCACATGAAACTTTGAGGTGTGACCATACTTGAAAAAGGTGTGACCATACTAGAAGATGGTGTGACCATACTTGGAAAGTTTTTCTCATTTTTTCGTCAAGGGGATGAAATATTTTAAATATTTGACCATACTTGAAAATTGTGTGACCATACTAGAGGATGGTGTGACCATACCTGGTGAGTTTTTCTCATTTTTTCGTCAAGGGGGGACCACATGAAACTTTGAGGTGTGACCATACTTGAAAAAGGTGTGACCATACTAGAAGATGGTGTGACCATACTTGGAGAGTTTTTCTCATTTTTTCGTCAAGGGGATGAAATATTTTAAATATTTGACCATACTTGAAAATTGTGTGACCATACTAGAAGGTGGTGTGACCATACCTGGTGAGTTTTCTCATTTTTCGACAAGGGGGACCACATGAAATATTTTCAATTTTCGACAAGGGGGGACCACATGAAATTTTTTAGTGTGACCATACTTGGAAATGGTGTGACCATACTAGAAGATAGTGTGACCATACTTGGCGAGTACCACATGAAATATTTTCAATTTTTCGTCAAGGGGGGGGGCTTCATGAAATTTTTGAATGTGACCATACTTGGAAATGGTGTGACCATACTAGAAGATAGTGTGACCATACTTGGTGAGTTTTTCTCATTTTTTCGACAATGGGGGACAACATGAAATATTTTCAATTTTTCGTCAAGGGGGGACCACATTAAATTTTTTTAGTGTGACCATACTTGGAAATGGTGTGACCATACTAGAAGATAGTGTGACCATACTTGGTGAGTTTTTCTCATTTTTTCGACAAGGGGGGACCACATGAAATATTTTCAATTTTTCGTCAAGGGGGGACCACGTGAAATTTTTTAGTGTGACCATACTAAAAACCTGGTGTGACCATACTAGTAGATGGTGTTTTCATATTTGGGTGAGTTTTTCTCATTTTTTCGTAAAGGGGGGACCACATGAAATATTTTCAATTTTCCGTCAAGCGGGGACCACATGAAATTTTTTAGTGTGACCATACATGGAAATGGTGTGACCATACTAGAAGATGGTGTGACCATTCTTGGTGAGTTTTTCTCATTTTTTCGACAAGGGGGAACCACATGAAATATTTTCAATTTTTCGTCAAGGGCGGACCTCATGAAATTTTTTAGTGTGACCATACTTTGAAATGGTGTGACCATACTAGAAGATAGTGTGACCATACTTGGTGAGTTTTTCTCATTTTTTCGACAAGGGGGGACCACATGAAATATTTTCAATTTTTCGTCAAGGGGGGACCACATGAAATATTTTCAATTTTCCGTCAAGGGGGGACCTCATGAAATTTTTTAGTGTGACCATACTTGGAAATGGTGTGACCATACTAGAAGATGGTGTGACCATTCTTGGTGAGTTTTTCTCATTTTTTCGACAAGGGGACCACATGAAATATTTTCAAATTTTTCGTCAAGGGGGGACCACATGAAATTTTTTAGTGTGACCATACTTGGAAATGGTGTGACCATACTAGAAGATAGTGTGACCATACTTGGTGAGTTTTTCTCATTTTTTCGACAAGGGGGGACCACATGAAATATTTTCAATTTTTCGTCAAGGGGGGACCACATGAAATTTTGTAGTGTGACCATACTTTGAAATGGTGTGACCATACTAGAAGATAGTGTGACCATACTTGGTGAGTTTTTCTCATTTTTTCGACAAGGGGGGACCACATGAAATATTTTCAATTTTTCGTCAAGGGGGACCACATGAAATATTTTCAATTTTCCGTCAAGGGGGGACCACATGAAATTTTTTAGTGTGACCATACTTGGAAATGGTGTGACCATACTAGAAGATGGTGTGACCATTCTTGGTGAGTTTTTCTCATTTTTTCGACAAGGGGGACCACATGAAATATTTTCAATTTTTCGTCAAGGGGGGACCACATGAAATATTTTCAATTAATTTTTTAGTGTGACCATACTTGGAAATGATGTGACCATACTAGAAGATTGTATGACCATACTTGGTGAGTTTTTCTAATTTTTTCGTCAAGGGAGACCACATGAAATATTTTCAATTTTCCGTCAAGGGTGTTACATGAAATTCTTTAGTGTGACCATACTTATACCTGGTGTGACCATACTTGTAGATGGTGTGACCATACTTGGTGAGTTTTTCTCATTTTTTCGACAAGGGGGGACCACATGAAATATTTTCAATTTTTCGTCAAGGGGGGACCACATGAAATTTTTTAGTGTGACCATACTTTGAAATGGTGCGACCATACTAGAAGATAGTGTGACCATACTTGGTGAGTTTTTCTCATTTTTTCGACAAGGGGGGACCACATGAAATATTTTCCATTTTTCGTCAAGGGGGGACCACATGAAATTTTTTAGTGTGACCATACTTGGAAATGGTGTGACCATACTAGAAGATGGTGTGACCATTCTTGGTGAGTTTTTCTCATTTTTTCGACAAGGGGGGACCACATGAAATATTTTCAATTTTTCGTCAAGGAGGGACCTCATGAAATTTTTTAGTGTGACCATACTTGGAAATGGTGTGACCATACTAGAAGATAGTGTGACCATACTTGGTGAGTTTTTCTCATTTTTTCGACAAGGGGGGACCACATGAAATATTTTCAATTTTTCGTCAAGGGGGGACCTCATGAAATTTTTTAGTGTGACCATACTTGGAAATGGTGTGACCATACTAGAAGATAGTGTGACCATACTTGGTGAGTTTTTCTCATTTTTTCGACAAGGGGGGACCACATGAAATATTTTCAATTTTTCGTCAAGGGGGGACTACATGAAATTCTTTAGTGTGACCATACTTTGAAATGGTGTGACCATACTAGAAGATAGTGTGACCATACTTGGTGAGTTTTTCTCATTTTTTCGACAAGGGGGGACCACATGAAATATTTTCAATTTTTCGTCAAGGGGGGACCACATGAAATATTTTCAATTTTCCGTCAAGGGGGGACCACATGAAATTTTTTAGTGTGACCATACTTGGAAATGGTGTGACCATACTAGAAGATAGTGTGACCATACTTGGTGAGTTTTTCTCATTTTTTCGACAAGGGGGACCACATGAAATATTTTCAATTTTTCGTCAAGGGGGGACCACATGAAATTTTTTAGTGTGACCATACTTGGAAATGGTGTGACCATACTAGAAGATAGTGTGACCATACTTGGTGAGTTTTTCTCATTTTTTCGACAAGGGGGGACCACATGAAATATTTTCAATTTTTCGTCAAGGGGGGACTACATGAAATTTTTTAGTGTGACCATACTTTGAAATGGTGTGACCATACTAGAAGATAGTGTGACCATACTTGGTGAGTTTTCCTCATTTTTTCGACAAGGGGGGAGGGACCACAAGAAATATTTTCAATTTTTCGTCAATGAGTTACATGAAATTCTTTAGTTTGACCATACTTTAACCTGGTGTGACCATATTAGTAGATGGTGTGACCATATTTGGGTGAATTTTCCTCATTTTTTCGTCAAGAGAGACCACATGAAATATTTTCAATTCTTCGTCAAGGGGGGACCAAATGAAATATTTTCTAATTTTTCGTCAAGGGGAAATTTTTTAGTGTGACCATACTTGGAAATGATGTGACCATACTAGTAGATGGTGTGACCATACTTGGTGAGTTTTTCTCATTTTTTCGACAAGGGGGACCACGTGAAATATTTTCAATTTTCCGTCAAGGGTGTTACATGAAATTCTTTAGTGTGACCATACTTTGAAATGGTGTGACCATACTAGAAAATAGTGTGACCATACTTGGTGAGTTTTTCTCATTTTTTCGACAAGGAGGGACCACATGAAATATTTTCAATTTTTCGTCAAGGGGGGACCACATGAAATATTTTAGTGTGACCATACTTTGAAATGGTGTGACCATACTAGAAGATAGTGTGACCATACTTGGTGAGTTTTTCTCATTTTTTCGACAAGGGGGGACCACATGAAATATTTTCAATTTTTCGTCAAGGGGGGACCACATGAAATTTTTTAGTGTGACCATACTTGGAAATGGTGTGACCATACTAGAAGATAGTGTGACCATACTTGGTGAGTTTTCTCATTTTTTCGACAAGGGGGGACCACATGAAATATTTTCAATTTTTCGTCAAGGGGGGACCACATGAAATATTTTCTAATTTTTCGTCAAGGGGAAATTTTTTAGTGTGACCATACTTGGAAATGATGTGACCATACTAGTAGATGGTGTGACCATACTTGGTGAGTTTTTCTCATTTCTTCGACAAGGGGGACCACATGAAATATTTTCAATTTTTCGTCAAGGGGGGACCACATGAAATTTTTTAGTGTCACCATACTTTGAAATGGTGTGACCATACTAGAAGGTAGTGTGACCATACTTGGTGAGTTTTTCTCATTTTTTTGACAAGGGGGGACCACATGAAATATTTTCAATTTTTCGTCAAGGGGGGACCACATGAAATTTTTTAGTGTGACCATACTTGGAAATGGTGTGACCATACTAGAAGATAGTGTGACCATACTTGGTGAGTTTTCTCATTTTTTCGACAAGGGGGGACCACATGAAATATTTTCAATTTTTCGTCAAGGGGGGACCTCATGAAATTTTTTAGTGTGACCATACTTGGAAATGGTGTGACCATACTAGAAGATAGTGTGACCATACTTGGTGAGTTTTTCTCATTTTTTCGACAAGGGGGGACCACATGAAATATTTTCAATTTTTCGTCAAGGGGGACCACATGAAATTTTTTAGTGTGACCATACTTGGAAATGGTGTGACCATACTAGAAGATAGTTTGACCATACTTGGTGAGTTTTTCTCGTTTTTTCGACAAAGGGGGGACCACATACCATATTTGGAAATGGTGTGACCATACTTGAAAATGGTGTGACCATGCTTAGTGAGTTTTTCTCATTTTTTCGACAAGGGGGGACCACATGAAATATTTTCAATTTTTCGTCAAGGGGGGACCTCATGAAATTTTTTAGTGTGACCATACTTTGAAATGGTGTGACCATACTAGAAGATAGTGTGACCATACTTGGTGAGTTTTCCTCATTTTTTCGACAAGGGGGGAGGGACCACAAGAAATATTTTCAATTTTTCGTCAATGAGTTACATGAAATTCTTTAGTTTGACCATACTTTAACCTGGTGTGACCATATTAGTAGATGGTGTGACCATATTTGGGTGAATTTTCCTCATTTTTTCGTCAAGAGAGACCACATGAAATATTTTCAATTCTTCGTCAAGGGGGGACCAAATGAAATATTTTCTAATTTTTCGTCAAGGGGAAATTTTTTAGTGTGACCATACTTGGAAATGATGTGACCATACTAGTAGATGGTGTGACCATACTTGGTGAGTTTTTCTCATTTTTTCGACAAGGGGGACCACGTGAAATATTTTCAATTTTCCGTCAAGGGTGTTACATGAAATTCTTTAGTGTGACCATACTTTGAAATGGTGTGACCATACTAGAAAATAGTGTGACCATACTTGGTGAGTTTTTCTCATTTTTTCGACAAGGAGGGACCACATGAAATATTTTCAATTTTTCGTCAAGGGGGGACCACATGAAATATTTTCAATTTTCCGTCAAGGGGGGACCACATGAAATTTTTTAGTGTGACCATACTTGGAAATGGTGTGACCATACTTGAAGATAGTGTGACCATACTTGGTGAGATTTTCTCATTTTTTCGACAAGGGGGGACCACATGAAATATTTTCAATTTTTCGTCAAGGGGGGACCACATGAAATTTTTTAGTGTGACCATACTTGGAAATGGTGTGACCATACTAGAAGATAGTGTGACCATACTTGGTGAGTTTTTCTCATTTTTCGACAAGGGGGACCACATGAAATATTTTCAATTTTTCGTCAAGGGGGGACCACATGAAATTTTTTAGTGTGACCATACTTGGAAATGGTGTGACCATACTAGAAGATAGTGTGACTATACTTGGTGAGTTTTCCTCATTTTTTCGACAAGGGGGGAGGGACCACATGAAATATTTTCAATTTTTCGTCAATGGGTTACATGAAATTCTTTAGTTTGACCATACTTAAACCTGGTGTGACCATACTAGTAGATGGTGTGACCATATTTGGGTGAATTTTCCTCATTTTTTCGTCAAGAGAGACCACATGAAATATTTTCAATTTTTCGTCAAGGGGGGACCAAATGAAATATTTTCTAATTTTTCGTCAAGGGGAAATTTTTTAGTGTGACCATACTTGGAAATGATGTGACCATACTAGTAGATGGTGTGACCATACTTGGTGAGTTTTTCTCATTTTTTCGACAAGGGGGACCACGTGAAATATTTTCAATTTTCCGTCAAGGGGGGACCACATGAAATTTTTTAGTGTGACCAAACTTGGAAATGATGTGACCATACTAGAAGATGGTGCGACCATACCTGGTTAGTTTTCTCATTTTTCGACAAGGGGATGAAATATTTTCAATTTTCGACAAGGTCACATGAAATTTTTTAGTGTGACCATACTTGGAAATGGTGTGACCATACTAGAAGATAGTGTGACCATACTTGGTGAGTTTTTCTCATTTTTTCGACAAGGGGGGGACCACATGAAATATTTTCAATTTTTCGTCAAGGGGGGACCTCATGAAATTTTTAAGTGTGACCATACTTGGAAATGGTGTGACCATACTAGAAGATAGTGTGACCATACTTGGTGAGTTTTTCTCATTTTTTCGACAAAGTCGACAAGGGGGACCACATGAAATATTTTCAATTTTTCGTCAAGGGGGGACCACATGAAACTTTGAGGTGTGACCATACTTGAAAAAGGTGTGACCATACTAGAAGATGGTGTGACCATACTTGGAGAGTTTTTCTCATTTTTTTGACAAGGGGGGACCACATGAAATATTTTCAATTTTTCGTCAAGGGGGGACCACATTAAATTTTTTAGTGTGACCATACTTGGAAATGGTGTGACCATACTAGAAGATAGTGTGACCATACTTGGTGAGTTTTTTTCATTTTTTCGACAAGGGGGGGACCACATGAAATATTTTCAATTTTTCGTCAAGGGGGGACCACGTGAAATTTTTTAGTGTGACCATACTTGGAAATGGTGTGACCATACTTGAAGATAGTGTGACCATACTTGGTGAGTTTTTCTCATTTCTTCGACAAGGGGGACCACATGAAATATTTTCAAATTTTCGTCAAGGGGGGACCACATGAAATATTTTCAATTTTCCGTCAAGCGGGGACCACATGAAATTTTTTAGTGTGACCATACATGAAAATGGTGTGACCATACTAGAAGATGGTGTGACCATTCTTGGTGAGTTTTTCTCATTTTTTCGACAAAGGGGAACCACATGTAATATTTTCAATTTTTCGTCAAGGGGGGACCTCATGAAATTTTTTAGTGTGACCATACTTAATCCTGGTGTGACCATACTTGTAGATGGTGTGACCATACTTGGTGAGTTTTTCTCATTTTTTCGACAAGGGGGGACCACATGAAATATTTTCAATTTTTCGTCAAGGGGGGACCACATGAAATTTTTTAGTGTGAACATACTTTGAAATGGTGCGACCATACTAGAAGATAGTGTGACCATACTTGGTGAGTTTTTCTCATTTTTTCGACAAGGGGGGACCACATGAAATATTTTCAATTTTTCGTCAAGGGGGGACCACATGAAATTTTTTTAGTGTGACCATACTTGGAAATGGTGTGACCATACTAGAAGATGGTGTGACCATTCTTGGTGAGTTTTTCTCATTTTTTCGACAAGGGGGGACCACATGAAATTTTTTAGTGTGAACATACTTTGAAATGGTGCGACCATACTAGAAGATAGTGTGACCATACTTGGTGAGTTTTTCTCATTTTTTCGACAAGGGGGGACCACATGAAATATTTTCAATTTTTCGTCAAGGGGGGACCTCATGAAATTTTTTAGTGTGACCATACTTGGAAATGGTGTGACCATACTAGAAGATAGTGTGACCATACTTGGTGAGTTTTTCTCATTTTTTCGACAAGGGGGGACCACATGAAATATTTTCAATTTTTCGTCAAGGGGGGACCACATGAGATTTTTTAGTGTGACCATACTTGGAAATGGTGTGACAATACTAGAAGATAGTGTGACCATACTTGGTGAGTTTTTCTCATTTTTTCGACAAGGGGGGACCACATGAAATATTTTCAATTTTTCGTCAAGGGGGGACTACATGAAATTTTTTAGTGTGACCATACTTTGAAATGGTGCGACCATACTAGAAGATATTGTGACCATACTTGGTAAGTTTTTCTCTTTTTTTCGACAAGGGGGGACCACATGAAATATTTTCAATTTTCCGTCAAGGGTGTTACATGAAATTCTTTAGTGTGACCATACTTGGAAATGGTGTGACCATACTAGAAGATAGTGTGACCATACTTGGTGAGTTTTTCTCATTTTTTCGACAAGGGGGGACCACATGAAATATTTTCAATTTTTCGTCAAAGGGGGCCACATGAAATTTTTTAGTGTGACCATACTTTGAAATGGTGTGACCATACTAGAAGATAGTGTGACCATACTTGGTGAGTTTTTCTCATTTTTTCGACAAGGGGGGACCACATGAAATATTTTCAATTTATCGTCAAGGGGGGACCACATGAAATATTTTCAATTTTTCGTCAAGGGGGGACCACATGAAATTTTTTAGTTTGACCATACTTGGAAATGGTGTGACCATACTAGAAGATAGTGTGACCATACTTGGTGAGTTTTTCTCATTTTTTCGACAAGGGGGGACCACATGAAATATTTTCAATTTTTCGTCAAGGGGGGACCACATGAAATTTTTAAGTGTGACCATACTTGGAAATGGTGTGACCATACTAGAAGAGAGTGTGACCATACTTGGTGAGTTTTTCTCATTTTTTCGACAAGGGGGGACCACATGAAATATTTTCAATTTTTCGTCAAGGGGGGACCACATGAAATATTTTCAATTTTCCGTCAAGGGGGGACCACATGAAATTTTTTAGTGTGACCATACTTGGAAATGAGGTGACCATACTAGAAGATGGTGTGACCATTTTTGGTGAGTTTTTCTCATTTTTTTGACAAGGGGGGACCACATGAAATATTTTCAATTTTTCGTCAAGGGGGGACCACATGAAATTTTTTAGTGTCACCATACTTTGAAATGGTGTGACCATACTAGAAGGTAGTGTGACCATACTTGGTGAGTTTTTCTCATTTTTTTGACAAGGGGGGACCACATGAAATATTTTCAATTTTTCGTCAAGGGGGGACCACATGAAATTTTTTAGTGTGACCATACTTGGAAATGGTGTGACCATACTAGAAGATAGTGTGACCATACTTGGTGAGTTTTCTCATTTTTTCGACAAGGGGGGACCACATGAAATATTTTCAATTTTTCGTCAAGGGGGGACCTCATGAAATTTTTTAGTGTGACCATACTTGGAAATGGTGTGACCATACTAGAAGATAGTGTGACCATACTTGGTGAGTTTTTCTCATTTTTTCGACAAGGGGGGACCACATGAAATATTTTCAATTTTTCGTCAAGGGGGACCACATGAAATTTTTTAGTGTGACCATACTTGGAAATGGTGTGACCATACTAGAAGATAGTTTGACCATACTTGGTGAGTTTTTCTCGTTTTTTCGACAAAGGGGGGACCACATACCATATTTGGAAATGGTGTGACCATACTTGAAAATGGTGTGACCATGCTTAGTGAGTTTTTCTCATTTTTTCGACAAGTGGAAACCACATGAAATATTTTCAATTTTTCGTCAAGGGGGGAACTACATGAAATTTTTTAGTGTGACCATACTTGGAAATGGTGTGACCATATTAGAAGATAGTTTGACCATACTTGGTGAGTTTTTCTCGTTTTTTCGACAAAGGGGGGACCACATGAAATATTTTCAATTTTCCGTCAAGGGAGACCACATGAAATTTTTTAGTGTGACCATACTTGGAAATGATGTGACCATACTAGAAGATGGTGTGACCATACTTGGTGAGGTTTTCTCATTTTTTCGACAAGGGGGGACCACATGAAATATTTCGACTGTGTGACCAGACGTGAAGATAGTGTGACTATAGTAGAGTGTGAATAAAAATAAAATAACATACAATTTTTTCACATAAAATATTTTCATTTCATCGGAAATTGTGGACGGCATAAAATGTTTTAGGATCAGAGGTTAAAACAACTCTTAGAATGTTCCCTGAGTGACCTCCAACATCATTTTAAATTTAATCTTCTAACTCTTCAAAATAAGTGGCAACTATAACCGCTTAAGGAACAATGACATTTCCACAAGACTCATTTTTTATTTAATTTTGGAATCCATGAGAACTATACTTCAGGTCCTTGAAAAAACATTCTCATGAAAAGAACTAAAACAAGCAACCTTTTTCATATTTCCCTCATTAAAACGTCATAAAGAACACATTTTTCTTATCTCAATAAGATTAATATAGCAAAGACTTTTTTAGCTGCAAAATAAAAAGGATTTCACTGATTAATGCCATTCTTAATGAAGTTCAATTGCGATCGATGCCAAAGCAAACTAATACAGCACTGAGTGTCTTTGTGCGTTCATATATCTACACCTTTCGTCGTAGCAAAATTATTGTACAGGACTGTGTTTGTTATTGTTGAAAAATTTATTATAAGAGTTCAACGTTTAAGTAGTTAGAGTCACAAAATCAATTTTAGCTAAAAAAAATACACATTAAAATTCTCATTTTTTGTAGGTTTTGTTCGCCATCTTCCATTCAATGGTAGTAGAGGGAAAATGCACTCATATAATCTTAAACTGTAGATTGTAAGTAAAAGATTACAAAAAAGCTTCAAAAAGATACAATTTTGTGCACTAAAAGAATTACGATTTTTTTTTGTCCACTAACTTCAATCTTATTTAAATGGAGACTTAGATATTTTTAAAACCAATTGAGCTACAAAATCGGGGTGCGATCAACAAATTAGCATTTATTTAGCTAGAGTGCACCATATACAAAAATAAAATTCTCCTATAAATTCGCTTAAAAGTCATTGTTTGCAATACTGTGTAATCGTCTAAGGCTGACGGCAACGTCATTATTGACACCTTTAAAAATTAATTTCATTGGATTGTTCAAATTTCCCCAATCCGACAGCTTTAGAAAAAAAGGAACTTTAACATTTAAATGAAGAATTTCTATTCCTATTCTATACACAAGACAATACTATCATGCCGCTGCTGCAGGAGTTGAACGCAAAAGTCTATCTCATATTTTTAGCACCATCCAAAGTAATGATCAAGTAATGACACATATTCTTCCTGGTCCTTTAGTCAAGGCTAATTTTTGTTTAAAACAAAACAAAAATAAGATCAAACATTTTTCCTGATATTCCAGTTTTTTGCTGCATTCCAAGGATTATTCAAAGAAGAAAAGATTTGACAAGCATTTTGTGCACATCAGTGTTCAAATCAATATATCCAATTGCAACTTAACCAGAAGAGAGCAAAGCATATAGAACCTTGTTTAACCTGTGTGCTGCATATACCTATTGCTTCTCTATCATTCAACTTCTTCTGCGTACCAAATCCAATTCAAGTCCTTTGAAATTCTAACCTTCTGTCTAGTCCGCCGCTATATCTGACAAACATAGATATATGAGCTAAGGAAAACTGCATAAATGCAGTCATATAAGGATACACCAGGAATACAAATCAAGTGCAATCAAAGGAAGCAGTTATCTCAGTGCATTGCATTTGATAGAAACGACAAACAGACATAATGATGAATTATTTCAGGGATACAAACTATCAGCAGGCGGATTCATTATAGCAAAATAGAGAGAAATAACAGTGCACTATGCACATCACTACTACTTTGTTAGCTTCCTTCATTGTATATGTACTATGTGTACATTGATAGAGATACAATCTAACCTGCCGATGATGATGACGATGACGAAGGACGATGACGACGATACCGATGCCGACAACATTGAGCATATCTGACAGGGAAGACGATGTGATATCGAGGATTGCCTCGTCAGGAGCTGAGGGTGCAAATCAATGAAGCGTGTATTTAATAAACATTTCATATACGGACGTTATCGAAGCTCGCATTCCCGTCATCATAGTTCAGCCATACACAACGTCCTATTGGAGAATCTTTTTTTTTGTTTCAGTGTGAGTTTGATCGAACTGCCTATATTCACCTATACCGATACCCCCAGAAGTATACCTATTAAGGAAAAGAGGATGAAAATCATTGCAAATGAATTCTTTTGTAAACGGTACACACTATATATGTATACACTACACTACACAGAATGTAGGTTAGCCTTGAGCCAAGAGAGCAGTTTATTGATGAGAGTTATAGACAGGCGCGGATCCAGGAATCTGGTTTGGGGGGGGTCATGAAATTTTAACATCAATAAGAACTGCTTAGCAAAAGTCCAGCTTAATCATGGCTTCATTCCAATCGAAGGCTTGATCAGGGAGAAGCTTAAGACTTAATTGGATACCCGCTTATATGTAGTTTGAGCTAGAAACTGTATTCATCAACAAGATTTGGCTTCATTTCATACTTTTAGGACAATGATGAGGATAAGATAAACATTTAAGATTGGAAGCGAAATTGACGAGAAAACCAATGTTTTGAAAACTTTTGAGCAATTTACAAAGAATAATTGACAGTAATGGGTTACACATTACGTATAGGTACATATGTAAAACCAAAAACAAATCAAAAGTCAATTTGAGATGAAACAGATAAACAAAATTGCAAAACATATGGTAGATTCCATGCCGTAAAGAAAAAAAAAAACTGCTATCAAAGCGAAAAGGAGGGTATTTTTCTATTATGTAATATTATTAAAAAAAAACTAGCTTGTAACCCAAAAAAAGTAATTATTTCAATTTAAGAATATTTGCACAAGAAAAATATATGATCATATTAATTCAATACTGTACTTGATTTCAAAGAATTAGGCTAGTTAAGATAAGATTAATAAGGTGAAGTTAGCACCGCCATTTTCGATAAAAAAAGTTGTGCTGTATTCTGTTCAACTTGTGCTGCCTTGTGTCGTAGTTATTAAAAAAAATCGAGAATTTTCAAATTTTACGGATGAGAATTTTTTTAAATGGGGCATTTCACGTGAAGCGGACAACGAAAAAAAGGTCGGGTCTTGAAATCCTTTCAATTTTGGGTAACTTGTACTTCTTTTGATACTTAACATAAATGCAGAAGGATTTTGAATTTTGAGGCTTGGTGCTGGAGTTATGGGCTTGTAGGGCTTCGGCAAGCCATGGGGTAATGTTTGAAAGTAAAATGTTTATAAATCAAATGAAGGGATAGAAAAATTATTTGAGTACTGGAGTAAATGGTAAATAAGATGTTCTTTTCATTAATGAAATCTTAACCGGAAATCGATTTTTTGTTTAGGTAGAAAACCGGAAGTTAACATTTCAAATCAGATTTTAAGAAACTTCGACCTTTTTAATTTTTTTTTGTTAAGGTCTCAAAATTTAGCTTATACAATATAGAAACTACATGCCAAGTTTCAGAGTGGGATCTCAATTCGTTTAGACTTTAGAAGATACATAATTTTTAGTGCGTGTATCTCTGATTTGTTGTATAGAAAACCGGAAATATAGGCTAGGAGCCGAGTATTTTTGTCTTCAATTTTCTTCAGAACTGGTTTTCTTAATGCAATATGTTCAGGGGTGTCCTCCATGCGTAAATCCAAGTTGGCAGACCAGGGTGGTGGAAGCGTCAGCCGCCATCTTGGAATTCACGTTTTATCAGATATGTCGTGAACCGTACATTGGACGAATGTAGTAGTAAACTTTTTCGAAAGCTTATATTCCATTCTCTTATTTATTTTTTAAATCAAGTCGTTCTAGTGAAAACTTTTTGAGCAATTAAATTTTAAAGTCAATACTTGTGAAATTTTCTGTTTTAACTTGATTTTTTTCAAAATGTTGCCTTTTTGAGCATCACTTTTCTATTTAGTATTCAATGCTCTCAATAATTCTAAGTCAAATACTGAAAACCGAATGTAAAAATTCTTCTTAGTTTTCAATTTATCAATGGTACTTTTTTTGCCTCACAGACAAACAAGAAATAAGAATAAGTACCTTTTGTTTTTTAAATTTCTCAAAAACTAAGAAGAATTTTTACATTCAGTTTTCAGTATTTGACTTAAAATTATTGAGAGCATTGAATACTAAATAGAAAAGTGATGCTCAACAAGGCAAAATTTTGAAAAAAATCAAATTAAAACAAAAAATTTCACAAATATTGACTTTAAAATTTAATTGCTCAAAAAGTTTTCACTAGAACGACTTGATTTAAAAAATAAATAAGAGAATGGAATATAAGCTTTCGAAAAAGTTTACTACTACATTCGTCCAATGTACGGTTCACGACATATCTGATAAAACGTGAATTCCAAGATGACGGCTGACGCTTCCACCACCCTGGTCCGCCAACTTGGATTTACGCATGGAGGACACCCCTGAACATATTGCATTAAGAAAACCAGTTCTGAAGAAAATTGAAGACAAAAAATACTCGGCTCCTAGCCTATATTTCCGGTTTTCTATACAAAAAATCAGAGATACACGCACTAAAAATTATGTATCTTCTAAACGAATTGAGATCCCACTCTGAAACTTGGCATGTAGTTTTTATATTGTATAAGCTAAATTTTGAGACCTTAACAAAAAAAAATTAAAACGGTCGAAGTTTCTTAAAATCTGATTTGAAATGTTAACTTCCGGTTTTCTACCTAAACAAAAAATCGATTTCCGGTTAAGATTTCATTAATGAAAAGAACATCTTATTTACCATTTACTCCAGTACTCAAATAATTTTCCTATCCCTTCATTTAATTTATAAATATTTTTCTTTCAAACTTTACCGAATGGCTTGCCGAAACCTTACAAGCCCATAACTCTAGCACCAGGCCTCAAAATTCAAAATCCTTCTGCATTTAACATTTAGTATCAAAAGAAGTACAAGTGACCCAAAATTTAACGAATTTCAAGACCCAACCTTTTTTTCGTTGTCCGCTCACGTGAATCTTATACAAAAAGGCATATATGTATGCATTAGTTTTTGGTCTAAAAGTTGAAATTTTGCAATTCTTGTTTATCTTTTCGGCGCATGACAGCTCAAACTGAGCACAAAACAACATACCTTTCGCTTTTAAGAAATTGCTAAATTTCGAAGAAAAATCATTCATAAAATTTACGTTTGCATTTTTTTTTTATTTACGGCCCTAGTTGATCACAAAACAGCATAGCGAAAATGGCGGTGGAACTTCATGCTACAGCCCTTCGCATTTTATTCTTGTCCATTAAAGTTGCAATTTTGCGAATTTTTTGTATCTCTTTGGCGCCTAGCAGCATAATCGTAGCACAAAACTTTCTTTTTTAAGAAATATTAAAATTAAAAAAAAAAATGAATTCGCAAAATTGGCAAATTTGCGATTTTTTTATATTTACGGCACAAGGCAGCACAAAATCAGCGCAATACAGCACAATCTCGAAAATCAAAAATGGCGGTGCTAACTTCACGCACAAGCACATTAAGAAACGAAGACATCCAAGTAATATTTTTAGAAAATTTAAAATAAGCAATTTACATAGATCTTCTGCTATAAAATTTTCAAAAAAAGAATGCTACCTTTTTTGATCGGTGCATCCGCAACAAAATGTCTGTGACACCCAAAACTATTTTCTTTTCAATTGAAAATAAAACAGAGTTAAGTAAATATAATGTTTAAAATACTATGATAACTTGTTATCAAAACTACTATACAGGGTATCACACAATTACCACCGCAGATGAAAACCATGGGTTACTGAAAAACTTAAGAGGTATTTTTCTTATTTTCGCTTTGCTTTCGAGTTATAACGGATTTTATGATTAAGGGTCCCGTTTGCTTTAAATAGCTTCATCTTTGTCAAACTACGGCAGAGTCTTATTTTTTGCGATGATGGTGACTGTGGGGAACCGTTAATCCTTAAAAGAGTCCGCAAAATTTTAAGTCGGATCGATATCTAAGACAATTTAGTGTATCCTCGAGGGCTAGTAGTGATTTTTGATCAATATTTCTTTGCTGTCCATTTCATTAAGAACCTTGGCTTTGTTAAGAAAATAAAAGCCAACCATTAATAGGTCATGTTTTTTGTCTAATTAGTAGATTACTAACAAATATGGAATAACCCAAAAAGTTTTTCTCTGTCCTCTAATTAATTGAATAATCAGTAAAGATTGCTCGTGATTGTTGTTTTCGCTGGAGCTCTGGGAGGGGGTCATGACCCCCATGACCTCCCCCCTGGATCCGCCACTGGTTATAGATATCTATTTTGTACTATTATACCTACTCCTCGAAGAGTACCTATCCATAAATGGGGCCATATTTAATCTTCGTATTTATGTATATATAGAACTGTCATCGACAGTGATTGAATAACCATGTATTTATGAGAATTTAATTGTGACAGTATTGCGAAGTAGATAGGTATATTTAGTAAAAGAGGACGATATTATCTACCTCATATGGATTCTATGAGACAAAAAGGATTCTGTTATATTTGTTGACACAATTTCAATTTGAATATAAATTTAGATCAAATCACTTAGATAAATTAGAAAATGCATTTAACTAACATTTATATTCATTATTTATTTCAATAATTTGTACACAAATTGAGTGACATTGAATTAGATTTTGTTTTTGATTTTAAAGATTTTTCTAACCAAGAAGCTTCAACAAAATTAGGTCAGAAAATAGGCTTTCGGGCAAAAACTGTGAAAAATTATAAGAAATGGTAAAGTTTGAATGGCTATATCTCTGCCAGTTTTTAATTAAAATGGGATTCTGAAAATGTCATATTATGGAAAAAATGTTATGGGCAATTAGGTAAACAAAATTATATATCTTTGATTTTTAATATATTTTTGGTCCTCTCAATTTAAAAAAAAATATCCCTTCTATTTTTATAGGAAATTTACTTTTTAACCGCCGCGCAACTAGAGAGTTGAATAGATATTTAGAAGTGACTAGAAAGAGAAGAGAGCTACTTTCTAAAAATTCCCAACTATTAACCCTTTTGCCACAGCCTTGAACAAAAAAGCATAAGTCTACTTACGATTCGTCCAAGGTCCGTCAGTAATTTTTACTTTCGATATAGTACCTATAAGGCAAGTTTTGGATTCGTGAAAAAAAAATCGAGATAACAATCAAATAAGACATTACGATGATAGAGAACACCAAAAAAGTGGGTGGCACAATTCTGTCTGTCTGTCTATCTGTTCGTCTACAGCCAAGACGGCTCTGTCGATTTTCTTCAAACTTGATAAAAAGTGATTTTTGGTGATTATACATACAAGTTTTTTTTAATTTTTTTAGAACCAAAATCAACGGTACCTGCCATACAATTTTTTTTACCAATTTTAAATAATCGTATTTTTCTCAAAAACGGCTCGACAACTTTTCTTAAAAAAAATTCAATAAATTTATTTTTATATAGGTACCTTTGGGTAGAAAATCTTTTTTTCAAAAATGGTTATAATGGTAGGTACCTCCCAAAGAACCATTTTTTTCAAATTTTGTATTTTCTTCAAAACGATACGACCGATTTCAATTAATTTTTTTATACAGAAGCTTCCAAAAAATATAAATACCTTTGGGTGGCGACATTTTTGAAAAAATATATTTTTTTTGGATTTATAAGAAATGTTAAAAAATTTGTTTGGAAAATCGAAAACGACATGATCGATTTTTTTGAAACTCGATACTTAAGAGTTTTTAGTACTTTTAAAAATATTTTTGGAAAAAAAATTACATTAATGAAAAAATAAAGGTACCTTCCATACAAAAGTTAAAAAACCGCAAGGGAAATATTTTTTTTTCTCAAAAACGACTCCTTCGTTGTTGATTAAACTTTTTTCATATACTAAAATTAGTACGATCTACTACCAAAAATTATAAAATTTTGCACTTATTAGTACAGTAGACGCTCGATATAGTGAAGTAATAAAAACCAGCCCTGTTCACTGTTTCGAGATTGTTCACTTTTTCCAGTAGGAGTTTTCTAAGGCTTTCTAAAGGCGAACTTGATCCAAAATGCTTATTTCATTTGATGTGAATGCTTTTAATTTTAATTAAGCATTAAACAAGGATTTCACTCAGGTTTTAACAAAAAACAGAAACAATTCCTCAGAGCTCTCAAACTATGCTAAATGCTTGCGCAAATTTTTATACAAATTACGTTTTTATATAAAATTTTGTGTGTTCACTATTTTGAATAGTTCACTATTTCAAGATTCACTAAATCGAGCGTCTACTGTAGTTCATAGATTGTTTTTTTTTACATATTTTGAATTTTCTCATAATCAGCTGAACAGATTTTTATTAATTTCTTATATACAAATTTCAAATCAGTTAAAATAATATTGTGTATCAAAATTTTCAAAAAAAGACATTTTTAATTTCTAAAAAAGAAATAATTTTTTTGAAAACTCGATATTTCAAAAAACAAATTGATATTTTTTTTTTTGAAAAATTATTTTTGTATGCAATTAAGTAAATATAAAAATGTTTTAAGGATTTGATTAACTATTATTTTTTTATAATCACTCAAGAATTAAAATGACGTCCTTTATTCACCTAACTATCAAAAGAGTTGAATCGGTGAGAAGAAAAAGGAAAACATTCCACAAAATTGCGAAATTGAACTAAAAATGCAGAAATGTAGATATTTACATAGCGCACCTAATGAGCCTAAAAAGGAAATCATTCCAATAAAACCTATGCCTTTCAATGAGCAAACAAAATTTTTTTGAGTGGAAAAAGGAAAATATTCCAGGAATATTTTCCTTTTTCCACTCAAAGTTTGAAATTTTCTGTTTAAATATTCAAATTTTGACGATTAATATTGTTTAAATTTATTTAATATCTTGAAAAACTATGCTTTTCTAAGTTTTTGTACACGGGGTCTCTGCAAAGTTCGAAAAACATCGAATATCGCAAAAAGTGATTAAAGGGATTTTTAAAGTTCTTTTTATCACAATTACAATAAATAACGGTAGTATATAAAGTGTTGTTGTTAAGTCGTTATTTTTTTTATTTTCACTGGATAGCAATTAAAATATATTCTAGTGTTTTGTATCTTTTTTTTATATTGTTTAAATAAAAAAATTAGTTTAAAATCATTTGTCTTAATTTTTTACCAATTGAGTGGAAAAAGGAAAACATTCCACCCCCTTCATCAGTAAATTCTGGGCTTACCTTCAATAATTTTATACCCAAGTTTTTGGCAAGTTGCTTCTGAATGCTAGTTTTACATTTGTTCCTTAATAAGTTTTCGAAAGTAACTTTTAGTTTTGGCAATAAACAGTTTTTTTCGATTTGCCACGAACTATGATTTGTGGAATGTTTTCCTTTTTCTTCTCACCGATTCAGTTGGTTTAGCTAAGTATTTGATGCTTTTAAACATTTTTCTCTTATATTTTCCAGGTCTTTATATACAATTTTCCTACAACCGTAGCCTCTTGAACCTAAGAGTCGTGCATTTTATTTTCAGTCAATCTAATGGGGAGATAACTTGTCAATTCATCTTTAATTCAGCTTTGTTGTTGTTGAAATGAAATGAAGTACATTTTTCAAAAAATTAAAATATTTTTTTTAGTTTTTTACAAAAAACTTTATTATTTACAAAAAAAATATTGATGTTATAAAAGTCTACTTTGCATACCAATGCCAGTCCTGCAATCTAAAGGACCCCACACATTTTGTATGAAAAAGTGGGCCTGGTTAAATTGGCTGAAATTTTGGTATGTTGTTGGCTATGTGCTAGTGACCAAATGTGCCCATAGAACATGGGTCTAAAAAGTTTGTTTGCACGTGTGTGTATGTGTATATGTGTGTGCATATATGTGCGTGTTTATGTGTGTGTGTATATGTGTGTGTGTATATGTGTGTATGTGCATGTGTATATTAGGGTGGTCCTTAAATTGGACATTGTCTTGGATAGCCCTCATTCGATTCAAAACATTGAAAAACAATTTCCCTAATTTTTTCAGATTTTTATTTCACCCCCCTGGTCTCCCTTTTTTCACTTCAAGGTACAAATAATGGAGTTAGGGTGATTCTTATAACACGAAAAAAAAATCGGAACTTATAGATTAGATTCAGACGAAAAAAAATCGTATGGGAGGGGGGGTCTATTTCCCCCCGTTCAGGCGGGAGGGGTAATTTTCTAAAAATTTGACCCTAAATAGAAAAAAATTATTAAAAAAAAACGGGACCACTTACAATGGCATGCTATAGCTTTTTTTAAAAGCCATGAATCCAGTCTCTAATATATTTTTTAAATCTAGTTTTTATTGTAAATAGTTTTTGAAAAAATAATTTTCAAACCTTAAAAACAAAAACAAAAATAATAGTTTTTTACGTTTGAAAATTATTTTTTTCAGAAACTATTAACAATAAAAACTTGATTTAAAAAATATATTAAAGACTGGATTCATGGCTTTAAAAAAAGCTATAGCATGCCATTGTAAGTTGTCCCGTTGTTTTTTAATAATTTTTTTCTATTTAGGGTCAAATTTTTAGAAAATTACCCCTCCTGCCTGAACGGGGGGAAATAGACCCCCCTCCGATACGATTTTTTCTTCGTCTGAATCAAATCTATAAGTTCTGACTTTTTTTTGCGTGTTATAAGAATCACCTTAACTCCATTATTTGTACCTTGAAGTGAAAAAAGGGGGACCAGGGAGGTGGAATAAAAATCTGAAAAAATTATGAAATTTTTTTTTCTCCATTTAGAGTCATTTGATGCCTATCCAAGTTGGATTTTCAAAAAAACTCAAAATAAGGACCACCCTAGTGTATATAAATGTTAGTATGTGTGTAGTAGTGTTGCATAGGATCTTCTACAATGGGGGGGTTAATACCCCTCTTGTAACCCCTTAAACTTAAACTTTAAAAATTATTATTAAATAATTTCTACAGCATAATATTGTACTCTCAAAACACTTTAACTAGAAAAAAATTATTTAAAGTGGCAGCAGTACCCACTTACAATATAATGCTGTAGTAGCTATTCAATACATTTTTTAAAGTTTAAGAAGGGGGGTTAAAAGGGGGGTATTTACCCTCTCCCCCTTGGCCGTCGAAAATATCACGCTACCAAATTCGTTTCAATTTTATTGCCAATGGACTTTTGACAAATACTTGTATTTTTCTTGTCGGAGTACATGATTTGCCCGCCCCTGGAAGATTTTTTGCCACTTTTGGTCACTAGCACATAGCCAACAACATACACAAATTTCAGCCAATTTAACCGGGCCCACCTTTTCATACAAAATGTGCGGGGTCCTTTGCAAAGAAGCAAAAGATTTACCGAAAGACCACAAAAAGTCGTTTTTTAGTACCTACTTCTTTGAATATATCCCAAAAACAATGGGGAAATATACCCCCTCCTATATAATTTTTTACTTGCGATATAGGTTTTATAGGGCAAGTTTTGGATTCGAGCAAAAAAAAATTTCGAGATAATAATCAGACATGACATTACGATGATAGAGAACACGAAAAAAGTGGGTGGCAAAATTCAGTCTGTCTGTCTGTCTGTCGATTTTCTTCAAATTTTGAACTTAAGGTTTTTTTGTAACTCTCCAGAGGGGAAATTGAATTTTTTTTTAGCTCAAAAAATAACGGTACTTGCCATACAACCGTTAAGGAAAAGCTTATTTATCTCAAGAACGGTTCAACGATTTTGATAAAAAAAATCAGTGTATTACTGTAGATATGGTGTACCTTTTAGTAAAAAAAAAAATCACCAGAAACATTTATTAACGGTACCTGCCATATAACGGTTTTTTTGATTTTTGATTTTCTCAGTAACCGCTCATCCGATTTCAATGAATTTTTTTTTCACAAAAGCTTTATTAGAATATAAATAATACTGCATACCAAAATTTTTAGAAAAATAAATTTTGGATTTTTAAAAAAAGATTCAAATTTTTTTTTGGAAATTCAATCTTTCAAAAACGGGTTGATGAATTGTTTTGAAATTTCAGTTTTAAATGTAAATTAATATGTACTCAAAATTGGCATACCAAATTTTTTTTTGAAAAATGTTACAAAAATGTTATATGTAAAAAATTAATTTTTAAGAAAACGGCTCCAACGATTTTAAATTTTTTTTTACATATATTCATATTTTTTCAAGTAATCAAATGGCATACTTTTTTTTTAGGCTCTAAGTTATTTATCAGACTGTTTATACAATTAAAAGAACGATTTAAATGCTTTTTATACTTTTTCTATACTTTCTTGAATATTTTTTAAAGTTCTTAAGTCCCACACAACTTGAACATAAGAGCAAGTACGTGCGATCCAGTTGTGCATTTTATTTTCTTAGGATATGTCCTAAAATTATTAAATTTCAAAGGCTAGAGTTTCGAAAAACCAAAATTTTTGGAAGGACAAAGTTTCGAAAAACAAAGTTTCGAAAAACGAAATAACGAAACGTGAAAGTTTCGAAAAGTCAAAGTTTCGGATCAGAAAGTATCGAAGGACAAAGTTTCGAAAAAAAATTCCGAAATCTTCGGAAGTCCGTTTTTCCTTGAGCGATTTCTACGATATTGACACAGGTAGGAAAAAATAATTTTCAACAGGATGTTTCAAGAAATGTCACCTTCGTTGCTAAGCTCCCCCGATAACAAAGTTCATTTTTACTTGCTCATACAAACAAATACTAAATATTTCACCCAAATCGTTAGAGCTGTTTCTGAGAATAATAATAAAAGTGGGTTAGGGTGGGCATGGCAGTGGATTCTGTTGAAACTATTTTTTGAATTTTTTTTAGTAGAATAAATTGTGAAAATGTCAACGAAATCATTTATGTAAATCATTTCCAAGTAAAGGTGGGTTTCATAAAAACTAATTTTTATATTTTTTCCTCATTCATAAGAACAAACTATGAGAATTTCATCGAAGTCGATGAAAAAGGAAACCTCCGAGAGTTGGTAAGGAGGCGGCTGATGCGGTGTAGCTAGTAGCTAAAGCTAGACAGTTCTAGCTTAAACTTTGTGTCATGTGAATAAAAAAAGATTAAGCTAAATAGCTTTAGCTAGAAAATTCTAGCTTAAGCTTAATATTTCCAGCTTTCGTTTGTTTATTCACATGTTTTGGCTTAGAAGCTTAAGCTAACCTAGCTTTGACTTAAAACTCCAAGTTTTAGCTTTAGCTTTTTTTTTATTCACAAGACCCAATGCCTTTGAAAATATCTCAGAAGGCTATTCAAGTGATCAGTAACTCTTAAAAATCACTTAACTTAGATGCCATATCCTCGCATATGCCCAGTACAGAAGTTTAACTTTTGAAAATATTTGTTTTCGAATATAAATAACATTTTTTACAATTTATATTTTCCAACAGCGTACAAAATAACAGTATATCATTGTAAAAACCTTTAAAAAAATATTCAGTCCTACTTAGAAGATTTTTTTTTTCTTTTTTAAATTTATTCTATAACCGACATCCTTTAAACTTGGTGTAACCTAAATTTCAAGCCATGCATTCAGTGCGTAGCAAAAATTCTTTTTTTTTTTTCTCCTTGATGATGGCTTGACTTCCATCAGCCATAGTGCGACACCATCTGCGCCACGATGTTTGCAAAAGCCCTCTGTATAGATAACATTATACACAAATAATACATTCAGAAGACAAAACTGAAAGAACCAAAGGATTTCGAGTGCATTATGACGGACATAAATCACAGAACATTAACATCTGCTTAAGCATTTCTATAATAATGGCTGAGCTTTCTGCAATGAAAACACACTACTGCTATGCATATATAGAGCTACATACATACCTACATACATATATTTAAGTTAATGCGGTAGAAATATCCTTTTGGGATATAGTGCGGTGTCGTCACTTTTATGCACTTTATCTTTGTACTATTTGTGAGTTCATAGTTTTGGTTTTAGTGCTTTATATGCGGTTTATATTTGTGATATCCTTGCTTTTGAAATAATAAAACAAAACAAAAGTTCATCAAATAAACACACAAGGGATCATCATTCTGAACGCTTCTTAAATTTGATGGTCGTTATTTAAGTCTTTAAAAAGGGGTTACTAAATTCAAAAGTTCTGTTTTTATTTATTTTCAATAAATAAAAAAGTCAGTGCTTAGATAAGGATTTTCCTAAATTCTTAAAATTAAATTTAATGAAGAATCTTGCTCCTTGATATCCTTCTACAGAGTGTAACTATAGGTCCTAGTAGCTACCCTCAAAATGCAAAGCGTATCAAAATTTTAATGTGTCCAATTGTATTTAATCAAAATCATCCTTGACCGTTTTTTATGTATATTTTTTGTTGTACAATCATATTGGCGTCTATTACGAAATAACTCATCGACATTTAACCTTGTTTTCATTTCAGTGCTTTATGCTTTATCCATCCCTTAAACTGGCTGGCCCTGCTATACTATATATTGAGGCGGTGCAAAACCCATAAAAACACATTTTTTTCTGCATAATCAATTTCCATGTTGGCACCATTATAAACTGCTTAGGGACGCTATAGTGACCTTGTATAGCTCTACACACATAAAGAATATTCAGTATAATGTTGTGGTGCACTCTAATCGCACACATTAGGAAGTGCGAAGCCTTGAAGGATCCTTGGTCTTATATTTTCTTTATTTTTTTGGGAACGCCTTTTATATTTACGACCATACCGTACCGACCCCCATTTCAATATTATAATAAGAACATGAAAATGTTTTATTAAGATGAATATTTTGCTATGCTTTCGTTTTGACTTAAGTCCTTTTTCTTGGGTTTCGACTTGATTTTTGTATATTTTTTTTTAATTTTTTGTTTGTCTATTTGTTGGTTTTTAAGGGACTTATGGTAAAAGGGATGTGTGTGTTAATGTTGTTTGGTTTTATTTGCAAGTAAATTTTCTTTTTTTTTTTGTGATTATTAATCAAAATAAAACAGTCTCAGTCGGCAAAGATGTATATTTGGAGATATTTTCCAACTCAGCTAGCAGTTTTGACTCTGCCAGAAGCAGAAATCGAATGAAAGAGCAGAAGGCATCACATTACACCACACTACTAAAACTGTTTATGTTTACTCGTCTATATAGAATGGAGTCAATGAGAAAAGGCTGCTCCATAATTTTACATCATAGCCACAAGGTCTTTTACTTTATAAAGTAAATAAATATTTCTAGGATACTGTAACTGTATAGCTTTGAGTATAGTAGGTAATAAAAAATTGTATGCTTGCGATAGAGTTACAGTTGAGACAAGTTTAAGTTTGAAGACTTTTAGATTTGTATTAAAAACAAAAATACAATTTTACATTTCATCTATTATAATTTAAATTTTTTTATAAAAACATGGACAATTGTGCCATTAACTTTACTAAGAAATTATTAATAATAGATTTTTTGCATAAAGTGTGACAAAAAGTTGGGCTTGGCTCCGATAGTAAAAAGTATTTCATCCTGTTCAGGCGGGAAATTTTTTTTTTTTTAAGTTGACTCTTACTCTTACCCATAAAATGTTTTTACACAGTGCGAGCGTTTAGGAAATAGAGGGAGAACAGAAAAGGAGATAACGATGTACTTACATTTGTCTTAAATGTCTGGTTATTGAAATGGGAAGAAAAAACAGAGTTGGGTAAGGAATTCCACATTCGTGTGGTACGGCTAAAGAAAGAATCTCTATATTTGACGGTACGTCCAAAGTTAGGCTCAAGGGTGTACCGATGAGCATTACTAGCAGTGCGGGTACTACGTTGAAATTGTTTAAGGGGAGGAATACAGCTAGCTACTTCAACAACCTTTGTCGGTGTTACAACGAAACAAATGTTGCCGAGATTGATCCATCACCTTTCAGTCTTAAAGCTCTATTTTGGATTCTATCCAGTAGGTGCAATGATGTTTTTGAAGCGCCTGACCAGATATGAGAGTAATACTCTAGCTTTGGGCGTATGTATGCTTTTTATATAGTAGCCACATCAGAAGGGGAAAAATAGTTCTTACATCGTCTAAGGAAACCTAGCCATTTCGCAGCATTTTTAGCAATATCTTGTATGTGATCGTTCCACAAGAGCTGATCAGTAACGCACACACCAAGAATCGAAAGCTTTTCAGTTTCATCAATGCAAGTTCCATTCATGTAAATATAACGGTAAATTGGGTATATTCCGCTTTAACGACTGGAGACAGCTTTGGGCTTTAGATGCATTAAATTCCACACGATTATAAATACCCTATTTTACAATGCTGTTTAAATCTGAATTTAATGAGCTCAACATATTCTGCCGTTGCTGCTACACGTTTTAAGGACAGGAGTTTGAAGAACTGGAAATGAGTATGAAAAACTAAGGGTGCTGTCATCAGCTAAGCAGTTTAGTGGATTAGTAGTTTCAGACAGGAGATCATTGATGAAAATAAGAAATAGTGTCGGAGACAAAACGGAGCCTTGGGGCATACCAGCATTAATTTTGTGAACTTCAGACTTGAAACCGTCCAAAACAACTTGTATTGATGCATTTTCGATAAAAGAGCTTGACGCCAAACTCTATTTCAAATGCTTAAGAAACATCAAGTGCAACTATTGTGCTTTCTCTAAAACGATGCAATGATTGATTCCACTTTTCAGTTCGAAAAGCCATCAAATCACCAGTGGACCTTTTGCAACGTAAGCCGTATTGACGGTCATTAAGAAGCTTTCGTTGTTCAAGATATTCTATAAGCTGACGATTGATCAGCATTTCCATGACCTTGGAAAGAATGTATGTCAGAGCAATTGGTCGGTAGTTGGAAGGAGAAGATGAATTGCCTTTTTTAGGGATTGGCTGCACATATGACTTTTTCCACCCAAATGGAAAGTGGCCTAAGGAATAGGAAAGGTTAAAAAGCTTACGAAGAGGTTTTGCTAAGGTGCAAGAACACACTTTCAAGACAATACTTGATATACCATCAGGGCCGGCGGATTTCCAAATGTCGAGATCTTTTAGTACTTTGGAAACTAAATGGGTACGCAAATGTATTGGTTCCAAAGAGAATTGGACGTTCTCAAGTACAGGAGGGACCCTGTTGCTAACTGGCAGCGTATAGAGTTTGCGGCGAATTGTTCTACAAACACATTTGCATTGAACTAACGACAGGGTTATCATTGAAGATGAATGTGGGAACCGATGAAGCTGATGAGTCATTATTATTCTTAACGAATGACCAAAAAATTTTACTGCCCCTAGAACATTGCAGTAGATATTTTTAGCCTTATTTTTTGCTCATGCAGAAATTTAGTTCTAAGAATCAAGGCATTGCAGGAATTTCTGGCTTGTTTGAATTTTGCTCGGTTTTTCTCTGTAGGAATTGGTTTATATAACCGAAAAAACTATTCTCTCACTTTGATAGCTTCCTTGCAGCTAGAGTCAAACCAAGAGTTTTCTTAGGCTTGATACTCTTTTTTCTGTGAGGAACAAAGAATTTCAGACCTTTAAAGATAACATTGGTTATCATATCTGCACAAGCATCAACGTCACCGTCTAAAATTCTGTAACTGGGGAATTATAACACGAAAACGGGGAGCTAAGACACTCAAACTATATTTTTCGGGGTGAGATGTGAGGAACAAGTCGAGGGTGTTAGGGGTTTGACCTGCAACATCAGGTTGAACTGTGAAAAAATCTCAGCATATCTTCCCTCTGCCGCCGTTGTAAGATTTGAATGGCGAAGCCAATTCGAATTCTGCACATTAAAATCGCCCGTTAGGACGATCTCAGTGTGAAGATTAAGGGACACTATTGCCTGAATGCAGTCCGACAGCGCATCAAACTGATTTAAAGTTGACGTACTGTCTAGGTTGGGGCTACGATGAACTAAACAATAATGAATGACATGCTTACAGACATTAAACTTCAGCCACATAATGTTAAATTCCGTGCGGGAACACTTTCTGAAGTGTGGAAGAGTCTGGTAAGCAACATCTTTCCGGATATGCATAAATGGCGATACCGTAGTGGAGAATAAAAGATGACACTAAACTATCTATACATATAAATAAAATTGCAGTGTCTGTCGTTAATATTGAAATAATTTTAAGTTTTTGGTCTTAGGTGGTTGTTTAATTGCTAAGAAACATAACTGCATCATTTAAAAAATTTTTGTCTGTCTGTCTGTTTGTCCGCGGTAACCTTCAAAACGGCAGAACAGGTTATAACGGGACTTTTCATACATATAGTGGACAACTCAGGGAGTAATCTAGGCTACTTTTAATTGCAAAATAGTAACGGTTTCTTTGAAATATTAGAAAAACAATGAAATTAAGGGAAAATTGTGTCGAAACAAAAAATAAAAATACAAGAAATGTTTATAAACAAGTAGAAATGAAATAATCGGTTGAAAAAGTGTCAGACAATTAAATTAGAACAATAATTATATAGTCAGTGGTGGTGAAAGCTTTGCTCAAAGCTTTGTCGACGTACTGCTTGGATCTGTGCAAACTACATGCCAACAAAATGGCATCGATGCCACGGTTCTTTGACCACCACAATGTATTTTCAAGAATTGCTTGACCTATTTGGATGATTCTTTTCAGGAAATCTTTGGTATTGGGAGTGTTTTTGTCAAGTTTGGGTAAATTTGGTCTTGCGTTTTGCCAAATAGGTGCAGAAGCACACTCTGAGTACCTCTTTTATGTAAAAAAAATCAATTAAGTTTGAAAAGAAATCAATCAATCATGAAATTTGGTTCTGACAAAATAAAAAAAATACATTCGAGTCTCGATTATCCGGAATTCGATTAATCGAGGACACATAATTAAAATTTTGTTTTGTTCATTTGTTCTCGAAATGTTTGTCTACCCGGGCGGAGCCAGGGCGGGCCAGCTAGTATATAATATAATTTGGAGGGTTCACTGGTTAAGTTTTCATTCATTTTAAATTGTGAATACTTAAGTAAGTATCTTAGAGAAAACTTGCCAAGTAAATACACCAAATTTCAATCAGTAATAATAAGTTAACTTATTAAATACTAAATTTCTCTCATAATTTGGAGTTATTTCGATAAATTACTTTACTTAATATACTTATACTCGTAAACGGTATGAGCTTGGAACTTGGCACGTATTTTAGATCTCATTTAATTTTATGGCTGACTTTAAGCCATACTTACCACTCTACCAAATTTCACCATTCCACCACAACCAAAATTGCTTCAAATAAACTATAGTAATTCCAAGAAAGTGGGTGGATGCCACGCCCTTTGAATTTAAGATCGCAACTCTTATAATTTTTTCCTTATATGCTCTTCAAGCTCTATCTCTCAACCAATTTTCATCGCTCTACAAAAATTCGAAGTGTACTAAATAATTGAAAACAATTTTAAAAAAAGGGGTGGATGCCACACCTCCCCCCCCCCCCCCCCCCACTTCTAGAGTGGAAAATTCTTATTTTTTTACTTTTATCCTTGTATACAATTCAAACCCTACCGATCTACCAATTTCTATCTTCTACAGCAATCGAAAGTGCTTTATTTAATTTATATTAATTTTGGAAGAAGTGGGTGGTACCCACGCCCCTCAATGGAAAATTGCATATTTTAGATTTTCTCCTTTTTATAAACCACAATACCTTCCGTTGTGCGAAATAACAAGCTTCTACGTTGTTGGTAAGTGCTCTATAATCTGGATGATCTGTCAGAGAATCAGGCAATCAGTCAATCAGTTACGGTTTTTACAATTTTTGAAGCCCTATATCTCGGAAATAACTAACGATAAAGAGTTAAAATTCGGTAAGCCACCTGTGTTTAATCAGCTTAGCAAATAAACTGGTACTAAAAAAAGAGGGGTGTTGAAAATCACCTGAGTTTGTTCGAGTAAAAAGAGTGCAGTGCCGCGAACTTGGCTAGGCACTACCGTGCCCTTTGATTTATCAAACTTAAGATTTTGAAAAAAAAAGTATTTTTTTTTTTTTGGCAAAATATTTTTTGTTGTTCATAAAATTTATTTCGATATTTTCTCTTATTTATTTAAAATCAAACGCTAAGAACCACATACTGAAATCTTTTGTAGCTTTTGAGAAAATCAAAATCAAACCAAAATCTTGATTTTTTCTTAATCTCGAATAACAAAGCCTTGGATTTAAAGTATTTTGCAATTGCAAAATCTCGCTTTTAACAATCTCGCAATCACATCTCGTACCGAAAAGTCTCGCAAATTTTCACCAAAATCTTGCAAATAAAAATTTCGCAAATTTGAATCTCACAGCAACGTATTGCTATGGGTTTCACAATGAAAAATATCCTGCAAAAGGAAAATAGAAACTGGCAACGAAAATTTATTGCCAACTTTTATTGTTAAAAATTATTTTTAACGTTTAAAAAACGTAACTAAAAACTAATTTTTAATTAAAAAAAACTGAATTTAATATATGTTTTTAGACAAAAAAAAAAGAAGAATGAATCAAGGAACTAGATTAGCAGATTTTTTCTATAAATTCTCTGAAAAACACTTGTGTTAGCATTATCAAGTAAGAATTTGCAAAATTAAATACTGCCAATAGTTGGCTTACAAAATAAAATAAAATTATTTAATTTTGAAATTTGTTGATTTGCGTGCATTTTTTGGGGCCTTAAACATAAAATTATTTATTTTGATCAGAACAACGATTGTAGTCGACAGAGAACGAATGCAAAACAAAAAAAATATTATTTACCTACTTAAATCTCAGCTTAGTCCTACATACTACATACATAAAGGTATGAACATAATAATTTAATGACATAAAAAAGTAGGTACCTACTATCCATTCAAAATTTAAAATATAATCTACCATTGATTTCCTGTCTATTTTTAACTTTTTCTTTTAAAAATAAATACAAAAAAATATCCACCACATGCTAAAATAAAAAATTCTGGGTATAGGAATAGGTTACTTTCAAAAACAGTCTTATTTTCCGGAAGCGTATAATATTCCAAGCGCAGACAAAAAATAAAATTGTGAATCAGGAAATAGATGAAAATAAATAAGTAGATACTCCAGAGTTTTTCCTTGGGCGGCAAGTTGGAAATAGAATTTCACAAAAAAAGACAAAAAAAAAATAATAAGAAAACGGAAAGCCCAAAAAAAAACACCAACACACCCACAAAGTTAAAACATTATTTCTTCATTGCAGCATCATATAACGTTCCAAAAGGGTATAAGAGTCCTGATGGTCGTCTGTGTGTTATTATTCCATATAGCCGCTCTGAAATAGAACAGAACAGGAGTAAGTATTCAAATTTACTCGTGACTTTTGAGCTTAATTTTTTGTTCCTGTTCTTTCTCTTGGCTGAAATGAGGGATATTTTGTTGGCAGGCGGTCGGCCATAGTGAAAAAGAGGGAGTTATGAGAGAGGAGAGTTTCAACTATACTTATGGTGGTCCATGGTCCTGATGGCTAATGTAAGTCTATAGCATTTTATTTACATATGTACGTAGACATACATATACTCTTACAAAACACACCGTCTGACTGTTGCTGTTGGAGGGGGAGGGGGTATATACTCTCTAATGGTATTTACTTTGCGGTCCGAAAATGCGAACAAAAAAAAATATTCTGAAATTATGAATTCTAATATTTAGATACTTTTTTGCCATTTCTCGTAATTGTAAGTGGAAAACAGTGTTGTTTTAGCTTTAAGGTTTTTTTTATTTTTATTTTCGGTGCTGGTTTTTGTGTTATGAACATTTTTAAGATGTTTTTTTTTTGTGGTATTCAACGTTTATTTGAGAAAAAAATAAAATAAATAAAACAAATTATTATTAATGAGTTTGGTTTATTTAACAAAAATGCTTTTCATTTAGCATACAAATTAATTCAAGCAATAAATTTAGAAAAATAAAATCTATTGCTTGTAAATCAGAGGCGTGAACAGAAAATCATATACCAGAGGGAGTTTTTTTTTGTAGATTAAATGAGAAATATAAAATGTTGTAGTTTTTGTACCTTTATGAAAAGAAGAAAACCCAATGCTTCTGTAATTTTTAGAAATAATTTTAACATGATTTTGTCAACCATAAAAATGCAGAAATAAATTGTTTGATCTCCCTTCTGCGGTTAATGGCTAGAAAAGATCTAAATATCGAATATAATAGATTTTATTTATTGAGAAAGTATAAAACAAGAGATTTAATTACTAAGAAAATTATTTTTGTTCTTGATTAAAAAAATAGGTGTGTAGGGACTCTTGAACACTAGAAGCTGTAACTAGGTACTTATTATGTACTACTCTTATTTGTCGTCTGATCTTACAATTTTAAACTTAATTACAACCATCATAATTGTGTCATGTTGTGTTAGCAAAATCTAAAACTACAAATCAACAACCATATTTTAAAATATTTCCATTTAGGTAACCTGATTCCACACCCTTTCTATAATATTTCCACGCATTTAATAAACGTATGTAAAGTTTACTATCAGTATAAAACTTACAAACAAATATACTTACAAATATGCACAGCTAGATATTGTAAATATGATCATTATGCATAATTAATTTGTTCCGCTTTTTGTAGTTGAACAGTTGGCAGTAATTTCATATGCCTTCCTTGGTGTACCTTTTGGGTACATTTTTGTCCTTAAAAACTTCTATTTTTTGACCATTTTGTGCTACGATCAATTAATCAGAAGGTAAATGTCAGTTTCACAAAATTCCTCTTCCTAAAGCTTTTATTTTGACAGTTGGTTTGTATCCGCTATGATCCCGAAGATGGCACTTCTTCATTCGAGAGTCATTATATTTCATTCGAGAGTCATTATAATTAGTTAAAGGTATGTTTGCACTGTGACCTAAACTCTATTGTACCCATTTGTTTACTATTGTCTTTAAAGTTCAAAAATAAAAGTCATTACAATTACCTTCCGTTATTTTTGGAACTAAAAATATATTTTAAGGCTAGGACCTAGGACCGCACTGGAGATTTCAATTGCGCGACTAATTTAAATGAGAATGAACGCACATGCTACCAAACAATCGCGACGATAAAATGCCAATTTTTTTTTTCGGGTGATACGATTGCCGAAAGTTGAAATGAAACAAATGCACTTAGATGTCACACTTGCGATTTAAGATAGTGCGACCAAAAAATCGTAGTTGCAACTTGAGAAAAAAAGGCACGCACTTGTGATTTTCAATTGTACGATTATTTAGCCGCAAGAAATAAGACACATGGTTTTAAATATGAATGCACATGCACATATACGCGACTTTAAAATCGCAGCGATTTTTCAATCGCAAAATTATATAGATCAAATGAAGTGAGATCATGGCAATAGCTATGAAAACCAAAAGGTCGCTCCTATTCTAATCACCAAAAAGATATCTAATATTAAGGCTCCCCCAAACCAACGCGAAGCATACGCCGACGACGCGAATTCATTCATAATAATTCAAAATATGAAAGATACACATGCTAAACAACCACCCCGATTACAGAATCCGGCGAATGAGCTGCGGAGGGAATCAGACTTAATTTTGATATTTTTACTATGAGCCAAACGTCAAAATTAAGTCTAACTCCCTCCGCAGCAGATTCGTCGGATTCTATAATCGGGGTGAACATCATAAAATTGTCTTTGCGAATGATTCGTTACGATTTCCAATTGGTTTGGGAGAGCCTTTAATCGTTAGGATTGCTTCGATGCATGTGCGTGCAAACACATTAAAAGCTGTATGATGTATTTTTTGCAATTAAAGAATCGCATGATGGATAGCCGCAAGTGAGTGCATAGCAATAATTTGTTGCGATTTCCATCCCGATTTTTTAATCACACCGACTGAAAATCACAAGTGCTATCCTAGCCTTTGACTGGAAATGCACGTGCGATTTCCTGCTAATGCGACTAAAAAAACGTTCGCCACTCAATGCAATTAACTTGGTCGCATGTGCTTTCATTCACGTTGTAGCTCATGAGTGTTCTATTTTTTGCGACTTAATAATCGCGTGGCTAAAATCGCAAGTGCGTTCCTAGCCTTAGGATGCAGCTGCATGTCGGGGTAAGGAATGAAGCTAGTAGAAGGTAGACGTTTTTCTTAAACTCATATAGCTAAGCAAGGTTGGATCCAATTATTGTCAAATATTAGGCTAGGAACGCACTTGCGATTTTAATCGCACGATTATATAGTCGCAAAAAAATAGAACACATGACCCACAACGTGAATGAACGCATATGCGACCAAGAAATTGTATTGAGTTGCAACCGGTTTTTTAGTCGCGGTGACAGAAAATCGCAACTGCGTTTCCAGCCTTACTCAGCGAAACCATGTTCATACACGAAAGTGCATCTGAAAGCTAGCAATAAGGAAGGATTTTTTAATAGCTTACCGAAAGCTCAAATTGGGTTTAATATTGAAGAAAACTTAATTTTTGTTTTTTATTGTTTCGAATTTAAATCAATAATTTTTAAACCAAAATAAAATCAGCCCATGACCGGATTTACAAGAACTTTCATCGATGGGTCCTCGCATTCTTGACGGGTTTTATGAGTCTTAGGTTTGGTGACATAGATTCGTGACTTCAAAAAACCAAACAAAAAGAAGCCTGCAACAGTTAAATTGGGAGATCTTGCTGGCCAGTGCAGATCGCCTAAACGAAAGATTAGTGCGACCCAATGACTACAACCCTCACAACTTTAGCTCTATTCAGTATGCGCCATTGCTCCACCCTCTTGAGATAGAAGGAAATCGTTGACCATGGCTCTGCAGCGATTGACTTCCACAGCAGTCATTAAGCCACATGGTTTTCAAAAAAAAAAACTAAGGCCCGATGTCACCTCTTGCCTAAACAGCACACCATGCAGTATCTTTAAGTAGGTTTGTTCGTTCTTCGAAGTTTATCCGTGGATTGTCGGTGCCCCAGAACTAAACATTTTGGTAATTCACATATCCACAAAGATAAAAATAGGCCTCATTGTTCATGATGATTTTCTATCAAAAATTCTGTTTCTCGTGATTGGGATTCAGTATGTGTTGAAAAGTTGGTGATCAACACCTAACAGCTTTTCTTCGTTAAGGAAAATCTTCAAGTCTTTCACTAAAATTTTCTGTAAAGACCACCAGATGATGCCCAACTGCGTGGCATGTCATCTGGTCAATACTCCAGGGACTTCTGTGATATTTTCAGCCATAGTTGTGATATTCTTAACAAAATGGCTGCTCCCACCATCTTCTAGGCGTGTGGTTAAGCCCCAAATTGTTTCCGCAGTTGGTGTTAGACGACCAGAAAATCTGCACTGAAAATCAAACTACACCAATACCACTGACGAATTATATCACAAAAACATCGAAACAATAATAAATTATTCCGGAGTGTAGCGATTAAAGTTTTGCTGACATGTGTTTTGTGTCTGTTTCATTCACAATTGTTAAAGTAGAACTATTTATTGACATTTGACACAATTGACATTTAATTATCATTTTAAAAACCAATAACTATTAGGTTCTTACCTATAAAATTCCCTTGAAGAACTAGAATCTGTTCAGAGTATACAAACTCATTTTTTTAAGACAATAACTTCCCCATAATAATCAAAACATAATAGTTTTCTAAAATTAATTTCCAAAAATCAAAAATTTAAAATTAATGTTAAAATAAAGTTTCTATACAAAAAAAACTTCAACTATAAACTGGAAATGGAAATAGTAAACGTCAAAAAGTTACACCAAACCTGTCACGTTCTCCATTTTGGGTCAGATCCCCAGAAGGTGATTGGAAAATTCTATTCTTTATACTATACGAACATAAGAAAAGAGAGTAGGTAGTGTGTGACAGAGAGAGAGAGAGTAGGTAATAGGTAGCTTTATTTTTCACCTTGTATTCAAACTGATTCATGAAAAATTCATAACTTGAAGGACTTTTTGTGGTTACTTTTATAATAAAATATTCTGAAATGTTCCAACTCTCTTTCTCATAATATAATACAATATTGGGAACAAAAAAAAAAAAGGATTCGACCAAGGATTTGACGACCCAAGGGATCATAAAGAATAAAGTATTATGGTGTGCAGGCAAAATCGATGAAAAGTGTTAGAATAACAATTCAAAATATTTTTTTTGTTTTGTTTTCCATGAAATAGCTTTTTTTCTCAATCATATATTTCATATATTTCTTAAAGGGTTGGTATTGTAATGGTATAAACATTTGCTTAAAATATAAGCTGCCGAATTCTGTTCAAAGTGGGGTTTAAATAATTATTCCTAGAAAAAGTTTGACTATGGACTTGATTGGTTGCGTTTAAGAAGAAACTTTTCCGTATTTTATTAATTTCTCAATAATACTTACTGCATTTCTAAAATCTGTTATAAATTTTCCATTTACTACTTTTAAAGAGTTTTTAAGAAAATTCTTTTACACAACTTATTGAGACCCATTTGCTGAACGGTAAGTTCTACATTAACGTTTATGTTGGAGTTTATGACGAAGCAAAAGTTGAAGATAAATCTTTAAGTTTCTTTCACAACAAACAGCTCTCCACAAGAAATGTAATAGATTTTTTTTTATTATTAAAATGAATTTTATTCCGAGTTTTAGTAAAAAAATTTAGCTGACAGCCTTCAAGAAAAAAAAATTAAACTTTCAAAATTGCACTGAACTTAATCAAGTTGTTGATCGAAATATGGATATGTTAAGGATCAGCTTTTTTAAGGTGCGTATTCAATTGAGAGTTAAAAGACCGGGAGTAACCCTCAAACAGCTCTCAAAAGAGTAAAACTCTTTCGTGGATACTGGTTGAAAATAGCTTACAGAGAGGTGTAGACTGCTGGCTCGAGAGTATTGTAGTGAAAGTACTCTCAAGAAGAGGCGCACCTTAAGGTGCGTATCCATGTGAGAGTATGAAAACATTGAGCAAGTCTCAAGCTACTCTCGAGAGTCATGAAATTAGCTCACAGAGGGGTAGAGAGCCGTCCGAGAGTCACTACTGAGAATTTTGTAGTAAAAGTACTCTCAAATGGAAATGCATCTTTAAGTTGCATACGCAATTAAGAGTAAAAGGACCGGGAACAACTCCCAAGCAGCTCTCGAGAGTTAAGCTCGCAAGTGGACACAGTCATGAAATTAGCTCGCAGAGAGGTAGACATTGCTGTCCGAAAGCTACTATCAAGTGTTTTGAAGTGAAAGAACTTTCAAATGGAAGCACCCTTTAAGGCGTGTATCCATTTAAGAGTGAAAGAACTGTCAAGCGACTCTCGAGAGTAAAACTCGCAAGTGGACATAATCATGAAATTACTCACAGAGGGGTAGAAAGCTATCTGGAGAGTTTTATAACGAAAGTACTCTGAAATGGAAACGCACCTTTAAGGAGTAACTTCCAAGCAGTTATCGAGAGTTTACCTCGAAAGAAGACACTGTCATAAAACTAGCTCACAAACGCGTAGACCGCTGCCTGAGAGTCTAGAGTTTTGTAGTTAAAGTACTCTCAAGTGCGAGTAAAAATACTGGTAGCAACTCTCAAGCAGTTTTCGAAAGTAAAACTCACAAGTGGACACAGTCATGAAATTAAATAATAGGGATATACTATGCTGTCCGATAGTCACTCTCGAGTTTTGTAGTAAAAATACTCTCAAATGAGAGTTAAAGTCCTGGAAGCAATTCTTAAGAAGCTCTCGAGAGTTAAGCTCCAGAAGGGTATAAAGTGCTATCCGAGAGTCACTCTCGAGAGTTTTGTATTGAAAGTACTCTCAAATGGAAGCGCACCTTTATACAAAAAAAAAAAAAAAAACAATTTTAAATGTAGATTTTTTTAGCTTTGCATATTTATTAGCGCAAGCACACACGACCTGTTTATGTATCTTAGTATTTTTTTTTGTGACTTGCATTATAGGACTATATATAGCTGCGTCATCTCCTTGAATTGACAAGGTCCCGTTCTCTAAATATCACGGACTCATTCATCGACGACTATGTCTAGTAGTGGTAATCGACATCGAAGGAAAAGCAAATGTGGAAGCAATGACTGGCTCATGGTAAGACTGTAAAGTAAGGATTTCCGCCCACCCATTCTATATCGAAGGTTTTTTGTCCTAAGGGGTTATTACCCGGAATCCTATACCTACTTTTGATGCTTTTTTCTTCTATATAACCTCGCCACCATCTCTCTCCATCACTCGATTTGGAATAGTATAATGGTGGTGTCCCTATCAAAGTTGAACAGAAGTGCTGAGCTTAAGGCAATATAATACCCATCTGAGAGTTTCTTATGCATGATTGAGTCCTTATATGTATGTAAAGTCATCGTCTCGCATATTGAATGGTATAGGCTTTGGTGTATTTAGAGCAAGAAAACAGGACACGAGTAGGATACAAGTGCGCTGCAATGCAAAGTACACATCGCGAAGGCAAATGAGTTGTCAAGTGTACAATATCTACAGCGGGATAAAGAAACAAAATGGGGGTGTAGTGATGGTGAGTCAGTGTGCTTCTTAGAGTGATTGAAGTCACTTTAGTTAGAAGGAAATCAATTTCCTGTGCCTGTGCACAGACAGAAAGTCCTATAGAAAACTACATCAAGGATTACAAGAAAATATATTTCAGTGTAGGTACAATAAACGAGAAGGTACCTATACTCCTCTTGTCATACAATAAAGGACTCTTTGGTATGATTATACCTAGAAGATTTCATGTATAGAAAAAAAAGTGCCATACGAACAATTGAAATGCATACGAATGTCATTTGTTTTCGGTCTTGGGCTCCGTTTCGAAATGTATGAAATGCCTAAATGTAGATCTGCTGATGCTCTTAGAATAATGGAGTCTTCTCTATACGTCTGTGTGTGTATGTACAGGAATTGTGCATAAGAATTTGGCAAACACACTTCCACCCACTCCTCACCCGACTCTTATGTACATTTATGCACTTATAACCAAAAAACATGGAACATTTGAATATTTTTGAGTATATTTGCCCAGAACTTGAATTGAAGCCTTCTGTATGAAATTGAATTGAATGTTACCATCAGAGTTGTTCCTATAGTTTTTGGTATCCAAGGCTGTATTTTCTCTCTCTTATTGTACCTATACTATATGGCTCGTCTTTTTTTATATTTTGAATTGAAAATTTGTCATCCTCTCTCAAGGATAATAATATAGACAACGGATTAAGGATCTCTGGGAACATAATCTCAAATGAAAATAAACTAAAGTGCAAATAACAAACGAAATTAAACATTTCAAAGGATATGCATAGCAAAGATATTTTTCGGTCTAAGGACACAATGATTGTATATTTGTGGTTTTTCTAAATTTGGACAGACTATACCTTACCTAGTCCAAAAGGAGCTATCAACTCTATAAAGTACTTCATATGGATGGCAGGACACATTTCAGGAAAAGGTCAAAACCTTTAGATTTATTTGACAGAATACAAAAGGATTGTTTTGTGTGGTGAGAAAGATAGATTCCTTGACAGAGAGACGATAGGTACCTAAGCAATTGTTAGAAATTTTATTTAAATAGAAATTTCTTTTATCATGAAAAAGGGATTTGAATTTTGTATTTTTTTTTTGGTATTGGATGTTCATCATGTAGTTTCCATTGGAATTTATATATTTTTGCAAAAATTGGCAAAGTGTAATTGTGTGGTTTTGGATGGTATTTTATTTTGATTATTTATTTTTGGATTCTGTTCATGAGTGTCATGTTTATAAGGATAATGTGGTGTTTCATGTTTTTTATGTACAGTATCATAGGCTTTTCAAAAAAAATTGTAATAATGAGTAATTTGTGGAAAAACCTTGACAAAAATAATTTATATTGCATTTATTTAGTAACCGCATTATTATAGTAGATAAATTATTTATTGAAAGGTAGACAGAGACATGCATTTCAAAATATTTTTTTCTTTTGCGGTTTAGTGATTTATTGCCAACTATTTTATCATAAATAGGTTATGGAGGTCACTGCTGTTGTCTACTCTATGATTATGTGGGTTATGTAACTTCCCAAATTGGCAAATTGTACAAAAAGTCTATGAACAAAACTAATAACTTCAAAGGATAAAAAATTAGCATTTTTCACATGTAATTTTAATCCTGGTTTTGAATTACATATTTAAAAAAGGTTATTCCTGGTGCAGTGGCAATAAGACGAATATATGGCATGCAAAAAGAAATAATTTTGCTGGACTCCTCCATCAATGTAAGTATTTTTATATTGCTTAAGGACGCAGTTTTTGTTAGACACGAAACATATGGGTGATTCTCTGCCAACTAAGATTCTTTTTTTTGAAAATTTTTAAAAATTAAAACTTCTTGGAAATTTTTTTTGTTTCTGTGGCTTCATTTAGGCAGAGTATCAAATCAGTAAAAGCATTTTGCTACAACTTTTAAAATACATAAAATGTGCTGAAATGTACTAAAACTGGAATGGACGATAATGAGACCCTTTTTCTGTTTTTTATTTTTTATTTGTACTCCCTCTTTTTGACCATATTTTGTTGAGATTCTTGATCGTCTAATACGATTTGACCTCTTGACATTTCTGCTTCCCTTTTTTTCTTTAAAAAATTATCTCTTTTTCGTTTTTGAAGTTTGTTCTTCTGAATGGCAACCCTTTTCTTTGTGCTGGGTTATTACTTAGCTTTTATTGCACGGAATAATTTCTGTTTGGCTCGTCCGAGGTACTGCTATCGTTCTTATAAAGAAAATTGGTAGGAAAAAATATTATTGCAAAATATTATTTTATTGTATTTAATTAAAGTTCAATGAATATTTAAATTCCACGGTACTGACATCCACGGTACTGACATTTAGACAGTTTTTGTAGCCTCACTTCTCTATACTTATCAGAAAAATAATTTCCAGGACAATTTTAACTTATGCCGTTAAAAGGAATACAAAATTCTGATAACCAACTAAAACATTTTATAACATGCTTTAAAAATACTACCACGGTACTGACAAATAAATTTGTGACATTCTTTCATCGCATTAAAACATATCACTATTAAAGTACAACAACGTACAAAAAAATAAAATGAAGTATTTTATTAGAAAATAGTATATTTAATTGGAAAAACATGGTACGGACATGCCATGGTACTGACATTTTGACTACACTTTTGTAAGCCATGTGGAATAAGTAGCAAATTTAGTCATGACATTGAATGTATTTTATTATTATGATTATTTATTCGAATTTGAAAATAAGGTAATAGCTGGGAGCAAGAAAAATTGAATTTCTTAACAACCAAAATAATCACCAAGTCAAAGATAAAATCATCGGTGAAGTGCGTACATGAGCTTGGGATGATGCAATTTGTCGTACTAAAAGGCTTTTTTTTAAGGTTAATAATAAAAAAATTAATTTTTCTTTAAAAAAAATTAGAAATTAAACTAAGAATATTTTTTTATTTTAGAAGATTTAGCACATTCCTTATCAAAAAATTAAAAAAAAATCTACGAGAAGTTTATTATTAATGGGCTCACAGACACCGCACTTGTGTGCACACATGTGTCGGTGTGCGAAAATGTGTGCTGTGTGTGGGCTGGTGCACACACCGATTTTCGGTGTCAGACACGGAGCGAGTAAAAATCCAAAATAAATACAATTGTGAGTTACTTTAATGTCATTAGAGCATAACTCATGAGTTTGACGTTTATACTACGTTAACATTTACACCGAACACTAAACCGGGATTTAATAAGATTTACCTCAAATCTTCATTACCATACAAATTTATGTCTTAAATCCTGAAGATTAGAAATTAATCTTGTCAAATCTTCCTAGGACAAATAGTTTTACAAATCAAACTAACCTATTTTTATATTGAACTGAATGAAACAGTTCTTCATTCTTTGACACAAATTTAACATTCTATCTCACTGCCACTCCAAAAGAAATAAAACGACTGGGTCACACGTACTTGCTCTTTTGTTAAAGACACTGCGGGTTTAAGAAAATTGTATATAATAACATGGAAATAATGAGAGGAAAATCAAGAGAAGCATGAAATACGACATTTAAATTGGCTAAAACAACTCTTTTGACAAACTGAAAAAAAGAAAGTTATCTTAATTCTTGATTGAATATGATTGAATGGGAAAAAAAATCTAAAATCGTTGCAGCGGTTTTTTAAAAAATTAATTTTTAATACATATATAAAATTCTTAAAACATTTTTAAGAGCAAATTTTGGTATGCAAATCTAAAGTATATATTTATGTGTATGTAAAAACAAAATTTGAAAACAAAATTGTCAACCCGCTTTTGAGATGTCGAATTTTCAAAAACAAACTGAAACTTTTTTTTTTAATCCAAAAACTCTTTTTTTTAAATTTTGATACGCAATATTATTAAATCTTATCTGAAATTTTTATATAAAAAAAATCATCTAAATCCGTTTAGCCGATAACGAGAAAATTCAAAATAAAAAATACGTTCTATGACAGTTAATAGTTGCTAAGTGCAAAATTTTGTAATTTTTGATAGTAGATCGTACTAGTTTTAGTAAATGAAAAAAGTTTAATCAAAATCGTAGGAGTCGTTTTTGAGCTAAAAAATATTTTCCATTGCGGTTTATTAACTTTTGTATGGAAGGTACCGTTATTTTTTCATAAATGTCAAATTTTTTCTAAAAATATTTTAGAAAGTACTAAAAAACTCTTAAATATCGAGTTTCAAAAAAATCGATTATGTTGTTTTCGAAATATTTGATTTTTCCAAAAAAAATTTAAACTATTTTTTAAAAATCAAAATAATATTTTTTTCAAAAATGTTGGTACACAAAACTATTTATATATTTTTTGGAAGATTTTGTATAAAAAAAAAATAATTTAAACGGTGTACCTACTGTTTTGAAGAAAATCAAAACATAAAAAAATGGTTCTACCATTGATTGCCATTTTTGAAAAATGGGTCTCCACCCAAAGGAAGCTTTTACTGAACTAAATTAATTGAATTTATTTTAAGAAATTTTGTCGAGCCGTTTTAGAGAAAAATACGACTATGTAAAATTGATTAAAAAATTGTATGGCAGGTACCGTTATTTTTGGTTCTAAGAAAAAGTTAAATAAAATGCACGACTGGGTCGCACGTACTTGCTCTTATGTTCAAGACACTGCGAGTTTAAGAAAATTGTATATACAAACATGGAAATTATGAGAGAAAAATGTAGAGAAGGATGATATACGACATTTTAATTAGCTAAAACAACTGTTTTGACAGTTTGAGGTGAAAAAAAAGTATGCCATCTTAATTCATGATGGAATATGATTGTATGGGAAAAAAATTTTAAAATCGTTGCAGCGGTTTTTTTTTTTTTGATTAATTTTTTATATATAAAATTCTTGAAACATTTTTAAGAACAAATTTTGGTATGCAGATTTAATTTTTATATTTATGCGTATATAACAACAAAATTTGAAAAAAAATTGACAACCCGTTTTTGAGATATCGAATTTTCAAAAAAAAAGTTGAAACTTTTTTTTAAAATCCAAAAACTTTTTTTTGAAAATTTTGATATGCAATATTGTTTAATCTTATCTGAAATTTGTATATACAAAAATTCATTTAAATCCATTAAGCCGATAACGAGAAAACTCAAAATAAAAAAATACGTTCTATGACAGGTACTACTAATAGTTGCTATGTGTAAAATTTAATAATTTTTGATGGTTGATCGTACTAATTTTAGTATATGAAAAAAGTTTAATCAAAATCGTAGGAGTCGTTTTCAAGCAAAAAAATATTTTCTTTTGCGGTTTTTTCACTTTTGTATGGAAGGTACCGTTATTTTTTCATAAATATAAAATTTTTTCTAAAAATATTTTAGAGAGTACTAAAAAAGTCTTAAATATCGAGTTTCAAAAAAATCTATGATGCCGTTTTCGAAATATTTGATTTTCCAAAAAAAAAATGAAATATTTTTTAAAAATCCAAAAAATATTTTTTCAAAAATATTGGTAAACAAAACTATTAACATTTCTTGGAAGCTTTTGTAAAAAAAAAATATTTGAAATCGGTCATACCATTTTGAAGAAAATCAAAAATTAAAAAAATGGTTCCTTGGGAGGTACCATTAATAACCATTTTTGAAAAATGGTTTTCCACCCAAAGAAAGCCCTTACTAAAATAAATTTATTGAATTTTTTTTAAGAAAAGTTGTCGAGCCGTTTTTGAGATAAATACGATTATGTAAATTTGCCAAAAAAAAATGTATGACAGGTACCGTTATTTTTGGTTCTAAAAAAAAAATGAAAAAAATTTGTCGGCAGAATCACCAAAAACCACTATGTACCAAGTTTGAAGAAAATCGATCGAGCCGTTTAGGCTGTAGACGAACAGACAGACAGACAGAATTTTGCCACCCACTTTTTTTGGTGTTCTCTATCATCGTAATATCATGTTTGATTGTTATCTCAAAAATTTTTTTTTGCACGAATCCAAAACTTGCCTTATAGTACCTATAATCGCAAGTAAAAATAGTACATTTGAAAATTTTTGAAAAGATTACGCTTTTTAACATTTTCCAAGTGACATATTTTTTATTATTTTCAGAATTGTTTGCGGAGTTAAAAATTCTTAATTTGGTATTAAAAAAAAAATCTTCACAATAAATTCGACTAGGATTTACCCTTAATTCTGAAAACTAAAAACTTATCAAAGACACTATGAAACTTATCCCTACAATAAATAGTGATGTAGGCTCTCTGATAAAAATTTTAACCTTCAAAAACGGATATGTGAGAAAAAGATTGTTTTCAAAAATCAACCTTACCCCAGAAACCTAACCATTTATTATTTTTCTACCTTATAAATGAGCTTCCCTTAAAAAAACACCCACAATGGCTTATCTTAATAAAACTCTATTCTGTTCAACTTTCCCTTAACCCTAAAGGCACACAAAAAAAAACTAAATCAGAGATTTAAGCTTTTGAGTTTCTTGTACTATTTCATTTGACCGTAACTCTATTTCACCAGGAATATTGTTATCAGTACTGAGCTATTTATTGTCTGTAGCATTTGGTATCCGTTTATTACGGTCCAGCAGAAACAAACAGACCTTAAATTCCCAACTCCCCCATACACACACTCAGTCAGTAATGGTCATGAAAACATTTGGGTTGACATTTAACTAACTACCAGCTATAGAAGTCTATATCGTCACAACAAAAATCGTGTGTCACCACGGAATGTGTAAGAGCCGCTTCTGTTGTGTACTCATCTCTGCTTTTGAATTATCACATTGACCATAATTCAGATAACAACTACTGTATAGTCTAGCTTCAGAATAGAGATACTGGGAGGCAGAACAGAGGAACTTGTATCCTTTTGGTTCTTGTATATCCTAGTTAATCTAGTTCTACACTCATACTTACATGACAAAAATAATACAAAAAAATAGCAGAGCAAAACAAAAAATAAACAAAAAACACAACACAACACAAAAACAGAAAGCAAGTAAGCAAATTTATTATGCTCGAAGCTTGGGCTGTACACAGAGCCCAAGCAACAGCAGGAGCAGACATCGACATCCGCATACGAATATTAAGTGAATAAATTGTATGCAATTTATGACAAGTTTTGTTTTTGAGTGGTTCATGTGATTGGGTGAAATTTTGGGGTGGCTGTGGAAGGAGTGGCTAACTACTGGCTATGATGGGGTTGTTACATGCACTTAACCCACCACAATACAACACTGTCCAAATCCCATATGTGGCGATTGCTTACTTTTCGTCCTTCGCATATTCTTGTTTTTTTTTGTATTCTTCGTTTTGTTTCTCAATCGTTAAAAGGAACTTTATGTTCCTCTTTCGGTATTCAGCTGATGGTCGTGTGTTGTCCACGACATGGACTATTCTTTGAAACCATTTATAGTCCTTGAGAGAAAGAGAGCTTTGTACCCTTACTTATTTTCATGTTGTACAGTTGCACAGTGGAATATTGTATTTTGTATTATTTCTGGCCAAACCTTTTGTACAATGTTTAATAGACAATTTCTGGTATAGAGGGCCTAGACGGCTTCCGCCAACCTTCAAACACTGCGTCCTCTTGTATAAGTGGAGACTAGTGCCAGTGGCACACAGTAGCGACAACAGCGACATATGGGTATGTATGGTGCGGTGGTAGCTGCTATATTTGTTACATTTTTGTGGGAAACTTTTCATTGTTGGGTTTTTGAGAATTCCAACACGGTGTGGTTTCTGGGCGGGTAGGAGGCAATGGCAGAAACAGCATTGGCGAGGCAACAACATTTTCGACAATAAAAGTTTTCCATTATTTGGCAGAGGATAACAGAAAAACAGAGGATGACATTTTTATGTTTTAAGGAAATGTACCTTCCCTATATGTGCATATGTGTAGACTTTGTTCCTTACTTTTGTAGTTCCAGGAGGTACCTATAGGTATATATTTCGGTCTTGTTTTTGTGTTTTATCAGCTTTATACCTAGAAGGTAGTGTTAGGATAGGTTTTGCTTGAGTGCATAACATACCTGGATAGAGGATAAAGGAATATATATGACCAAGCACTGTGTATATGTCTCATGTTTATCAAGTTTTTTTATGTATATTTTTATTTTTTGAACAACAAACTCTGAGGAGTGCAAACAGTTTTTTTGTTTATCTTATGTAAGTTTGCGGTTTCCATTAGTCCATTACTTAAATAGATTTCCTTGGGGATATTTATTTCTACGACTTTTTCTTTGTTAAAAAATTGTTGTTTGCTAAGGACCAAGAGTGTTTTGAAAAACCAGGACCAAGAGGGGTTTGAAAAACCAAAATTTAAAAAAAAACTATTCCACTCAGTTAATTATTTTTGAGAAAAATCCTTAAATCATTTTCTGGATACTCAAAAAAAAAAAATCTACACCTTTACCTCAAACCTAAAAATCTACAAACCTAAAACAGCTTCCTCATTGATTTTTGTTCCAGGAGATGATAAAAATATTGTAAAGGGTCTTCCAATAGGGACTTCCGAAGTTTGGCAGTTGATAGCGGCCATATTGTTGAAACGGACTAGAGTACGTCCCGACACTTTCATAGAATGTTACTCCCCACCAGAGCACTCTTCTGCTGAGGAGAAGGAGGTCTTTTATAACCGGCTGAGTGCTACTTATGATAGTAGGTACACCAAAGTGGAGACCTTATAATGGAAATGGGAGACTTGATTGCGAAGGTTGGAAATGACAGTGGGGCTTAGGCATGTTATGGGAAAGAATCGGTGTTGGTGACCGCAACAACAATGGTGAACGTTTTGTTGGTTTTTTGGAACGCCAACCGCCATGTAATAAGAAGGACCATGTTTGAGCACAAGATGTGCCACAAAGTAAGTTGAGTCTCAACGGGCAGACAAGCAAGTTCCAACCAAATTGATAACTTATAGATCCGTCAGTGATTTCAGTCTCCAGGTCGTTCGAAACAGAAGAGATGCAGACATGGGAATGGCTTGGGACCACCACCTGATGGTTGCTACTGTAAGATTACGCACAGCTTCAGTTCGAAGATCCCCGGCAAGTACATGCCGTCAAACAACAGGCATATAAGGCATCCGGCACTGCATAGAAGGACCAGAGCTGCTCGCGAGCTCTACAAGCAGAAGAGGAGAGAGGAACAGAAGCTTCTAAGAGGGAAAAAAGAAGCGTATGAGAAGCGCGCTTGCGAGGAAATTTCTACAAACTGTATAACGGCGATGACGAACCGAATTCTGCTACCATGCAGATTGCACTATTCAACTTGATGACCGACGTAAGCCATCAATTCCGTCCACCCGATCTCAAAAAAGTAAAGAAAGCTATATCTAAACTTAAGTCCAATAAAGCTGCTGGAGCTGATGGCCTTGCGGTTGAGCTATTCAAAGCAACTGACAATGAATTGGTTAAGAGTATGCATTAGCTCATCTGAAAAATATGGTCGCAGAAAAGTATACCCGATGAATGAAATCTCAGCATTGTTTGCCCGATCCTCTAGAAAGGTGATCCTCTGGACTGCACCAACCACAGAGGCATAAGTCTTCTTAATATCACCGTCAAGATCTTCTCTGACGAACTTTGTGAACGCCTGAAGCCATTCGTCAACAACCTGATAGGTCCATATCAGTGTGACTTTAGGCCAGGGAAGTCCACCATCAACCAAATACTCGGACTACGGCAGATCTTGGAGAAAACCCAGGAGTTTCAAATCGATACGCACCAACTTTTCATCGATTTCAAGGCGTGGCCGACACAACAACTTCTAAAGAGACGAGCTTTAAAGAGCAATGTATAGTTTTGGCATCCCTCCCAAACTCGACCGTTTTGCAGAATGACGATGGAGAATGCACGCTGCTCCATCTAGGTCGGCAAGGACCTCACCGACACCTTTGATGTCAAAAAAGGTTTTAGGCAAGGGGACGTGCTGTCATGCGACTTCTTGAACATCGTTCGTAAGAGAATAGTCAAAAACTCTCACGTCAACACTAAAGGCACAATCTTTCAAAAGTTCGTCCAAATACTCGCTTATGCTGACGACATTTACGTAATCAGACGAACAAAGCCAGATGTCAGTGGTGCTTTCGTGAGTATTGAGAAAGAAGCCAAGAAGATGGGGTTAACGGTGAATCAAAGCAAAACGTCTCCACGTCTCAGACAGAGACTTTGTCTACCTAGGATCCGCTATAAACTCAGCAAACGACACCAGTACAGAGATCAAACGAAGAATTACTCTTACCAGCCACTATTTATGTAGTTGGACCAAAAAGGCAATTAAGAAGCATAGCCCTCTCTCGATCAACTTAACTGTCCCTGTATAAGTTGCTTATCCCGGTTGTGATGTATAGTGCAGAGGCATGGACACTGTGAACGGTGGATAAGAACATGTTAGGCTATTTCAAGAGGAAAATTCTCCGGACGAATTTTGGTTCGGTTTGCGTAGATAGGGAATAGAGAAAAGATACAACAACGAACTGTACGGGCTGTACAGGGACACCTACCAAGCCATATGCATATGTGAAAATCCAGCGATCGAGCTGGCAGGAAAAAGCTTGTTGGTTGAGCCCCTGGTCCACCCTAGACTGCAGCGCCCGCCACCTTAAATAAGTAAGTAAGAAAGTTTGGAGATTCCAAGAAATGCCAAGTTCAATACCGATAGACTAAAGGATCCCGCAGTCCGCCAACAACTAGGGGACCACCTCACACAAGGATTGAGAGAAATCCGTATAGCACGGAACCCACCTCCATCAAAAACCATTGGTGTGCTGTGAAATATATTTTCATATCCGGTACTATCGCAGATCGGTCGCAAGGTAGAATTAGTGTCTTGGTTTCTAAAGTATATTTGGGCTAGGAACGAAGAAAGAAAACGGCTCAAAGCTCACATTGCAGCTTCTCCAGCTGTAAGGAGAAACGAGAGTATGTGTATCGCATGAAGATGAGAGAAATTCACCGAAGCGTGTGAAGTGATAAGCGTAAGCATGTCAACTTATTGGCAACAGAAGCAGAAACGGCCGAGAGGAGGTGTTATAGTAGGACCATCAACAGAATGACCAATAAGCTTACAGGTCTCCAAAGCTCTTTAAAAACAAACTGGTAAGACATAGACGAATCACTGCTTAGTTTTGGATGAGGATCAGCAGAAAAATTGGAAGTTTTACCAGTGAAGTGAACCGAACACACCCAATGGCCTGTCCGGAGCAACAAATTCCCAATAAGCACTGTAGTAACCCCCAGTAGAGAAGAAACCTTTATCGCAGTCAGAGCACTGAAGAACAACAAAGCGGTTGGACTTGACGGTATTCCACAGATCTCTTACGAGCAGCGCCAATGACACAGAGTGACCTTCTGCACCTTCTGCAGAAAAGCTGAAATCGTTGAGCTTAAGATCAGCACGCCAAAAACAAAATGGGCCAGCCGTGGAACTTTCTCATCTACCCAAGTACATATTCTGGACAACCAGTTGAGATGGTACTGAGTTTTCTTGAAACCATTGTTTTTGCTGTTGGCGTGACCGAACTATATATAAATTAGCCAAATCAGTAAAGCTAAGGCTGAAGTCGGAATGCTGTCCAACATTAGAAGAAATAACTTTATATGCCTTAAGACCATAAGCTACACCTGTTCCGCTCTAGTGTCGAATACTCGTACCTAGCAGTGTAATGGTAAGTGTTGAACTGGCATGCCAAAGGTCTGGGTTCGATTCCCAGGTGCTACTACCTCCAAACTTCAAGAACTGCCTCTAACCAGCAGCTGACAAATCCTTCAAAATATCCACTACCATGAAATAGTACTTCCCTTCTAGCTTCCATTCATATCAAAAACACGCACACAGGAATGGTTGACAGTTGTAAGTCAATAGGACTTGGTTCTCCACGAGCTGTTGCGCCACGAAAGTTTTTTATAATTTATAAGAAAACGAAAAGGCAGTGGATTGGACATATACGCTTCGAAAAGGTCACGATTGCATTGCAAGTCAAGCGATGCAATGGAAACCTCTCACGCAACGAAGTAGACGAGGGGGCTGACCTAGAAGAACTTGGCGAAGAACAGTTAAGAAGAATCAGCAAAACTGGGAACGAATGCATAGAAGTGAGGTACATCTCTAGTACAGGCCCTATGCTCCGCAAGGGATTTAAATATACGATACGAACGTATCAGGTCTAAGGACCTAAGTAAGTAAGTTTATTTTTGAAGCTACATCTGTCAAATTGGCTGTGATTTACTCGGTCTGCTTTGCCAAATCACCATGGACGGATATAGCCTTCAACAACATATGCAAATGAAAAAATTGTTTTTTTTTTCAAAATCTCGGGAAAAGTGCGCTTCGCAGAAAAAGTTATCTTCAACGATGAGGCCAATTTCTGGATGAATAGTGATGATACGTCAACAAACAAAAGTGTCGAATTTGGGATGATACCAATCCAAGGTGATGTGACCACCGAGATCTTAGAATTTGACCCGTTTCACTTTTTCTTGTGGAGTTTTCTGAAGTCAGAGGTCTATGCGAAAAAACCACAAACAAAGGCGGCTTTCAAAGCTAGCAGAACCCATGCCATCGGACCAATTTGACCTGATTTATGCACCAAGTAATGGAAAATAAGACAGAGAAGCTACGACGCACATTTGAAAGATGTTACATTCCATAATAGCATCGATAGGTCTTTCAAACGAATATAAAATTTTATTTAAATTTGAAGATAGAAAGCGTTTGATGAAAGACCCTGTATAAGCCTCGATAAATTTTTCGTCAATTCAATTTGATTTGAAACAACGCAATGATCCTTAGTTCGCGGAAGGACAACCATTTCGAAATTCCTTACAAGCTATTTGTCACTTGTGTTGACCAATTCAAATTGCAAACTGCATCAGCAACACCCGCCCATCACTTGACCTCACTCACTACTTGCATTCAACCTCCATCACTATCACAAAGCATCACAAACGCGATACTCTACTCACCCTCCCTCCATCTATATTTAGAGACATAAACAGTACACACAATTTCTGTCAAATTGATATATTGGACATCTCGTGCGATGACTGCTCCAAATGTGATACACAGAATCTCTCGAAATTGTGTCCATGTCCGAATCATACTCGTCGCTGGTTCTGATATGTGTGTAGTTTACTTATATGTGAAACAATATGCAACCAAAGGATACATGTGGATGTTTGCAGGATGCAGATGCGGGATATATTGAAAATTTTGAAATATTTATATTTGCCATAAAGCGATAGCTTAGCTGATGGCAATGACGACTGACGAGGACGAACGGTGACGACGTTGACAACGACGCCGTGCATGCCGTGCTGTGCCGTTGCGCCACACCACCGCGCCATCATCACCGATGATGATAATGATGCTGATGATGATATACAAACGGCTTTGGTGAGCTGTTATTCCTGTGTAAGGATGTGTCATGTCGGGGATGATGATTAATTGCTTAGCATGTTCGGCATTCATAAATATTTCACAGGACTCTGTAGAATTTAAGTTTGATACTGATACAGTTTCCATATCTGGTAGTAGATACATATAGAAGGTATAGGCTTCATATATATATAGACTGGGTGTATATGACACCCACCTTCCCCTCCTCCCCCCCTACCCTTCATCATATGTATATCTGTGGGTAACACCCATTTCTGTATTTTGTTTACCGAGCAATAGAGAACTCATTCTGTGTTGCATGTCAGCCACCCACACACACAACACAATGTTTCGCCTTCGCACATATCTCTGATGGTGGGGCGCCGCGCCGCTTCTGCACTTGCTGTTGAGCTTCTTTAATTGAGGGTGCATGTTAGAACAATATATGAACGAATATTTAGGTCACTATTTCATTCTTGTGTACAGTGTTGGGATGAAATGTTCTATAAGGCTTTGCAGGATAATAATTGCAGTTAGTGCGTATAAATAGGGTCACAAAGGGGAACATCGCGTCATCAGCAGCACACCATATTGTTTGAAAAAGAGAAATTGGAATTATGGAAGGTTAAATGTTTGGTTTTCAATTGAGAATGAGCCACGCGGTTCTGATTATGTTGACCTTCATTTAAATGTATGTGGTAAAATCTTACGTATACGCCACAGGGTGTATTTTTCTTTTTTATTTGCAGAGAAATTTGAAAATAATTGACAGAAAAATAAATGTTTAAGGGAAGGTTGGATGATGTTTACTTAGAAAAAAAAGGATAATCTTGGATAACTATTGAAAAGGGAACTGCTTTATGCTTTTACAGCAAAGAAGAGCTCAATGAAGACTTATTTTTTTAAAGTCATTATATGTATGAATTCCCCACCACGGGGTAAGTCTCTACGTGGCAGTTGGGCATACGGCAACTAGAAACATAGTTTCTGCAAAAGAGCCTCCCACTAGCTCCGCAGCTCCAGGTGGAGTAGGCTGTCGCGACTAATTAACCTGCAACGAAAGAGTGTTCTTAACAAGGCACTCCAATGATTGGATGGCATCGGATGAAATCTTTTGATGGAATCAACGATGGCGTTTATTGTAAGGTTGAACTGCTTTGTGAACACCTTATATGGGCTACTCCGCCCATTCAAAGCTCAGAGAACTGTTTCATTTGGCTCTCTAATATTGGAGCTATTTAAGAGCTTTGGCCTCCAGGATGGGGTTCTCTGGCATGGAATCAAATACTGGTTCCGAAACAACACCAAGCCTCGGATACCTACGATTTTAATGTTGACAATCACAGCTAACGCAAAAAGGAAAACCAAGATTAAACATACTAAATATTAAATTTTTGATGTTTTTACCATTAAAAAAAAAAACAAGAAACATAGAACGACAAATTCAAAATTGCAACAACTAATTAATGAGAAACTATGTTCATACCTATTTTTTTATCCGTGAGATTGCTTTGTCTACATGATATAAGATCATAGAAAACATAGAACGACAAATTCAAAATGTTCACCAATAATTAACGACAAATTATGCACCTACGCATTTTTCAATCAGTGAGAGTTACTTTTCTTGCTTGATATCAAGTTAGCAAAGCACCAAAAAAACATAGAAAACATTGCACGATCAAATCGAATTTTTCACAACTAACTGCCTGCAAATTATTAAGCCAAAAACCATCGGATATATGAAGATTTTATAAATTTTCGACAGGGTGCTTTGCTAATTTGATATCAAAAAAACATAGAACGACAAATTCAAAACTGTCACAACTGATAACTGAGAAATTATGCTCATACCCATTTTTCTATCCGTGAGAGTGCTTTGTTTACTTAATATAAAAACATAGAAAACATAGAATGACATATTCAAAATTTTGACAAATAATGACATATTAATAACAAATTATGCACCTACCCATTTTTCAATCCGTGAGAGTTACTTTTCTCACTTGATGTCAAGTAAGCAAAGCACCCAAAAAAAAGATAGAAAACATTGCACGATCAAATTGAATTTGTCACAACTTTACTCCAAATTATTAGGCCATAAACCATCAGGTATATGAGGATTTTATCAATTTTCGACAAGGTGCTTTGTTAACTTGATATAAAAAAAAAACATAGAAAACATAGAACGACAAAATCCAAATTATCATAACTAATTAACGACTAATTAGTGGCAGACCTATCCCTTTTCCGATTCGTCAAAGATGCTTTGCTAACTTGACGCTCATGGAATGCACTTTCCTTATACAGACAACGTGCAGCGGAGAATTAGTGAAGCGCCTGCAGAGGCTTTAAGTCTGCCGTAAGAACTATCCATGAAGTGCGTGTATGGAGAGGGCATATACGAAGGATAAATCATGTGAAATCTTCTATGGATAGTGCTATAAGGAGAAGGTTCAGTGGCTATTTGGTTTTGGGTGTGTAATGAGAGGAAGACTTAGGCATGAAGCCCTGGGCCTTAAAAGTGTAAGCAAGCGCCTGGTCACAATCTGCATTAAAGCCATATACAAGATTATTATTACGCTGAAACGCATCTACACCTTCACGACAAAGAGAGAAGACTCAACCAAAGAAGCATTCTACGATCTCCTGGAGAAGACGTACGATATATGCCCGAAGTATGATGTTTAGGTTATTCTAGGAGGTTTCAATGTCAATGCCCACATTCTGTAACTCGCACGTCAGTCGAGAAACGTTGAAAAATGGAACAAAACTCATGTATTTTGCTTCAGTTTCATCATTTCTTCACGAATATTTTTGATGAGAGAGTTGCAGAACGTAGACAAAGGTTCGAATAGGAGTGCATCTTTCATTTGACTATCGGAGAAAATAGCTTGCCTGGCAAAACTTCTAATAAGGGCTCCGGAACGGGTGGAAATGTCATCATAGTTATCATCAGTGGCGGATCCAGAGGGGGGGCTGTAGGGGCTGAAGCCCCCCCCACGGCTGATTCAGAAGAGAGTTAAAGAAACAAAACTTAGATTGTGGCCTCAAAATTTACATGTGAGCTGTGTTTTTCCAAGCCCTAAGGAAATTGAATGAATTGTTGGGCTGAACCATAATATATGCAACTGTGTTTTTTTTTTCGAAGCCCCAAGAGAATTGGATGAAAAAATGCGATTATATACCTAAAATATCAATTGGCTCTATTTATTTCAAGCCCTAAAGGTATTAGACGAAAAATTGAGGCTTGGGGCTAAACCTTTACGAAGCGTTTTCCTAAGCCTGCAAGGGAATCTGATGAAAACTATAATACTGGATAGGGCTAACAAATTTGCATAGTAGCTGTGTTTTTTTCCAGGCATTAAAGAAATCCGACGAAAATAAGAGGCAAGAGCTAAAAAATTAGCATGAAAGCTGTTGTTTTCTGAAGTCCAGTAGGGAAAAATGGAGCTTGGGACTTAACAATTTGTATTTGAGCTTTGTTTTTTCCAAGCCCGTAGGGAATCGGACTAAAGAAATAACTAGTTTGGGGCAAGTATGTATGCATACCTAAATGCTGTGTTTTTTTTCCAAGTCCTTATATTGAAACTAGTGAGGTTGACTTTAATGCTATTATTGTAACCTATAGATTTCTTTGGGTATCGATATTTCTTAAAGATCAAATTAAGTTTGACAAAATAAATCAATGTTACCTTTTTCCTCAACTCCTCTTGATATTTTTCCGACTTAGATGAGCCCGCATAGCTTTTGGGGCTTTTGTTTAAAAACTCAGCTTCCGGTGTAAAAAATCAACCTGATAACAGAATCCGACGAATGAGTCAGGTAGAAATTTAAGGGCAGACAAAATGTTTTAAATTTTAACTCAATTTTTTTTTCAAATCTTCGTCAAACTGTAAGATTTCCGCCCTTTTGTTTCAATTTTGTCCATATATTTTTCGCATGGATCTTACGTTAGTGTCAAAAACAGACAGTCTAGTTAATCAAATTTTAGGACAACACTAACCTACAAAGTTTATCAATAACTTTTCGGACGTATTCGGCTGTCTACAGTTAGACAAAGTAGGTACTGTAGGATGAGTATTTATAAATCCTACACAAAATATTCAAATTAAAGAAAGATACCTAACTTATTTAAAGTTCCTATAAATATATCCTAACAACTTTCTTATACGATGTGTCTTTGTGTAGAAACTGGTTAAAGCGTCTTTTTAAAATAGCAGCTGAAGCTCACTAATTCTAGATGCTCCATTTCCAATCATAAAATTTTGCAGAATTTTCCTATTAAGAACATATATTTTTGCATTATACAAAATCTTTTTAATTCAGCTGCCGACTAGCCTACTTTCTGAGAATAGAAAATTTGGGTTGGTAGGGCATTCGTATACTTATGATTAAGAATTTTAAAACAAAAATGTGTCTAAGGGAACTCCAAGCCCCCCCCCACAGCCAAATCCTGGATCCGCTACTGGTTATCATTCGTTTCCCACACCTTGATATACACTAAGGGGCTTGACAGTCTTGTGATAAAAAAAACCATCAACCTAACCGATATACCTCCAGAATCTAGGGTGTCTGAGGAGTCTGAGCGTTCCGAGGAGTAAACATAGACTCAGACTACTACTTGGTAGTATCTCAAGTACGTATGTGGATATTCACGATGCGACAGTGCTGAGCAGATGTTGTGAAAAGATTTGATATCGAAAAGCTAAAATCGTAAGCGATCGCCAGAACTTTTTCCAATCACGTCTCTCTTAATTTATAAGCAAACCTGCCAGCAGCATCAAGAATAGAGAGCCTGTGGAGACATTGTCACCAAATTATCAGAAGTGCCACCACTGATGGACGGGATTTCACTAGGTGATCACAACGAAACTCCTGGTTCGATGAAGAGTTCCGATTGGTGCATGCAGCTAAGAATAAGGCTTAACAAGCAATGCTCCAGACGATAACTAGAGCTGCTGAGAGAGTAAAAAAAGAGGGAAGAGTGCTGAATTCTCAGGAAGAAAAAGAGAAAGCAGAAGAAGTGGTAGGTCAAGTATATTGAGGTTTGTACCGACTGTTTGTAAGTTCTACCAAAGGGTGAAACTATTTACCCAAGGCTACAAGGCCAAAACGGAAGTCTGTCACGATGAGAACGAGAACATTCTAGGCAGCATTCTTTTCTATATTCTACCAGCTTAACTGGACGCCACCCGTGAGATTTAATGAGATAATAAACACCTTGATCTCTATGCACTGTGCCAAATCTTTCCTATCCTCCTACTCTTTCTAACTAGTGCCGTGCAATTCAGGTTGCATTTAAAAGACCTAAGGTCTTACAGGCATATAGTTACAAAAAAAAAGATACACGGTCAGGGCTAAGGATTTGGAAGGAACACTTTTCTAAGGTGAATATGACCAATATTTTTCGCTACTACACAAAGCACTACATTGACATTCAACTTGGACGTTGATTTCCAATATTTCCGTCCACTCGAAGTTGATGAAGTGCGGTTAGCGATTTCCAAACTTAAATCGTACAAGACTGCTTGTGCGGATGGACTCCCAACCAAATTATTCAAAGCCGAAGGAGATGAGTTGGTGCATGCTCCTTATAGCAAAATTTAGTTGGTCGAAAGTATTCCCAATGAATCGAACCATGACGAAAGTATTCCCAATGAATCGAACCTTGCCAATGAATCCAACCTCTATTATCTCACAAAATTACATCAATGTAAGGAAAAAAACAAACAAAGAACTACTCTTGCCAACTGCTGTTTCTTCAGGCTCAGAAGGCATTTAAGTAGTAAGATCCTCTCTTTACTCTTATAGAACCGAGGAGACTTCATATAAGACCATAATCATCCCTGTTCTACTGTATGGAGCAAGAAGCATTGACCTTGAAAGAATCAAATGAAAATTTGCTTGGCTGATGTTTTGAGATGAAGATTCTTCGAGTGGTTCTGTGTGTATTAAAGGAGCTTAACAGAACGACGCACGTTAACGTGGACAAAAACCTGAAAATACAATGGCTGGTATGGCTGAGATACGTGAAACGTATGGACACTCACGCACCAACCCGACGAATACAATATTCAGCAAACCTACCTTATTGAATATTGTCCAGCAAATAGCTCCTGTGACTCTAATGACAAGCCAATGCTAATTCCATGAAATTTTGATGACTATTTGACTAAGATATGCCTGTATGTAACCAATGATGAATTGGATCTTTGGTTTGACCTCAAGAAATATTTCTGGTGTATTCACAAAAGTTCAAAATTTCACAAAACCACAAAGAAAGAAATCACTTGATTTTGGCAGCGAGTTGAAATTAGAATTTCGTGAGAAGATTTGGTCAGAAAATCGTAAGTTTTGATTGTTTTAGGCATGGTATTTCAGGAGGCACTGTCCTGTTTAAGCAACATGCTATCCAGATCCATGCCGTCTAATAGCCCAACTAACAATTTGGCTCCTATAATCATCCAAAGAAGCTTCTCATAATCATTTCTTGCAATCATATTCTTGCAATATTATACTATATAATAGTCCATAGAGTTAAAAAGGCGCACTTTTTTAGCTCCTATTGGAACTTAATGGAGTAAATTCAGTTGCTCCGAAAAATACTTACTGGACTTAATTTAGAGGTCTTATACAAGAAATGGTATGTGTTTTCACTAGTATAGCAGAAATGGTTTGTGACTGCACTTAGCAAGTAACAGAAATTAACATAGAGATTGTATACAAATTTTATAGGATGACTATAGAAGCGAAAGCTCTGTCGTCATTTTATAAGAGCAATATAGAGAGATTAAAGAAACATTGGTTTATAGCTTCTATCAAGCAGATAAAATTTGCAGCAGAAAATATTTATGGGATCCGTAATGCTCCAATAAGGTATTTACTTCCCGTCAGAAGGCAAAAGGAGCGCTATAGAAATAAATAACACTATAATGTCTGAAATGCAACGCAATTTTGTTAGTTGGGAGTTAAGGCCACAACAATTCCGTTATCATGTTCTTGTAACAAATTGTGATACAGGTCACTGCAATTCCGCCCTCATTTTCATTTTCAAAAAAAGGTAGATTCAAACATGACACCTGATAAAAATCTGCAAAAGACATCTGCTCCGTTAGATGCATTTATTTCTCATATGGATTATGTGAATCATTTCTTATGGGTTAATTTCTTGCATAGCGCTACATTTCTAATAATCTGGAATCCTAGGAGTAAGCTGTCAAATTTGCGAGTTCCAACTTGCACGAAAAAAAGTGACAACAAATTTAAATATTGCACTCTTATTGGGGCACCCTGTTGTTAAGTTCTTATTTAATTCTTTTCTACAACAGTTCTTAAGATTTGGAATTTCTTCTTTTTTTGGTTGGTTATGCAGTTAAAAATGAATTTCAACTCAAGAGCAACAATCACAAAATTTACAACACCCACCCTTATAAACTCCTCCGCTATAAAGAGAGTATCACCTCCATTTTCCTTTTAACTATCAAAACACACTTATTAAATTGAAACTCAAAGGAAATATTCTACAGGTACCTACCAAAGTATTATGTATAAAAAAAAAGAAAACTCTTCTCATATATCCTTTGGAAGAAACACAAATACATCAGTAACTAACAACTTGGGTACCAACAAAACATATAAAGCACTAGAACATAACTTTTGCAAGGAAATGTCTCTTCCTTAATTAACTTTACCTTTATTTGTTTTAGTTCTTTTATTCCTTGTTTTTTTATTTGTGTGTATCTTTATGTGGAAATGTGTGTATGTGAAGATATTTTTCTGTGTAGCAAAGCAAATTCCTTTTGCTTCAAAAACAACAACATATACAAATGACAACAAAAATGTCATTTGAGGACTCTCTGAACACAACTCGTAACACCTTACCGCAAGGAAATTAAATCCTTACAAAAGTTTTAAATGCAGCTAAAGACAGAGTTGGGGGATATATACGTTACAACGTTACACTTAAAATACTAACAATGTTGAAGGTAAACTTTCAAACGAACTGTGTAAAAAGAGAAAAAGAGGTATAAGCAGGAGAAAAGTTTTGTTTTACTTTATGTTAGATACAGGTTTAGATATATAACTTTAGAGCAGTAATAGAAAGCCTATGGTATGCGTACCGCATTTTATTCAGCTCACATAAAATCGAAATTTAAAAATTCCAACTATTTTCTATTACAGCTATTTGTTGCCCTCTTATAACTGTGAGTATTTTTTTCTTGGTCTTAATTTTTTTTTAAATTAACTAAGCCTTAGCTTTTAGCGAGTTTCTTATTCACTTAAATTAATTTTATTCGGTATAAAATTATAAAAAATAAGAGTAGATGTGACTTGAAAGGTGTTTTATACAAATTTAATTTAACGTTAAAATACTTAGTTGAACAAAAAAATAAATATAAAAGAAGAAGTAAAATACATAAAATAGTTTTGACATCCATATGAAAATAGGTTCGCTACCACTGCCTAAGAATAACAATGCCTCTCGTAGTCCTTTTCAATTTAACTGGGTAGACGTATTATTAAACGACAAGATTCGTATTATACTTTTGTGTTTTATTCGTTGCCCCTAAAATGCCGTTAGTTTGTGAAGCTGAACGTTTTTGTAAATTTGTATCCTTTTTTTTTTCTTTTTCTTCTTAGCAAAACAATCCTCTTTCCACAAATACCTATAGTACCTACCTCCATCTGAAAACGTTGCAACTATACAAGGTAATTCCGTTGAGATTATTTCATTGAAACAATTTCATTATTATTGAGACAGGAACACGATTTTACCTTTTAGTTTTTGACAGAGAAATATAAAATAAAGTCTGTTTTCAACAAAAATCTTGGTAGAAAATTCATAAGAAAAACATTTTGAATAATGGTATTTTTTTTCATTATTTGTTGATTGTTAACTTTTGAAATTATATTATGACAAATACATTTTAATTATTAACTATTAGCTTTTTAGGTTTAAATTTTGGTTTTGTTTGACAGATTTTAATTTGAAACAACAATTTAATATGAACAAGATTTCTAAACATTTTAAATATAGCTTTTTAAAGATGAAATGAGAATTCTTTAATAACATCTAAATCACTTCAAAGAATGACATGAATATTTGTGCAATTCTTAAGTGACTCAACTAACTTTGGATTTAAAGTAGATTTCCAGTATTAGTTGCACTTGGATTTTACAATATTTCATCTTAACAATAGTATTTTTAAAACATGCTTAGGTTTACAAAAAGTGGGTGGGGTTTTAAATTGAAATAGATGTAGCTGAAGAGTTGGAAGAAATTAAATTTATTCTGAAAAACAATTATTTTAATAAATTATTAAAAAAGAATAGCAACACTAGCGAGGTGATGCGACGTTTAATCAACAGTTATATTTGAAGTTGCAGCAATAGTATTTTGGAAAAAATACCGAAAATGCAACCTGAAAAGTGCATTTTCTAACCATTGCGACCAGATAAAGCTTGTCCGATCAGTAGTTTTGTAAATGTTTGCACTAAAGCTATCAGTTGGCATCCAATTTTTGCGTGGCCGCGATGAGATAGGTAATCTTACGGTCGCTCCCAGACTATTAAACTCTTCAAAAGAAAAAATATTTTAAATAAATAACGTAGGACAGGACTAGTTGAAACACTTTTTACTTGAAGTCTCATTACTTTTCACCTTTTCATAACATAAATATTTATTTATTTAAAGCGACATTTTTTTATTTAGCTTATTAAGAATTTAACTGGAATTCATAGAGAGAACGTAATTTTGGTTTCTTAAATAAATTTAATATAAAATGCACGGCTGGGTCGCACGTACTTGCTAGGGCTGGTACCAAACCAAACGATACTTTTATAAGTATCGTCTCGGTATCGTTAAAATCGAAAAATTTCAGTATCGTCTTGATATCGGTATCGGACTCGTCTGGATTTCGGTCTGGTGTCAGTCGGAAAAAGGGCACGACTTGGTTACATGTCCTATGTCTTGTAGTTTAAAACACTTGGTATTTTTAAGATTTAATACAAAATTCACTATAAGAAAATATGCATAATGAATGGAAGACATTTATTTTTCAACTTAATTTCTTTTTATGACTTAATAATTTTAAAGGGGTTTTCACAATGTTTAAGTAGAGTCCCGAATATGATCCCATACAATAAATATTGAAGTAAAGCCATTAGTTAACAGGAAAACAATTCACAAACTGTTTTATGGCCCATTTGATGGGTTGTAAATTCCAAAAGTATTTTTTTTGTAGATTACCTTAAAATGTAAACAATAATATGTTAGATGACCAATAAAAACTAAGCTCAGACATTGTATAGGTACTAAGCGTAAGCCGTTTAAAAACTTTGATCCATATCAATTAAGCAATTAATGAAAAAAATAAAAAAAGTTCTATTGGTGGTACCGGTTACTAAAAAATGGGTTGGGTAAAATTGTAAGGTGGGAACCCACAAGCGTGGCCCGTGGGTGGCCTTTACTAAAGTAACATCACCCAGGTAAAAGTCTTGAAATTTTATCCGAAAAATAAAACATGATAAAAATAGGCGTGCCACTAGGTGGTATTCACTAAAATCATATTCTAGACCTCTTTGCTTAAAAAAAAAAACTTTGAAAATTTCACCCAAATCGTTAGATCCGTTTCCAGGATTGTTTACTCTTGTTATAGTAAAATAATATTCAAAAATCCATTACGGAATCGGTTCGGTACCATCTCAGTATAATTTCGGGTGGTATCGTTTAGGCTTCCGATACCGATACCAAACGTTACCGAGACTTATTTCTGGTATCGTCTTGGTATCGTTTGGTTTTCCGATACCGAACCAAACATACCGAGACTTTTCTGGTATCGTGGCCAGCACTAGTACTTGCTCTTATGTTTCATAAAATACGATATTTAAATTAGCTAAAATAACTCCTTTGACAGTTTTAGATTAAAAGAATGCCATATTAATTCTTGATTGAATGTGATTGTATGGAATAAAAGGTTTTAAATCGTTGGAGCGGTTTTTAAAAAAAATTAATATCTTATATAGAAAATTCCTAAAATATTTTTAAGGACAAATTTTGGAATTCTTATTTAAAGTATGTACTTATATGCATATAAAACAAAATTTGAAAAAAAAATGTGCACCCGTTTTTGAGATATCGAATTTTTAAAATCAAATGAATTTTCAAAAATTCAAAAACTTTTTTTTTTGAAATTTTTATATGCAATATTATTAAGTCTTATCTGAAATTTGTATATACAAAAATTATCTAAATCCGTTCAGCCGATGATGAGAAAATTCTAAATGAAAAACACGTTCTATGACAGGTACTATTAATAGTTGCTAAGTGCAAAATTGTATAATTTTTTGTAATAGATCGTCTTTATTTAAGTACATGGAAAAAGTTTAATCAAAATCGTAGGAGTTGTTTCTGAGAAAAAATATTTTCCTTTGCGGTTTTTTAACTTTTGTAGGTACCTACCGTTGTTCTTAAAATATTTTAAAGAGTATTAAAAACTGTGAAGTATCGAGTTTCAAACAAATCGATCGTTCTCGAAATATTTAATTTTCAAAAAAAAATTGAAACATTTTGTAGAAATCCAAAAAAAAAATTTTTTTTAAACTTAAGTAGGTACATAAAAATATTTAAAGTTTTTGGAAAATAAAAAAAAATTATTCAAGTCAGTCATACCGTTTTGAAGAAAATCGGAAACTAAAAAATGGTTCTTTGGGAGGTACCATTAATAACCATTTTTTTTTTATAAATGGTTTTCCACCCAAGGGAAGCCTTAACTAAAGTAGTTTATTGTTTTTTTTTGTTAAAGTTGTGGAGCCGTTTCTGAGAAAAATTCGATTATGTAAAATTGCTAAAAAAAATTGTATGGCAGGTACCGTTATTTGATGTTCTAAAAAAAAATAAAAAAACCTATGGGCATAATCATCAAAAACCACTATGTACCTATGTTTGAAGAAAATCGATCGAGCCGTTTAGGCTGTAGACGGACAGACAGACAGAATTGTGACACCCACGTTTTTAATTTTATTTTATTTTTGCACGAATCCGAAACTTGCCTTTTAGTATCTACCTATATCGCAAGTAAAAAATTGGAGTTGTTGTAGCAGCAGAAAAAGGATTGCCTCAAATGCATTAAGTCTAAGTGGTTCAACTTGCACCACTAGTGATATGGACTAATGCCTGCAAAATTATAACTTACTTACTTTGAACTTAATTTAATCAACAAAAAAAAACCTAAATTCACAATATAACTATAGAATAGATAACGTTAATGACCTCGTATGGTCAGTAATATTTACGGTGACCATCCATTCTGTATTTTCAGGGATATTGATGCATTTCAATAGCCTGTATGGGGTTTTTATTAAGTCCTTAACCACCTACCACCAGTCTTTTCATTGTGTGCGTGTCGTGAAACATAGTCCATCCATGTACCTTTTTTAGTGATCAAACTGTATCGCCTATGAGCTTGCAGAGTGAATTGGGGCACGAGTTTGGCCTAGGTTAGTAAAAACATTCCGTCAGTAAAAACAGACCGCACGTAGGTGGTAATGTGATTTTTTGGTAAATATTAAATACTTATGATTTTAAAGAAAAATTTACAATAATTTTCTTCTGTTTTAGTGGAGCGATTGAATTAAGTTCAAATAAAGAAGTTTAAGTGAACTCTCCTCCAGATATTGCGTTTTGCCCAGGTTCAACAGTTGGGCTCATCAGTTAGATGCTGTTGTTGTTGTCTTCTAGGTGTCTGAATATAAAATAAATAAATATAAATGATAGCGAAATTCATTCAATTAAAATACTTGTACACTTGGGCGTATACTCACTTTTTTTTAATATTTAACAAATTTTCCTTCATATAAGAACATAAAGAAAAGGATATTTCAATCAATTTTTCCAAAAACAAAGCATGGATTTGCACATAAGACATAACCATTTCTTTTTCTTCCCCTATTTAAAAAAGGCGGATACAACGGAGTCTGTGGGCAAGCGATAATTTAAGATAATTTAAAGTAGGTTAAGAAAAACGCAACTAATAAAAAATACATAATTCTGTTTTTGCTTTTGTGGACTATTAAATTTAATTCAAAATGAAAGTTAATGAGACCTTAAGTTTCACCCAAGTACAACAGTTCGGCTCACCAGTTACTTGCTGTTGTGCTCTTCTTCTTCGACACATGTTAAATAAATAGCACAAAGACACAGTAAATTATGTTGTCCAATGGAATCAGTTCAAATTAAAGATAATGGTAGAACCTGTGGTCTGGCTGGGCGAAAACTATTCCAACTAAATATCAGATAAGCTTTCAATTTCCATAATTTAGAATCTTATAAATATAAAAAAAAAATCGCAATCTAAAATCCAGTACGATAGGGCTGATTATTATCAATTTTTAAAATTCGCATAGTGGAAGCGTATTTGTCTGGTATTTCCCAGCCTATATCTCAGAAAAAAGAACAAGTGTAAAATTAGTTCTTTTAATAAATTTAAACTGTTAACCTTCATTCCAGAATGACAAATAATTAGAAAGCGCAGCTTCTAATCTCTTTTAATATGAACAAAAAAACAAAACAAACTTTAAAACATAAAATAAAATTGAAACCCTACAAATGCAAGTCCTTTTTTTTTTTTTTTATTCTTAAAATTAGATTAATTTTGATTTAATTTAAGCTCCCACATTCTGAAAATGTCACCAAACTGTGTAGAAATAAAATGCACGACTGGGTCGCACGTACTTGCTCTTATGTTCAAGACACTGCGAGTTTAAGAAAATTGTATATACAAACATGGAAATTATGACAGAAAAATGTAGAGAAGCATGAAATACGACATTTAAATTAGCTAAAACAACTCTTTTGACTGTTTGAGGTGAAAAAAAAGTATGCCATCTTAATTCATGATGGAATATAATTGTATGGGAAAAAAAATTTAAAATCGTTGGAGCGGTTTTTTTTTCAAATTAAGTTTTTATATATAAAATTCTTAAAATATTTTTAAGAACCAATTTTGGTATGCAGATTTAAACTATATATTTATGTGTATATAAAAATAAAATTTGAAAAAAAATTGTCAACCCGTTTTTGAGATGTCGAATTTTCAAAAAAAAATTTTGAAACTTTTTTTAAAAATCCAAAAACTTCTTTTTTGAAAATTTTGATATGCAATATTATTTAATCTTATCTGAAATTTGTATATAAAAAAATTCATTTAAATCCGTTACGCTGATAACGAGAAAACTCAAAATAAAAAAATACGTTCTATGACAGGTACTACTAATAGCTGCTATGTGTAAATTTTTATAATTTTTGATAGTAGATCGTACTAATTTTAGTATTTGAAAAAAGTTTAATCAAAATCGTAGGAGTCGTTTTCAAGCAAAAAAATATTTTCCTTTGCGGTTTTTCACTTTTGTATGGAAGGTACCGTTATTTTTTCATAAATGTAAAATTTTTTCTAAAAATATTTTAGAGAGTACTAAAAAAGTCTTAAATATCGAGTTTCAAAAAAATCTATGATTTGATTTTCCAAAAAAAAATTTGAAATATTTTTTAAAAATCCAAAAAATATTTTTTCAAAAATGTTGGTACACAAAACTATTGACATTTCTTGGAAGCTTCTGTATAAAAAAAATTATTGAAATCGGTCATACCATTTTGAAGAAAATCAAAAAATAAAAAAATGGTTCCTTGGGAGGTACCATTAATAACCATTTTTGAAAAATGGTTTCCCACTCAAAGAAAGCCTTTACTAAAATAAATTTATTGAATTTTTTTTAAGAAAAGTTGTCGAGCCGTTTTTGAGAAAAATACGATTATGTAAATTTGCCAAAAATAAATGTATGGCAGGTACCGTTATTTTTGGTTCTAAAAAAAAATGAAAAAAACGTGTCGGCAGAATCACCAAAAACCACTATGTACCAAGTTTGAAGAAAATCGATCGAACCGTTTAGGCTGTAGACGAACAGACAGACAGACAGACAGACAGACAGAATTGTGCCACCCACTTTTTTGGTGTTCTCTATCATCGTAATATCATGTTTGATTGTTATCTCAAAAATTTTTTTTTGTACGAATCCAAAACTTGCCTTATAGTACCTATAATCGCAAGTAAAAAGCAAGCATTTAAACTTATTGAAAATTAACTCAAAATAAGATTTTGTCCACTTGTTTTTAAAACTGAGTTTACTGATTTTCTTGATTTTTACTTCTTTTTCTGAGGGCTAGATTTTCAATTCTTTCATATATATTATAAAGCAAGAATTTCTAAAGAGGTTTTTGTAAAACAAATTGATAATTGTATACCTATTTAACTTTTCCGGGCTTATTCATATTTGAAAGACAAGTAAAAATAAATTTTCTAAAATAAAAATAATTATAAAAATATTAAACATATAAGAGAAACTCAACATCTTAAAGGAAAAATTCACTGAACAAAAAAAAAATATTACATATGTATATTACATATATGACATAATATAATATAATATAATATATGACATATATGTATGTATTTAAAATATTCAGTATTTTTTATAGAGATCTTTAAAATAAATAGATGAACTTACATATCAAGCCAAAATACATCAGTTTGAAGCAATAATTATGTACCTGAAATAAAATAAAATAAAATTAATTAATACATTTGAAGTTTAATAATAATTTTAGAAAAATAAAATAATAATGCACAACTGAGTGGCACGTAATGCTATTATGTTAAAGCGACTTAAAATTAAAAACCAATTTGCATGGAAACATGAATTTATTTAATGAAAAAAACATGAAATTAACTTCCTTAAATTGGGAACCCCTTTTAAATATTTGGTAAGTATGCCCTCTTATTGGCCAAAAGTTGGAAAAAAAATTCAACAAATTTAGAAATTGGTCAGATAGAGAACATTATTAATCCAAGGATTAAGGTTTTTCATCACGAGAGATTTTAAGGATACTCGCACAAAAATTTATGCAATCGGAAAAGCCACTAGATCGAGATTAAGGATCACCTAGCTCAGTTATTGGTCGGCGATAAATGTAAAAGTTTTGTTTCAAGGTTACTCAAGGTCACCGATACAAAAGTTTATTCTTCATTTGGGTAGCTTAAAAACTAAAAACATATATACATATATGTACATATATACTAAAAATATATGTAAATACTATACACATATGTATACACTATAAATATATCGAGTATATATTCATTACTATATGCATTTAAAATTGAATTTACAGACATAAAAAACATCAGTATAAAAATGTACACAGTTATTCACATAAATTCTATTAAAATTGTCAGAATATTTAGTTTTAAGTATAAATCCTTTACAATTAATTCTTATTGAAAGCCCCAATATCTGCCTACAAATTATGTTAATTTTTTATTTTTTTATTTCTTTTCATTTCACTTAACATTTTAATATTAATGAAAAAAAATATAATGTTTAATCAACCATTATAAATAATCAATTGATAGCCACTTGTAAAATCATTAAAACCATTAAAAGTTGAATATTAATATGTACTTTTATTAATTATACCTACTTACTTTACCTTTTTAATTTTATGTAAAAACTATAACACAAAAATTATTATCAAAAGCCGCAATTAGCTCCTTAAAAAATAATAAATTGGTATTTTCATTGATCTGTAATTATTAACAATAAACATAAAAAATGATTTGATTTACAAAAAACAAATAGACTTTTTCATGTGTGATGCTTTTTTTTTCAGCAATAAATTGTTGTTAATTTTAATTATGCGACTCCTCATATTTTCAAAAATAAAAACAACCTACAATAAAAACAGAGAATTCCATTACAAAAACGAGCAAAACATGTGCAAATACTGTGTTGTTTTTTTCATTAGGTTTCTATAAAGGAATTTCTGTGTTTCATACCACCTACAACCTACAACCATAATATTTCATTATGCCTCTGTGTCGGTATGTACATACAAACAAAGAGAGCATGTGTTATGCTAAACATTTGTTACGATAGTTTTCACTCATAACGCGACATTACCCAGTTAATTTGCGACAACCTTCCATCCACCGTGAAATAACCTCATATTCAACTAAATTTCACCCACATTTGGATGGCAACAATCCGAGCTTCCCACCTTCTCAGCATCCGTCCTTATAAGCCTATATCACCCATGAACACCCTACCCACAAGATATATCTATTAAATAAATAATATCCTTGGCATATTCGACGGGGCACGACTGCGAGCGAACTGGGAGAGAATGAGAGAGAGAGAGAGAAAATGCGTGTGTTTTTGCTGTGAACGAAACAAACACAAGAAACATGTATTTGTGTAATTAATTTCAATATGACTGGCAGTGGTAATAAACATTAAAATAAAAATGTATGGCAGCCTCATAACCGAGCATCCTAATTTTAATTAAATTTTTCATTACACACCGTTAACTCGTTTGTGTTGGTGATGGGAAGCCCAGGGACCACGCAGAGTCTCACTGAACCTATATTTTGCCACAACATCCCCCCCAAAATGCTCCTCTACTAGCACCTACTCTAAATTGAGATAGAAATGAAAAACAGGATGAAGATATATATATACACGTATAGAGGTCCTTGGAGGGTAGTTTGGTATTGTAACAGTCTCATGCACGCAATTTTGTACACAAAAACGTAAAACAATAAAGTGTCGTTATATAAACTGATGCTGGAATACCATGAATTTCAGCATCAAGAATATCTATCCCAAAAGTATAATTTTTAAATTCGATACTGGCTAAGGGATTTTCAATATACACAACACACTCCATCTATGCCTATACCTTCAATATTATAGGTAGAGTTGAGCCTCTTCTAGACAATCAAATAAATCCTTCAAGCACAACATTTGTATGTGTACAGTACACACACAAAAATGTGGTATAGCAAAAGTCGATTTACCTTCTATAAGGCTCGTGTAATAAACCTATAAAAAAGCAACAAGGCCTCTCTTATACGACAGGATATTTCCATTTCCATTAAAGAACATACACACCCACACAAAGGACATGGAATTACAGTCAGGGCGCCCATGTAACGTTTGTTCTTTGACAGCCTTTTCTAATGGCTTTTGTATAAGGATACAAGAATACAAAAAAAATGTATTTAAAGGCAAAGGGACACATTTGGCTTTAAAAAAAATTTCTACATCACATGCGTTTAACCATCACTGCACAAAATTGAAGATAGAAGTGGGGGTAAAAGCCCAAAGCCTAGAGCAAATAAAATATACTAAGCATGTTTGGCTACAATTCAACATCCTGGGCAAAGCTTTTGCTCTGATAGTCTGATGGTCATCCAACCGAGATATTCATCTTTTTTTTCCATATGAAGATGGACCATAATTTATCTATGTTTGTGTGTGTGGTGGCGTATAGTATATGTGGGTATCAGTACAAAAGATTTTATAAGAGGTTTCCTTTTTGTGCGAGTTCGAAACTGGAATGCTTCGGTACAATAATCCTAAAACACTTTCAGTTGGCATGACATGAATAGACAACAAAAAGGACCACCACCGGACAAGCAGCTAGGCGGACATGATAGAGTGCGGTATGCATATTTTTATGGACCAATAGAAGTTGAATTTAAAAAAATAAAAAAAAATATAAGGTTTATAGTGCACATGAATGAAAATTCTTTGTTGAAGTTCGAAAAAAAAAATTGATGTTTCTTCAACAAAGCAGAAACAGACCCGTTTTAAATTAGAAAAGGATTTTTTTTTTAATATTCGGGGATTCGGGGTTGAGTTTTTGACAGAATTTAAAGCCATAAGACTAAGAATGCAAGAATTGAAATTGTTAGATTTCATTATTTAATCCTGAAAATTAATGCCGCAAGGCACAATTTCATTTTTTGCCATTTTTCAAATTGAAATAGAAAAATATATTAAAGCCAAAATTTTAGAAAATAAATTTTTTTAATCTAGAATTATGTATTTCTAACCAATTTTACAAATGTCCTTGTTATTTAGCAAGCTTCAGATCTCATTAAAATTCAAGATGGTGGTAGTTAAGCTCCAGCTTTATCTATGGGTCGACAAATATGCATGCATTTTGACTATTTATGAATCCCTTAGGTTAAATTTTGACATTACAATTCTTCAGAACAAATGAACACTTTAATTATCTAAATGTAATTTCGTTACTTTTATTGTCAATTGAACCATCTTTATCCTTAAAAAAAAATAACCTCTTTAAGCTTAAAGTCTTAAGTAGCTAAATTATGTATATATTTGTGGCATTTTATGCTTATACTTTTCAATTTTCTCTCACACTCTTTCTTTAACTCTATTTCTCTCTCCAAAAACAGAAAAGAAATAGAATGATTGTACCGACACTAAAATATACACACAAAAAAGGCAAGCAAAAATTATCCTTTCAACACCAAAAAAAAAAAAGAAAAAAAAGCCACATATACGAAAACAAACATTTTTTTGTATCCTTTCTTCAATTCCAAATATTTCCTCTGCGATTTCCGGTATATTTTTGTACCAATCGTAGTACATATTTTCTACCTTTATTTTTTTTCTGTACATATTTATTTCGTTTTGTAGGTTTTTTCTTTTTTTTTCTTGTACGAACGTGCCTCGCATCAAGGACACCTTTAGTAGAACACGATAGGTGCTTAAATTTATATAGGGAGGCAATGCCACACGTACTTAACTTGGGTACATGCATACATGTAGATATGTGTATATTTTGTATCCCATATAAACCCCGGAAATTGTATGGGAATTTTTGATAGAAAACCTAAAGATGAAAACGGATGGGATCAAGTAGATAAAAAGGAACAACAACAACAACAAAATAAATAAATAAATATATCAACCATCCCATATTTTGTATTCTTGAAAATTGGGTTTTTCCAACTGAGAGGCGAAGAAATTCCTTCGTCAGAAATTTATTTCATCATTTTTGTGACATTATACCTTTGCCAATATTTTATAACAAAATATAAAGAAGATTATAGACAACACATATATTTAGTAAAACTATAAATATAGAAGAGCTTGAATAGAGAAACCACATGTAGAATAGTAGATGTAACACATACATACCAAACAATTTTTTTTTTGTCTAAAATTGAACTCCTTTTACCCAAAAAAAAAATCACACAATATTTAAACAGATGGTTTTTATTTGATAACTTATTGCATTCCATTTTGGCGAAATTTGCAATTTGAATAATCATAATCACCCAAATTGAAGAATCCGGCAAATGGGCTGCGGAAAGAGTCAGACTTAATTTAACATTTGGCTCATAGTAAAAATGTCAAAATTGAGTCTGATTTCCTCGGCATCTCACTGTCGGATTCTGTTATCGGGGTGAATATCTAAATTGTGGTTGCCTCATGTGGCGGGGATATGCCATATTAATGTCATATTTTTAAGGCTCTGGGATCTTGGCAACCCATAATGTGGGATACTGGCAACGCAAACAAAAAATTGGCCCGCATAATTGGTCAAAAAAGGTGAGCTTGTATCAAACATTTGTATACATTACTTAAGGTAAGTTACAGTCCTGTGGTTAGACAGAGCCTCAACAAACAAGCTTCTTCTTATGCCGGCTTGATTTCTAGTTAGCTGTCTCCAGTTTCCCACGCCAAGTTGTTTTAGGTCCTCTTCCACTTGCGTGTGTCACCTTTTACGCTGTCAACCTCTACTGCGCTGTCCAATGGGGTTGGATTCAAAGATTTTCCGGGCCGGAGCATCATAAACATCATCATCGTGTCCTGTAACCCCGGCTGGGGCATAGTGCGTCAACAAAACGTCTCCATCCTTCACGGTTTGCTGCAAGGTACTTTAGCTGTGGCCACGTCTTTCTCTGGGATTCTGCTTCCGCTAAGACAGTTGATTACCATGTTCTTCTTGGTCATCCAACCCGCCATGCACCGTGAGGATTCCATTCAAAGGACTGCTATGAAATTTCATCGTTTGGTTTCTTCAGTGTGTGACCAATCCATTGCCATTTACGCTTTCTTATGTCAAAGTCCAGCTACTCTTGATTCGTCCTGCGCCACAATTCTTCGTTTGATATAATTTGTGGCCAGCGAATGTTTACAATATGGCGTAGACAGCGATTCATAAAAGCCTGCAATTTCCTCGAGATTGTATCCGTGAGTTTCCAGATTTCGCAAGCATTAAACAGCACGGACTTGACATTGGATTCGAAGAAACTCAACTTAGTGCGAAAGGAGACTTTACTGGATTTTAAACTTTGACACAGGGAACCTAAGGCTCCGCGAGTTTTAGTTATTCGACCACTCAACTCTTTTTTAACCTTCAGAGCTTGACACATCCCGTTCAGCCCGTTAATGTTATTTGCCCAAAGACATATATATTAAGCATAGTCTAAGTGACTAAGTCTTTCCAACGATCTCCATTGAATGCCCTGTCTCTCCGCTGTTTCAACGCTGGCCCAAAAAACATGGTCTATCGCCAGTAGAAAAAGAATCGGCGATAGAACATCCCCGTGTCTCTCACCCTGTTGCACTACGAAGGAGTCGGATTGCTGCCCATTGTGTAAAACAAAACATCTTGCGTTGTTATAGGACTTTCTTATAATGGCAACAATTTTTGGCGGAATTCCTCTACCAAGAAGTGATCTCCATTTACAATCACGGTTTACTCGGTCAAAGGCCTTCTCAAAATCCACGAACCTCATGTCGTAAAGCGGTGATTGAAACTCCACAGACTGCTCAAGCACGATACGCAGAGTGTTGATATGGTCGACACACGACCGCCCACTGCGGAAACCAGCTTGATGCCTCTTGAGTGTAGAGGCTCTACCCATTTTCTTTCGAGTATACTCGCTTTGTTTTGAGTACTCGAAAATTGCTGCAACTGTTCATGAGTAATTTTGATTGTGGATATAGAAGGCATCAGATACTCATGAGTTCGATCAATTTGTTTGACCTGACTTATGAGTATTTTTACTCGTGGATGAAATGACTTATGAGTATAGAGGCAGATCGATCGAGTATGAACGATCATAAACAGAAATTGGATTTTGTTCGAACTGATTCGAACACGCTCATTTTAATCTCTGGTGTAGACTCGATTCTAACCTTTATCCGCTGCAGAATGATGATTGCCAATAGTTTTGGAAAAACAGACAAAACTGTAGCACCTCGCCAATTGTTGCAATTATTAAGGTCACCATTCTTTTGTAACTTAACAATCACACTATTCTTCCAGTCGCTGGGTTAGAATTCGTTTTCCCACACTGCTTGTATCAACGGGTGTAGAATACTAGCCGTTCTGACGGGGTCAGCTTTCAGGAATTCGGCTGGTATTCCGTCAAGTGCAGCTGCTTTGTTGTTTTTGAGAAGATTTATGGAAGATTGAATTTTCAGTACTGTAGGGGGTTCGATATTAATACCCCTATATGATCTACGCATCTCGTTAAGCTGGGGCACTTCAGCACTCTGCACAACAGAATCCTCATTAAGCAAGGCACAAAAGTGAACCTTCCACCTGCGTTGCTGATCCTCGATTGATACCAAAGTGTACCATCCACCTCCATTACTGGATGATTGGTGTGGCTTTTCTTCTTGGTACAATTCCCTTATATCTCCTCTTCTTGTAGCGTTTTCCGCATTTTCTGCGAGACCGTCTAACCTCACCACGTCTCACACAGTGATAGACCATCTTATATGTGCAAAGCGATACTCTCTTCGCAATTCAGCCTTTCGTTGAGCATCTGCTTCGGCATTTATTTGCATCTTCAACGATTTGCGAAGCTCCATCTTATCCCAGGAGTATTGGGATATCCAAGAGTCTCTTACTCTCGTCTGCTGGGTACAGTTTCGGATCCAGCCTTTTTATATCACCCCACATCTGGTGATTTTGTTGCAAGTCTTATGTTTAAACACGACCTCACCCAGTACAAGACGATTAGCGTTACAAAAATCGACCAGCAATTCGCCATTTTTTCCCATCACGCATTCCAGACCGTAGTTATCTGATCCGACTTGGACATTGAGATCTCCCATAACAATTATGATGTCGACTCTTGGTACACCTCTGTAAAGTGAGTTAAGATGAGTTTGGAAAGCGGTTTTGTCTTCCTCGGTCGCTTCATTTGTGGGAGCGCAGCACTGAATTATTGTGACGTTACGAATTTTTGAACGGAACTTTGTTGTCATTATTCTTGTAGAAATCGGCGCCCAGGAAATGAGACTACGCCTCGTTTCCCTCTCGTCCATCCTCCCATTCTCGTTTGCCCAGTGTCGGATCTGTATTTGGCTCTTCCTCTCCACCTAGTTTTGCTTTTTTTCGCGATCAATTTGTTGTAATGGCGTCTTGATTGTGTGTGTGAAGTCAGCATAACATTTTTGAGCTAGACCAATGGGACCATGGCAGGAATTTGCAGTTTTTTTGCATTTTTATGCATTTCTATTCCGGATTTTGCAGTTCACCAAATAGTGGGTGTAACCGACTGTACTGCTAACTTCACTGTGAAGTCGGCAGTGCCTATGCTTTTCTCAGAAACCGGGCTAGCTAGGAATCTGAAATAAGGCTCTGAATTTGCCATTCAATTTGCAGTTCAAGAAAAATTAATGTCCAAATTTTAAAGTCCAAATTTGACAAAAAAATCAAATAAATTAATTTTTCACTGTTAACGAAACTGTGAAGTTAGCAGTACATACCCTTTTCTCAGCAACTGAGCCACCTAGAAAATTGCAGTTAGGGTCCAAATTTGCAGTTTCTTATGCACTTCAATAAAAAACTAAGTTCAAAATTTAACGTCCAAATTTGACTAAGAAATCGAAAAATTCACTTTGCACTGTTAACATCACTGTGAAGTTAGCAGTACATATCCTTTTCTCAGGAACTGTGCTAGGTAAAAAATTGCAGTTAGAGTCAAAATTTGCAGTTTTGTATGCACTTCAAGAAAAAACAAAGTTCAAATTTTGAAGTCCAAATTTGACCAACAAAAATCGAAAAATTCACTTTGTACTCTGTTAACGTCAGTGTGAAGTTAGCAGTACATATCCTTTTCTCAGGAACTGAGCAAGCTAGAAAATTGCAATTAGAGTCCAAATTAGCAGTTTAATTTGCAGTTCAAGAAAAATCAATGTCCAAATTTGAAAAAAAATCGAATAAATTAAATTTTCACTGTTAACGTCAGTCTGAAGTTAGCAGTACATACCCTTTTCTCAGGAACTGAGCCAGCTAGAAAATTGCAGTTAAGGTCCAAATTTGCAGTTTTTCATGCACTTCAAGAAAAAACTAAGTTCAAATTTGTAAGTCCAAATTTGACAAAAAATCGATTAAATTCATTTTTCACTGTTAACATCACTGTGAAGTTAGCAGTACATATCCTTTTCTCAAGCTAGAAAATTGCAGTAAAGGTCCAAATTTTCTAGCTTGCTCAGTTCCTGAGAAAAGGATATGTACTGCTAACTTCACACTGTTGTTAACAGTACAAAGTAAATTTTTCGATTTTTTTGTCGAATTTGGACGTACATATTTGAACTTAGTTTTTTCTTGAAGTGCATAAAAAACTGCAAATTTGGATCCTAACTGCAATTTTCTAGGTGGCTCAGTTGCTGAGAAAAGGGTATGTACTACTAACTTCACAGTGACGTTAACAGTGAAAAATGAATTTATTTGATTTTTTTGTCAAATTTGAACTTCAAAATTTGGACATTCATTTTTCTTGAACTGCAAATTAAACTGAAAATTTGGAGCCTAATTGCAAATTTTTAAGTATCACCGTTGCTGAGAAAAGGACTTTTATGCTAACTTCACAGTGAAGTTAGCAGTACAGTCGGTTACACCCACTATTTGGTGAACTGCAAAATCCGGAATAGAAATGCATAAAAAATGCAAAAAAAACTGCAAATTCCTGCCATGGTCCCATTGGTCTACGTCAAAAATGTTATGCTAACTTCTCAGAAGGATTCTCCATAAAATGGTTACCTCTTGGGGACTCATTTCCAGTTATTGTCATATTTCATGTAAAGGGTGTTTTTATTAGACGTAAGGTTTTCAAGAAGAAATAAAACGCATATAGTCTATTCAATATGAAATGGCAAACCAAACTGAGCATAAATCAAGTGATAGCTGTCAAATAGACCAACTCCGAAAAAAGCATTGCCAGATTGAAAACCACATGTCTAAAAAAAACCCTTTATAAGCATATATCATTTAACAATGGTGTTTTCCGAGATAAGATTAATAACATACATACAGTCGTACATTTTAGTTTAATTTGCAATAATGCATGAAGATACTATAGGTAAAGTTTCGGATTGTCCATGCATAAACAAGATTTCGATATTTTAATCAAACATAACGATGATAGAGAACACTTAAAAGTTGGTCCCGCAATTTCGATTGATGTCTGTCTATCGGGGCGAAAATGATTGCCTTAGCCTAAGCCACTCAGTGAATCATTAATTTAAATAAATGTATGCCTTAAAATGGCAAAAAATATTTTTGGATGCAATAAAATTTTGGTAGTAAAGCATTTTCTCTTTATTTCCAAAAAAAAAATTGTCTTATTTCGGTTTTGAAATATTAATCAAGACAATTTGGGCTTATTCCCTTTTTCAAAGCGAAATCAGGCCAAATTTGGGATTTGGTCTTATTTCCTGTTTTGAAAAACTTTAGAAAACTTGCAAATGCCTTCATATCAGTGGCTTAAATTTAATTATGCTTAATTTGACGTGTTGACGCTTAATTGCAAAAATTCTTTCCCACGATTGTATTTGAATTGCTGTATGAAAGCTTGTAGGTATCTCTAACTGCATATAGTCCATAATACCAGATCTTCTCCTACATGACTATAAGTATTGCTTCGAAAACTGAATTTGAGTTGCCATAAAAATAATGCCCCAAAAATGAAATAAGGCCAAAATTGGCGAAATTTTGTTTACTGAAGTCTTGCTCAGTGAAATAATGCCCCAATGAAATAAAAAAAAGCTTAAAGATTAAATGCTATTAGACTGTAACTTGTTTTGGCCTTACCAACCAAGAAAAAAACTTATTCCACTTAAATTTACCCTCCTTTCATAACAAACCCAATTACCCTTTTCACAAAATAAAAGAATAAATTCTAACCAGCTTATTCCAGTGATATAATAATAATTAAATTTAATGCATATCGTTAAACAAATTCATTCGCAATTTAAACTGAGTGCAACGCTAATTATAAAATGCGCTTCTAAAAACTTATCGGAACAAAGTTGATATAAGGATAAATCCTTTTGCACACAACACACAACTGAATTCGACTTAATTTTATTACGCTTAATCCAAAATACACGGTTTGTTGAATAACACACTCTCTGATATCACTTTAAGGACAAAAAAAAAGAAAAAAAAAAACAGTAATTTTCAAAGCAAACAAGGAAACACTAAAAACAGACACACACAGACACATAAAATGACTGGGAAATCCTTATGTGGTAATACTCTCAAGTGCTCGGGCATTAAGCATTAACCTACCGAACTATTTTCCAAAAAAAAAAAAAAACTTTATTTTTTCGGTTCGTTCCATGAAAATTTCAAACTCTCTCTATAGCTGACTGAACCAAAAACCGAATGCATTAAACTCCATTAAAGCTATAAAAGATAAAAGTTAAAAGCATTGTGAATATTTAAAATCACGTCGCGTTGTGTGGAGAAATTTTGCCACGCCATCATACCAATGTGATGTGGCAGCAATGGCGTCAGTTGACGACGACGCCAAGGGAGCAGAGCCAGGCGATAGGAGTAGAAATAGGAGCAATTTATCGTAAATCTAAAATCTTCCAACAATTGAACGTGATAGTTGAAAATTTTAAGCACGTGAAAAAGCTTCTCCATCTTTTCCTACTTCCTTACCGCACCATCACTATAGTGGATCTCGAGAGTATAACACAACCATCGACCACTATACTATTCCAAGGTTTATTTAAATTACCGCAAAAAGTAAAGAACAAAAAAAAAAACGATGAAAAAAGGACAAAAGTGTGAGTGGATTTTGTGCTGCTTGCTACTCGTCGTCCTTTGGTTCATTTTTCTTCCTCTAACCGACACGTGTATTATATTCCAAGGTAAATGATGTTTCCTGAGTACTTACTATCTGTGTCCATCTGTGCTCTCTTGCTACGCCATCTTTCGTGCCGAATAGGGAACAGCAAACCAAAAAATAAAAAAAAAATAATAATAATAACCCACAAACAGTAATATCAATAAATTTTATTCGAAAGCATAATGTCCCTGGATGGTCGCATTCTGTTCCTGATGGTTTTTATTATATTCCTGTTTTTCTTCTTCTTCATGTTTCTTGGCTTGCTCCTTCTTCGATAGTTATCTAATAATAATTTTATTTTTAAGTGAAAATGGCAATGGTTGTTCCGGGTTCTTCTTGTTCTTACTACTGCTTCTACTCCTTAAATAGAAGTGTATAGGTAGCTCTAGAGACTATGAATATTGCGTCCTGTCCCTGTGGTCCCTCTGCCGGATCTCTTTCTCCTCACTAGAAAACAAGAGAAGGTGCTTGCTGCTTTAGAGTTTAATAAATAATATGAACATTCAGGTTTGTACGTGACTCTAGATGGTTTATTACTTTTCCAATATTTCTTGTTGGCCTCATTCCATTTTCTCGACTCAAACCACAAAACTTTGCAATGTTTGAAGAGAGTAGGTAGTAGGTATAGCAAGGAAGACACAGGAGAAGAGTGATAGAGATGGAGAAGAAGATTTATTTTAACACTCAGAAAACCATAAAAGATAAATATTTTTCCTTATAAAGTAACTGCCTAATGGTCATCAGATTTTATGGTTTCAATTAAGAAAATTTAAAGCAACCGAAAATATTTAAGTGGAAATTGCAAAACAAAAATACAGCAAACGAGCTAAGCTTTTAAGATTTAACAATGCCTACATTTTCTCAAAGCACAATGAAATTGCGTAAGAAACACAACACGTCTCCAAAAGGACTTGCCTTTCACCTTGGCACAATATCAGGGATTTATACGTGCTCCATGGGACTAGTGTTGGTTTCGTGTTTTTTTTTGTTAGTTTCAATGGAGGACAAGTCAAACAAAGTTGGTTTCATCATAAGATCCGTCAGTTTATTTGTTCGTGCATCTGTACGTCTTTGCGTCTGTACGTCTATGCGTCCATTGTAAACTGAGCTACAGTTCAAATAGGTAAACTGATCTGCTTTAGACTTGGTACAGAGAATTTTCATGTGTCTCCAAAAGTTTGTGTGTTTGTGCGTTCTGTACGTCTTTGCATCTATGCTTCCATTGAAAATTGAGCTGAAGTCCAAACGGGTTATCCGATTTGCTTAAAACTTAATACAGAGCATTTTCATGTGATTTTCTAAAAGAATTCAGTCAGTGCATTTATGTATCCTGTACGTCTTTGCGTCTCTGCATCTATGCGTACGTCTTTGCGTCCATCCGTCTTTGCGTCCATTGTAAACTCAGCTAGAGCCCAAACGGGTTAAGCGGTTTACTTAAGACTTGATACAGAGAATTTTCATGTGATGCCCTAAAAGAATTCAGTCTGTTTGCTTGTGCGTTTTGTACGTCCTTACATCGTGCGTCTATGCGTCGATTGTAAACTGAGCTACATCCTAAATGGGCTAACCAATTTGCTTAAAACTTGGTACAGAGCATTTTTATGTGATTTTGTAAGAGAATTCAGGCAGTGTGTTAATGCATTTTGTACGTCTTTGCATCTCTGGATCTATGCGTACGTCTTTGCGTCTTTGCGTCTTTGGCGTCTTTGCGTCCATTGACACTGAGCCCAAATGGGTTAAGCGATTTGATTGAGACTAGATTCAGAGCATTTTTATATGATTTCCTAAAAGAATTCAGTCAGTGTGTCACTGTATTCTTTACGTCTTTGCATCTCTGCATCTATGCGTACGTCCTTGCATCTGTGCGACTTTGCGTTCATTGTAAACTGAGCTAAGGCCCAAATGGGTTAAGTGATTTGCTTAAGACTTGATACAGAGAATTTTTATATGATTTCCTAAAAGAATTCAGTCTTTTTGCTTGTGCGTTCTGTAAGTCTTAACGTCTGTGCGCCTATGCTAGAGCCTAAAATGGTTCACCGATTTGCTTCAAATTTGGTATAGAGCAATTGTATGTGATTTTCTAAAAGAACAATTGAATTTTTATCTAGGTTTGCTGCTATATAAAAATTTTGTTTTTTATAAATATTCTCATAAATGGCACCAACGCTTTTCATAGATCTTTGTAGCTTTGATTTTCCAGGTGATTGTAGCAAAAGTACATTATTGTTTTTCGACGTTTTTTTTTTTTTTTTAATAATAAAATTTTCACAGTTTGGTCTTTTAAGCATCAGGGAGAATGGTTAAGAAAGTAGTTTTAGTAAAATACCTCTCACTGTTAAGACTCCAATGATTTGGATCACATTTTCAGAGCTGGGTTCTTTTAAACTGGAGGATGGCTAAGTCAGTGATTTTAGTAAAATCCACCCACTGCCACGCCCATTTATTTTTTATATTGGTTTGTTGGAAACGACTCATACGGTTTTCGTAACAATTTTACCAAAACAGGTTATTTTTATAACGTATACGAGCCTGTTTCACAATATCTGAGGTAAGTGCTGATTACATACATTTTGAGGCGCTACCAAGACCAAGACCAAGACCAAGACCAAGACACAGACCAAGACCAAGACCAAGACCAAGACCAAGACCAAGACCAATACCAAGACCAAGACCAAGACCAAGACCAAGACCAAGACCAAGACCAAGACCAAGACCAAGACCAAGACCAAGACCAAGACCAAGACCAAGACCAAGACCAAGACCAAGACCAAGACCAAGACCAAGACCAAGACCAAGACCAAGACCAAGACCAAGACCAAGACCAAGACCAAGACCAAGACCAAGACCAAGACCAAGACCAAGACCAAGACCAAGACCAAGACCAAGACCAAGACCAAGACCAAGACCAAGACCAAGACCAAGACCAAGACCAAGACCAAGACCAAGACCAAGACCAAGACCAAGACCAAGACCAAGACCAAGACCAAGACCAAGACCAAGACCAAGACCAAGACCAAGACCAAGACCAAGACCAAGACCAAGACCAAGACCAAGACCAGGACCAAGACCAAGACCAAGACCAAGACCAAGACCAAGACCAAGACCAAGACCAAGACCAAGACCAAGACCAAGACCAAGACCAAGACCAAGACCAAGACCAAGACCAAGACCAAGACCAAGACCAAGACCAAGACCAAGACCAAGACCAAGACCAAGACCAAGACCAAGACCAAGACCAAGACCAAGACCAAGATCAAGACCAAGACCAAGATCAAGACCAAAACCAGGACCGAGACGAGACGAGACTTAGTCAAACCAGATGAATACTGAGACGATACTGATATTTTTCGATTCTAACGAAACTGTTTGTTTTGGGGTTGTAGCCAGCCCTGGTGGTTTACATGCTTTCTGGAGGATCTTAGACCTCGTGGCTTCCCATATTTTGCAAGCTGTCTGAGGTGAAAGGAAAAGCTATTCCTTATTGTTGCACAATGATATGTCTTAGGAGCGGCAGTATAAAGTTTATAAATAATTTTTTGTAAGACCTGAGAACCTAACATATACAAATTTTGTTAGTTAACTACATAACTGAGCCTTATAGATACATCAGGGTCCTCACATGCGTTACCTTTCTTTAAGTTGAACATAATTACTATCCTCCCTCATTAATTCTTGGTTTCTTCTTTGATATGTCAGAATTACAACTTCTGACCTTTTGTCAATTAAAATCCTTCAATCAACACAGCCATCAGTTCGTTAGAAGGGGCTTTACCAAAACCAACAGACCTTCAACCACATATTATTACATTTGCATATCTATACTATGCACCTACAAAGATACAATCTTACTCAATCACTTTAGCTGCCTATTAATCCATTTCTACATCCGCTGATATGTATAATTCCTTTGAAAACAGCATGTGTCCGAAATTACTTCACTAAATGCCAAAACCATCCACATCACCGTTAACGTTTTCGCTGTCGTTGTCCGACCGCAAAATTCAATTCCCTCTATACGATTGTGAAACCTTCTCAAAATTTATTACTATTACACAGGATCATGAATTAACCTAACCTAACCCCCACTCCGTCTCAGTAACATCCGCATCCTCAACCCACTATATATTCCAATGCTATCCCATAATCATCAACTCTATCCAATAAACCATTCAATGCCACACTCATATCCTTGTAATTTGCCAATATTAAAAGCAATCAGGATAACCAACAATAAAAACAAAAACAGCAACACTCTTCTTCCTTCAAAACAAAAGAACAAAAACAACAACAAAAAAAACCTTCTTTATTATACCTACTACGTTTACGATACATAGATTCAATCAATCGATTTTGTGAATAAAAACAAAGCCAAGAAAATTGGAATGAAATTTAATAGGCGGGTGTGTGCGTTGCGTATTGTTGTAAAAAAAGGGGACATGCGAGAGGGTGGAGTGGAGGAGCTATATAGCTATAGGGGGATAAAATTCACTGTCTGATGTGGTTCTATTGATTTCAATAGAATAATAATTAGAGAGTATCGTCCTTATTCCTTACAACTACAACCCCTAGCCCCCCTACAATTCTTAGGCGAACCCCTTATCATTTGTGTGTATCAATTCTCTTGTTCCAATAATAAAACCCTGTGGATGCGCCCTACCCCTAAAGAGTCCTTGTAAAAGGTATCGGTGCAGAACAGCGGACCCAAAAAAATAAATAAGAAATTAAAAGGATATCCTCTCTTCTCAATGTGGTGACTTATTTGGCTGGAGTGCTGGGACGGACATTCCAACAATAGGTGGGGTTGCATCAGCATCAGGGATCAATAAGCAAATCACGTAGTTGTGATAAATTTTTCGTATTTCTATTTTTCTTTTGCTTCGTTCAATTTAAGAATTTTTCCTTAGAAAAGAGTAGATATTTGGTTGAGGGAAGTGATAACGTAGTTTAAAAATGGAAATTATTGAAAATTGGGATATTGTTCACGCAATTGAAGGGAGTTTGACTACTCTTAAAATTAAAGCAAAATGAAAGGTTAATAAAATAGTGAAAAGATTTTAAAACTGTTAAAAGGGTTGGAAAATGAAAAACATCGACATTTCTTGCAAGGATCAAAGCTAAGTTGGTATTTTGACTATATGGATAGGTACTAAGCCAAGAACCTTTCTCGCAGATTTTTTCCAAATTTTTTGAATAATAAGAAGCTTGATTAAAATATTGAAAAATTATGTCCCAGGAAAATTAGACCTCACTTTGCCAAATTTCGACAAAGCTGAATTTTGGTGAGAAGCTTTGTTTTGAATTTAAATTTGGACCAGGATTAAAATTTTAAGAGGAAGTGAAAGGGTATAAGCTTCAGATTTTATTTTCTCTCGAAAACAACCTCCCATTTTTTTTTATTAGAATATATCAATGATTTTGTAGCTTATGTAATTCTACGAGAACATCATGGCTTAGCAAGCTTAGTGAAAATTTTTTTATATGGCAAGTTATGTATTCGAAAAAAAAATTCAGCTCGCCAATTTGTCTATCAGTTCGGCTATACCCAACACAGCTGGCGCTGGATTGGTTTTCTTCAAACTTGGTATAGAGTTGTTATTTTTATTCCCCTCACATTGGTTTTTCTTTTTTTTTAAATCAAAAGTAGTCATAAGAACCGGCCTCACGATGTTCTTATTTGAACTGTCTCCACAAATGTTTTAACAAAAATTCAATAAATTACTTTCAGTGAAGGCTACCTTTAGGCTCGTAAATGAGAGTTCCCGGTAGTTCTAGAGTTCCTCATACTTTTTTTCAATAGTTCTGGTGAATGAAGTGTTAAAATTTAAAAAAAAAAAAAAAAATTTGCTCACTTCACGCAGCATGAGCATGTTTTTCACCTTAAAATCAAGATTTCTCGAGTTCCTTATGGGTTTTAGAAAAAGTTCTATAAAATTCGAAAAGCTAGGGCAATTTAAGGTGCCCATTGACTTAGAGCCAAAAATTTTCAAAATCCAAAAAAATAAAAAAAAGGGTTCTGATTAGAGTTCCCGATAGCAAACAAACCAACTAACAACTAAGTTAATTAGCCTGAAGATGGCATTTACTTCCGAAACGCGTTGTTAAATATTGAATCTCTTAAAATAATTGTGCACAAATTAAAAATTAGTTTTAAGTAAACGCCCTAAAATAAAAAAATTTTAAAATTTTTATTTATTTATATATATATCTAACTAACAATTTAGCTTGTATAAGGTAAAATTGTATAAGGCATCCTTGAGCAAGTCAAGAATTTTCAACCTGAAATTTAAACAAATTGCTGCTATAAGGCCTGTAAATATGAGTTACACAAGCTCTATACAAGGCTTGTAAATATAAGTTATAAATGGCTTGTATAAGGCCTTCCAAAGTTGTTTACTGAAAATGTTTAAAATAATAGCTCCAATAAGGCTCTCCCCTGCAAGTCATTGCAAAAAACTTTTATAAGGCTTGTTTGTAAAGGCCTTATACAAATTAAAATAATCAGTGAAGATCAACAAGTGTGTCTTAAAAAATTGTGCTTATAAAAAATCAGATTAAAATAAATCAGAACAGTAAGTATCCATTGAACATCGTTAAACAGAAAAGAAGTGCTTACAGTAACATTGAACTTTTTAGCAAACCCAAAAAATGATAACTCATGGCAAAAATTTAAAAGATCTGGAACCTACCAAAGACAAGTGAGAAAAAACAGAGAAACAATTCTTAAAACAGCCAGAGAACATTCAAGAAGTTTAGAAGAACAAAGAACAGATATTAGATGCGCACAGTTATTGACTGTTCCCTCTGCTGCAATAGGAATCGCTGGTCCCAGGGAGCACGCTTTTGTGGAGGAATTTCCTATACCGTCAGACAGCATTTATGATGTGATTACCAGTATAGTTCTACAGGTAAGATTATACATAATCTTTTAGATAGAATTTTATCATACCTACCTATTAATCTAAAACTTTTGTAGCTGATGATATAAACACTTCCAATTTTCATGAGTCATCTACTATTTCAAAAAATCTTTACAAGCGTAACGTTAAGAGGTAGCGTAAACGTAAAGTATATGGTATCAACTTATTCACTTTTGATTATGTTTTCCTCAACAGTAAATTGGCATAGTGGTAGAGACCTAGACTGGTATGAGGAAGAAATCGAGTTCAAATCCCAGGTAAAAACAAAACTTTTCATTTGTATAACTAAACTAACATTTCACTCATTACAGAATACAGAAAAAAAGATTTCGGAAGCTGACTGATGAGAAAAAATACAATAAAATAAAATGCAATAAAAAAATACAACATCAGACAAATAAAATAAAAACGGATACAAAAAATATTTTTTTTAATTTCAGAATCAGCTTTGCTTAAAAAAAATTTGTTCTCTCTATGGCAAAATAGATTTTCGTGACAGCGTATATTGCTTATGCAAAATAAATTTGGGAAAGGCCTTTTATAAACATTCAAGACAAGCGATTGGCAATAGCTGTCATTAAATGGCTTGGGTAAGGCCTTATATAAACATCCAAGGCAAATTATTGACAATAGCTGTCATTATATGGCTTTGGTAAGGCCTTATATACACATCCAAGGCAATAGCTGTCAAAATGGCTTTCGTAAGGCCTTATATAAACATCCTAGGCAAGCTATAGCTTGTTCAGCCAAGCTAATAGCAGTTCATGAAAAGCTATTTGCTGCTATAAGACCTGTCAACAAAAGTCTTATGGCAGTTAATAAGCATGCGTAAATGCGTCAAAATGACTTGCATAAGGCCTTTTACTGTTTCTATAGCAGTCTGAAAATAGCTTGTATAGAACATTATACAAGTTAAACTGTTAGTTGGGAAGAGTTCTGAACATTTTTCTAATAATTTTTTTTTCTAAAACTAATTTTTCAAAAGTTATTCGCAAATTTAGGTGCCCATTGACTTAGAACCAAACATTTTCAAACTTCAAAAAAATAAAAAAAATAAAAAAAAGGAGTTCTGATTAGAGTTCCCGATAGCAAACAAAGAGTTCTGACCATTTTGCTAATAAATATTTTTTCTAAAACTAATTTTCGAAATCCATTTGAAAATGTTTGGTTCTAAGTCAATGGGCACCTAAATTTGCGAATAACTTTTGAAAAATTAATTTTAGAAAAAAAGTAGTTAGAAAAATGTTCAGAACTCTTTGTTTGCTATCGGGAACTCTAATCAGAACTCCTTTATTTTTATTTTTTTTGGATTTTGAATGTTTTTTTTTTTAATTTTAACACTTCATTCGCCAGAACTATTGAAAAAAAGCATGAGGAACTCTAGAGAACTCTGTGTTTGCTACTGGGAACTTTCAGTTTTATTCAATTTTATACAATTTTTTTGCTAACATCACAGGACTCCAATATCTCAGCAAACGCATTTCATTTCTGCAAGAAATTTTTCAAATTTTATAAAGATTATAATTTTTACTCTGTACAATCAGTATAAAAAAGTACAGAAACTGACCTGTCAAAGGCTCTTGTGTAGACATTAATCGGTGCGGTGTCCAAATTTTGAATAAAGAAGTAATTTTGGTATGAGTTTTTGTAGACTAACTGCCTAAACAGAATAGAGTGCTGCAACTGAAACTGGAGTGGCTGGCAGCCGGAATAGCTGCCAAAAAATGTCGTCCATATGCGCCCACTAAATGTCATGCAGCTTTCGGACATTTTATATTTTAAGGCAGCTGCGAAGTTAATTCAATAATTACAAGAAGTACCGAAAATAAAAATAAAAACAAAAATGAAAATGGATAATGATGAAAGCGAAACTAAAATTACTTAATCTTTATTAAATGTTGAAAAAAGTCTGAATCTCACTTCAACTCAACCCCCATATTAACACTCGGTTGTGTTCGCAATTAGTGATGTGTAGACTCGGTTTGCTAACCCAAGTCAACTCGAGTGTTGGTTAACTCGCTTAGTTCGAGCATAAATATTTTTTAGCTCGAGTAAGATTTTACCTGAACTGAAAAACAACTCGGTTTGAATTGACCAAGTTGACTCGGTTTGAATTGACCAAGCTGACTCGGCTTGAATTGATCGAGTTGACTTGGATTGAATTGACCGAGTTGACTCGGTTTTATTTTTCTTCAAACTCGAGTTAGATTTCACCTAAACTGAAAGACAACTCAACTCGGTTCGGATAGTAAGGAATATATTAATCAAATCGGTTTTTGATGGACTTGGGCTGAACGCAAATCGTTTGGTATTTAGTTTGTTATTATTCAGTTGCAACAGTAACAGTCAAACCAAAAACGAAGGTCGAATACCTAATTGAAATGAAATATGAAATATAATACAAATCTAAGCCGAGTTGCAGGTTGCAACGATGTTGGTTGGTGGAATGATGGACTAAAAACATAACAACAAATTGGAAATTTTAATTTTTTTTAATGCACTAGATTCTAGGACAAAGAAGATTTTAGAGCGGTTGGGTGACATTTGGAACGAAATGCACTTTTTGCCTTAAAATACAGTTCGTTCGCCATCTGTTAAATTCCATTGAAGGATGGTTACAATGACAGTGGATTAAAAAACCTCTAAAAAATCAGAAAACTTTGCAGTTTTTTATGGCTCTAGGAAAAAGGTGATTAGAAGCCAACTAAAATTTGTCCATCATCTACTAACTATCAAATTCCAATGAAGTATCGTTGTGATTACGATGGATTAAAAACCGTAGAAAATTATGAAAACATGAAGACTTTGTATGCCCCAGAAAAATGTAATTTAATGGGGTTTTCTTTCGTCTGCATTTTAATTTTAAAGTTCTAAGATACTTGATACATAAGAGAAAATAGGTGTGACCCAGTCATGAATTTTTTAAAATTTTTTTGTATTTTATTTTATTTTACATATTTATTTTATTTCATTTTATCTTATTTTATTTTATTTTATTTTATTTTATTTTATTTTATTTTATTTTATTTTATCTTATTTTATTTTATTTTATTTTATTTTATTTTATTTTATTTTATTTTATTTTATTTTATTTTATTTTATTTTATTTTATTTTATTTTGAAATAAGGTATCTACAAAAACTGTCCCTTAAACAGTTCAAAATCAAAAGGCCAACTTTGACCAGTTACATTACTTTAAGATTAGAAAACACACAGAGCTTGTTACTAGGTAATTTTTCAACATTTCCCTGTAAAATGAGTTTTCCCTGAGTAATTAAATAAAAACAAAATCACCCGCTTTTTCAAGTTAGTATCCTTCCCCTTACCGCAGGCACCCCAAACACTTTTCTTAAGAATGAGGAGATTGTCCACGTTGGTTGCTTGGAATATGTCCAAAGAGTCGAATATCTACATAAAAGATGGCGCACCCTGTCTATTGGCTAAATTCATAAAATATATAAATCGAAATAGGTATGGTCAAAAAAAGTCTAGTCAGAAATTTGTATCAAAATCCTTTCTGAAATGTCTACCTTAACCAAATGTAACATAACATCCCGAACTACAAAACGAATCCTTTCGGTATTATTGGACAGTAATTGTATTAAAGGGTGAAGGAAAATCCAGTACTTCTTTTCATTTCATTCTATGTGTACACATGTACATGGTGCAATTGCAACGTTTGGAGGCAAGCCAATTATTCTAACGTTACGGTCTGCTACCCTATTTCTTTACTTTCTTTCTCTTTCTCCATATAGTTAAAGTTTCAGAAAAAAACGAAAAGAAAAAAAATTCCAACTCATTCAAGGACGTTCAACCCACTCAATTTTAGCCCACCACACTTTGGTATAGTCAGTGTAGAATGTAGATAGTTTAGTTATGTACGTATAGAGCGTAGAGCTTGTGCAATTCTGCTTAATCGACTCAGACAGGATGGGGTGGACAAGCTATCTCCGCCGACGTACATATATATTTTCCTTGACTTTATTTTCTCTACTGGTATCCACAGCAAAGTCTTTCGACGTATCTTTCACACCTCGTTGTCAGTTTTAACTGAGTTTTCTAATTTTAGATCCATTAACCTAAATTGCTCACACTTTAAGCTTGATATAGGTACACCTTATGTATATGCATGCAGCTATATTTTGTATCTTGAAAAAAAAAAAAAAAAAAAAATTTACAGCTGCGGATTAAATACATCTAAAGTATGAACAAAATTGAGAAAATTAATTTTGCATACATTTAAGGTGTGATGGCTTACAACTGCCATATCGCCATCAAAAGTATAAAGCATTAGACTAATTGAACTAGGGGAAGCATTTATTTTTTCTGTGGGTATTTTTTTGTGGCTGGAGAATAGTACCTATATTTGAAATCAATTTGATTCGATGACGATGACAATGATGGCACGACTCATGATGACAATACGTGTTTTGAAATGAAATAAAATATAAATAGCTAAACTAGTGTGACTGCGGTTAACCCTAACATTTCATCGAAGACCATAGATTGAAAATCTAAAGGGAATGGATTTGTTGATGATTTATGGGGAGGTTATTTTTCCCTCCTTGATGCAAGGGGAAGGATTCGCAGTATTTTTGGAAGTTCTAATAAAATATTGTCATGTGCATGGAAATGAAATGGTTGAATTTAATAATTTAGATGTGGCATTTTAAACAGAATGATGAAATTTATTTGTATTCGAGGAAACGACAATAAAATATTTTGAATGACAAATGAATGTATTGTGTTGCAACTCCCCTTGCCCCCCCCCCCCCTCCCGTATTATGGAAATAAGTTATCCTCCAATTTGCAATTGACGTTTTCAAACTGTTTGCCCATGGAATCATTTGGAATATTTCAATTGAATATTGAAGCAGATTGCCGCAAAAATAGTTTGAGTGAAACTGATTCGAGACTAATATGCAATGGAACTCATGTAACCATATAATTAATGTAGATCTAAGCTAAATAAGTTGCGTTTCCTGCAGTCAATAAGTCTAAAAATGCAGGTTTTTCATAACACTCCTTTTGAAAACCTCCTCGCCTTGTGTATCTGACTGGTATAAACCGTTTTGATGCCATAAATGTCAAAAAGTGCTTTTCATAGACAGAGATAGAACATTTTTAAATATTAATCCATTTCTCTTTGGCTACCTATTAAGGCAGGGTTTAAATTGCTAAACAATGAAATATTTATACCAATAACATTAATATGAAAATATAATTGTCATCATCACATTGACAGAGACAGCAATGAGAAATTTGTTTCATGATGGAAAAAACAATCTGTCTCAAGATAAAGACTGTAATGGTAGAAATAACAATCGTTTTTTACTCCTTCACGATATGGAATTGGTTTATACCATTCAGCGTAGAAATGAGTTAAAATCATTTTTATACTCAACTAGCTGCATGCTTGATTGGTATGGGCAAACATTCAAATATTATATGTGTTGCAATTATCTTATTTTCAACTGTTAAGAAATCATTTTTTATAATTTATACCACTTACATACATGTAACTTAGCATTATTCATTTAATACAAAAAGAATTAAAAATTCAACCAAACCAAAAAAATATCTGTACGATGAAGGTTTTTAAATGTAGCCTCTATTGAACAGAATGCATAGTATATAGACAAAAATTGTCTATAGCTTTGTTTTATTTCGAAAATTGGTGGTTCAAACTGGTCTAATCCTTAATAAAAAGTAGTAAATGAGGCCAGAAGGAAGAGGTAACATTTAATAAAATTTGGCCTACTTGGTTCTTGCAATCGTTAGCACTTCCCAGTTTTAATGTGGGCTTGGTTAGTTTTATACCAATAAGAAAAATGTATTTAAAATATTAATTTTGAATTGATGGGGCAAACTGATGTAATCCTTAATAAAAGTAGTAAATGAGGCCAGAAGGACAAGGTAATAAAATTTGGTTTACTTGGTTCTTGCAATTGAAGGCACTTCCGAGTTTTAATGGGTATTTGGTAAGTTTTATACCAATAAAAAAAAATACATTAAAAATTCAATTTTTTTTTCAGTATATAACACCACTTCACATAGTCAAATTATGTATTTCAGACGTATGTGGCACAGACCACGTTTATACCACTCAGGAAGATAACTGATTTCTTTCTAAAGTTCTATGTGATACTGATTTAAACTCATACCAGACAGATAAATAAGTATACCTACAGAGTATAAATTGCATTGCAACTTTATAAACTCACCCACCAATTGGTATAAACTGGTCTAAAACACAAATAAAGTGACCTTTTGACAAAATTTTATATCATTTGTTACAAGACCATCATAAATCAAAATTTGTTGCTTTGAGATAAACAAGATTAAGAATTTCTATGTATGAAGGTTTTATAATACAAATTCTACTACTGAATCTTACTACTGAAATAAATCATCCAAGTAAAAGACTTAGCATTAAGGATTGGACTCGTTGAATTATTGATTCAAAATAGCTTTTTATGGCCTTTAGTCCTACAAATCTTCTAATCTTTATGGATATAGTTTACAGTGGATTTTCGTTGAAAAATTCATGTAAGTTGAACTGAACTTAATACAAATTGCGTACGACAAAGCCCTCACTATGTCACTGATGAGTTCAAGTGAGTAAGCCGAAAGACACGCCAATTTGTAGGACTAAAGGCCATAAAAAGCTATTTTGAATCATTAAAAATTTCTCTTATACCAGTCAAGCAGGCAACTAAATTTGTTTGTTGGTTGCTTATGACACTAATTTAAACTCGTGCTAGAGAGATATGAGTATATGAATTACATTTAATTTTGTTAACTCATCCAGCTATTGGTATAAACTAGTCTAAACACTCAAAAAAATGGCTGAGAACAGAAAATCATTACGTATTGACTTAAGCAAACTGACTAAGGGCTGTTTTGTGCATATCTAATCATCTTTAAAAAATTATTATTCCAAAATCATCAAACTTGTTTGTAAATGAAAATTTTATTCAGTAAATATTTTGTTTGAGTTGTAAATCCTTGAAATTGCGAATTTGTTAATTTTTTGTTATTTACTCCATAAGAATTCATGAAAGTCATATTACAGAAATATAATCCAATGTGGACAAACTGGCCCTTAATTTGAACTTTTAGTTGGTTGCTAGTAACTACTGTCCTGGCAGGTTCCAGTATGGTTTTCAGGTGTAAGAAAAACTTAATAAAATTCAACCTAGCCTACAAATTATTCTTGGTGTATATGGGTACATAAACATATATGTAATATGTGTGTATATTTAAATTTTTGAGATTTAGCTTAAAGTAATAAGAAATATTATTACCATGCTCTTCTTTTTTTGTATATTTCATTTTTTTTTTCAAAATAACATAATTATGTGTACGTAACGTACACTTGAACATACATATGTTCATGTATGTACGCATTTTCTTGCCCTAAGAGAATATAATCATTTAATTTAGCTATTCTATTTTAAATTAAAGGACATTCTATATAATGTATGTATTTATTTTCAAGACAAGTTTTCACTTGAGAAAGCATTTATGTCAGTCAGCTGTCAGATTTGAATTAATTTATTTTTGAGAAGATACATAGATAAGTTAGGGAATTTTATGAAGAAATTAGATTGATGGATGATTTCATTAAATTTTGTATACATATCTGAAGTTTATTCTTGTGGTTTGCTTGGGGATCCTTTCGAAAAGGAATTAAATTATTTTGTGAATTTATATTTTAACAAACTAGACATTTTAATAATAATAAAATTAATCCATATCTAATCTTATCCTTGAATGTATTTACAGAAAATAAGGGATGAGAAAAGGGATCAAGTTACATTTAATTTTTAAAAAGAAACTTAATAAAATGCACGACTGGGTCACACGTACTTACTCTTAAAATTGTTTATGAAAACATGGAAATTATGAGAGCAATATGTATGGAGAACCATGAAATACGAAATTTAAATTAGCTAAAACAACTCCTTTAACAGTTTGAGGTGAAAAAAAAAGAATACCATCTTAAGTTTTCATTGAATATGATTGTATGGAAACAAAAAGTTTAAAATCGTTGAAGCGGTTTTTTAAAAAAATTAATTGTTATAAACATCTCAAAACATTTTTAAGGGCAAATTTTGGTATGCAAGCCCAAGGTTTATATTTATGTGCGTATAAAACCAAAATTAAAAAAAAATAAATGTCAACCAGTTTTTGAGATATTGAATTTTCAAAAAAATAATTTAACACTTTTTTAAAAATTCAAAAACCTTTTTTGAAAATTTTGATATACAAAATTAATCTAGTCTAGTCTAGCCGATAATGAGAAAATCCAAAATAAACAAACACGTTCTATGAAAGGTAAGTACTATCAATAGTTGCTACGAGTAAAGTTTTATTATATTTGGTAGTAAATCGTACTAATTTTAGTATATGGAAAAAGTCTAATCGTTTTTGAGAAAAGAAATATTTTCCTTTGCGGTTGTAGAACTTTTGTATGGAAGGTGCCGTTATTTTTACATAAATGTAAATTTTTTTCGAAAAATATTTAAGAAAGTACAAAAATCTCTTAAGTATCGAGTTTCTAGAAATTCGATCACGTTGTTTTCGAAATATTTGACTTTCAAAAAAATTTTGTAATTTTATTAAAAAAAAACAACAAATATTATTTTTTGAATTTTGGTACACAAAACTATTTATATTTTGTGGAAGCTTTTGTATAAAAAAAAAATATTGAAATCAGTCCTACCGTCTTGAAGATAATCGAAAATTCAAAAATTGGTTCTTTGGGAGGTACCACTGATAACCATTTTTTGAAGAATGGTTCTCCGCCCAAAGGAAGCCTTCACGAAAAGTAATTTTTAAATTGAATTTTTCTTAAGAAAAGTTGTGGAGCCGTTTTTGAGAAGAATACGATTATGTTAAATTGCTAAAAAATTGTATGGCAGGTACTGTTTATTATTTTTGGTTCTAAGAAAAATAAGAAAACGTGTGAGGGGAATGAAAAAAAAAACGCTCTGAACCAAGTTTGAAGAAAATCGATTCAGCCGTTTAGGCTGTAGCTCAACGAACAGCCAAGCAGGCAGACATAATTGTGAGACCCAAATCATCGTTATGACAAGTCTGACCAAATCTCGAGTTCGAGTGTTTAGACAAATTCTTACTGCTAGTTTGTATGCAGTGCATAGTGCTACATAATATTAAACGTCTGTGAAGTTAGCAGGGCAACTTTCACCTAGGCTAATGGGACATTGACAGGAATTTGCGTTTTTTTTGCATTTCTATTCCCGATTTTTTAGTTCACCAAATAAAGGTGCAATCAATTGACCTGCTAACATCATAGTGAAGTTAACAGGTCACATTGTGAATATCAGGAACCAAGCATGCTAGGAACTTGTAGTGGCTCCAAATTTTCGGATTCAGGAAGATCATCATTATCATCATCGTGTCCTGTAACCCCGGTTGGGGCATCGCATAGGGCGTCATGATAATTAATTTATTACTATGGCATCTTGATTGACACCCGTACGTGAAAGATGCCGCACCCCCAAAACTAATGTGTAGTTTAGATACTGCAACCGATGCTGCAGAATTATTCTCCATTAAAAGATTACCTCTTGGGGACTCATTTCCAGTTGTTGTCATAGTTCATGCATTTGCATATATTAATAACATACCATCATCTGCAGTTCTTCCGCTTTCTGAGAGCTTTTAACCATCCCAGGGACAAGCTTGTGTCCTTCCCAACTAACAAAATTGCTTCGCATTTCAGACATTAAAGTGTTATTTGTTTCTATAGCGCTCCTTTTACTCCTCTGACAGGAAGTAAATACCTTATTGGAGCATTACTGATTCCTTTAATATTTTCTGGTGCAAACTATACCAGCTTGATAGAAACGATATACCAATGTTTCTGTAATCTCTCTATATTGTTCTTATGAAATGACGACGGAGCTTTCGCTTCTATTAAATTTAAAAAATTATTATACAATTTCTATGTTAGTTTCTGTTACTTCGTTTCTACATTGCTTGTATTTGTATGCTTAAGTGCAGCCACAAACCATTTCTGCTATACTAGTGAAAACACAAACCACTCCTGGTATACTAAAGAGTTTAGCCACAAACCAGCAGTGTCGAGATAGTGCATAAGTTCTTGATCATCGTAAATATGGCCGAGCGGTTAGCGTGGTGGACTTTAAGTGCGAGAAGACCATGGTTCGAATACCACAGAAACCTTGTCATCTTTATAACATAAATAATATCTAATAAATTCTAAGATTGCATTTCAGATAAAAACATTCAAAAAAATATCAACAAATAAATAATATAAAATAAATAAATAAATATAAATCAATTGTGAAATATTTTTTTTAATTTTTCCACCTTCTTCTATAAGACCTCCAAATTTATTCCAGTAAGTGTTTTTCGGGGCAACTGAATTTACTCCATAAAGGTCCAATAGAAGCTTAAAAAGTGCGCCTTTTTATGTGAAGCTTCTTTGGATGATTATAGGGGCAAAATTGTTAGTTGGGTTACCAGCATCGCTGGTTTGTCTTCTTATCCCAGCATCCATTCGGTCCCCCTGAACGTTAGCGTTACCCACTCTCTACCACAGGGAGTGTGCATGGAGATTTTCCTTTCATTGAGCCTAGGGCCAAAGTGGCGTCCTAGCACTCTTAAGTACTTTGGAAGCAAGAAGATAGCAGGTCACATCATGTATCTCAGGAACCAAGTATGCCAGGAACTTGCAGTAAGGCTTCAAATTACAGTTTTTCTTTGCACTCAGAGGAAAAGGCCCTAGAACCTCATTACAAAATCTTTATTGAAACTGATTTCTAATGATTGGAGCTTTGGATTTTTTTCCTAGTATGAATCTGGTATGGGGTAATCTGGTCTCTGATGATTTGACTCTTAAACTCAGTCCTATTATTCTGACATGATATTAGTGGGTATGCCCCTGGTGAAACTCAAAACAGCAGGCTAAAACGCTCTGGTACCTCAGCAGGTACTATGCCCCTTGTGGCACTACAACAGGCTAAAATACTCAAGTGCATCAGAAGGTACCACGCGCCCTTGGTGGCACTCAAAACAACAGGTTAAAACGCACTGGTTTATCAGGGGGTACTGCGCTACTGGCGGTACTCAAAACATCAGACTTAGATGCTTTGATCATTCGGCAGGTACCAAAGCCCCTGGTGGCAGCTAGGACATTTTACTTCGAACTAAGGCCCCTTACAACTGATTGGGAGGGGAGGGAATATGTTAAGGAATAGCTGGATCCTTTACCACTTGTGGGGGGCTGCTCCAAGGGAGGAAAATAAGTCTTAATGACCGGATAAATGACTTCACCTCTGATGGTAGCACTCAAAATAGCAGGCTTAGAAACTCTGGAACAAGGGCAGGTACCAATTCCCCTAGTGGCAATTAAGATTCGAACTGACTTTTAAAAAATAGAAAAATAAAATTTTGTATTTTAACCTTTTAAAAAATTTAAAAAAATATCAAACATATCAACAACATATTATATAAATTAACAAACATAGCGAAGCAAAATTTTACTAAGGAAAAATGTATCAAATGCTCCAAAAGTCTAGTCTATACGGATGGTCACCGTATACCTACCTAATATAATCCTCATCGCCTTATGCCCTATAAGCCTTCAACCTATTTGTTTCCTCCCGCAGACCATCAGACAGAATAAGCAAAAGTAAATTATGATATTAAGAATACAAAAGCTTCCCTTGTTTCTTCATACCTCATAATCGTTGTTCGTAAAACACATTGCATGAGTTGGGTACTTATACCTTCAGCTAGTCACTTAGACTTACAACAATACAATAAAGGTTTAATCTTCTACTTCTTCTTCTTTGTAGTTGGCGAACTTCCTATCTAGAGTATAGAGACAAGACAGCAAGTAAAAGATGGAGAGAGAGAGAAAGAGAATTTGCAAATATTATATATATCTGATGCATATGAAATTCTTAATCCCAACAGGATGCGACTGACAGGACCGTAAACGAGCCGGAAGCTCTTAGGCAATTAACTTTCCCATTTAAATGCAAACACAAAAATCCCTTATTCAACTGTCATACTACGGTAAACATCTACTATTAATTTATGTATGTTTATATATATATTGTTTATATAAGAAGGACGACAAGGATGATGATGACGACACCATCACCACCACCACCATCAGCAGCTACCACCTTAACAAAGAAGTCGTCGCTTAGGCTTTTTACCCCCCACACTTACTTACTAAAAACCGTAGGTCTTTGGCTTTGTCTATCATGCCACAAGAACACAACATCAATGCTAAAGATCATTATATAAGTGCGACGAAGGTTAAGAGGAATTTCACCAAGTAAGTTCCTCCTGAGTTCCTAAAAAGCTCAACAGAATAATGCTCTCAGAATAATATAGCCGAATCTGATGAATGGAGGAAAAACTTGTTTCTGACCTTTTAGCTTGACTAATGACACTGTGACAATTTAAAATTTTTCGTTCAATTTTTGTTTTTGTCACTAACTTAATATCAATAAAAAGACGAAAAAACCTCAACAAAAAATTTAAAATTCCCACAGGTTATTGAAGGCTAATTAACGCCAAATTATAAATCAATTAAAAAATTGAATATTTAAAGTTTTAACTCTCTTTCGAGAAGGTGCATTGCTAGCGTGATGTTAAATTACAAAAAACAAAAACAAAACATAGCCAAACATCTAACGACAAAAAGAATCGCCACGGTTGATTAAAGACTAATAAATGGCAAATTATGAAGATTTAAACAATTAAATATAACAAATTCCTAACTTTTTTTTAAAACGAAAAAAAAAAAACAAAGAGAAAACACAACAAAAAATTGAAACTGTCGCAGTTAATAAGCATCTAGTTAATGGCGAATTAAAAAGTAATCAGCAATTAAATATAAGAATTTTTAACCCTATTTTGAAAAGGTATTTCGTTATATTGATGTCAAACTAACAATTAAAAGTATAAAAAAATTTACGAAAGATTAAAAATTGTTACAGCTAATTAACAGTTAATTAATGCAATTTAAAAAGCAATCAACAACGTAATATTACAAGTTTCAACCTCTGTTGGAGAATGTAAGGAATATATAAAATAAAAAGAACATTTGAACCTGTCAAAAGAAATTAGTGATTAATTAAAAGCAAATTATAAGGCAATTAACTATTAAATATTTTAAGTTTTTAACTTTTCTCGAAGGAGTGCTTTCTTAGTTTGCTGTAAAACTAGCAAGAAAATAACAAACATTGAAAAATTTAATGCCAGATCCAAAATTTTCACATTTAATTAATGGCTAATTAACGGCAAATTATGAAGCAAACTAACAGTAAAATATAGCAAGTTTTAATATCATATTTTGAAAAGGTAAAGAAGATTCAAAAGAATATTTTATATTGTTACAACAAATTAGTAACTAATTAAAGGCAAATTATGAGGAAATTAAAATTGGATTATAAGTAGTTTTTAACTTTCTTCGAAGGGTGCTTTGCCATTTTGATGGTAACTTTAATAGAATTTATGCTTTATTAAAAATTTAGTGACAGTTGTAAAATGTTCACATTTAATTAATGAATAATTAGTGGCAAATTTGGATGCAGTTTAAAATAGAATCTAAAAATTTGTAACCCCTTTCTGAGAGAGTGACGAATATGGGAAAATTTTTTTTAAATTGTTACAACAAATCAGCGACTAATTAAAGGCAAATTATAAGGCAGTTAACAATCAAATATAAGAAGTTTTTAACTTTCCTCAAAATGGTGCTTTGTTAATTTGATGTCAAACTAGCAAGACAGTAACAAGTATTGAAAAAATGAAACGACAGATATAATACTGTCACATTTAATTAATGACTATTTAACAGCAAGTTATGAAGAAAGTTCTAGTTAAATTCAACAATTTTAAACCCCATTTTGAGAGGGTCATGAATATTGAAAAAATAAAACAAAATTGAAATTGTCATAACAAATTAGTGACAAATTAAAGGTGAATTATAAGGAAATTAAAATAAAATATAGGAGGGTTTTAACTTTGCTCAAAGGGGTGCTTGTAAGTTTGAAGTAAAATTAGTTATAAAATAAACATTGACAAAATTGAATGACCGATCTAAAATGTTTATATTTAATTAATGCTTAATTTATGGCAAATTAAGAGGGAAACGTAGAGTTAAATGAAGCAAGTTTTATTTTTTGAGAGGGTAACAACAATAATGCATATAAAAATTAAGGAGAAAATTTGAGACTAATTAAAGGCAAACTATGAGCCAATTAACTGCTAGTTAAATATAGCCGGTCTTAATTCCTTATTTGACAGGGTAACGAACATACATAGATATATTCAAAACGAAATAAGAAAATTTCACAACAAATTAACAACTAATTAGAGGTTGTTTAAATGTCAATTAACAATTTAATATAAGAATTTTAAACTTTTCTGAAAAATTAGCATTTGATGTAAAATTATCGAAAAAAAAAGTTAAATGACAAACTATGAAGCAAACTTACAGTTAAGTATAGTCTGTTTAAACTCCTTTTAGAGAGAATAACGAATATACATGAAAAAATTGAAACTGCCACTACAAATGAGCGACTAATTAAACACAAATTATAAGCAGCTAAAAACCAAATAAAAGCTTTATCGAAAGGGTGTTTTGCTTATTAATTTGCAATAAAAATCATTGACTAAATTGAACTACGGATCTAAACGTAATTTTCAAATTTAATCAATGTTTAAGTAACGGCAATTTACGAGGCAATCAGCAATTAATTATTGCAAGTTCTAACTTCTTTTAACGAGAGTGGAAGTTACCAGAGCAGCAAAAAAACGCATTCGACGATAAAATTGAAACTGTCACAGCTAATTAACGGCTGGTTAACGGTAAATTATCAATCCACATAGTTTTCTAATGGGGAATGCTGTTTTGCTAACGTGGTACTCATCTGCTTGTGAGTCAGTTAGCTTCATAGTATGTCTTTTTTAGGTTGGTCAATGATGAGCCCCCATCATAGTTTCGAGGGATCCCTTTATGTTTTTCCTCGTCAAGCCTTCCAGTTGAAAAAAGTGCCTATATCTTCACAGGTTGTTCTCCTACCTGTGAAACACAATAATTCAAAAATCGTGAAATTCACCTACAACAATGTTTTACAAATGCCCTTCATCCTTTAGGACCACCCCAAAGAAGACACTTTAGAACTTTTTTTTTCTGCATACCTATACCCCTATTTGTACAAAACACAGGTTCCTACACAATACCTACATACCTGGTAGTAGTTTTATAATACATGGTACGTGTGGGAAGACAAAACCCTTAACCACCTGTGCCATACGTAAAAGTATTGAGAGAGGGTTTTGTTGTTTTGAGTTCCACACCTGGTCCCCAATAGATAACAACATGTACCCATTATAAGTCCTAAAGATTTCTGCAACGGGATGCATAATATTCTCAATGGCAAAGGAATAGCTCTGCTTCAAGGATAAAGTTATACCTTCTATACGAAGAAGTAGAGAAGAAAAACGACAACGACGACGTCACATATAAGAAAACAGCGAAACTGAATTAAGGTCGGCCGGTGTGTGCGGAAGAAGCAAAACTTTTTAATCGAAAACTTTCGTCTCGCTGATGTTCTTCTCAAAGATTTTCATAGTGCTGTGGAGTTGTCCTATTTTGGTACATATATACGAGAGTAACCTCCAGCTGTTTGACTTCCCTAATCCTATTGGGTATATAGGTTGGTTATACTCATTCTATATATCCAACCCATTCGTCTAGAATAGCGCTGTATACCCCAGGAATAGCAGCAAACCTGGGGAGAAGTTTTACCAATATCCATTTATGTGACAAAATGTGCAGACGTTGCACAGAGTATCCTTTTTTTTTTGCTTTGTTAGAGTGGTCTTGTTGGTGGTTTACATCCCGATGCACATGCACACGTATGAAAGGTTGACAGGTTTCAATTCTATTCTCTGGCAGTGGTGGGTGGAAGGGTTAAGTTGAAGGGTTGCACTTTGCGGAACTATATTTACTACCAGGCACTTTAAGAATCCATACAACAAACACAATACTGAGCTGAGGTTATGAAGAGATTTAAGGGAAAAAATGCGCGTTCGCAATGGATGCGTTCTTGTGGCTCTGTTTGTTTAGTTTGATTTTGTGTTTCTTGTTGTTTCACAGCAGAGATACTGTGTCACCAACAGTGAATTGCTTTTTGATTGTGGATGTATTTGTGGGTGGTGGGTGCATGATGTACCTAACCTTTATATTGAAAATATTGTCAGGAATATGTTTTTTTATGATCGATGCAGACCTTTTGATTGGTTTTGCAAGTCATGTTTGTTTTATTTCTTTGAAGAGCAGGAAATAAATTGTACACAAGGTAGTACTAAAATTGCTAACTGTTGTGGAATTTTCAATCTGAAATAACTTAAGCAATTGATTCAGTTCTGAATATTGAAACTCACCATGTTTTCAACATGGAATTCGTTACAAAATCATTACAAATTTTGACCATTCTTTCAAAGGCACAAATTAGAGGAACTAGAAGCTTACACACTTTAAGCACAAATAATTATATAATAATAATAATTATATAATTATTTGTGCTTTAAGTCTATTTACTAAGCAGTTTAAACAGTGACCCAAATTAAAAAAAAGGCTGTAGTCAAGTGGCTGAACAATGTTGAAGTGCAAACAATATTTATTTGATTAGGTATATTTCATTAAAATTTTGCATCACTTTGTTGATATTGGCTATTGGGGATAGGTGAAATTTAAGGACTTTTTTTTTAAATGGAAGTCGAAAAAGCTTAGTATGCATGTATTAAAAGTTTAAGTGAGCTCAACTCCATAATGGCGTTTCGCCCAGGTACGATAGTTGAGCTCATCAGTTAGATGACTATCGTACCCTTCTAAGACGCAATTTCGTATCAATGTTTACCGACTAATATCAAAGGGCAAGGTAGTGCCCAGCCAAGTTCGCGGCACTACACCCTTTTTACAGGAACAAACTCAGGCGATTTTCAACCACCCTCTAACTTCAGTACCTACCTATAAAGTCAGAAACTTCAAATTCGCAGTATTTGCTGAACTGATCAAACACAGGTGGCTCACCAAATTTAGACTACTTAGCGTTAGTAATTTCCGAGAATAGAACTTTAAAAATCACAAAAACCGTAACTGAATGACTGACCGACTCACTGACAGATCATCAAAATTATGGAGCACTTCCCGATCCCCACATCGTAGAAACTTGGAATTTCGCACAAGGGTAGGCCTTGTGGTGCATACAAAGGAAAAAATCTAAAATCTGCAATTTTCTATTCAGGGGACGTGGCATATCCACCCACTTTCTTAAAAATTCTTATAAATTTTATGCAGCACTTTCGAGTGTTGTAGAACGATGAAAATTGGCAAGCCAGTAGGGCTTCAAATACTTAGAAAGAAAAATATTGAAAAATTGGAATTTTCCATTCAGGGGGCGTGGCATCCACCCACATTCTTAATAATTCTTATAAATTATATGGAGCACTTCCGATTGTTGTAGAACGATGAAAGTTGGTAGGTCGGTAGGTTAATGTACCTACTTGGAAAGAAAAAAAATGAAAAATTGAAATTTTCCATTCAGGGGGCGTGGCATCCACCCACAGTCTTAAAAATTCGAATTAGCAATATTGAGCACTTCCAATTGTTGTAGAACGACTAAAATTGATAGATCGGTAGTAATTAGAAAGAAAAAATCGAAAATTTGGAATTTTCCGTCCAGGAGGCGTAGCTCTACCCACTTTCTTTTAAATTCTTATATATTATATGGAGCACTTCCGATTGTTGTAGAAAGATGAAAATTGGTAAAGCGGGTGAGGTTTGACATGCATACGGAGATAAAAGTCAGAAATTTATAATTTTCACCTCAAGGGGCGTGGCAACTACCCACTTTTTAAAAATTATAATCAATTATATAATGCACTTCTGACTGTTGTAGAACGATGAAAATTTGTAGAACGGTATGCTTGAAGAGCATAATAAGAGAGAAATAAAAATTGAGATTTTCCATGCAAGGGGCGTGGCATCTACCCACTTTCTCAGAGTTGCTATTATTTTTATGAAGCACTTTCGGTTGTCGTAAAATTATTAATATTTGTAGAGCGGTAGTGCTTGATTTTCACCTGGCAAAATATAATCTTTGCAAAAAGGAGTGAAATCACAACAAAAACATAAAAATATTTAAAAAGGGCCAGGTTCTAGAACGTACAAGAAACCTGTGCGTAAAAGTCAGCCAAAAAATGTAGTGAGATCTAAAATATATGCCAAGTTTTTAGTTCATGAAGTTAAATATCAAATATCTGAATTAGAATAATATCGAAACAACTCCAAATGATGACAGAAGTTGGTATTAAATGATGAATGATTAAAATTTAAAATATATGAAAACTTGAACAGTAAACCCACCAAATGTTAATCATTCATCATTTAATACAAATTTCTGTCATAATTTGGAGTTGTTTTAATATTATTCTAATTCAGATATTTGATTAAACTTCATGGACTAAAAACTTGGCTGATAAGTATGAGTAACTGTTAGGGGTAATGAATAAAACCTCTTCTGCTCTCTCTGTTAGGGGTAATAGTCATCTTCACCTTAAAGTTTGTATTATATTTCGATACTTGATTTTTGATCCCATTTTTTAAAATCAATTTTCTTTTTTGTGAAATTCAACAGAGCTGTTTTGGAAAAATATCACAAACTAACGAACTCAGGTGCATGCAACAAGAACTCCAAGAAATTGATATACGGAAACTTCACGAACCACGTACTACTTTGCCACATTCAAAGGAAAACGGTTATAATATAAGCTAAATTCTTATTATACAGGGTGTCCCGTACCTGAGTTGAAGTATCTTAGGGCAGCGGTTCCCAAACTTTTTAAGCTGTGGAACCCTAAACGATGCCCAAATATATTTCGGAACCCCATCCTGACAATAGCAACAAATGAAAAACAACACATTAAATCAATTTTTATTTAGTGTGGCGAATGAATCTGTTTCATTGTGTGATTTATAATAATGGTTTTTAAATGAACTTCTATGCCCGAAAGTTGTATTCGCATATCTGGGGCAGCGTCCAGCCTCGATCTGTATTTAGTTTTTGTGTAAGTATACGCTGAAAAGCCTATTTCACAGCGCCAGCGGTACGTTAAAATTCGTTTAATGATAGGTACAGAATCAAATACAAATTTTGATGAAGAGGAGCTCTGCAGATCTATCAGGGATTCGTATTCCTGTATACTCAGGGCACGGCCGTAGCCAGGATCAAACGTATGGGTGAGCTGACGGTTGTTTTGGGTGAGCTCACATTTTTTTAATGGAAATCATGATGTCTACAAAAAATAACTTTTTTACTAAAACAATAGGTATAAGGTACCTACATATGTATGTATAACTAGTATGTGTATCTCCCGTTAAAAGGTAGAAATTTTCATATAGTGATTGCTTGGTGCTGGTACTGAAAAGAGCGTTGAAGCATTTCTGAATACACTCAATAGAATTATAGAATCCTCAGTTGTTCGAATCTTTAATGTGGAATTTTAATATTTCAAGTTGATAAACAGCTCAGTTTTTGACACGTCGGAGATCTCATTTTCCTGAACACGCCTAGTATCAAAATTTAACTTAAACTTCATCTAATGGCCTTTTCGTTGCCACAATGACAGTTCTTGCGCTGAAAAGAAGAAAAATGCTTTTGGATCTGATTTCAGAATCGAAAATAAAATCGTACACGTATCGATCGGTCCTCCTGATTGCCATTCAAAAATGTCGTAAGATAAAAACCTACTTTTATTTTTGCTTTACAGTTCTATATCTGACAGTTCTTAAGAAACGTCAGCAGATTCTAAAAGTCCTTTTTAGTTTAAGCTATGAACACAAGAAGAAACCAATAAGTTTAAAATCTAAAAGGCTATTGTTGAATTAATGAATATGTGGTTTGTGTATTCCATAATGTTGCATAATCGGAGCACACTTTTGAATTAATAATAACAGATCAAGTGACTGACAACATGAGTACAGGAGAACTCAAATAGAGCAATGAACTGGGAAGTCCCAGTTTACTGACGAAGAAATCAAAGTGTGCCGAATAAAATGGGAAGATTGGTATTTTGCATTCATATATTTTGGCTCAAAATTAAAATTTGGAAAATCTTTAAATATCTCTGAATTCTTTTGGGTAAGCTGAGCTCACCCTAGCGTAGGCCTGGCTTCGGCCGTGACTCAGGGTCATAGACTTGATGGTTTACATTAGTAATGGGTTTTATACCCACTCGATGTCAGTATTTGTATCTGGAAAGTAGTCCAGTATGGATCTTTTGAGGCTAACCAAATGGAGAGCAATAACATTGGTAATATCTGCTCTGAGTTCAGGCATGTTTTCCTTCAAGAATTCATGTAAAACTGAAAAAAAAACTCAAAGTTCTTTTGTCGTATGATATAGTCGAGTTATATTTTTACCATGCAAATTGTGGGGTAGTTTTGATTTGCTCGCTCCTTTATGTTTTCGGGGGTGCTGAATCCGAATCTGAGGTTTGCCAACAAAATTTCGTGACGCAACATTGAAAAAAACGCAAAAAATGATGCAAAATGCATTTCTTGGGAGTTTTTTCACGAATGGCATGAAAACTACCAACTATTCGAAAATTACATAAAAGTACCATTAAAAGTATACACAATTTCTAATAAATCTCTATTTAAGGTTTTTTCCTGCGACAACCCATTTGGACTCAAGTGCTAGTCAAAAATTGACGTATTTTTACTGTTTTCGAAAATCCACTGGAAAGCGCTAAGAAATTCCTTTGTGTGACAAAATTTGAACTTTTGTCTGTAACATGAACCAAGATATACTTTTCTGATGGTCTTTGACGCGTTGAGTTCAAATCTGGCCTTGAAATTGCTCTATCACGTCATGTTTTTGAGATATTCGAATCTAAAGATTTAAAAAATTAATTTTTCTTTTCAAAGCTGCCAGTTTGTCTCTCGCAAAAAAAACTGTTATAGATTTTGTCTGCAGAGCTGTAGCAGTTTCGTTGATCTTCTCGAAAATGTCTGCAAGCTTAGCTAATTTCGTAATCCATTGCTCATTATGCAATACTTACATCAAAGAGGTTTGCAGTTGAAGACATATTTTTTTCCAGTTTGAACACATTCAACTCATCACGAAGTTGAAATAACCTGGATAATGCTTTCCCTCTGGAAAGCCAATGGGTTTCAGTATGACGAAGAAGCAATTCGTACTGACTGCCCATATTACACACTTATTTAAAGAATCTTGATTGGAGAGGACGAATCTTTACAAAATTTACTATTTTCACAGCTTCACCAAAACCTTTTTTTAAATCGTTTGGCCTTCTTTTGATAACAAGTGCATAACGATGGAAAATACAATGACTGCTGGTACTTCTAGAAGCAAAGTTTTTAATATTTGAAACAACCCCCTTAACCTTTCCCATCCGCCGCTGCATATATCAATACATTTTACCCAATTAATGATGTGCTTTCTCATGAAACAGTTTATGACCTTGAAGTTCACACTTCGATTAAAAAATATAAACTTCAAAAAAAAAAAATTTTGTTCAAATTTTTTTTTGTGGAAATTTTCAATTCGTACCTACTATTATTTTTTATCGTTTGTATTTGTATTTGTATTTTACTGTTTATACTTCAAGAAATTTGTGGAACCCTGAAAACTCTCCCCCGGAACCCCAGGGTTCCGCGGAACACACTTTGGGAAACGCTGTCTTAGGGTGTGGTTTTTGGGTATATTCTAAGAAAAAAATTATATGGGGGGAAAGTTGTATCTCCCCTCCCTGAGGCAGGGGGGCAGTTTCTGAAACATTGACTTTAAATGCTCAAAAAAAAAGTTGTTTAAGCGAATAGTTTTTCAGAAATTAAATTTCAAAGTCAAAAATTAAAAAAAAAATTGATTTTTTTCCTATAGTCGATATTTTTCAAAATTTTACGTACTTAAGTGCTGTTTTTGTGTTCAATATTCAATGCTCTCACTATTTTTTAGTCCATTACCGAAAACCAAATGCAAAAATCTTTCTTAGTTTTTGAGAAATTAAGAAAAAACAAGCTCCAAAAATAACGGTACTTTCCATACAACCGTTAAAGCTTATTTATTTCAAAAACGGCTCCAAGGATTCTTATAAAAAAAATCAGTGTGTTATTGTAAGCATGGTGTAAATTTTGGTAGAAACAAAAATTGCCAAAAACTCTTGATAACGGTACCTGTCATATAACGGTTTTTCTATTTTCGATTTTCTCATAAAGAGCTCAATGGATTTTAATCAAAATTTTTATGAAAAAGCTTCTTTTAAATTTCAATACTATTGCATATCAAAATTTTGAAAAAAATAAGTTTTGGGTTTTTTAAAACATATTTAAATTTTTTTTTTGAAAATTCAATATTTCAAAAACGGGTACATGAATTTTTTTGAAACTTTGTTTTTAAATATATTGTAATATTTTCTAAAAACGCGCATCCCAAATTTTTTTTTTAATGTTACCCGAAACCCGCTCGAACGATCAAATTTTTTTTTTGTATATAATCTTCTTTTTTCAAGTAATTAAATGGCATACTTGGGTTTGAGCGAAAAGCTTTTTTAGTAGATGTTTATACAATTATTTAAGGAACGATTTAAATGCTTTTTTATACTTAAAATTTTTTTTTCTATAATTACTTGCATATTTTAAAAGTTCTTAAGTTCCAAGCAACTTGGACATAAGAGCAAGTACGTGCGATCCAGTCATGCATTTTATTTACAATTGATTTAAAATCGTGGCCTAATTATATATCATACTGGTTTCGAGGCATTTTTTCAAAAATTTAGTCCGATTTTTCAGTTTGTGCATCGATCAATTTGGGGCCAATCTTTGCAAAAAGAAATGTTCTCAGTTTTTTTTTTTTGGGAGATTTTTCATATCATTTCTCCCTTTTTTTTGTTGCGGGGAACTTTCTCATCTAAATTTTATATTTTTGTTATATGGCATTTTTTCACTTTAAAATCAAAACCCATTTAGGAGTTTTTTTTTTTTTTTTGATTTTCTGTTTCGGGTGTTTTTTCGTTGAAGTCTTATTTCTTCAGGGAGCCTCCTGTTGGTTATGTTGTTAGGTGTGTTTCACTCCTTTTCATCCAAATTGGCCCAAAAGAAAATGGTTGTCCACGATCGGCAGTGGTCTACGTTTGGTGATGGCAATTTCACCTTTGGTTTCAAAGAAGGACCGATGATGCCACTGGCCAACAATCCACACCAAACTGTGACTTTCTGAGGATGCAATGTCACTTGGTTAATTTATGGGACTCGTTGCTGAATAGGATTTATTTTAGTCAACTGCCAACTGTTCCATTAGAATTCAGTCAGCGTTGTTTGTGGTCATTTTCCATTTGCTCTTAATGGATCAGTTGCTTTTGCCATTCCAGAATGAAAATGAAAATAAGACTCCATCATGCTTAAAACATATCATTTCCAAATTTTGACTTCCAGTACTTTGTTTTTCAAAACCTTTTTTTTCGAATATTTCACTTTAGAAAAACTGCACCGATTGTGACCACGCGCAAAGTACTTTCAATGGTCGGGTACCAGTTGTATAGTCTGGGTGCAACCTACAATGATCTGACTGGGTCGCAGTGTTTGTATAAAACTGAGGGGAGTTTAAAAACTCTTCTATTCCTACTTTTTTCAAAAATTGGTTAAGTAAGGAGATTAATCTAAAGAGGTTCTTTTTCTACTTATTTACCTTAAATTTATAAGAACTTATTACTTCCTACACTTTTTGGCAAAAATAATGGCAACCATCATTCTCGAGCGAATAAAGGATAGAATCGAGTCTACACTCAAGAGGCATCAAGCTGGCATTCAGTCTCAATGGAGACCGTTCAAAAGGCTCACTTCGAGGAAATTGCAGGCTTTTGTGAATTGTTGTCTTCGCTACATCCTAAAGATTCGATGGCCACAAATAATATAAAACGAGGAATTGTGGCACAGGACAAGTCAAGAGCGGCTGGACGTCGGCAAAAGGAAGCTTAATGGCGTTGGATTGGTCACACACTGAGGAAACCAAACGATGAAATTGCAAAGCAGTCTTTTGAATGGAATCCTCAAGGTGCATGGCACGGCGGCGCGACGGGTCGGAAGATCAAGAACAACATGAAAATCAACTGTCTTAGCGGAAGCAGAATCCCACAGTTATAATACCTTGCAACAGACCGTGACGGACGGAGATTTGTTTTGTTGACGCCCTATGCCCCAGCCGGGGTTACAGGATACGATGATGATGATGCTCCCTGAAGTCTATATACTTCCATTTGAACTAAGTCGTAGGATTCATGCGACTAGGATATGAGATATTAATAAATATTAGTACCTAAGCTGACAAGATACTTTGACCTACCCCAACACAATTTTTTTTTTATTCGGTTGACAAAGCATGACGCTAATATTACATTGATATTACACTGATTGTTAAAGTTATACAAAAGTTTAAGAGTTTTTCCAAACTTAATATGACTTTTCTTGTTGTTTTTTCTTTTTTTTGTTTTTGTACATATTCAACTGGCTTCAGTGTTGTTTCTTATTTCTTTTATCTCTGTATTCTTGCCTACACTGGCATAAAGCTTGTCATCTTTTTTATGCTTCTAAAAGCCATAAATAATGCTCAAATTCCGGCTTTTTACAACTAATAAATGAATAGGCACATATTCGTTTTTGTCATAATATATATATGGCTGGAACCCCTTTGAGTTTTTATTTTTTTTTTGTATTTTTTTTTGCAATTTTCGCACACACGTAATCTGTCAAATCCCTAAATTTATTTATATCCTTGCATAAATCAGTTAAAACGAATTTCTATTCATATCTCGTTTCAATATATCCTGCTCAATATAGGAACACACAAATACCTACTCTGAGGAGCATACAACATGTTTGTATTTATTTTTTCTGTAAGTCATTTAGTAGTCATTAACTGAAACACAAGCTAAAACATCTTAAAGCCTCTTGTTTTCCACATAGTATACACCACAACAAGAACAAAAAAAAAAATCATATATAAAAGGACAACTCTAAACATAAAACAAATGAGGAAAAGGCAGAAGAACAAGAAAAAAAAATGTAATAATAAAACAAAACTGTAAAAGTTTATCCTCACCAACACGGGTTTTTTTTTTTGTTTGCATAGCGTTAACATGGCACAACGTTAATAACCTTCTTTATTCCATAAGCACGCCGCCGGCGTCGTCACCCTCGTCTCCGGTTACCCCCATCCGTTAACCGTAAACTCCTACCCCCTCCCTACCACCCAACATCTCCGCCAGCAACTCCAAGGACCCCAACACACAACCACCACCATCAGGACCCTAATAATAAGAAATTGTATATACTAAATCCGTTTGCCTTGGGATTTCAACTTGGTGGTTGAATAAAATCCTACTTAGAAAAATGACAAGGATTAAAAGGATCAAAACGAACAAAAGCAGAATATCGCCTCTAGTCAAACGTTGCGCTTACGCAAATTGCATACAAAGAGCTATATCTACCTAAACACCCTCCCAGCTTGCGTTGAGATTCAAGCTATCATATTGGTTGATGTAATTCTAAGCTGCAGGCTGCATGAGTCACATGAAGTGGTGTGGAGAGGGGGGTAAAGGTGATGGTGAATGTATAAGATATCCTGTTATATCCTGTTATAAGTCAAGACGTCTAGAGAAACGTATACAGTGACGTGTTCAGTTTTCAAATCGTCTAAGATTATTGTCATTCAATGGCTCTCTCTTTCTCAATTGTCGTGCTCTCCGTCACAGTATTAACGTATTTTTCTTACCATTTTTTATAGGTTTACTGAATGTATCCATGAGTGCATCCAGGTTAAGGATTTTTTTTTTTACCATTTCATACCATCCTTTACAAAACCTTTCACCCGCAAACTTGGCTTTCTGAAAGCAGCTATATAGCAGCAGTAGCAGCATCAACATCCAGCATCGGTGTTATTTTCTTTTCATGTCCTGAAGGGATAATGCATAACACAGTAACGTGTATGAAAACTAATGTCCTGGACGACGACGTTTAAGTTTGTAAACAGGAAACGCTTTTCCTTCCATTTTTTTTTTGTTTTGTATTTTTCTTCTTCAAAAACTCAGTACCTATTCACTTGTAGTTCAGTGAAAACAAGAAAAATGTTCTTTGCTTGAGTTAAGAAGGAGTCTTTACAGTTTGATGCTCTGCGTGGTGAGTAAGCCATTCTGTGATGTGCTTGTTTTATTATTTTAAAAACTTGTATGTAATATGTATATTGTATGGTCATAGTGTGTCAGGCATATAAATCCTTAAAAAGAAAATAAAGTTTCCTTTTTTTTGTCTATACTTTTGCTTAGGATTATTGTTTATTTTAAGGTTCTTTGAATTCGTTTTTTTTTTTTATTGTTTTACTTAAAACCCTCATTAGGGGCAGATTTTTTGTATCTTAAGCTGTTAAGCCGTTCTTTGCACTACTTCAGGGAGGGCTGTCATGCTTCCCTTGCGGGATCAACTTGCAAGATCAATACTGTTTCCCGAACATTTTCTTCTTCTATTTTTTTCCTTCTAAGAATATGTTCTATAAACGTGCAGGTATGCGAGTTTTTGTAGCTATTTAACATCTTCTGTATTTTCGTTTTTTTTTCTGACATGCTGTCATCATTTCTGCTCACTAGTTCTGGACATCGTCTCTTACAGAGTCTCCATACTGGCAGGCTGGGCTCCTCGATTTCCCAATCTTATGGAGAAAGGTGTTGTAATACCCGTGTACGGTGAGAAACTGGGTGACGTAATAGTTTATGTTAGCATATTTCCGTCCATTCCACTCAGCCACAATCCTGATCATCCTTGCCGTTCGTCGTCCTCTAATTTACAAGCTCCGCAGTGCCCTTGCCACTTCTTTTTCGTGAGTTGGTTTTCCCTCTTCGGTTGCCGCTTCCACTCCAATTTCCAGCCTTTTGTCATGGACGTACTTCTATTGTGCCGGCCCCGCTAGAAAATCAATGTGGTCATTCCTGCGACCACAAGGGCGGCTGGTTCCGATACCGTTCGGTATACACATGGAAATTTTCCAAGTAATTTACGAGTCTTTGTTAATCTAACATTTTCCACAGATTGGGCGCCATTTTTGAAAATATTATCTAAGTGACAGGATTACAGCACCGTATCTTTTCACTGCTTTCTGCTTCCGGGGTTTATCTTGTCAAAGTAGTGAAGCACATCTGCTCAGATCTCACTTTCAAATAGGAGAATGGGATTTATTAATGACATTCTTTGATTCGCTTTGCTCGCTGTTGGGCTACCTATGTTTGCCATTAGTCTGCTAAGCATTGTTGTGACTTTTGACGCTCTTTCGCTGCGGCTTTTATTTGTGCTTTGTGTTTAGGCTAAGATCCAAGTATTTAACCGCATCCTTACTTTTTAAATCGTCAGAGCCAATTTGAAAATCAATTAGCGTGGAAGTCCCTCTGTTCTTCGTTAGAAGGACTATGGCAGTTTTTCCATTAGCTACCAAGCTAAAACCCCGCCTTTATTCACTCAGAATTGGACACGTCGCATGACTTGGTTCAGCTTCCACTGCGCACCTTTGGTGTTTTTCGCCGATATAACCTTATCAATGTCGTCTACGTATCCTACCAGAAAGGTAGCTTCAGGCATCTCCATGTGAAGAATGATATTTTCATGGCAGATGTTCCACAGATCGGGCTCAATATTGATCCCTGTGCTGCTTCGGATGCGATTTACTTCCTTTGTGCACCCTCCGTTCTCCCATATATCAGCTTCTGGTCCTTGAGATAGGCCTTCACCATTCGCAAGAGAATGGCTGGGATATTGAATTGAAAGTATTCTCTAGTACGCTCAGCATATTGGTCCACCTGGCTGAACTTAAGGCGTTTTTGACATGCATAGTTGCCAACAGTACGATATGTGCATCAAGTAGTGGTTATTTTTATGAGCGTTTTGGGTGGCTTTATCGTAGAGTGGCCATTCCTGAAATCGTGCTGCCTTTCGAACAAGTTTCCCGCTGTCTTTACTGCAAGGGTGAGTCGTGGTCTCAGTATCTTCTTTAAAAGTTTTTTTTTGCAGTTTCTAGCATACAAAAAGGCCTATATACGAATGAGGAATGTCAGTCTCTTTTTCCCTTTTTGATGATTACCAAACGTTGCGTCATGAAGATCTTGAGAAAGATCCTTTTATCTCTAAATAGATGATGAACAGGTTGAGGCCATGCGCATGCGGTCACTATTATTGGAGTATCTTTTCGTCCTGGTGGTCTTTTGTTATCCAGGGATTCCACGACTAATCTCAACTCTTCTTCACTAAACGACCGACGGTATGTCCTTTCGTTGGGCTGATATGGTTTATTTCTAGAATAAAGCTATGCAAAAAGGCTTAAGGCACTCATGCTGATATAGTTATATGATTATCTCATATGTAACGTTAAGCATGCAGTATGCCTCGATATCAAGGACTATCGAGGACAGGATCACCTTTCCTGTCGATTGAGTATGAACCTATAGTTAAGCCTCGGGTATGTTGGCAATACTTGGTCGATTTCAAGCGTACACCTTCTAATATACCAAGAAATCATATCCATATCCTTATTTTTAAGGTTTTGATCAGCAACTTCAGTTTTGTTGATCTTGAACTATTTTAAGCTTAGCTCTTATTTTCTGCTTGGGGAAACTGGTTCTTCATTTACTAGGAGTGACTTCCTATCCATCCCTATTACTTGTTCCTTATGGTGTCCATTCAGAAGTTGTTGAAAACGCTCCACACTAGGTAGGTAATATTCTCAAAGCTTCGGCCTTCAGGGACTATGAGCGTTACCTTCTCTGTTTTGAATTCAGCCTGCATTCTGGTCCTAAAACTAACAACCAGGTTCTTTTGGTTCTTTCATAAAACCTTTAGGTGCTGTTTCGATCACGAGACCCTCCAATATTTTTCAACTGAAAAACTGCGCAGGTCTTCTTTCTACGCAGGATCTTTTTCTCCTTCTTTCGCCTTGCTCGATACTCTTCTATTGCAATGTAGTTATTTCGAGTAGTTGCGCAAGCCTTATCACCCTTTTCTGTTGAACGAAAACGAGGGGTCTATTTTCTGGTGAGGCTTCTACGGTATGGTTTTGGGTACCTTTGATGATGTCACTACCTAAACTCGGAAGCATTGTTGACGTCTGTGGTAGGACTTATCACTCAGGTGCCAGTCTGCACACTCTGGAAAAATTAAGGCATGCGATGTGTATTTCAAGGTGGTTGACTTTTTATTTTCTTTCAACATTCAACCTCTGTATTTTTGAAATTGTCAATTAGTCAATGTCAAAATTTTTGATTTGATTTTGGCTTTTCATATAGAAGTATATAGATTACTTTGCGGATCCTATAACCATTGGAAACCTTATGCTGTCCATTACCTGAACTCCGAACAGGTTGCACCAAAATTTTAGTTTTTCTATCAATTATTACCAAAGTTATAAAAATCCAAAGTTTGATTGAACATTTGACATATATTTGTTTTCCCATATAAAACTTCTTTCGTCATGGGGATTCGGTGAACGGTATAATAATGAGTTAAAACCTTACAAAAATTTTTAATATTTTGGAAGAAATAAGGAGCGTGCTATATTTACTTCTTTTAATGACCTTTGCAAGCACCACCTTAACACATTTCCAAAACCTTAAGAACTTTCTTCAAAGAGCACTCGAAAAACCATCATAACATCATAACTATGTTTGTTTTTGAAAACTGCTTTTAAATGAAGCCCTAATGCATACTCTGAACCTGCTACAATATATTTCAACACGTCAAATACATTTCAAAATAGAGTACTTTAATCTTAAATATTTTATAATATTCACTTTTTTCAAAGTCTTACTGCAAGAAGAAAGAAGAAAGACTCTTCTCTCCACTTGATTGAAAATTAATAATAATAATAAAAAAAAAACACAAAATGAAATAACTTCCACTTCTTACATTGCCTCCTTATATCAACTATCCTGAAAAAAGATATCTTTCAATTTGAACAAAAAACAGGAAAAAATGGAAAGAAAAAAAAAGAGAACCCTAATGCCACATTGAAGATTACATGAAAGAAAACCCGTTATAAGAATCTTCTTTATTTGCTCAAAATACAACATTAATATTAACATCCTTCGGTTAAGGAAGGATCTTCCTTTGAGATCCAACTATATCTACATAGAGTTTTCTCACACTCTTTTGAAAAAAAAACCTATTCCTTTCTCTCTCTCTCTACCTTTCGACACATGGAAATTTTCAAAGTTTTCTTACAGTTTTTTTTTGTTCCTCGACACACATACTCACACTCTAAGATGTGGTCCTTGGGGATATATTTATATCCTCACATAGGCTGATATAAATTTTTCGAGGCAATTTCAAACACCAGCTCTCCATAGCTCCTCTTTTCCAGTCAACACACTTGACTGGAAAACAGAAGAAAAACCGAATCCAAATCCCGAACAAAAACTGTATAAAACAGCAACGAACACAGCAAGTGCCATTACACGAAATCGTGGAATAAATTATTCAAAAAATGCCAACTTGTATAGCACTTTGGATTGTGCACTTAAAATTTTCATCGTTCGCGTCCTTGCCTCTCATCGCCATGGCAATCTTTTCTCCACCACCAGCTTCAATGCCGGATTGTGACCCGAATTTTCAAATCCACAAAAAAAAAAAAACAAAAAAAAAGTTACAGCTACGAAAAAACAACCAAAATACAGGAAAATAATCTTTCGCCAATTTTCCATTTTCTTTTTCGAAAATGGTACCTCTATAGCTACTATAAAAACGGTACACAGGCCAAAACTATTTAAAGTTTAAAAAGTTTTGTTTTTGTTTACACTCATCCACACAAACTCAGTATAAGAAGAATTGTAATCGCGTGTCGAAGCAGAGTGGGGTGGGTTTAAGGCGCTTGGGTACCTCTCCATATGGTCCAGATTATTGGAACGCTCTCAAAGTAGGGCATATCAGAGGCATATCCCTATGATATGTTTTCCACTTCATGCCCAGAAAACGACACAAAAACACACATAAGCAATGAAAGAAAAATTGATTTTAATATTTAAATCAAATAGAGAGAGAGGGAGAGGAAAAAGCGCAAAAAACAAAGCCATTCTCTTATGCAAATAGGTTTGGATTGATTTTATGGGAAATTATGTTGTCTCGTTGAAAAATAACTTAGTACTCGTGTATAGCTGTGCTGGCAGGCTTCCGACGAACATACTCCAAAACCATTCAGTAGAGGAGGACACAATGCGAACAAATCAACTCTACAAATAAATAAAAACAACAAAAAAAAAAAAATATGAAGAGAAAAAAATTACCATATTAAGTCCTTGAATATTTTTCTCCCCCAACAATTGATTCATTGGAATACAATTTCTATAGCTTTTATGATTGACGATTTGATAAGGATGGATAGCAATTGCGTAAGGATTTGAATAGCTGTCGGTTCTGTTAGTTGAAGTATATAGTATTTCACTATATAAGGGAGGGAGGAGATAGACTATATAGGAGACAAATTTATGACAAATTGATATGAAATCTTTTTTAGTCGTTTCTTTGAAAGTATACAGTCAATTCCGCTTATTTGAAAAAGTTTTTTTTTTTTAAGTAAACTGAAATGTTAGGAAGCTGCTTTCACGTCTCCCTGCTCATTCTTGCTAGTATAATTTAGAGCATCAGAGTGTCATTATTTGACTTTGTGTAGTCATTTATTGTATTTTTGTCATTAAGGCATTCATTTTATCCACAATTTTGACAGTTTTCTGTCAGAAATAATGACGATTTGTCACTCATGCAAATGCTTCATAAGAACAATAAATTAATGTTTTTTTGATATGTAAATATTATAGTTAAAGCCGTTTCAAGTGATTCAATTAAGCAAATCAAATTTTACTTATTTCCTTTTCAGTTCAGTGGACTCGACTGTATATGTAGGAAAGTTACGTATGCATTTAGGCTAGTAAAAATAAAATATTCTGTATGGGATTTGGTAAAGCATTATACCAAAATAGAAAATTGTTAAGGCAATGCTTTGCACAGACAATTATCATGGGACATAATGTATTAAGCTATATTTAAAGTAAAAGTGGATACGTTTATAAAAGAACAAAACTAGCAGGCAGCAAAGGCGGTAGAAGTCGTGGGCAGTGTGTGCCACCGAACACATCCTCACATTTCGAGAGGACCCACAAAGCCTCGAAAGGTCTTCGCACTTCTAAAATTATGTCTTTTTTTTTAATTTGTCTTTGGATTTTTTTTTAAATTTTCGAGCAATAAAGATGCCTACTGCAGATAGAACAATTAGTTTCATAACAAATTGCCTTAACCATTTTTTTAATTTTCATTTTAAAACATTATATTACGAATTCAGAGGCTGTTTTTTTTTGCTGTAACTATTAAAGTGATTTTAAGGCCATTTATACAAATGTGATTCAAATTTTGATCCGTAGTTCAGCAGTTTTAACTCACCGATTTTGCCAAGTTAAATGAGGTTCAACGGTCCCTTAAGCAAGCTATTGGCTTTTCACATACTTGAAACTTGAACTGTGGTTGACCCCTTAGACCTCAATTAATCCGTCAAATTCAGTGAAGTATGAGCCTAAAATTACTGAACCCAAGGACCAAATATGGTGGTATGTGGTTTGCTAGCACATTACTAGCACATTCGCAGAGTTACCAGTCACAATAATCAATGATTTAAGATGATTAGCTCTGAATAAACTGGCCCTAAGTAAACTATTGAGAGCGCAATTAGACTTTTTGATAAAAGTCCTTAACCCTTAAGCCTTGTATACAAACTTCCTCATGAATTGAACAATCTCCAGTAGAAGGTGTGATTCTAAATTTGCGGGCCCCTTGTGAAACGAGGGCTTTATAGAAAGATTTTTTGAGTTTAAAATTAAATTAATGTTGTTAAACCCTTAAATGATATGTATTATACTTAAAATAACCGTAAATATTGTACTTTACATTTTACTTCATACGTGTTTTTTGTGTTCTTAAGTTTTTTTTACAATATTTACGGTCACTTTAAACTATAGGTAATACGGACAATTGAATAGGTTTTATAATTTTAATTTGATTTTTAAGCTAAAACAAATCTGTCTCTAAACTGTGACCCGTGTATTGTACGACAAAAATTTTAATTTTTTTTACAGCTAAAATTCCATCTTTTATTTCATTTGTGTTGTTGTTTTTTTTTAATGAAAAGTTTTTGATAAATTAAATTTAAAAAAAAATAAATGTTTAAAAACAATCAACTTGAAAAAAATCACATTTTTTCAAAAAATTTACTTTAAATTATTTAAGTTCTCAAAAAGTTTTCACGAAAACAACTTGATTTAAGAAACAAATAAAAGACTGGGAAATTAGCTTTCAAAAAAAATATACCTACTATTTTGGATGCACGAGTCAAGGGATATTTGATAAAAGTGTGTTTTCCAAGATGGCGGGTGACGCTTGCAGTCCCCCGTCCCGCCAGTTTAGATGATACATTTAGGGGACACTCATGGACATTCCCTTCAAAAAAATCAGTTCAGTAATAAATGGCATTACTGAACTACTATTTTTGCTCTGGCTCTTGGGCTGGTTAGCAGTTTTAAGAATAATATTAGCACTTTCTTCAAAAACTTTCTTTTATCCTTTTCTTACGGAAATGTCTTGAAACCCCAAGCTGATGGCTTAAATCGGATGATGGATTAGAGTTTTGCTTCCAAAAACGTATTGAAAAACAATACTGACTGTCTGTACAATAAAATTATGGTAAACGGTATTTATGAGCCTATTCAATTTAGATACATAGGTGTTATATTTTTTATTTCAAAATCTAACTTTTGTGTACTTTTTTGAAAGTTAAAAAGTAATTATATCTCAATAAAGAGAGAGACATAAGAAGAGTGTTATTTTTTTTTGTCAAAATGCTTTTCCTGAATTTTGTATCTTGGACTAAAAATACATTTTTCCTCCACCAACAAAGCAAAAAGTGCAACAAAAAGTAGCAAAATATATTTTATAGGATTTATGCTTGCAGAGTTACAGGATCAAAACAAATTAGAAACAATTGTGTTAATTTTTAAGAACGTTGAGCCGTGGTAGGTAGAGGGCTAAGAAAATAGAAATTTAATTTTTCTGTTTTAGTTTTGACTAGTTGCTTATGAAAATATGCAACATTGTAGTGCTAATCGAATACCAAAATCAAATAAAGACAAATTTGATGCATATTGCTCTCCAACTAAAAAGTTGTCCGGGATCCCTTTCTAAAAGAGGAGGATTGCTGTAAAATAAAATACAGATCTTAATAGCGGCATAATAGTTCTAAACGTTGCAGTGTTTATTTATAAATCAATGAAATATCATCGGCCCCGAGGTAGGACTCATTAACTACAAAATTGTTTTTTGTTTTTAAGAAAATGGTTATAACCTCAATGAAACTTAAAAAAAATAAAAGGCATTAACTGGTGCATTCTATTTATTTAAAGAGATAAAACTCATTATCTTACTTTTTTTCAATGGAACATTTTGTTGAGCATATTTTAGCGAACTTAATGTTAGGCTTTCATTAACAAAATGTTCACACGATATTTATCACGTATACGCCAGGTATACCCATTATTCCCAATTATGCATTCCTCCTTGTGCAGGCGCGGATCCAGGATTTCGTTCAGGGGGGGGGGGGAATTGATGTGAGCTTCTTAAATTTTGATGAGGTCTACAGAAAATTGGAGTACACTTCATACCGCCTGCTCACACAAAGCAATGTGAGTTGACGAGTTTGGAACTTGAAGAAAGCAATTAACTCTTACATAACTGCCACAGTTCTTGAGCAACGGCTAGTTTGAACTTTGTGAAATGAAATTTTGAAGTTTGAAGCTTTAGCATGGTGTTTTTACAGCGTTTTTGAGTTCCTTCTGGGTCTGCGTAACTCCGTGCTCGGAAAATATAATGGCACAGTGGTGTGTTCCTATACAGAGACTTGACATTCGAGTTCGAGTGAAATTTCCAGCCTCTTCTTTAATTGGGCCAACCTAACCTAACCTTACCAGAAAATACCATTTTTGAGAACGTCATCAGCGTCAAAAATGCATCTTACAGAATGTTCTCAAACGCAAACTGCAAAAGTCTTCTGTTCAAAAAGGCAAATACAAATTTTACTGCATAAGCATTATGTTCGATAATGCAGTTTGCTAAGGTCACATGTTCAAAAACATCATGTGTGGTGCAATTCTGCAGTAAGAAAATCGAGTTGGCAACAACAATATTCAGAAGCCGGAGAACGTGTTCAAAAACGTCAAATTCGTTTGCAAGAAAATGGAAAGACGTTGATGAAAAAGATTTTGTGCAAACAAAACCATTACATTAATTTGACAATAGCTGTAGGTATTTTAGCTAAACTAATATTATAGAACAAAACCGAGATGAAGCGTATCGTTTGCTCCAGATGGCCTTATCCATCGATACAAAACCAAACTTTCCGACATTGAAATAAAACACAATGATTATAGTGGAAAATACCACTCTTTATTAATCCTTTCCGTACGACATTCTTGGTTCAGACTGTGACTAACTTTTGTTATCTATTTCATTTACAATATACTTAACCTACGTTAAACTTTAATATAAATGTTTCATATAAGCTCAAAACATCGATTGCAGAGCTCCCAGACTCATGCAGTTCGATACAACAACAATACTCGTGTCAAAAAATGGCGATCGTTTGACAGTCAAATTGACGAAACAACTATCCTTTCCTTAGGTATAAAAGTTCCATCCAACTTATATTCGGCAGTGACTGCTGTAGTCGTTTCCTGGTTTCTCTCCAATCTTCTTCGTTGGATTCGTACTCTTCGCCAGTTTAATGATAAGGAACACGGAAGTTCCTATAACGCATCCACGAAAGTGACAAAATTCTCACGAATACTTACATACATCAAAAACGTACCTTACGGCTAAAACAGATGTGCAACACGTCTGCACGCATCGCTGCGTACAGCGCCAAAATAAAAACACATGTGCATACTTTTAAAATTCGTATCCATTTCAGAGTAAAAAGGCGGCGAGCAGCTCTGAAGAAGTTCTCGAGAGTAAAACTCGAAAATGGACACAGACACAGGCATGAAATAAGCTCACCAGAGGGGAAGACAGATATCCGAAAGTAGCTCTCGAGAGTTTTCTAGTGAGAAAGTACTCCCTCAATAGAAACGCACATTTTAATATTTATCATAAAAAGAACTATATTACCCTTTTAGTATGAATTTTTTGGTATTTCCCAATAACTTTTATACACAAATGTAGTTTATTATTTTAACTTAAATTAGATAACTTTATCGTGTAGATCCAAGCAATTGAAGCAAAGTCAGAAATTTTTTTAAGCTAATTAAATCGACGTATTTTAAAGATTTAATTTGTTTTAATTTAAATCAACTTAAAGATTGAACATATATGTATATAAGTGCCCCTGCGCCACCGCTACCGTTACATTAACCTATAAAAACCACTAACGAATTTATAGAGTATGGTTGGAGGTGGAGCAATAACTTTTTTTTCGAATTGTGAAATTTTGAAAAGTGAAAATCAAATCGGTTTGGGATTCAAGCAGTATGAATAATTGCACCCATTGCCCCCCCCCTGTATACGCACCTGTCCTTATGAAATAATCAAATAAAGTTTTTTGTGTGCTTTTGTATTATGGTTAAGATCTACACTCAGCAAAAAAAAACAGTGTTAAAACAAGCTTATTTGCTGACGAAAGTCTAGAAAACTCGGAAACAGTTGCAAAAATCTATAAATTTTTGTTACAACCCAGCTTCGTGATGATTTTCAAAATGTGCGAGCTTAAGTTAAGCCAAAAACAAACTCATTTTAAATAAACAGAAAAGTAAATGACTTGTAGGGTTTTATTTAAATGTTATTTTATTAGTTTTGCATTTTTATTTTTTTAGTTTTGCAGCTACTTTCCTTGTCATTCTGAAATGTATGTAGATATGCAACTTACTTTTATTTGAAAAAAAAACTTTTTTCACGTACTTGCGGTTTTTTGAGACTGAACTGAGACCTTTCGCTAAACAGCCAAATACGCTTTCACGAAGCTAATTTGTAAAATGAAGAAACGATGTTGAAAATTAATAACTATCTTCTTTGCACAATTTTTTTGGCTTATTTCAATAATGAATAAGGTACAAGATTGGCTCGAATATAATTTAAGACAAGATCTTATATTAAGATTAAAATTAAGAATTTCATAAACTTATGAAAAACTGCTCTTTGAAGTTTGGCTTAAAAACCATCAAGGATATACAATATTGTTCGGTCAGCTAAATATTCGAATCCAAACACTGAATTAAATTTAACATTAGACGTTATGAGCGTTGACTTGCTTAGAATATATTTGTTATATGGTATAAATGGTAGTAAATCCTGTTGTAAACAAAAAGAAGAAAGGTTTCAATTTTATTTCAATATTAATACTATTTTATTTTGATATTGAAATAAGGGATTTTCTTAAGTGCCTAAACCAATAACAAAGTTTATAAATAAACTATTATAACTATCTAAGATCATAGAAAATTATTAAATCTAAATTGGCTATCATTATTACCTATACTGAAGGTAGATCAGACAGACCCCTTAGCATAATAAATATTAGTTTTTGAGCTGTTTATTATTAATTCCCTATAAATTCACCTTCGAAAATCCTATCAACTTTTTTGTGTTATCCTGTGTAATACCTTAAATTAAATACCACTCCTTCTCCTCGGTCCCAAAAAATTCTTATTCTATACGTATTGTTTGCTTGTCTTTATAGACACACAACAATTCTAAAAGCAATTTTCCTAATACAAACAAATCTTCATCAAGGTAAGCTCTATATCTACGAATATACATAATATATTGAAGCCCAGGTATATGTACATATTGATATTTATCAACACACTCTAATCCAATTGTATTTGCACAAAATGTTCGCAATAAACGAAAAGGTGCGACGAACAACAGAAACAAAAAAATCTTCTTATTCAATTTTTCATAATTTCAGCAAATACACTTCGGTTATGGTTTTTATTGGTAAAATGGCAAAAATGCCATTTGGATATTCGTAATCCTTCGATTTGTACCATTACAACAACAGAAAAAAATATAAAGCTGCTTTGGAAACAACAATAACATTCTATTATTGTTACATAACCTGAAAATAACAATCCTTTATCTAAAAAGCTCTTCTCAATCCAACCACATCAAGTCCTTGGCTATAACCATCGCCATCGCCGCCGTCCCGTATAACCGTGTTTCATTCAACACAACTTATGTAAGAAAATTGAATTTTGAATCCTTAAGCCTTCACTTCAATTTTGTCATTTTGTTGATGTTTCAACATTGTTTTTGTTATTTCTGCGTTTTTTTGTTGCTGTTTGTTGTTACTTTTTACTGTCATCTTATTTGTGTTGATATGATGTTTGAATGCGTGTGTGAAAAATAAAATTTTCTTTATGTCCTTTTATTTTTTGTATTATCCTTTCGACTTGCCAAAATAGATTTGGGATAGAAAATGGTTGTAGAAATTCTTCGTGTATCCAATCCAGTCACATAACGAAATTCAAAAAACTTCTATGCAAATGTAAAAAAAAGGTACAAATTGAATGGAGCTACCTTTAGTTCTTTTATCTGTTTTGCATAAAAACACACACATAGATGTGTATAAGACTTTACTCTTGATAGAAACGTGTGATGTTGGAAAATAAAAAAAAAAAACATTATGATAACGATTGTGACTTTGTTGAATGAAGTTACTCATTCTTATTTTGCTGAACTTTAGAGCTATACTCGTACACACACATTTATTTTATTTTTGTAAAGCTTCTTAAAGCTCAATATGAGTGTAATTTTAAGTGTTGTATATTTCCAGAAAAATTGTCCTAGAAGAGCTTTTAAAATTAACATTTGAGTAAAAGAAATAAAATCACTGTGGAAAATTTAAGTAAGTAAAGCTCGAAAATTCTTGTATTTAAATTAATTTTAAGCATTTAATTAAGAATACTTACGTCCACTCACAATATTTCAATGGTCTGTTTTTTTGGGGGAAAAATTTATATTACCATATCCACAATTTATTATACCTGCCTATCTTCGAATTTTATTACCTATATTGATTTGGCACAAAATTCATTCCTGACCTTGAACAAACAAAAACTTTAAAATATAATTTTTTTTTGAACACAACACAAATGAGGTACACAAAATGGCTGACCTTAAATAAATTAAATTTAAAATCTATGGCTGACCAACTACTGAGACGAGCTGACCTTTTATGACCGTGAAGTGACGTTTCAAATAGCATACTTTCTTTTTAAATGACCCCAATGAGGTGCCAACATTTTTGTTGTGACCATAAAAATAAACTTTAAAAATACATAAGAAAATCTATGGTTGACCAATTAGTGAAAATAGTTTAGCTTTTATCATGATCTAGTGATCATTCAGATCGGTATACACAAAAAATGGCAAAAATCGTTCGTGACCTTAGGAAACTTTAAGTCCTGATTACAAGTTTCCTAGGGCTGACCAATTTCTAGCACAAGTTGACTTTCTTCACCAATTACTGACCAATTTTATGACATGCGAATATGAAGTGCCAAGAGTGCAGATCCAACTTTCTTGTTGTTTTTTTATATCTAGGAAATAGTTGTAGCAGAAAAAGTTATGGTGTTTTTTTTCCTTCTAGTACAAAAATGGTAGAATTTTTTTTTTTAATCTGATGCGATTCTAGAAATTTTATCTGGCATCACTGACTTTTTCAATCTATTGCTCGGATATGGTTAAAGTAAATCAGAGCTGATTTTACAAATTTAATTAATTTTACATAAAGTGTACAAACAATTAGATAGAAACCAATTTAAAGGCAATATAATTTTGAATTCAAAAATCGAAATCACTCAAAATTGTATTTTTTAACAAATTTTTAAGTGCGAAGTATAATACAATTTTTTTTTAAATCAATTTTGACTTATCAAATGTACAAAAAAAAATATAGGCTAATTTTATGCCACTGAAAAAGAAAATGACATTAAAATTTTCTTGTAAAGAAGCATTTTCAATATACCCGTATCTAAAAAAGCATTTAAAAAAAGTTTTTTCGCCATATTTGAGGGTGGGCCACACCACGAAATAATTTTTTGTCAAAAACTCCTTCTGGAATCTGAAAGTAGGTACTATTTCCCCTTATTTAAAATCCATTTAGAATTCTCAAAACAATTTGATTGACTTCTCTTGCCGAAACCCCAAGTTGAAATTTGTCAATCTTTTAAAAATTTGCACTGAGCACTTTTCTCTGATTTATAGTTTCTCGAATAAAGCAAACCAACGTTTTTTGGTATTATTTTCAAGCACATTTAGCGAGCCACAGCCAATAACTTGAACGAAAATTCTAAATGAAGAATTTAATTTTAATATCTAATGCAACTTTTGGAAGGTATTAGAGTTGAAATCGTGTCATGTGTAAATTGCATTAATGGTATTTGGCCTTTAAGACTAGAAAATATTTTTGGCTCCATACCTAAACTAAGTTTTGGAAAATATTTTCATCAAAAGACTTCACATGTCAAAAATTGAATACTTGCGAAGCGTTGTGAAACACGTTTAATTAAAAAGAAAAAATGTGAGTAAAGTTAATGTTTTTTTAATAATAGAATATGAAGAAATTTAAATTTGCAAAACGCAATTATGGAGTTGAGCTCACTTGAACTTTTAACTTTGAGTTAATGATTTTGTTTTTTCTTCCTAAGAAATTAATTTTTAGTCACATTTTTAATTGTTAGAAGTATTTAATTATTAAAAATAAAAGTTGAAACAATATTTTACGTTTTCTAGTTTCTGATTTCCATTTGCGAGGTTTTTATTTTTCAGTGCGAAACCCAGAAAGATAATTTGCTGCGGGATTTGAATCTGCGATATTTTTATTTGCGAGTTTTTAATTTGCGAGATTTTAATTGGTGTTCTAATTGTAGTTAAAATTTGCGAAATTTTTTAGTGAGAGATGTAAATGCAAAATTATTAAAAGTGAAATTTTGTAGTTGCAAGATAGTGAAAAACAAGATTATTAGTTTGCGAAACTTCGTTATTTGAGATTTTTCAAAAAATGTGAGATTTCGTTATTCGTGATTCTGGTTTGTGGGATATTTTAAAGCTTTCCGGCAAATTTCACACACGTTAAAATATTCGAACTTAAGGTTTTTTGGTTTCTCGGAAACGCCTGTAAAGATTTGGATGACATTTTCAGGGGTATGTAGACTTACTATCAATAACTTCAAATTTACGCAACAAAATTTTTTTCTTTTTGTCTTTAGATATACCCCAGCTGCCCGCTTAGTCTCACATATTTTTATACTTGGGGTACACCTCGTTTCAAAGATATTAAACAAAAAAAACTATTTTTTGCACCCGTGAGTAGCTTTTTTATTTTCTATTTGTTTTCTTCTTTTCGATTTGGTTTTTGAGCGAGGCTCCAAAAATTTGTTGGAGTTTATAGTACCTACAGTAGATGTGCTTCCGAATCTGTCTTTTTGAGCTGTTTTGATATTCACCTTTCACGTTATCAAAAAATGAGAAGGGGCTTTATTTATTTCCTTTTTATTTGTACTTATTTATCAAATGATGTTTCTATAGTTTAGCTGTTAAAAAAATATCTTTTGGCTGTTGCAAAAATGTGAGTACAAATATAATGTTATATCATATTAGTATCATAAATCGGTGTCTATCAAATCCACTTTCATATGCAAAACGCTTTGAAATAGTGCGCAAAACAAAAGTATAGTCAACTTACCCCATAGTGTTAGCCAACTTATCCCGGTATCGGGGCTGGTTGAACCATTACAGGTCATCCCGCAAATTTAATAAAAAAGGATCTTATCATTAATTTTATTTAAATGGTAATATTTTATTAAGAAGGATTAAAAGATTCTATCTAAGAGAGTTTAATTTTTTGCTATACCTGCCTCTGTTTTGTTTGTACAAAATAAAATAAAAATAGTGAGTCAACTAGCCCCGGTCTCCCCTACATACAAGCACGAAAAATTTTTAGAAAATAGTTTTATTGAGATCAGTCTGATATTGCTTTATAACTCGGATAGGGCTCTAAAGATTTATATGATATTTTCCATTTTTGTTTGTTATGAGCAAAAGCAATCTTGAAAAATGGTTTAAGGTTTTAAAAATCAACCAATGACATCATCATCATCAAGTCCTGCAACCCCGACAGGGACATAGGGTGCCAACAAATCGTTTCCATCCCTCACGGTCTGCAGCTAGAAATTTCAACTGTGGCCACGTCTTTCTCTGGGAGTCTGCTTCTGCTAGAACTGTTGATTTTCATGTTGTTCTTGATCTTCCAACCCGCCGTGCACCCTGAGGATTCCATTCAAAGGACTGCTTTGAAATTTCATCGTTTGGTTTCCTCAGAGTGTGACCAATCCAACGCCATTTACGCTTTCTTATGTCGACGTCCAGCCGCTCTTGACTTTTCCTGATGCACCACAATTCCTCATTTGATATAATTTGTGGCAAGCAAATCTTTTGAATATGGCGTAGACAGCGGTTCGCAAAAGCCTGCAATTTCTTCGAGATGGTAGTCGTGACTTTAAAGGTTTCGCAAGCATATAACAGCACGGATTTGACATTGGATTCGAAGAATCTCAACTTAGTGCGTAAGGAAATTTGACTAGATTTCCAAATTAGGGACAGAGAACCGAAGGCTGCGCGAGTTTTATTTATTCTACTTTGAACGTCCAGATTAGTACCACCATTTGCTGAAACAATACTTCCAAGGTAGTTAAATTGTTCAACTTCTTCAACTGGCGCATCCTGTATAAAAATACGCTGATGTGTGGAGCGGCCTGTGAGCATTATTTTTGTTTTTTTGTTATTTATTTCAAGATTACTTGACTCTTCTTTTACCTTCAGAGCTTGACACATCCCGTTCAGTCCGCTGATGCTATTTGCCAAGAGACATATATCATCGGCATAGTCTAAGTGACTAAGCCTTTCAAACGGTCTCCACGCGGAAAGAATTCTTGGATCAGATCAAGAAAAATGAGCTGCAAATTACGAAAAATGAGTCCCTATTTATGGCTCGGGATTTCGTATTTTACGACTATTTGTTTGCAATTTGTAAAACTTAGCAAAATGAAGATATGGATACTCAAAAATCGTAAATCAACAATTTTTTAGTATTATTCTATCGAGAGAAAACAAAAACTGCGAACCACAAATCGCAATTTGATTCAAATGTTCCTCAATTGCACAATTTGTTAATTTGCAAACAAAATTTTGTGATCACCACTTTTTATTTCGTGATCTTGGCACTTGAAAGATCAATCTTGCTCTATACCCTTCATTTTGCAGGTATACACATTTAATTTAATTTATTTGAAATAAATACTTTACACGCTTGACTCTACTTGGATTCGAACTCGCAACCCTCAAGTTGCGGAGCGAGCATGCAACCACTAGGCCAATTTGCATTACGGATCATTAGTGTCACACATTAATGATTAGATACATGTAATGTTGTGGTGCTCTATCTCTTCGAGAAGTAAATAGCGACAAGAAAGTCGTGATTTAGGATTTCTTTTTCAATTGGTGATTTTTCAATTCTCTCCGTGCATTGAATGCCTTGCCTCTCTGCTCATCCAACGCTGGCCGTCAAAACATCGTCAATCGCCAGTAGAAATAGAATTGGCGATAGAACATCTCCCTGTCTCACACCCTGCCGCACTTCAAAAGAGTCGGATAGCTGTACATTGTGTAAAACAAAACATCTTGCGTCTTATAATGGCAACAATTTTTGGGGGAATCCCCTACCAAAAAGTGATATCCAACCACTGACATGGCGCACTTATTATTTTCTTAAGGTTTTTCGAAAACAGCTATTTGCACTAAATTTTCAAACTTGTTTGTAAGAAGAAAAAAAGCTCGAAAGTGTGCCCGCCTACTACTACTTCTTCACTCTATATTTACTACTCACATGATTTGGATGACATTTACTGAATTATTCTAATGAGAAAAAAAATTAAAACAAGTCTCAATAATATTTGTCCACAACCACGCCCACCTGAATTATTAATGGGGTTCCTACAAACAGCTCCATTTTTCTCTATTCCATGGCAGTAACTCAAATGATTTGGATTATGTTTTGAGAGTTTAATATAGTAAAAAGGCAGAGAATGCAAAATAATTTTATGAGGTACAATCCACCGTCTGCCACACACACTTTTATTATTATTAGATTTGAATTGAAGATGTCATATCTTCATTGGTTCTTTTTTTTTTGTTCTTATTAAAGAGAAAATAATACAAAACTTAGTTTTGTAAAATTCGATACTTTTTGTAAAATTGTTACATATATTTCTTGGTTTCCCAAATATAGATTTACATACATACTTGTTCAACTTCTTGGAAATGATTCAAAACTATTTTCAGAGCTTATTTTCTTGATAAATGCAAAAAAAAAATATAAAATATAAAATATAAAATAAAAAATACTTTGACAGGGGGGCTATATTTCCCTTCTCCCACTTGAGCAGGAAGGTCAATTTAAAAAAAAAAATACTTAAATGGAAAAAAACAAAATCAAAAAAACAACGGCAACACTTGACATATTTTTTTTAACTTATTGTTAAGCCAGAAAAGTCCATTCTTAGAGCTTATCTACATTGTAAATTTACTGAAAGGCATTTCAACGATATTTTATGCATAAATTAGAGATAGGGAGCCTACCTTTCTCTTTTAAACGCATTTAAGACCATAGATATGCCTTTCAGTAAAAATACAATGCAAAAATAAAAAGAAAAAGCCAAATAAATATGTGCTTAAGTGCATAAAATTTTCCATTTTTTTTTTTTTTTTTTTTGAAAATAATTTTTGCAAAAGAAAGATAAAGATAAAGTTCTTTTGCGAAAGAAAGAACTTTATTTGAAAATAAAACAACAAAATTTATTTTGGCCTTAAAGAAAGTAATTGTTTTCTATTTAAAGTATTATTTTTTTTTATAAAATTGTCCCTCGTGTTAAGCGAAGCAAATATATAGCCCCCTCTTCTAGGATTTTTTTCTTGCCTAGTTATAGCCTTAATGTCCTGAATTTGTTTTTACATTTTTCGCAGTATGCCCAAAAAAAAGGAATTTAAATTTAATCCTACAGCGACTTTAGGGGATGAAAATAAAAATCTGAAAAAATTAGGGAAATACTTTATCTTCATTTAGAGTGGAGCTAATCCATTATGACTTTTTTTTAGCCAAGCACCTTATTGCATAAAGCAGGTACCTACCTATAACTAGTTAAAATCAATGTGTGCCTTTATGTAGCCTTTTTGATCTAGTTTTGTCATGCAATTTTTTCCAAGAATCTCCCAAATATTTTCCTATGTTTTTTTTAATAAGCAAGTTATACCGTTTCGGGCTCAAGTTTTGCTTTCTAATGCTAAAAGGATATTGAAAAGTCTCATGTATTTCCTAATCTTACGGGATCATTATTTATTTTCGAGTTTCCTATAGAAACGTGTTGTGACGTTTTTGTCGCAGCACCTAAAAAAAGTCGTCGCAGCTAGGTAGAATTTTTCGGTATTACGTGCGTTCATTCACCTTTAAACGCATGTGTTCAATTTTTAGGAATAAACAATCGTGTGACAAAAAATTGAAAGTGCATTCCTAGTCTTAGGCCGTGTGCCAATTGCGTTAAAATCCTGGTTAAATTTGATCCCATGGCTAAATTTTGACATTAGTGAGGTGAATATAGACTTCAAAATTTAACCTGCTCAGGAGCTCGTTAAAATTTTAGTCGGTGGTTAATTTTTGACATGTCTAGGGGCGCGTTCGGCTGCGTATCTTAAGCGATCCGGATTTGTTTGTGTTGTTGTAAACCCTTATAAAAAAACTGCTGAGGGAGATGAATGTAGATAAATATTTTATTTTGCTATCAAGAAGTCATGAATCCTATCGGGAAAGATGAAAAATGGAAAAAAAAAACTAAAATTAAATGAAAGGATTAAGAAATATAGACAAAGACCTTATAATAAATTTAAGTATGCACTCAAGAAGAAGTTTGAATAACTTGAGATAAATCCTTTAAGCGAAATTTTAGCTCGATCTGCGTACTACGCTTAATGTAAAAGAATCAATAAAATTTATTAAAAATACTTTTTCAGATAATTCATTCATTTTGCAAACTAATATGTTTGCGAACTATCATTACTGAAAAAAATGCAACAACAAAACTAATGGGAAGTGAATATAAAAAAAAATCCCATTTAATCCAATTGACACAGAAAAACCTTAAATTTTACTCACCCCTATAAAAAGGGATAACATTTAACTGGGATCAAATTTAACCAGAATTTTAACGCAATTGGCACACGGCCTTAATGACCTTCTTACTGATATATGACTCCAAACTATTTTCTTTAAATTATAGCCTTTTAACAGTCTCTTTTAATAAATGTCATGAGTGAAAACCTCATCTTCAAAGATAGATACGCCAAGTAGATTTAGGCACAACACTTTTCAGATGATACATATGTACATATTTGAAACTTTTCTTTGTAGGTATGTATTACCCCTTAAAAAATATTTTAACACTGTTTTCTTCTTTTCTTTAAAACAACACAGAAAAACATGAACACAATATTTCAAAAATAAATTGGTTTTAAGAATTCTTTAAAATGCATCAGGTGGAAATGCCTGGTTCCAGAACTACGGCGGTCACACAAGTTTAATAAAAAGAAAAAGTCATAATTATACATACAAATGTATGTATACGTGTATGTGTTTTAAATTCTTATTGGTCCACATCGAAAGACATAAATTCCAAACAAAATATTATTAAACCTTCACCGAGAAATAAAAAAATTTTACGAAACAACTTTTATATGAGTGTTCCGCACTAAAGTGTGCCAATGGACACACAAATTTAAGAACAAGCTCGCATATAATATTATTGTAGTCCTGAGTCCATATAACTCGCAAAACAACATCCTTAATATATTACCATGGCCATAACATATCTCCACCCCCTCCCATAGATAATCATATAAGAGTATGGTGGACCCGGACAGGTGGAGGAGTGTATAAAAGAGAGGGAGAGGAGAAAAAAAAAACTTGTTTGTTGCATAAAACATATTTTGTGTTTGTGTTATTTTTACTACGTGCCGTGCGAAAAAGAAAGTGTTTGGTATATTTATTCAGGTCGTGCAACACTTATTATCAAACACGTACAAAACAAATAAAACAGGATAACATCCATCCACCTGATATGGTATGATGACATAACCTAAATATTTCATACGACTGCGTGCATAAATATTGCCATTTTATATTTCTTCTATAAGTTTGAGGGAAGCTTGTGTGTGCGTGTGTGGTATTATAGTGAGTTAGAGAGATGTATATAGATAGAGTCCTGTTTTGTTCTTCGTCGTTGTCCTTCTCAACACTCATATCACACCTCTTCTTGTTGAATAGAATCAACAACAAAAAAAAGCAAGAAGAAAAATACATAACAGTAAAAAATATGAAGATTCTTCGTTGAATGAGATGATGATGTAGAATGCAAGGATTGTGGCTGCTGAGGATAGATGCTGGATGCTTGCTTATGAAAATATAAGGTGAATACTTCAAGGTTCCTTGATGGAATCATTCTATTTTCTGATGCCTCTGTCGTCTCTGTGTTATAGCTCTGTGTGATGTGGGAAAATGTGGGCTTGTTTCTTTTATCTGGCTTAATATAATGGCCAAGCGGCAAGGTGTTGTTCGTTGTTGGGTTAATAGGCTTGAGTGCTTTCCTTGTATATTCTCTCCAGATCCTTTTCTACTACTCCTTTGGAACAGTTTTGTGACACATATTTTGCCATTGCCATCAACCATTTGCTTCCCTCTGCTTATAGTGCTTTGAGTAGATATCAGTTTTGTTCTCAGCTGATGACCTTTATTCAAAGGATAGGCAAGGGAATATGTGTAATAATAACTGTAAGATTGATGACACATACCTATACGCATGCTTCTATATTTACCTGTAGCCAAATATTTTCCATATGAATCGAGGACATTTTCACGTTTAGGATAGCATACGACATACAGGAATAATCCTTTCGTTATATGTATGAACCTACGTAATGGGGTGAAGAAAATTGTTATTCAACCTTCCTTTGCCCACAATTAAACCCCATCACACCCCAAAATACAAATAGCATAGCCGAACACCCTTACTCTTTCACAACTTTCTTAATGCGTTTTATATTCTTGGATGCTTTGGCAAAACGGACACTCTTGCAAATAGGGGTTTAATGCTTGGGTTGATTTTATTTAATGGTCTCGAAATTTACAGGTGTGCGCGCGTTAGCTTTTTAGATGTTATACAAGTATGTTTTTTTGCTGTTTTAAGCTTATGTATGTGTATGAGGACAAATTGTGGATGTAAAAGATGTTGAGGTGTTTTTTTGTTCATGGGACACAAATTCCATCAATGTTTTAAGTGCGAGTGGAATTTTATTATATGGCAAATGTCTTTTTCCTTTAAGTCATTTGAATAAAATAAAAGGGACTTAGGTACCTATTTTCTTAGAAATTTGTGTTTTTATTTGGTTTTTGAGAAAATTTAAATGTCCTTTTATGGTTGGAATCTGGTAAATAAATTGGGTTCAAGACATTATCTTTAATTTCTGCTCTTTGGAGAAAAATGCTTAGCAAAAAATTAGTAAGGAGATCTCAAAATGTGCGTTGGTTCTTGGTACCTACTTATCTATAGTTAAGGGGTTGAATAATTCTAGATTAGATTTTATGTAGGTACCCCAACAATAAAATAAATATTTCGACTAAGCACTTCTTTTGAACAAATGCACTTAAAGCGTGTTCGCAAATTTGCAAAATTTAACGAATGAAATTTTTTTAAATTTCGACATTTCTTAAAGAAGAAAATTGTTCTGATTCGTGCTCACATTATTCTGCGTATTCTGCGAAGCGCCAAGAAGATAGAAAAAAATTGCACAATTGTCACTTTTATGACCAAAATAAACTTTGCGAAGAGCTGTAGCGGGAAGTTAGCACCGCCATTTTCGTTTTTCACAGAAAAAAAAACCTTGTGCTGCATTGTGCTCAATTTTTGTCGCCTTTTGCAGTAAATATTCAAAACAATTCGTAATTTTGCAAATTCTAAGAATGATTTTTTTTTATTTCGCAATTTCTTAAAAAAGCAGTTTGTTGTGCCATGCACTGAAAAGATGAAAAAAAATCGCATACTTGCATATTTTACGAGCATAAAACAATTTTGCGAAGCGTGAAATTAGCACTGCCAGTTTCGATTTTCAAAAAAAAAAATGTGTGTGTTGTAGTGTGTTCAACTAGTGCTGCTTTGGGCCGTAAGTATTAAAAAAATCTCAAGTTTGAAAATTTTAACCACGAATTTATTTTTTTCAATTTTGTAAAAATGGAGGATGTTTTGTGTTGTGCTCAGTTTGTGCTGCCATTATGCCAAAAAGATAATAAAAATTTGCGTATTTGGAATTTTTACGACCAAAAACCAATTTTGCGAAGCATGAGCTTAAAAATGTCGGCGATAACTTCACGCTTCGCAAAATTGTTATTTGGCCATAAAAGTTGCAAATATGCATGGAAGTTTCTTATCTCTTCGGCATTTTCCAGCACAAAGTAAGCACAAAAAACCACAACTTTCATTTTTTCCAAATTGCGAAATTTAAAATAAATTTCACTCGTAAACTTTGAAAAGTTACGATTTTTTGCATTACTGCAAAACCTAATTTTTTTGAAAATCTTAACAGGCAGTGCTAACTTCACGCACATTTAAATTGTTTACTTTTCCAGTACGATTTGATTTGAACTTAAACTTAAGTTTACTCCTAAATCAACCAATTTCAACCAATTCAAATATCCCGTTCACTTTGGTGTTAGCCTACTTGATATTTTATTTAAATTAATGCAGAGTAGGGTAAATGTGTTAACAGTGAATCAGAGTACACAGTGAATCATTTTCTCTCACAAAATGTCTCTTTCTATTTTGAAATTAATCTGAAAATGAGAAAAGAACATATTTTTACTTCCTCTCACTGTTTTTACTCAATAGACTGATTTGAAATCCCTGATTCACTTTGTATCATGTACTGATTTACTGTGTGCACTCCCGGTACACACTGATGGATCGCATGGAAAGTTTAGTTTTAAATTATTTTTTTAGTATCTCAACTGTAATAAAATTTTGAAATTGTGTGCTTAAATTAAGTTTAAAACATTGAAAAAGCTGGGGAAAAAAAGAGCTCAACGCAGCAAGAAGTAAATATTGATCCGTCGTTGACACCTTTACCCTACATCATTTGAAATTTTAGTTAAATATCGCACCACCTTAACAGAGTGCACAAAATCCTGCCACCAAAATCTCGAAAAATGAAATCCTGCTTTTAAGAATCTCGCAATTACAAAATCTCGCATTTAACAACCGCGCATTTACAACTCACATCAAAAAATCTCGCAAACATCAACAAAAATCTTGCAAACTAATGTATCGCAAATAAAAATCTCACAAACTCAAATCTCGCGAAATTTAATTGTATTGAAACTTTAACATTTTTTTACCAAAAACTCTCGCAAAATAAAAATTGCGCGATTTTGATTCTGCAAATATATTTGTTGCAACTCAATTAAATTTTGCGAGATTTCAATTTGCAAGATTTTTTAATTGAAGATTTTTAAAAATGGGGTTTGGTATTTGCGAGATTATGAAAAGTGGGATTTTATAATTGTGAAATCTCAAAATGCGAGATTTCAATTACAATTTCTTTTTCGAAATTTCGTACCCAATTCATCCGAAGGAGCGGTATGAAATCTCTCAAACCAAAATCTAAAATAAAGAAATTTTGTTTTTAATCTTGAAAAACGATGTCTCGCAAATTAATAACCCAATTTTTAAAATCTCGCAATTACTCTCATTAATATTTCACACCGAAAAAACTCGCAAATATCAACCAAAGTCTTGCAAATTTAAATTTCGCAAAATAAAATCTCGCAAAGTCTAGTAAATACATTTTCGTTTGCGGTAGAAAAAAGATATCTAATAAATAACAATGTGGTCTAACAGAATCTGATGGGCACTCGACGGAAATCACGAAAAATTTAATTGAATTGCAACTTATACATTTTTTTTCACCAAAATCTCACAAATTAGATTTTAGATTTGTAATTGTTGCAATGCAATTAAATTTTGTGAGATTTCCTACCAAACCGAGCAGAGAGAGTGGTACGTACTAAATCCCGCAGATCAAAATCTCAATTAACAATATTTCGCTCTTTTTTAGCCTCGAAAAATGAGATTTCGCAAATTAATATTCTTGCTTTTCAAAATCTCGCAATTACAAAATCTCACTTTTAAAAATCTCGCATTTTCATCTCTCACAGAAAAATCTCACACATATCAACAAAAATCTCGCAAATCAAAATCTCGCATATCACCATCTCGCAAAGTCAAAAATGTAAATTTTTGTTTGTTTAAAATGGAGTTTTCTACTTCTCAGATTTCGTAATGCAAGATTTCGATTGCGAGTTTTTATATAATTTGCGAGATTTCATACCCAGCCTCACTTTTACTTCCAATTCTGTTCACATTCAATACTTTCTTAAACTACAAATTTCAAAAGTCTGTATTTTCAACACATCCAAGGTCGAAGAAAGATCTTCAATTTCCTTTACTTAACCAAATTCAATAATTTATAAAAGTTATCCTTTAGTGACTAACTATAAAGATTCCCTTGACTTCATGTCCCTTTTTCTTAGAAAATGGGTTTTTACTTACATATGTACGTTAGGGAATATCCTTTTGGGTTGTATTTTAAATCTTATACTTATACTTATACAATTCCTACAAACATACACCAAGAATATATTCAAAGATGACGCAGAAGGTATTGAAGAAGTTACTCTATCTGTGTGTCTATTGTCACGGGTAATCATTTCAGCACGGTAATAAGGTGGGATCATTTATTTTTTTTTTCTTAAAAAAACATGTTCGTAAAATTTATGATCCGTAAGGGGATGTGGTTGCTTTTGGTATATTATATTCTCCTCCAAACAGGAAGGATGCAGATAGCAATTTGTTTTTCTCCATATTCATTCACGCAGACTTAAGAAAACAACATGTATCATGATGATGGGTAAAGCAAAAACTTTTTACTTTTAATGGTTTTTGGGTTATGGGGTTCATTTTGAGCGAAGTAAATTACTTGTTACTTGCCACCATGTTGACCTAGAAACAAATAACATTAAGGGTTTGTATGGTTAGGGATCCATACAAATTTTGTGTGGAAGGGAGAAAGTAAAGGATGCTTTTTGGGATAAAAGTTGTTTTTTCTAAAAAACATACCTTAAATGTTCCTAGTTTTCATTTTCTATTGTGTTTTGTAGAAAGGTAAACATGAAGGTTTTTCAAATTCAATATTTGTGAACTTCATAATAAACAGAGATCATTATTAGAAACTTATATAAGTTACCAACCAGGAAGCTTCAAATTTTCCTGTGAATATATAAAATTAAGACTTATTGTTTTGTTCTTTCATTTTCAAGACTTAATTTGCCGGATCATTAAAAGAGAGAGACAGAGTTCACCGAATAATTTGCGTGCTGAATTAATCAAACTTATATACTTTTTCTGTGCTTACATTAAGATAGTATCATTTAGAATGTTGAATCCCACAGTGGCAAAAAGTAACTTTAGAAGGAAATAAAAGCTAAAAGGGTATAGAAGTTGAAATCTAATGAAATAATTAACCTTTCTCGTTTGTCACAAATAATTATCCATCTGTCTGTGGCAGATTCATTTGAAGCCTTTTTAGTTAGTTATCCTTTATATACTTTAAGTACTTAAGTTTGGTTCTTTTCAGTTAATTTTGAGAAATGATTTTGATTCTTTTGAATTATTATGATAATGAAACATGAATTAATGTCATAATTTATCTGTTTGCATTTTTTTTTTCTTATCGTTCTTGCTATAAATAAGCCTTTTCTCAATTTTACTTCTCTGGTGATGAATTTTTATTAATTAAGAAATTTGTTGCAGGATAAGTTCAGGTACCTACCTATCTAAAATGAAGACTTTTGAATAATGATAAGGAAGGAGATGAGATGAAAAATGAAGGATAAAAGTTTATACATATTTATCATAACTGAATAAGATTAAAAAAAAAAAAACAAATTTGGTGATACATCAAAACTTGCTTTGGGAGTTGTGAGAGAGTTTTTGTTTTTATTTTTAGCAGTGATGTCATTTTTTTTGAGTGCAAATTAAAGAACTATAATTATACTCAGAGAAAAACGTCAGGTGAATAATTAACCTGGGCCTTGTTGAATTCACGAGGTGCACAATCTCATACAAAGTTACAGACATTTCCGATATTTACCTGATTTCAGTAACCTTTTATTCAGTGCAAAATCTACCTGGTGGACTTTCTTGCCATATTCATGTTGATTTAAGAAAATGACCTGTTTTTTAACACTATATTCTTGTAAATAAGAAATTTTAACAAGACTATAGTGTTAATTTTAACCGAGGTCGTGTTTTTCTAACACTGTATGTTATGAATTTCTGTTTTACCACATATCAGGTTAAATTAACATTTGATGTGGTTATTTTCACCTGTTGTATTTTACCTGACCTCATGTTAAAAAAAGCACTCTGCCAGTTCATTCCAGCGTGAAACCAGTGCTGAAATGCACCCACACAGACAATTTAAGTAAAACGATTTGAATTTAACCTGGCCTCCTGTTAAAGAAGCACTCTGCCAGTTCATTTAAACATGACACTAGTGTTAAAAAACACACACAAGCCATTCAATGAGTTTCATTTTAGGTATTGATATTTGGCATTTGATATTTGTTTTTTGTGTAGTGAATTGGCCCAGTGGATGAGTGCTACCTCCGTGTGTGGAAGGTTTCCAGTTCAAAACTGAAGTAAGTATCACAAATTATTTTTAAATTAAAATAAATAAATATTAAATCTTATATGTACCTACTTTCAGAATAATGCTTAACGAGTTGAGCGATAGGCAGCGCAAGAGACGGCTCTAAGACGTATAAATTCATGACTTAGATACAGGGTTGATTTAACATTGAAAACTGCTAAATTAACTATAGATTTTGAGGTTAAACTAACCAGATTTTGATGTTAAATTAACAGGACATTGACTATTGTGTCATGTTAAATTAACTATATTTGCAGGTAAAATTTACACGATTTCTATTTGTGGCAATGTTAATTAACAAGGTGTCGAGCAGATCTTACCTGCAACCATCGTTCATTTAACACGACATTAAAATCAGGTATCTGGTTAAACAGTTAACCTGATCCACCGAGTTGAAAAATAACAAACTGAAAGTCAGGTATTATTGACCAGAAATTTTTTTTGAAATTTTTTTGAAAATTTCAGATATTGGAACTTCAAAGGTATTGGGTGGGTTTAAATCGTATCGGCCTTTTTTAAAACCACATCGTCACCTTTGAAAATTGAGAGGTTCTGGAGTTTTTAAAATATGTATACCTACTTTACAATATTTTACCAGACACGCATAGTTCTTTATTATGTTGCTGATGATACCAAATATTAATAATATTGGTAAATCGACAAAATACTTAATTATAATACTAAAAAAAAGTGCCTCGCACATATTAGAATCAACCATCGGATTGCGAACTGCAAATGATCGCAAATTTTGACTCATCATTCTCATATGAATAATTTTTTTTTTTGTCAGCGATTGGTACGAACTCTCTTACAATATAAATCAGTAAAAGAAGTTCTAAAAAATATTAGGTCAAATTCTAAAGAATTTTAATCAGCTGATGGTTTGTGGAATGTAACTCGGTGCTGTGGTTTGTGAAGACGATATTATGTTGGTAGCGTATGAGATATTAATACGCAAAAATTAAGTATTTAAACTAATTTAAGGTGGTGTTTTCTATTTTGGAACTGTTGTGGATGATTTTTTACTTTGTTTTTATGAAGACACACTTTCTTCAAATTCATACAGCTGCGGCCAAAATAACAGTCGTACTCCCTATCCAACAATCTGAATTAAAAAAAAGGCGATCCCTTTTATTTAAAAAAAAATCAAAATTAATATTTGATGCGATATTTTTAAATTTATAGAAGAATGTTTGAAATAAAGCGGTCAAAAATAGTTGTGCGAAGAAAATCCACCTTTAAATATTACAAAAAGGCAAAGTTAGGGCAAAATTTGTATCATAAGTTGTAGTTGCAAGTCCTTCGTTGGAAATAACAGCAGCACTACGGGCGTCGCATTGAGATTTTCAGGTTTTCACACCTTTCTACGCTTATCGAACTCTGTGACTGCTGTATAGCCTATCCCAAAGAGCTTTCATTGTTAATTGACTGGCATATATGTAGCAGCATATTTCTTTGCATCGCACAACAGGTTCCCAATTTGGTTTTAGTTGTCAACTCTCTCTGCCTGAAATCATTGCTTCAAAAGTTTTTGGTAATACTGAAAGACCCATTTCAGTATCATTTCATCTTCAACATATACGGTAGCATATTTCCTGCATGATTTTAACACAGATTTTCTAATCCAAGATACGAATCAATTCGGTGCATTGTTAAAACACCAAAGAAAGAAAACCATGTTCAAACCATTCCGCCGGGTCCTCCGTTTTTAATTGTTTTTGCTATGAAACGTGGATTATATTCTGTGTTTGTTGGTCTTCTTTCATATTGACGAGGTCTATTTCCACCATATAAAACAATCCTGGACTCGTCTGACCACAAAATATTTTTCCAATTTGATGCATCAGGCCAGTCAATTACATTGTTACATTGTTTTATGTCAGCAATGGTACCGTTCGTGCGTGAGCTTCTGGCTGCTTGAGCATGTTCTCGCAAACTTTAACAAACCGTTTCATTGCTGGCATCAACACAAAATATGCCTTTAATTTCAAAAGCTGACATAAAGGGATTGATTTTGAAATTCATGACGACTCGTTTTATCAAATTTGGTGGCAATAGCGGCTTTCGCAAGCCAATTTCTGACTTTGGCAGTTAAATGATGGATTTTCTAACAATATTTTCGATGAGTATTCAACTAGGCATTGAAACTACGCATAAGTTTGGCCTTCCGATAGCAGTCTTCTAATTAGGGCATGCTATTCCATTGCTGGCAAAAATAAGACCAATTTTTCAGTAAAAGCTATGAAAGTGTAATGGATTAACAAAAACCAACGTATTTTTAAAATGTTCAATTTTATAAATAAGAGAAAAAAATAATAGATATTTATTCACATTAACCGATGCATTACTATTATTTGGACCAGAAGAATTCGAAGCTTTGATTAATAAAGGTTATTTATTTGTCATATTACCATTGCAACAAAAAATGTTTTCTTACCCGATCAATAAAGAAAGTGTTATTAAATAAAAGTGTAACAGTTTTTTACTATCAACACAATATAAAATTTACAAAACCGAAGTTATGATATTCTTTTACTTGTACTACTATAATTTTGACCTGACTGCATGTGAATTTTTAATTTAACGAAAGTTAAGATAGGGTATGTCTTAGTAAGAGTGCACTATTTAAACTTTGTGTCATTTCTTTTTTTAAGTCACAACTCGCAACGAAATAATTTGACACCTGCCACCTATGAATGTCTCGATTAAGAAAAAAATGTTATTGCATTGGCTGTAAACGGCATGGATCTGAACGACATTTCGGATGAAACAATCTATTTATTTTAAGAGTAGATATGATTTTCAGACCAAGTCATCTCATGAAATTGACCAACAAGACCATACAATTTATCGAGTTGAAATGTTTTTTTCAGGAAATCTTGGGCTTATGCGAATAAATCAGCAAAAAAATCCTTAGCTTGAGGTCAAGATCCAACGTGTCATGAGTGAGATACAACCACATCTTTGTCAAAAGGTTATCAAAGCCACTGAGGGTTTTTTTTGATATATTCTTCCATGCTAAATTGAAAGTATCCATTACCCATCGTTTGGGTGAAAATTTTCAAAAAATATTGATGAAAATAGCAAAACCAAAAAATTCAACACATTCTATATTTATTCTATATCTTCTCAGAGTTTTATTTTTTGAGAAAATTGAAAATCACAAAATCTCAATTTTTATTTTTTTTTGCTAGGGTGCTTGTGCATTTAAATGCTGCGTTAGCCTGAGGATTTTACAAATCAGTATATAGTTTAATGCTACTACATATGTATGTAGTTTATTTGGGCTATAATGATCAAATAAAATAACTAATACTACTACATATAATTGGACGTTAACTTAAATACTTTCAATTTGTATGCCTTTTTTAAGGATTTGCCATTTTAATGTTTTTAAGTCGACAAAATCCTTTTCCTGGATATAAGATATTGATAAATAAGCTAGTTCTTATGAATTTTTGTCTTACTTTTAGATTTAAAATAATGGCAAAAATAAAAACTGAATTTCGGAAAAACAAACAAAAATAATTTTGGCCAAACCTTACAAAATTTGTTTCAATTTTATTTTCAGTTTTCTTCATTTTTACTTGTGGTATAGGAATTTTATAATAAATAACGCATCCGTAAAAAATTTTGAGATTTTGATCGAACTTAAAATTACAATGATAGGGTAGACGAAAAAAGTGGGTCTTGCAACTCCGTCTGCCTGCCTGTCTATCTTTAAATTTGAAGCATAGCGTTGTCATTTCCCCACACGTTATTTGAAAAAATAGAACCAAAAATAACGGTACCTGCCATTAAACTTTTATTACCAATATTACAAAATCCTATTTCTCTCAAAAACAGCTTCACGACTTTTCAAAAAAAAAAATCAATAAACTGTGTACCTACTTTACTTATTAAAAAAGCTACCTTTGATAATTTTTCAAAAAATGGTTATCAATGAAACATTTTTTTGATTTTCAAATTGAAAACGATATAAAACTGATTTAAATGAATTTTCTACTTCTACAAAATGTTAATAGTATTGCGAACCAAAATTTTTAAGAAAGTACTTTTTGGATTTTATTTAAAATATTCCAAAACCTATTCTTTTTCTTTTTTATTTTTTTTATTTTTTTTTATTGTAGTACCTCGTGGCTTGATGGTTAGTTCGTAGGACTGTCATGCCGAAGGTGTGGGCTCGATTCCCAGCCGTGCCACCTAAAAACAGAAATGTTTTATTTGAGTTACTGCCTCTTGCGAGGAACTGACAAACCCTCCAAGAGTATACTTGGCATGAAAAGTGCTTCTCATTTAGCCGTTCGGACTCGGCAAAAAACTGTAGGTCCCCTCCATTCCTGCCAACAAACACGCACACAGGAATGGTTGTGAGTTGTATGTCACTAGGCCCTGATGGTTCTCCATGAGCTGTTGCACCACCCAATTTATTTATTTATATTTATTTATATTCTTTTTTTATTGAGAATTTAATATGTATTTCAAAAATGAATTTGTATATTTTTTGATACTTGGATTGGTATCAAACGGTTTCTTGTTACTTTTTACAATATTTTGAAAGTATAGAATACTTTAATGAACAAATAAAGGTACTTTCCATATAAATGTTAAAAGTTCGTTAAGGAAAATCTTTTTTGATCACAAAAACGGCTCATAGATTTGAATCAAATTTATGAAATATAAAAAAAAAACTTAGCAACATCATTAATATTAAATTCTATAGAACGGTTTTCTTGATTTTGAATTTTCGCATTATCAGCTGAACGGATTTAACGGATTTCTTATTAATAAATCTCAAATAAGTTTAAATAAAATTGCATATACATTTTTTTAAATATTTATCAAATCAATTTTTTTTTTTGAAATTACAATATCTCATAAACAGGTTGACAATTTATGTTTTTAAGCTTATTTATTCTATGTGACAGTTTTCCTCAAAAATTTTTTACAAATTTTATAGAGGTAAAAGAAATTATTTTTTTTTAACACCGGTCCAACGATTTTGAAATGTTTTGTTCAATGAACTCATACTGATCAGCAGCAGAGATTTTTTGTGTTTGCTTATGTATTAAAAAATTAAACCAAAACTGTACTGAAAACAAATCTTACGCTTTTGCCTTTCATCCGTAATACAAAAATGACCCCTAAATAATATTATGTGGCTTTTTGTTTGGACGTTTTCTATTTAAAATGAGCATAAAGGAATGTCTGTTGATTCGAAAAAAAGTAAGTTCCCAAAAATTTTTCCGTTAAAGGGAACTGTCCATTTATCGGAGCTGTCTGTAAGTGGAGCTTTCACTGTTAACAAAAAATAGGAAATAAAGTGTTCCAAAAGATCTGTTTATCTTTTTTTTTGTTCAGAAGAACATAAGAGTCGAGCGCTTAAAAGCGTTTTCTTACTGGAAAATGTTGACAGTCAGCAGTAACTTTTCATTGGAAGAAGATATCAAAAATATTTGTTAGCGTTCTTCAAAATCAAATAAAAATGCTAACTCTACAACTTATAGGAGCCAAGAAAGTCGCATTTATATTTTTCTGCTCACTTTTTAACAATGGTGGAATTGGTAACATTTTTCACCATCAAGGCGCTCTCACGCGAGTCTTCAAGGTTAGAGAGGACATAATATCAAAAAACTAGAATACAATGAATTCTCAAATACATTGCTAGCTGTAAGACTATATTACATCCCGAGAATACAGAATAGCAAAAAATATTGACAGTTATGTAGGAAAAATCAAATAATTTCTATATTTGCAACGACGCAGTATTTTACTGTATCAAAAATTTATTCTGGTTAAAATAAACATTTTAGAACATTAATTTTAATATGGCAAGAACAAATAAAAAGAGTAAACAAAAAATATAAACCAAAAACCCATAGAATTAGTTTAACATCCAATGAATTTCCATGCAAAAGGTTATATTCTTGTTGAAATTTTCCAACAC